>JAJHZJ010000315.1:4868076-6068076 GCA_023548195.1 Bettongia penicillata ogilbyi | reverse complement strand
TTGCTTTAATCCACTGGGGAAAGAAATTGCAAATCACTCCAGTTTTTTGCCAAGAAAACCCAAGGGATGGGTGTAGGCATGGGGTCAAGAAAGTCAGGCATGACTAAATAACTACAGGAGAAATCTTGGAGAGACCAGAAACTGGTATTATAGACCGGTCTTTTCACAATCACTGAGTGACCTTGAAGAAGTCATTCTGTCATGCTCTCCAGACTTCAATTTGTAAATTGGAAAATGAAGATTAGTGCCTTCCCTTAGTTGATTATCTCCAAATTATCCAGTAAATATCTTCCTTTTACACAGTAGTTTGCATGTAGACCCCACCCCCATCCCCTGGAGCTCACAGGAAGTTCTTGGAACCTCCAGTATGTGACAGTGGTATTATTCCTAGCACAAAAGTGCTTAATAAATGCTTGCAAGCTTATTGATGACTGATCGAGGAGGCTGGCCTATATCCTTTCCAATTCTGGTTTTTTAATTAAAAAATATATGTAATTGTTACCTTTGGCATTATCTAATGATTATTTTGGGAAAAAATTTTCTCCAGATTGACTCTTCTCTTGCAACAAGGAAAGACAGTTAAGCAAAAAACCCCTGGACACGGTGACTGCATCTGAAAATGTATAAAACACTTTGCACTAGTAGTGCCCAGGAGGGATAGGGTTCACTATTTGCCCTCCAAAAACCAGTGATGATTTTCTAGTTCCTCAGAATTTGGCCTCCTTTATGTTTTCCTTGCTGTAGTTACCATGTATAATCTTTTATCATTGTTAATTTTTTTCTGTCATATGTTACTCTCTGTGACCCCATGTGAGATTTTCTTGGCAAAGGTATTGAAGTGTTTTACCATTTCCTTCTCCAGGTCATTTTACAGATGAGGGAACTGAGGCAAAGAGAGTGAAGTGACTTGCCCAGGGTTACATAGCTAGGAAGTGTCTGAGGTCAGATTTGAACTCAGAAAGATGTATTTCACTAAGGATCAGTTCATAAAAATCTCCCCATGTTTCTCTGAATTCCTCATATTTGTCATTTCTTACTGCATAGGAATGTCTTATTACATCCGAAACCACAGTGT
This sequence comes from Bettongia penicillata ogilbyi, assembly GCA_023548195.1. Taxonomy (NCBI): domain Eukaryota; kingdom Metazoa; phylum Chordata; class Mammalia; order Diprotodontia; family Potoroidae; genus Bettongia; species Bettongia penicillata. Next base: position 6,067,001 of record JAJHZJ010000315.1, on the reverse strand, counting down.
TGAGATTTCCCCCCCAGACATCTCCCAACTTGTGGTACACTTGAAAGAAACACTAACTCTGGAATTCAAAGGACCTGGGTTCAGTTCAGTTCCCATACTTAGCATTCCATCTCCCATATCCTTGAAGTGTTCTCCATAACTAGAATATTCTGTACCAGTAAGTGGCATAGTAGATGGAGCACCAGGCCTGTAGTCAGGAAGACTCATTTTCCTGAGTTCAAATCCAGCCTCAGCCGCTTACTAGCTGTGTGACTCTGGAGAAGTCACTTCACTCTGTTTGCCTCGGTTTCCTCATCTGTAAAATGAGCTGGAGAAGGAAATGGCAAACCACTCCAGTATCTTTGCCAGGAAAACCCCAAATGGGGTCATGAAGAGTTGGACACTATTGAATAACAAAAATTCATGGTTTGTAAAGGGGATGAAAGCTTCAATGGCCCACACCCTGAGGAAAGAAGACTGGGAGTTGCACGTCCTTCCTTCATCCCTCTGAAATTTTGTTTTATTCATGTTCTAACTTAGTGTTCCCTTGGCCACCATCTATCTCCCTCTACTTGGGAAGTAAACCATGTGTTGCTAAGATTCTTCTTAGGTTATTGTGGTGATCTTGCCTTGGTAATTGTTTTATACTGGTTAACTTTCTGGATGAAAAGAATGCAGTTTTTGTTGATTCTACTTTTTTGTCCATTACGCATTTTCATTATCAATTACTCATTTAAATACTTCAGGATTGAGTTATTTCAATACCTTTCTCTCACTATTGTTCTGTTTTTAGCTTTTGACTAATTCTGATCTTTGCTCTGACATGTCAGTGGTCTAACTGTGTAGTTGCACCTAATTCAGGAATGACTACCACTTCAATAACAAGTCTTTTATTGTCAACAATTTCATTTTTCGTGATTTTATTTGGTGTTCACCATATCCAACTGCTACCATATATATATATATTTTTTTTTTTTTTGCAGGCAATCAGTGTTAAGTGATTGCCCAGGGTGACATTGTAAGAGTCTGAGGTCAAATTTGAACTCAAATCCTCCTGACTCCAGGGCTGGTATTTGATCTGCTTCACTACTCAACTACCTCTCCTTCACAGTCTTCTTAGATCTTCCCTTCCCACCCTCCTCATATACTCTTTGATCCAGTGACACTGGCCTCTTTGCTATTTCTTCCACTAGATACTCCAGATTTTCCCTGGCTGGCCCTCTCTCTCTGTCCCTCCTCATCACTATCCCTTGTCTTCTCTGACTTTCTTCAAACCTCAGCTCATCTCATCTTCTGCAAGAGCCCTCTTAAATTTAGTGTCTTGCCTCTGATGATTATCTCCAATTTATCACACACACACATACACACATACACGTGTGTATCCTGTTTATCCTTGGTTATTGCCATGTTGCTTCCCTTAATTACACTATAAGCTCTTTAAGAAAAATAACTGTTTTCTTTTACTTTTTTTATTTCCACAGACAGCATTTATAGTGCCTGACACATAGAAGTCTGTCTGTCTGTCTGTCTCAGACTAAAGTCAAGAAGATGAAATTTAATGTGATAAATACACTTGGGTTAAAAAAATCAAGTACAAGATGGCAGGGAGGAGGTAAGGAAGCAATTGATGAGAAAAAAAGCAACCTAGGGATTTGGGTAGGTTAGAAAATGAATGAGTCAGCAGATGGAGCCAATACGATTTGAGGCTGCATTAATAGAGGTGGAGTATCCAGAAAAAGGGAGACAATCACACAGAAAATAAACCTAATCAGAACACATACATAGTCAGGCTCTTGACAAATACTCATTGACTGACTGACAAACACTGTCCAAAATGCTAAGGATACAAATACAAAAAGTAAGGCAATCCCTGTTCCAAGGAATTCTAATAGAAGATAACACAGATTGAGAAGGAAAGAAAGAGGAAAAAAGCTTTTATTTTAGGACCTACTTTGTGCTGATTGGAAACTAAGTGCTTTAATCTCATTTGATTCTCACAACCACCCTGGGAAGTAGATGCCCCAATCATCTGCATTTTACAACTGAAGAAACTGAGGGATACCAAGGGTAAGTGACTTTCCTAGGGTCATAGAATGAGTAAGTATCTGAGGCCAGACATGAGCTTAAGTTTTTTTGACTCTAGGCCCCTAACTCTACCCATTGCACCTCCTATAGAGTGGTGACTAGAGAGGGGCTTTTAGATAGGGAAGTCACTGGGATGGTAAGTGGAGTTACAGGGCAATAGAAAAACAAATTCTTTATAGAAATGGTAGTGTGAATTTGTTTGCTGTCCACTGAGCTAGAAATAGAAAGGGGAGGGAAGAAGACTCTTGTACTGTAGCATAGTATGACCCATGTAGGGAAGACTCATCAATCTGAAGCTGAGGGCAGGAGCTGGAATACCTGGACCAGGGGTGGAGCCTGGAGGTCAGGAGTAGGACATGTAGGGGCTATAAGCATTCATTGTAAAGTCAATCAGTATTGGGCATGTGTTTATCTCCCTGGAAGAGTCTTATTGAGGTCTTTGAAGAATTTCTCTATCCCTTGATCTTCTGCAACCCAAACTGGTGCATAAGATGCAATTATTTTCATGGTGTAGTTTTTGCAAATATCTATTATAAGTATTTAAATATGAAGTGACCAAATGTCCAATGAAGAAGGAAGGAAACAAACACTTATTAAGCACTTACTATGTGCCAGGTACTATGCTAAGCACTTTACACAAATGATCTCATTTGATTCTCACAACCACCCTGGGACATCAGTGCTATTATTATATTAATTTCTTAGTTGAGGCAACTGAGGTAAACAGGTTGAGTGATTTATCCATGAATCACTCTTGTTGCTCTGGGGAACACAGTGAAACCAACTCTGTCAACTCCTTTCTTTGCTTTTCCAAGGAGTACCTAGGAGCCATCCATCCATTTGGCTGTAGCTTTCTCCTTCTAGTTTTGTTTCTTAGTTCCTGAAGGAGTATTATCCACTGGGGTCATTGGACAGGGAGTTCACATTTAGATTACCAAGATCCTAGTAAAAGTGTAAAGAGAGTCTGAAGACTATGTTATTCCTCACATTCTTTGTCTCTTTTTATACTGTTTTGTTATTATCTCAGCAGATGTAGAAAGGGACCATAAAGATCAGGACTTCTCTTTGTTCCATGGATTGCCATGGTCAAAGAATTCATCACTAAATGGCAAGCTGCCATTCTATTGATGAGCCTCTTTGCCAGGCAGATACTATAAAAGTAGACTCTGCTACTGGGGCCATATTCAAAGCTTTTTCACGATGGTAGAAACCACCAGACTTAACTTTCCAGTAGCATAGTCTTTTAGGACCCTGGGTCACATCTCTGCCACGGTGAAGCAGCAGAGGAGACTTTTTAGAGTAAAAGTCATATAGTCCAACGAAAATGAAGAGACAGGATGCTGAAGCTTAGAGAGGTCATGTATGTAAGGTATGAGGTTATACAGCCTTGTCTGAAACCCAAGTCTTCTGATTCCCAAGTATAATATTCTTTCCACTTCAACAGAGGTCCTGGAGTCTGTGAACTTTTCTTTTAATGTTTTGATAAAAAAATTTCCATTAATCCATCAACAACCATTTATGAAACACTATTTTCCAGGCACCCTAACTGTTGGATTTCAATATAATGTAATAACATTATATATTTTCAATATATCAGTTAGTCAGTAAATGTTGATTAAGCACCTACTATGTGCTAGGCATTGTGTTAAGTACTGGGATACAAAAAATGGCAAAAGATTATCTCTTCTTTCAAGGAACTGGAGGTGTAATCAGAGAGAATGATGCTTCGTTTTCAGGATTTACTGACAGGAGGATGAGACGGTGGTTGCTACCCTAATGACTTATCTTCCTTCTAGGTGGGCACAGAGGGGAGAGATGAGAAAAGGGGGAAATAGCAAATGTTTCAAGGAGGTGAAAGTGGGTTCTATTAACAAAGAACTAAAATTCTCTAGAACCCAAGTGTGAAGCCTGGAAAATGCTCGACATCTAGTGGAGGAAGGCGGTAATACAGTCCCTTTAGACATTCACGTTTGAGGAGTTAATCCCTGAGTCCTATCCTATTGGGGGATGAAGAAAACAAAAGCCATACTAGTCCTAAGGCTCCTTGGCCTTTTTAGAGAGCTCATAGCCTATATGGAATCACACATACAAACATTCACACATGCACACACATCACATGCACACACATACACATGCACACATAACACACACTGACACACAATGTCAGAACACCAGGAGAGAACATAACTGGCTTTCTGGAGGCCATATGCAGATAATCTAAACTTCTACATGATAGCTATATGGCAGATAGATTATAGATAAGTAAGTAGATAAGTAATGATCTACAGATACATAGATATAGCCAGGTAGGTAAGTAGATGACAGGTGATAAATACGTGGATGACAGGTAAATATATGATAGTCAGGGGTGGGGAACCTGTGATCCCGAAGTCATATGTGACCCTGGAGGTCCTCAAGTGCAGAGAACCTAGTGCACAGAACAAATGAAGTTTGGATTCAGTCAAAGGGCCACACTTGAGAACCTAGAAAGGCCTCAGGGCCACAGGTTCCCCACCCCTGTATAAATAGGTGACAGATTAGATAGATAGATGAGTGTCCGCTTCAGTAGCCTTCATCGTCACAGGAAAAAAATGTTCTCATCTATCAGGAGAAAGACTTCATTGCTTCAGGTAGACACTCCCCCCATTCAACAATGGGATTGAGACCCCTCAATCACCCCCAACTGGTTTTACCCCTTCTGCTGAAATGCTTTACCAGAGTGTGGAGTGTGGCCATTGTACACATTACAGCTTCTTGCAGCCACAGGTGAGAGTTGAGTGAATCTGGCGGACACCAAAGGAGGATGATCAGGTCTGAAAAGGGTTCAGCATGCCCTCCCACCAGAGGTTCTAGCCCTCCCTGAGCACCCCATACACCCCTGATAGATGATAGGTAGGTAGGTAGGTAGATAGATAGATGATAGGTAGATAGATGGATGGTAGGTAAATACATAATGGATGAATAGGTAGGTAATAGATAATATAGATAAGTAAGAATAAAAAGATGATAGATAATAGGTAGTTGATATATATATATGTGTATATGTGTGTATGATATAGATGATAAAGTTAGGTGATAGGAGATGATAATAGGTAGATTATAGATAGATAAATATCCAGATATAGATAAATAGATGATGGATGGATAGATGGACAGACATTAGATAGTGTCAACTAGATGGAACTAGCCGCTAACTTGTGAGTGGCTAGAGCTGCACAAAGAAGGTTAGAGACAGGGTAGTCAGGACTCAAACAGAAGTTTAATTTCAGAGTGAGGGAGACAGCCTGCAAGCAAGGCAGTAGATTAAATACATGTGCTGGGGTCCTCCCCTAGTGAGGGTGACCCACTTTAGTGTAGGCAGATCTCAATACTTATATCTATATACAGTTATTCAGTAAGCTGTATTCCTGACAATGAAGGGTATCAGCAGCAATAGAATCAGTTTAATTCATAGCAGGGCTTCATGACCAGAACATGGATACAGCAGGTGCTTGTCTGAGTTCAGAGAACATCTGGTGTGGGCCAAAGCAATATAATTATTATATGAAACAATTCTTGGATTTTGCTGTGGCCGAGATCATCCAAAGGGTGAGTGCAAAGGATTGTTATTTATATCAGGCGTAGGGCACTGCTTGCTTGCTGGGTCTTTCTCAATATCTTGACAATAGATAAATAGATTGATTGATAGATGAGGTATGACCGACCAATGGTGCTCCATCTCTGGAACATGCCCAAAACCTTCTACTTCCAGTCCACATGAAGGAGGCTGGAGAGGCTGCTCCCAGAAGTATCAATGGACTACATACAGACATTCTGTAACTGAATCCCCATCAACTAACCACATGGAGAACAGATGAATTATTAGACAGTTAATGAACCAGAATGGATGCTTTCAAAAGGCACTGACCAGCCAAAGGGAGTCTCTTTCCTTCCTCTTTTCTGCTTGGCTGCACTACAGAGAAAGAGACAGACATTCTACAAATCTCTGGATGGGACCAGGCCTTGGGTCTTGCGGATATAAGCATCTGTTTTTTGCCTCTTTGTGTTTGTTCTTTTATGCTTTAGGTGAAGGAATATTAGTGATGGCCCTGACCCTTTTGAAATGTAGACTAGAGCCTGAAGTCCAGGATCTAGAGTCCATGTCAGGTTTTGTAAGGAGCCTGAGAGTGAAGGAGCAAAGAAGGCATTTAAGGTCACCTAGAGGAAGCTACAATGTTTCATTTGTTGGCTTCAGAAGTGAACTTGGTGAGTCAAATGCTACATAGATGCTACATAGAAACTGCTTTAAGTTTGAGCTCACTCTTCCCAGGGACTGTAATGGCACAGGGGTGATTATGCCCGGAAGCATCAGGGGGAAGTGCTCCTTAACTATAGGTCCTTAACTATATTCTTCAGTAAAATCTACTCGATGTTAATTGATTAAATGAAACTTTGGTGTTAATTACTGGTGGTTAATATTCAGGAGAGCACCCAGAATTAGGGGCTTAAGCTGATACCATTAGAAAGAGATGCCCCCAACCCCTCTGAGCTATCCTTAGAGCTCTGAAGGAGAAGAGTTGTAGTCTTGCTCTGGGGAGACCTGACTCATCTGTGAAAGTGGAAGTTTGGATAGGAATTCCCAGAATTTATAAGGCTACAGATAGTTAGATAGAGAATTTAAGTGCTTACGATATGTCACAAAGAATGAAAGTTTTTTCTTTCATTCCAATACCCTTCAGGGTACGTTGGCTTGAGAAAGCCAGTATGTTTTTCAATAATATAAAAGTGCTGCACGCTATGCCCCCATATGGTCATAATTTTCACAACAATCATTCTTCTCAATGAGATTTTACAGCTGATTCTTCTTTTCAGGTGGCACAGTGGATAGAGTGCTGGGCTTGGAATTAGGAAGACCTGAGTTCTAATTTAGCCTCGGACACTTACCAGCTGTGTGATCCTGGGTAAGTCACTTAACCTTTACCTGCCTCAGTTACCTCAACAGCAAAATGGGGACTGTAAGAGCACCAATCTCCCAGGGTTGTTATGAAGATATGAGATAAAAGTTATAAAAAATGAGATAAAAGTTATAAAACATTTAACACAATGCCTGGCATATTGCAGGCACTTAATGTTTATTCCTTTCTCCTTATTAACTTCAAAAACTACATTTAAAAAATTACATAGAATCATGTAATGTGTCCAGGTTGTCCAAGGGGCCACCTTTTCCTCTTAACCCCCACCCTTGCCCTTTATTTTACAACATGTTCTTTTCTGAATATATCCTTCCACCCTCCCCCATCCATCAAGCCTTTCCTTGTAACAAAGGTTAAGAAAGAAGAAAAAGGACTTCACGACCAAGTACATTCAACACATATAAAATGTTTATACTATTCTATACCCATAGTCCCCCACCTCTACAGCAAAAGGAGGGAGGTACATTTTCTCATCCTGGTTCTGTTTACATTGTTCTGTAGCAGCTCACATCAGTCCACTCTCAAGATCCAGGATCCCATGCTTCTCTGAATTATTCCTATTTATTGTTTCTTATGACACAGAAATACTCCTTTAATAACAGCTAACACTTATAGAGCTCTTATTCTGTGCCCCACATTGTGCTGAGCATTTTACAATTACTATCTCATTTGATTCTCACAACAGCCCTGGGAGGTAGGTGCTGTTATCCTCTTTACAGATGAGGAAACTAAGTCAAACAGAGGTGAAGTGACTTGCCTAGGGTCACACAAGCATTTGAGGTCTAGGTCTTGCAAACTCCAGGCACAACTGTTTGTGCATCATAGCATTCCCTAGTGAGTTTAACATTCATACCACAATGTATGTCATTCTCCAATCCACAAGCATCTTCTCTGTTTCTAGTTCCTTGTTAAGTGCTGCTATTAATATTTTGGTTCGTATGAAGCCTTTTGATTTTTTCATTGCCATGGGCTCACTGGATCAGAAGAAAGGAGAATTTTAGTTATTATAGCTATATTACATATTTAGCTATATTATAAATATATATTTTAAGCTAAAAATGATTTTGGAATTTTTAGTTTTGAGTTTATTAATTAATTTATAATTTAGTAACTATTTATTAGTGGTTTTAGTATTATTCTATATAGTTTACCAGAATGGTTGGACCATTTATAGCTTTACTGATGAAAGAAGGGCGTATACCTTTGGACATCCCTTCCTACATTGACTATTGCTATCATTTGTCAGCTTTGCCAGTTTACAGAGTACAAGATGCAACCTAAGAGCAATTATAATTTGTATTTCCCTTCATAGTGGTCATTTGGAGTAGTCTTTCCTATGGCTGTTAATTGTTTTTGAAAACTATATATTTATATCCTTTGATCATCTTTTGGGGGATAACTCATGGTCTTACAAACGTGTTTTTTGTTGTTCAGCTTTTTTTTTTTCAGTCTTGTCTGACTTTTTATGACCTCATTTGGGGATTGCTTGGCAAAATACTGGAGTGGCTTGCCATTTCCTTCTCCAGCTCATTTGACAGATGATGAAACTGAGTCACACAGGGTTAAGTGACTTGTCCAGGGTCACACAGTTCGTAAGTATCCGAGGCTGGGATTGAAGTCACTAAGATGAGTCTTCTCGATTCCCAGCTCAGGGCTCTCTGCCCACTGTGCACCGAGTTGCCCCTATAAACGTGTGAATTTCATGTATTTTGGATATTGGGCCCTTGCCAGAGATATTTGATGCAAAGATTTTTTCCCCTTTTTGTTATTTTCCTTTATCTTAGTTACAATGATTTTTTAAAATTGTGTAAAAGATTTTCAATTTTATATTATTATGAAAGAAGTCATCATTTTAACCTGTGCTTGTAGAACTTTGTTTTCTCCTGCTCTGGATGAGTCTCATACCATTTGCCCACATTATGTCATTTTAATTTAAAAAAAAAAGCAGTGAATTATATTGAAATTTTCTCTTGCTATAACAACATTTATAAAATACTTTGTTTTATAAAGTGCTTTGAATTTTTTTTTTATTTTCAACATTCATTTTGAGTTCCAAATCCTCTTCCTTCCTCCCACCCCTCCCTTACCCATTGAACAGGTAAGCAATATCATATCCATTATACACGTCATGCAAAACGTATTTCCAAGTTAACCATGTTAATAGTTAAACAAAATTATTTAGCAAAATTAATTAGCAAAAAAGATAAAGTGAAAAAAAGAAAATGAAAAAATTGTACTTAAATTGTTAAGTTTCAATGCCAGGAGAAACTAGCTGATCATACACTAATTACCAAAATGAGTGATGTTCAGAACTTTAACAGGCTATTGGGTATTTTTAACCTTCCAGGTTATATACAGGCAGCAAAGGAAATGATACCAGTCTCTGGAGTCACCAGCTTGTGTCAACTGATGGGGATGGTGGTGGATTCTATGGGGAACTTTGAGAGTTTCAGGTGCTCATTTGTGCATAGCATATGAAGTAATTATTGGCTGCATTCATTAGGTTGGAGAAAATTCACTGTTATTCCTGCTTTCAGTGACGTCGGCAAAATGTTTTGTTTTCGTTGAAAGACCTAGATATATTTGTGTGGGTGTTGTACTAAAAAATAGCAAATAATTTGGGTTGTTGCTTCGCAGGTCTCTTTTTTCTTCCTGTCTGATGTTTGTTCCCTAGCAGCATCCTTCCAACGCTGTTTGGAAAACTCTGCCATGTACCAATGAAATCACAATTTCAAACAAAAACAACTGTTATTACTATTATTAGGTGACGTTCATGGAGTAGTACTTTTAAGGTTTATAAAACAGCTTGTGTGCATGATCTCATTTGCTTCCCCCAACAGCTGTGTAAGGCAGGCACAAATGAGGTTGGACTCACTCAAAAGAAGAGGAAATTAAGGCTTGGAAAGTTGCAAAGACTTACCCATGCTCACAGTGCCAGCAAATGCCAAGGGAGGATCCAAATCCTACCTCAGACACTAAATTCTCATTGTGCTGCGTTTCACGCCATTTGGAGTAAATTCAGCTATTCTTGTTACTACACCCTTTGACCTTCCAGCTGTGAATCCATGTTCCACTGTTCCTGTGATTGGAACTCAGGCCCCCCTGACACTAAGTCCAGTTCTTCTTTGTGATATCCTTCAAAAGGTGCTCAAAATGGAATTTTGCTGTGTATAAGGATATGAGTAACTATCTAAACACATGCTTCTACTACTAATTAGACCATCAAAGCCATTTTGCCTGGTTGGCAAGAAACAACACATTGTTATCCAGTTGTGTCCAACTCTCTGTGACCCCATTTGGGGTTTTCTTGGCAAAGATGCTGAAGTGGTTTGCCATTTCTTTCTCCAGTTCATTTTACAGAAGAGGCAAACAGGGTGAAATGACTTGCCCAAGGTCATATAGCTAAGAAGTGTCTGAGGATAAATTTGAACTCAGGAAGATGAATCTTCCAGACTTTAGGCTGGGCATCTATCCACTATACAACCTAGCTGCCCTAAGAAGTCATATGCTCACTTACAAATTCATTCAAAAAGCATTTATTTATGTACTTTCTATGTACCCTGCTCTATTGGTTGGTATAATCTGGGGTCTGGTCAAGGAGATTCCAGCCCTGAGAGCACTTGAAATAGTCTCTTCCTGGTACCAACCCATAAGGACGTTTGGTGATCCTGCTTCCAGAAATACATGATGGAGGGGCCCTTTCCTTCTCTGCTTCAGAGAATTCATAGGCATCTTACTGTGTGGTCTTTTAATAGGATGTTGAGTTGAAACTGAATGTTCAAACAAAAAATTGGACCAGATAAATTGTCTTCCCCAGGTGACTTTTCTGTGAGGAGAAAGAAGGTGAGCCTTCAGGTGAGAGGAGAAGTAGCATCCTACATCTGGGGCTGCCTTATCTCCACAACCAGCCACCTGGTATTCATGATCACATGGCACAGCTGTATCTTGTCTCCGTTGTGTTTCATTCTGTTCTGATCTTCAGTGAATCAATACTGGAGATGGAATGGGTCACGTTATGACCTGATGAGCTTCAAAAGGTCAGAAGAATCTTCAAAGGTCCCCGCAGCAGCCAGAGCTGACAGCAGTGGCCACCAAGTCTGGGAAGGAACTGGCCCTAAGGAACAATCTACTTGGCCCAGGCCAGCAGTGAATAGCTAAGGCTGGGACATTGTGTTCTTTAAGGAAGGGAGTGACTCATTCAGTGGCTGTGCCCTGCCCACAAGTGAACTCAATCACTTTGTAACAACTGCTCTAAGTTTGCACCCACTCTCCCAGGGACTGAGTAGAGGGGAAAAAAATGCTCCCAGTTTGGGAGGTTGTTGGATTTCCACTCTTGCTAGGCCTTCTCAGTAATATTTCTCTATAAAATTAATTGGTACTAATTGGTTAAATGATATTGGGGAGATATTAACTGGTGATCAGTATTGGTAGAAAGCACACTGGATGATGGCTGTTTACTCTGAAGTGTTAGGGATTGAATATGTTTTCTTTCACAAAAGTATTTACATTCTTAAAAAAAGGAGGCAAGAGAAGCTAATATATACCTTAATGAAAATACATTGCTAAGGGTAGAATTTCAAGCACTAAGATGTGACAAGATTTAGGGACCTGGTGACCCCTATAGTTTCACTTTAGAGGGCTTAGTCCATCAGTCAATTGTTTCTTCAGTCATTTTTCAGTCTTGTAAGTCTCTTTATGACCCCATTTGAGTTTGGGTTTTTTTGTTTTGTTTTGGCAAAGGTACTTGAGTGGTTTGCCATTTCCATCCCCATGATAACTCTCCTAGATCTCTCCTCCAGGGATTCATGTGGTGTCCACATGTGCAGCTTAGCAATGACTCTGGAAGAGACAGTGAGCCTGATGACTCTGTGCAACTCTGCGTCACTTAAATCCAATTCATGAGCAAGTTAAGACATCACTCCAGGATGTCATTGGTTCTCTGAAAATGAAGGACAAACAGTAAAAACAATGAGAATGCAAATTCAGTAAGGATATATCCATTTAGTATGTTCTGTATGTTCAGAAACAATGTCATTACATACATGTATTCAGTAAAGAGGAATCCATACATGTATATTCAGTAATGATGTGTTCATCCATGTATGTTCATTAAGCTTTCATTCACATAGTATGTTCAGTAAGGATGTATCCATACATGTATGTTCAGTGTGATATGGAGAAATGAATGCTAGACCTGGAGTCAGGAGACCTGACTTTGTGTCCTGATTCTATCATTTACTTGTTGTATCACCTTGGACAATTTTTTCCCCCTCTCTTGGCTTTTTTTAACTGAGGTAGTAGGACTAGATCAGGGCTGTTGTTTTTCCAACTGTAGTTTGTGTAGTGTGTGTGTGTGTGTGTGTGTGTGGTGGACTCCTCAGAATAATGTTTTTTTTCTAAATTCATAGTGGATAACCCTCAATTTCAGTTAGACGTTAATAAAAAATAAAGTCATTTTTCCCCATCCACAGAGGAGCCCTGGGGATCCATGAACCCCAGATTATGAGCTCTGAACTAGGTGATCTCAAAGGTCCTTTCCCTCTCCAATGATGTTAGGAATCTTAGAGTGACCCACTGGAAAGGGAGAGCCATTACGCACTCCCGGCCACCCACTGATGCCAGGAGACCAAGCCCATGGTGCGCCTCTCACCTTCCCACATGATCAGAGACCCCATCTGGAAGGATGATATGGAGCATGAGGAGCAGCTTCCTTCTCTCACTGATCACACAGAATGCTATATCCAGACCAGGGCCATGTCATCCAGCCAGCCATGGCACCAGCCACATTAGCCACAGCGTCAGTGCTGGCTGCCCGTGGGCGTCTTCATGCGTTGTTTAAAGCAACTTCCCTGGCTGACTCACCCCTAGGGGCCAGGAGAAGCAGGCAGCCAGCACAGGGAACAGTGCCAGCCTGCCACAGCTGCGGGAGTGGAGCTGGGAAAGGACCTTTTACCTTTCTCCGAGACACCTTCTGAGTCCTCACCAGCTGCCCTTCACTTCTCCCATTCAAGCCATCTCTGTGAGGGGCACTAATGACTAACACTACTGTAGCATAGATTTGCAGCCTGAAGGAACTTGGGAGGTCAACTAATAAAAGAGTAATGGTTAGTATTTATAGAGCACTTTAAGGTTCACTCTGTAATCATTATCTCAATTGATCCTAATAACAACCCTGGGAGGGAGGTGCTATGATTATCTCCATTTTGCAGATAAGGAAACTGAGGGACACAGAGGTTGTTATCTGCCCATGGTCACACAGCTGACAAATGTTTGAGGCTGGATTTGAACTCAGGTCTTACTTTCCCTTCTGCCCTCTTCAATCCAGTCAAATTGGCCTCCTCTCTGTCTCAGACCACACATCCCATCTCCAGTCTCCAGATGGAGGTGGTACATGTTGTCTCTCCATTCAGACTGTAAGCTACTTGTTAGTAGGCATTGTTTCCTTCTTTGTACTTGGATCCCCTGTATCTCACATAGTCAGCCCTTCTTAAGTACTTGTCGATTGCTTGCATAATATTTGGCCTCAACTGGAGAGGTTGTTTGAGGGATGATATGACTGCCTCTGTCCTTAATGTTTCCTCCAAAGTCAGAGATGGGCCTTGAATATCTCCAACCCTTTTCCTTTCCAATGACTCAATGAAGATCTTCATAAAAATTCTCAAGTCTTCCATATTTTTCACTACACAGGTGGTCAGTCTCCTCCATTTTTATTGATCCGTGTATTTCTTGCTTATTTTGAGCATGAGTAAAAATGTTCCAAAATGAATAAATATTAGCTCTCTTATTTCACTTTAATAACAGTAGAAATATGGTCTGAATAGTCAGAAAATCTTTTACATTAGGATGTTATTTTTCCTGTAAAGTGCAAATTTTAACAATTCAATTTGGATGAGAGATTTGCTAGTTTTACAGAAAGATTTACTACTTCAAGTTAAACTACATTTTTTTCTATTTTCATTTAAATGACTGATATGCTATCTTGTAAATTCTTCCAAGGTCATGTTAGTGAAATAAATCGTACATGAAAAAAATATCTCCAGCTCACCTGGAGAGCTCTGCTAACATCAGTCTCTGATCCAGGAGACCTGAGACACCTCATGGAATGATAGAATATCAGACTGAAAAGGACCTTAGAACATGGACTGTCAGAACATCAGAGGTGAGCAGGACAGAATCAAAGAGTTGGAAAATAGCTTGGCTTAGTCTAGGGTAGTCTGATGAGATCCCCTCTACAATATCCTGGACAAGGTGTCACCCAACCTCTTGAAGATCTCCTTTAATGGTAAACTCATTACCTTCCTAGAAAGTCTATTTAAATTTTTTTTATACATTCAGTAGTATTTTATTTTTCCAATTACATATAAAGATAGTTTCCAACATTCACTTTTATCCAATTTTGAGTTTTTTTTCTCCTTCCCTCTCTCTTCTTCTCCCTCCCAAGACAATCTGATATAGGCATGTGCAATCATATTATTACATTTCCTCCTTAGTCATGTTATGAAAGAAGAATCAGATCAAAACGGAAAAACCACAAGAAAGAAAAAAAGAGAAAAAAGTATGTTTTGATCTGCATTCAGATAGAAAGCATATTTAATTTTTGAAAAGCTCTGATTGTTAGGATATTTTCCATATATCCCCCTTAAATCTGCTTCTCTTTAGTTTCCACCCATTGCCACATCTTCCACTTGGAAAGGCTAATCCCTCAGTAATAACTAATCACTGCTGGACCCAGTGGGGCTGGGGTTCTTGGTCCTCTTCCTATCTACAAAGGAGAGCTTCTCAGCTCCCATGAAAAGTCCTTCCATTTACCCGCATTACACTCCTCTGCCTCACCTTTTAATTACTTGAAAAGATGTATCATGTCTCTCCAAAATCTCTTCTCCAGGCTAAAGCCTTCTTACTTCTTTTAATGAATCCATTTACTGGATTGCATCTAGGCCCCTCACCTTTCCGATCACCCTCGGTTGGACATGCCCTAGTTCATCAATATACTTCCTAAAATGTGGCATCCAGAACTAAGCATGGTATTCCAGGTGTGGTCTGACCACATCAAAATTCAAAAAGTTAGGTTGGCTACCACAAAATGGCTCCTTTCAGTAGCCCAAGTTCACGTTGGCTTTTAGCTGCCATGTTAACTTACTTTGGCCTTGCAGATTTGACAAACCCTCTCCCACCATTTTAGCCATCGTGGACTGGGGAATCCAAGGGACCATATGAGATATGTCATATTATCCCAAAGCAAGTAGCCCTTTAGCATTGAGTCATACGTTTCCCTGGAAGTAGATGGGGTTAAAACTAACCCCCCCCCCCCCGAACTTTTTCATATTAGCAGTTGTCTAGCTATGTGTCCCTCATACTTGTATTCCAAAGTTGATTTTTTAAAAAACCTCAAGTATAATGCTTAGGGAGGCTTCATGAAGTAGCAGATAGAGTACTGGATTTACAGTCAGGTAAATTCGTATCTTATCTCAGAGACTTATTGGTTGTGTGGCCAAAATCACTTAACCCCTCAGTGCCTCACTTTCCTCATCTGTAAAATGAAGGAGTGAGCTCAGTGGTGATAAAAGTCCCTCTCACCTCTCAATCTCTGATGCTATCACTTTGCATTTACTCCCATTAAATTTCATCTTATTAGATATGGCCCATCATCCTACCTTGCCAAGATTAGAATCCTGATCGTGTCCTCTAGTACATAAGCTAGTCCTCATTGCTTCATGTCGCCTCAAATGCATTGAATATGTCATCTATACCTTTCTTTAAGTCACAGGTCAAGTGTCAAACCCATTCCTGGGTCACTCCACCAGAAACCTCTTTCATAGCTGACATCAACTCTTAAGCGTTGGTCAGTCAATACATTCCAAATTCACTTGACCATACTGTCCTCTAGCCCAAGGATGGCAAGAAAAGATTTTCCATTAGATTATAAACTCCATGAAGTCAAAAACCTATCTTTTTGTCTCTTTTTGTATCTTCATCACTTAGCCCTGTGCACATAGTGCACATGGTAGGCACTTAATAAATATTTATTATCGCCAACTGCTTTGCTGAAAACTAGGTCAACATTTAAATCATTCCCCCTGATCTACCAGTCTAGTAAGCCTCACACAAAAAACGGAAATGAGTTGCTTGGCATGACCTATTCTTGAAGAACCCACCCTGGCTCTCTGTGGTCACCACTTCCCTTTCTGAATTTTCACGAACCAGTTCTTTAACATTATGTTTGAGAGTTTTGACAGGAATTGAAGTTGAGCTTGCCACCTGATGATCTGTAGATTCTACTCTCTTCCCTTTTTTGGGAAAACTGAAGCCCTATTGACTTATTTCTAGGCCTGTGATACTTTTCCCATTCTTCATGCTCTTCTGAAGGTCATACCTCAGCCTGCATTAAGGTTTCTAGGACCACTCCATGTTTTAGAGTTCTTTCTCCATCATCTGTGTCTACTCCCACCTTCTGCATTTGCCTTTTAAAAAACTAAGTTGTTCATAAGACTTTTCTCATTATTAGGGCAGTTAGGAGTACATGTAGACAGAGGGCACAGGTATGAATTGAATACAATGGGATGATATCTAAAAAATAAAATTAAGGACTGAGAAAGAGGAATGTACTGATAGAAAAGGAAAGGGAGAAGTAGAATAGGGCAAATTTTCTCACATAAAGAGGCAAGAAAGAGCTTTTACGGTGGAGGGGAAAGTAGGGAAGGTGGCAGAGAATACTTGAATCTTGCTCTCAACAGAATGGGCACAAAGAGGGAATAACATATACACTCAATTGGGTATAGAAATTTATCTTACCCTACATGAGAGTAGAAGGGGAAAGGGATAAGAGAAGCAGGGTTGGGGGAGAGGTGCTGATAGAAGGGAGGACAGATTGGGGAGGCACAGTCAGAAGCAAAACACTTTTGAGGAGAGATATAATGAAAGGAGAGAGAGAATAGAATAAATGGGAGGAAATAGGAGGAGGGGAATACAGTTAACAATCATAATTGTGAAAAAGAATTGGAAGCAAGTTTCTCTGATAAAGGCCTCATTTCTCAAATATGTGGAACCATTCCTCAATTGATAAAAGATCAAAAGATATGAAAGATTAACTTTCAGTTGAAGTAATCGAAGCTATATGTAGTCATATGAAAAAATGCTCTAAATCACTATTGATTGGTGAATTGCAAATTAAACCAATTCTATTGTATTGGCTAATAAGACAAAAAAGGAAAATGACAAATGTTGGAGGGGATGTGGGAAAACTGAGACACTAATGCACTGTTGGTGGAGTTGTGAACTGATTCAATTATTATGTAGAGCAATTTGCAATTATGCTCAAAGGATATAAAACCACGCATATACCCTTTGACCCACCAATACCACTACTAGGTCTGCATCTCAAAAGAGAAAAAAAAAACAATAAAGGAAAACGACCTATGTGAATAAAAATATTTATGGCAGCTCTTTTCTGGTGGAAAAGTATTGGAAAATGAGCAAATACCTCTCAGTTGGGGAATAGCTGAACATGTGGTATATGATCGTGACAGGATACTATTGGGCTATAAGAATTGATGAGCAGGATACTCTCAGGAAAACCTGGAAAGACTTATATGAACTGATGCAAGGTGAAAAGAGGAGAATCAGGAAAACACTGTACACAGTAACAACAAAATTATATGATAATCAACTGTGAATGATTTAGCTATTCTCAGTAATACAATGATCCAACACAACTCAAGGATTTATGATGAAAAATACTTTCTACCTCTGAGAGAAAGAAGTGATGGAGTCTGATGCAGATTAAAGCATACCTTTTTTGCTTTCTTTATTTTTCTTGCTTTTTGTCTATATTTTCCTTTACAACATGACTGATATGGAAATATGTTTTGTATGACTACACATGTATGATCTATATCAAATTGCTTGTCTTTTCAATGAGTGGAGTGGGGAGTGATGGACAGAATTTGGAACTCAAAATTTCAAAAATATGTTAAAATTGTTTTTATATGTCATCAGGAGGAAAACATTAAATAAATAATTTTTAAAAATCTAAGTTGGCCCCAATTGATAAATGGTCAAAGGATATGAACAGGCAGTTTTCAAAGGAAGAAATTAAAGATATTTGTAGTCATATGAAAAAATGCTCTAAATCACTACTGATTAGAGAGATGTAAATCAAAGCAACTCTGAGGTACCACATTACACCTATCAGATTGGCTAATGAACTGGAAGATGATAAATGTTGGAGAAGACGTGGGAGAGTTGGAAGACTAATTCATTGTTGGTGGAGCTGTGAGCTGATCCAACCATTCTGGAGAGCAATTTGGAACTATGCCCAAAGGGCTACCAAAATGTGCATACTCTTTGACCCAGCAATACCACTTCTAAGACTGTATCCCCAAGGGATCATAAAAATGGGAAAGGGTTTCACATGTACAAAAATAATTATAGCAGCACTCTTTGTGGTGGCCAAAAACTGGAAATCAAGGGGATGTCCATCAATTGGGGAATGGCTGAATAAATTATGGTATATGAATGTAAAGGAATACTATTGTACCATAAGAAATGATGAACAGAAAGACTTCAGAGAGGCCTGGAAAGACTTACATGATCTGACGCTGAGTGAAAGGAACAGAACCAAGAGAACTTTGTATACAGTACCAACCATAGTGTGCAAGGATTTTTTCTGGTAGACTTAGAATTTCATTGCAGTGCAAGGACTTAAGATGGTCTTTCAAGGCAAAAACGCCTTCCACATCCAGAGTAAGAACTATGGAATTCGATCTCAGAATGTAGCAGATCATTTTCTTTTGTATTATATTTTGGTTTGTTATATGATTTCTCCCATTCATTTTAATTCTTCTATACAACATGACTGGTGAAAATGTATTTAATAGGAATGTACATGTAGAACCTATATAAAATTGTATGCCATCTCGGGAGGGAGGGAAAGAAAAAAATCCAGGCCGTATGGTAGTGATTGTGGAACACTAAAAATAAATAAATAAAATAAAAACAAAAAATCTAAGTTGACCAGAGTTCTTTTTGGTTCCTCATCACTCTCCGTTGAGCTCTGACATTCTACAAAGGGATTGGATTGGGGAGGACTTGGAATTTGAAGATCTAGATCTGCTATTGAATTGCTATAGGCAGGGGAAGGAGAGAGGGAACAAATACTTATTAGGTACCAGGCATTGTGCTAAGTTCTTGACTTGGTCTTTACAACAACTCTGGGAAGTAGTTGCTGTTATTGTTCTGATTTTACAGTTGAGGAAACTGAGGCAAATAGAGGTTAAGTGTCCCCAGATCCCACACCTAGTGAGTGTCTGACATCAAATTTGACCCTGGGTCTTCCTGACTCCAGGCCCAGCGCTCTCTGTTCTGGGTCACCTAACTGCCTGTAAGAGTAGATAGGCCACTCCTCCTTTGAGCCTCAGGCTCCTCTTCTGTAAAATGGAGGACTTCGATAGAGGTGACCTGGCACATGTACAGAAGAGGTGAAGTAAGATAGTGAGGGCATCTTCTGAAACAGGACGACCCCCAGAAGGAATCGGAGTCTTTGGCATGGAGAAGGGATACAAAGGTGAAGGGAATCACCGTCTTCAGACATTTGAAGGATTGCCCAGTGGACAGTGGGGGGTAAGGTACCACACATTGGGGAGGGGTAGCCCAGGAAGGAAATGTTGGTCCAGACAGTCCCAGGGACTGTGAGCTGAACCAAAGAGCAATAGATTGGCAAAGCCTTCCCAGGCTTTGGATTTTTCAAAATACAAAATACATTTTATTAATATCTTTTATTTTTACTTCATCGATATTTCCCTTCTTTCCCCTCCAGTCCCTTATAACAGAGAATAAAAGAGGAAGATAAACCAAAGACCAGTTCAGCAAAACTAATCAGTGTATGAGAAAGTCTGACTGTGCATGCAGCATCCCAGGCCCTGCCCTAGAGGAGAAGGGACAGAGGGAGGGAGGAGGCCAAGGGTTCTCGGACTTCTCATCGTTCAATTTCCATTGTTTGGTTCTTGTTCAGTTCCATTTGTGTGCAAGTATTGATATGATTATTGCATCCTGAGCAAGAAGTGAAAATGTGTTTATGGGTGTAGGGAAAGAAGCATGACCAGCAGGGCATATGGCAGGATGACTGGGACCTGGTGTTCAGGTAGATGGCCAGTTTGGATAGAGGAGAGAGGTCTGGGGGTGTGGAGCTGCCTCGGAACAGCAAGCTGGACAGAGGTAAAGACTGACTCAGATACCCTTCGGGGCAGAGTGGTTCCCACAATGAGTGTATTAACTCTTGGGACTGGGAGGTGGACCACAGGAGTGTTTTGATAGGTTGGGGGCCCAGCTTCTCCCAAGTGCCTGGCACATACAAAGGAGCCTGATACATGTTTGTTGAAAATGCTCATTGAAGTTGGAGGAAAACAGATTTAGGTTCGATGTAGGTAGAAAACTTTCTAACAATTACCGTGGCCCATGAAATGGAATGGATTGACTCAGGTGGTGTTGAGTGGGTTCCCCCTAAAAGTGTGTTGGAGACAGTTTGAAGGAGCTCATGAGCAGATCGTTAAATTTTCAATGTGAGCATTGAAATGCTACAAATCAGGACTTGGTTTATGTTTTATTGGTTGTCTAGACTCAAAGTGATGGAAAAAATGTTACTTAATAAGGCAGATTAAACTTGTATACATTTACCACCAACCACCATCCCCAGAGCCGGTTGTTAAAGATTTACCAGCATGCCCTTGGCTTCCCTTAATGTAGATTTTCAAGCAGTTTTTAAATATGTCATAGAGACTGCTATGCAAGGTTGGCTTAAATGACCCAAGGCGCCCTCCAACCAACCACAAGAAGGGGAGGCTGAATGGAACAGGGAGGTAGGTATAGTGGATTTGAGTGGAAAGAGTGCTGGACCTGGTGTCGGGGAGACCTGACTTCAAATTTTGCCTCTGATATTTAATAGTTGTATCATCCTGGACAAGTCACTTAACCTTAGTCTGCCTTGGATTCTTCAACTATAAAAATGGGGAGTGGAGTTAGACTAGAATTCAGGGGTAGGGCACGTATGGTCTTGAGGCTACATGTGGCCCTCTAGGTCCTCAGGTACAAATTTTTGATTGAGTCCAAGTTTTACTGAACAAATCCACTTATTAGAGGATTTGTTCTGTGAAGTTTGGATTCAAAGAGTCATACTTGAGGACCTAGAAGGCCACATGAGGCCTTAAGGTTGAGTTCCCCACCCCTGGAGTAGATGGTCTTTTAGGTGCCTTGTTGATTTACATCTCTGAGCCTATGTACAGATAAGTATGTGCCTAGATGTTTGTGACTATGGGCAGACGTGTTTGTTAATGAGAATAAGATAGTTTGGGCAATTTCCCAGGTCTGTGGGACCCAGCACAAGGTTTCCCTTGGTTCTGATGTCTTCTTCTTTAGGGGACCAGGGATCAGTTTGCCCATGTTCATTGACACAGTATTTGAATATCCCCAGGATTGTATCACTACCCCTTCCTTTCCCACCCCCATAAACTCTGGGAAACATCACCCACGCAATTCTTAGAAGGCCTAGTGTGGGTGTGTGGAGAGATACAAACCTGGAAACCTACTCTGCATGACCTGGGGGGTTGGAGGGGAGGGAAGGATGAGTCAAAGGAAAGAGGAGGATGGAAATGAAAAGGTCTTTGTCATAATCAATCCATCAATCAATCAGCCTTTAAGTGCCTACAGGCATTGTGCTAGGAACTGGGGATCTAAAGACAAAAAGGAGACAGTCCCTGTCCGCACAGAGCTTAAAGTCTATCAGGTGAAACAACCGGATATGTATAAGTGCATATAAAATTAATACAAGGGGATTTAAGGGGGGGTGGGGAGGGCACAGGCAGCTAGGAGAAAATCTGACACTCAACAGTCCCATCCAATGCTTGATGACTCTGTTTGGGGTTTTCTTGACAAAGATATGGGAGTGGTTTGCCATTTCCTTCTCCCACTAATTTAATAGATGAGGAAACTGAGGCAAACAAAGTGAAGTGACTTGTCCAAGGTCACACAGTTTTCTTGGCAAAGATCCTGGAGTGCCATTTCTCTATTTCACTATGTTGGGTGCCAGAGCTCCTCTTAGTTGCCTGTGCCCTCCCCACCCCAAATCTCCTTGTATTTATTTTATATACACTTATACATATACATATTGTTCCCCCTGATAATTGTAAGCTCCGTGAAAACAGGACTATTTGTTTCCTTTTTGTTTTTAGATCCCCAGCTCTATCTGTTGTTTTTTTATAGATACAGAAGTGGTTTGCCATTTTCTTCTCCAGCTTATTTTACAGATGAGGAAACTGAGGCAAACAAGTTAAAGTGACTTGCCCAAGGTCACACAGCTAGTCATACTTTTAAAACGTTTGCTCAATTTCTTGGCAAAAGGGACCTTATAGATGACCTAGACCAGGGGTTCTTAGCCTTTTTTATGTCTGGGACTCTTAAGGTATCCAGTGAAACCTATGGAACCTTTCACAGAATTCAGTTGGCAAGTGCATGAAAGATTAGAAAGGAGTTCAATTCCATTGTGATAGAGTCTTCAAAATAGCAACCAACCAAGTTCAGGGACCCCATGAGAAGTACCCCTGGTCAGTCTAACCCCCTTATTTTTACAGATGAGGGAAGCAATGCATTGCAACCCAGGAAAGGAACTCAGTCAGATCCATGCGCACAGATAGCAGGGACAGAGTTCTGAAGGCCCTTAGAACATGGCACAGAGTGACTGAGCTCTTAGACATCAGTGAAACCTTCTAGTCCAACTGCCTCATTTTAGTGATTCCACATCTGAGGCCCAGAAAGGTTCAGTGTCCGTGTGACTACCCAGGATCACCCAACCTGTAAGTTGGCAATCAGGTTCCCAAGTCACCGTTCCTAGTCTCTCCAAATCCAGAGGGGGTTTTTGGTTTTGCATTATAACCAGCCTTAGGAAGCCTCCTTACTTCATCACTTGATCTCATGGCATGATAAGGCTTGGTACGTGGGGAGGGGATGAAGAGAGGAGTGGAAAAGGGACAGCAGAAAGTGAGGGCAGTTTGCTTTGACATGAGCGAGAATGGAAACATATAGTGGAAAAGGGAAAAAATTGACTGGAGAGTCAGAGGGTCTAGATCCAAAATCAATCTTTCACACTTAGAGCCTGGGTGACCTTGGGCCATTCTGGGCCTATCTGTAAAATGAGGAGCACTAAATGACCTCAGAGATCTCTATGATCCTTCCCCAGTCTTGCTGCCTAGGTCTCCCTAGGTGATTAGTTCCCTCTCCCATTCAGGCATATGACTGATCTTTGACACTTGCCCTCCCCTCTCTCCCCTGCCCTCTCTCTTCCCTAACCTCCTTCCCCACCCTCCTCTCCCTTCCCCTCCCTCCCCTGCCCTCTCACCCCCAAATGGAATTTCCCCTGGCAGTCCCAACTCTCCCTTTCAGGCCCAGTCGGACCTGGGCCAGGTTCTTCTTCCTCCCTCTGCGCAAAGGGCTCCCTCCCTTCCCTTTACCTCCCCATGGGGGCTCTGCCCTTGTCATCAGCTATGAACCCTGAGTTTGTCTCTGGGCTGGTAATACTCTTGTTGGCCAACAGATGGTACTAGCGAACCATGTTTCCTGCCTGGACAGTCCCTCTTTAGAATAAAAATCCCTGAGAGCAGAAAATGATAGAATGTCAGAACAGGAAGGAGCTTTAGATATCATCCAGTCAAACACACATTCCCTTCTTCCATTTTACATATGGATCAACTGAGACCCTGAGATATTAAGCTAACGCCTAGAGCTGCATAGGTAATTTTCTAATAGTCGTGGTGTTTGAGCTTAGGTCCTCTATCTCAAAACCAGGGCTTATTCTACAATGTTCACATCTAATCATTGAATTCCAGAGTTGGAAGGGACCTTGTAGGGCATCAGGTCCAACATGGCACACCTTAGTAGGCATCTCATCTAACATTCCTTATAATGATCACTCAGTGTTTGTTTAAAGACCCTTCAGGAAGGGAAGTCCATACAGTTAGTAAGGGTCTGACCTGTCCTAGTTGTATGACCCTGGGCAAGTCACTTTACCTCTGTTTCTCTCAGTTTTCTCATCTATAAAATGGAGATAATAATAGCCCCTACCTCTCAAGGCTGTTGTAAGATCAAATGAAGTTATAATTGTAAAGCACAGGGCCTGGTACATAGTAAACCCTATATTGAATACTGCTCTTCAGTCATTTTTCAGTCATATCTGACTCTTTGTGATCCCAACTGAGGTTTTCTTGGCAAATATACTGGAATGGTTTTTCATTTCCTTCTCCAACTCTTTACAGATGAGGAAACTGAGGCAAACAGAGTGAAGTGACTTGCCCAGGGTCACACAGCTACTAAGTGTCTGCGGCCGCATGGGAACTCAGGTCTTCCTGATTCCAGGCCCGGCCCTATATTCAATGTGCTTCCACAAGATAGCCCTTTAAGTATTTGAAAACATCCTATTTTTTCTTATCCCAGACTAAACGTTCCCTTCAGTTTGAGTTGTAGTCCATATGGAGCCCTTACTGCCCTTACACTGATACAGTGAATTCTTCAGGCCTCAGACTCTGAGAAGGTTTAGAGACCCAGAATGACTTGTCTAAGATCCACACAACCACTTAGAGTGGATCTGAGAGCAGAATTTAGATGCCTCCTGGACTCTCCGTCCACCTCCCTTGCCAGGCCAGGGGACTTTAGTCTGTCCACTGTACAGAGAGGAGAAACTGAGGTACAAGGAAAACTGAGTAAGGTCATGGAGGCAGTAATAATGTTAACGATGTAAGCAGCAGCTGGTGAAGTCCTAGACTGGAGATTAGGGCCTTAATCTTGGATCTGATAATTGTGAGCTATGTGACCTTGACTTGACCATTCACCCCCAGAGGTCTCCGTTTCTTAGAAAAGTAAGGGACTTGGACTAGATCTCTCCGACATTCTATCTCATGTATTATAAATCTTTTATTTTTGATTTTCTGTGTTTTAGGGGCCCAACCCAGCTCCGACATTCTGTGTTCTAAGTGCCCTGTGTTCTAAGGACACCCCCAAGGTCTGACATTCTATGTTCTAAGCGCCCATCCAGCTCTGACATTCTGGGTTCTAGGGGCCCTCCCAGCTCTGACAGCCTGCATTTTAAGAATCTTCCCAGTTCTTTCGTTCTGCCTTCCTCCTCTCTCCCTCCCCCGCCCCCAGCTCTGACAGTCTACTCTAAGACCTTTCCATCCTCGCCCCTTCCTCACTCACCCCCTCGGTCCTCATCTCCAGGCTCTGGGCTGTGAACGCCAGACTGGGAGCAGAGAGTTGCCGGCAGAGGGCGTCATCGCCCCAGACTGAGAAGACGGGTGCCGTCACCTGTTCGCTCCCCCCAGTCCCCACTCACCGCCCCCAGGCACTCAGTGCACACCCACCGTGGAGGAGGCAGGGTCCCCGGCTGTGCAGAGTGTGCGCCATCGTTACTTGGCGCCACGCTGGGCTGTGGGGAGTGACGAGAGCTCGGGCTGTCTGGGAAGCAGCCCCCAAGTCTGAAGCCACTCCAGCTCTCGTGTCTCACTCCACCCACCCTAGGGGAAGCGAGGAGCCAGGGACCCTCGCCTTGCCCCTCGCCCCATCTTACATGCCTCTTTTCACTGTCAGTGCTGAAGAACAACCATTTCGGTGGCTCTTTAAGCTTTACATCTCCCCTCACTATCCATAGACTGCACATATCTGTCCCCATTTTCCAGATGAGAAAACTAAGTCTCCAAGAGTCTGAATTGCCCTTGAGTGACTTTGCTCACTCAGCTATAAAGGCCTTAGCCAAGAGCCCAAGACTCGGTATGATACGCTTTCCTGCGAGCCGTGGGGGGCTTCTTCCCCTTCCCTGGCTCTGACTTTGAGGTGGAAGCTGTTCCCTGGGCGGCCCAGACAATCGTCTGGCAACTTTCAGGTTCCACACTATTGAGATCCCAAAAAAGATCCCATTTATTACAAGGCTAGATGTCCTGGGAAAATCCCCCTCTCCCTCTGAAACATTATTTTTAGACCGTTTGGAGGCCACAAGAGGCCTTTTCAGGGAGCTGCCCTATGTCTAGGATGAGTTAGGGGACCTCAACAAGATATTACTGGGCTCCTCTCTGCTAGAAACAAATTGCATCTGGACAGAAAAGAATTCCAGAATCCCAGGACTAAGAGCTAGAAGGGACCTTGGAGATCATTTAACCCCACCTTGCTTCTTTTGCAGAAGAAACTAGGACTGGAGAAGGGAAGGGATTTGCTTCAGGTCAGAGAGATTCCAATTTTAGGTAGGCACCCAGACGTGATCATGGAAAGGGCCACGGGACTCGGTGTTAATCGAAACCTGGATTCAATCCCTGCTCTGATACTGTCTCTGGGCAAGCAGCTCCCTGTCCCAAATCTCAGTTTCCCCATCTGTTAAATGAAATTAAACACCATCTGCATAACTCTTGGTGTGCAGTGCAAAAGAGTGCACACTTTCCGTGTGACTGCTAGGACACTTAACTTGTCAGAGACATTTTCTTCGTCTGTGAAATGGGGGCGCTCATACTCGCACTGCTAACTTGATCGGGGTTGTTGTTGGGGGTGGGGTGGGGTGAAATGCTTTGTTTTGCAAACCTTAAAGCCCACCCTATATGTGCAGGAATGTGGGGGGCGGTACGGGGGAAGAGCCTTTTAGGACTGTGCAGCCGCTTTATAAACTTTAAAGTGCTGGATTATTTCCAGCTCCGGCTGCAGCTCGGGGAAGGGCGCCGTGCAGAGGGGCTGGCTGGGTCGAACTGGGCTCCCCCGAGCCTGGGAACAAGAAGCCAGGAGCGGGGCTGGGATTCCGGCCCAGACTACCTTTGAAAACTCTGCCTGGGTGCAGGGGATGGCGGAACTGGGACACGAACACGCCAGGAGAGCTGCCATGGTGTCACCGAGTCAGCTCTCTCCTTCCGGAAAGCAGCTTTCTGCAAAATCACATGCACTGGTCGCGCGGTGGAAATCCCGTGCACAAACTGGGAGCCGCTGCCGGGAAATTCACTCGAAACCTCCTTTAAAAAAAAAATACCCAACCGTTCTCAGCTACTCCCCGCCTCCCTCCTGCGCCTCGCGCCCCCACGTGGGGCTGCCCCGGGGGAGATCCGAGCCCGCCCAAAGCCGCCCGCTGCTCCGCGTACCGAGCCAATAGTAGTCAGAGTTGCCTTGGTTTTCGTGAATCGGGCTGCCAATGAACGCAGCGGAGGGTGCTGGTAGGCCACGCCCCCTTTCCCATCGAAGGCCATATAAGGAGGGCGCGGTGGTAGCCGCGGGAGTGGAGCTTTGGAACTGTCGCAGACCTGACGGACGCCTTAGATTTAACGCCGCTTGGATTTGCCTGCCGCTTCTCGTTCGCTTTCTCGCTGGATTAATTGCATCGACTTGGGGATCTTGGGTTTTTGTTTTTTTTTTTGGAGAATTCTCTCCTCCTTGCTCCGGGTTTTCGGCCTCGGCACTCGTGGCTTGCCACTGCCGCTGCCACCTCCTCTCTCGGGACGGAGGGACGCCTTGCTCCAGACTCGACCGATTTGGGCTTCGAGGTCTCGGCTTTTCTGTTTCCGACTGACTTGGGGGCTTCTTCCACTGTGGATTACAATTGCACCATGACCTTGGAAGAAGTCGTAGCCTGCGAGAGTGCGGCTCAGAAGTGAGTATCCAGCCGGGGGTTGACTTCCCCTCCCTCCCGTGAGACAGATGGATGCCCCAGGCTCCGATGACCTCCCTGGGCTGGGCTCCCAATGTTGCTGCTTTGCCGCCGAGAGGGGCCTCGGACCCATTCCTTCGCCTCTCTGAGTGTCCAAGGGGGAGGGGGTCCCTACCTCTAAAAAGGACTATCTACAATCGCCCCTTCTCTTCTTCACCCCATCGCCTTTCCTGATCTCTTACGCTCTGTGCCTCGGTTTCTCTCCAGGATGCAGACGGTGAGCAATGCGGTGGAGGAGTTGCTGGTAGCGGCGCAGCGCCAAGACCGCCTGACAGTGGGCGTGTATGAGTCGGCTAAGCTGATGAATGTGTGAGTTTCTGCCTGTCTTTTTCATGTTGCCAGGGTGGGGGCCTGGTGGGCGATGGGGTACCGCTTTCCCCTACTGCACAGCCTACGGATGTGCAGTAGGAGTTTTGCAGCATGCCCCCAAGCGCGCGAGCCCCTTCCCTTGCCGAGCGTTGCTCACCTCTCCCTCTCCCCCTCTCCTTCCCCCCTTTCCCCGTGTTCAGAGACCCAGACAGTGTGGTCCTTTGCCTCTTGGCTATCGATGAGGATGAGGAGGATGACATCGCCTTGCAGATCCATTTCACGTTGATCCAAGCCTTTTGCTGTGACAACGACATAGATATAGTTCGGGTGTCTGGGATGAGGAGACTGGCCGAGCTGCTGGGGGAGCCGGGGCCCACGGAAGAGAGCGAGGAGTCCCGGGATCTGCACTGCCTTCTGGTCACGGTGGGTGAGCTTGTCCCTCCCTAGCTTGGGGCAGGGTTACTTAGCAACTCGGAGGAATAGATGGGGACCTTCAGGGCCTGCCATGAGAGAGAAGTTATTTTGTTTATCAACATGGTTCACACAAGGAGGTGGGGAGACAAGGCTTAGAATTCCATCTCCTGCCATCTGGCTTGAAGAGAGGGCATCTCGTGCCCTGGCCAGCTCAGCACTGAGCTATTCCGGGCACCCATGGGCCAATGCCCAGGTATCCCCGCCCAGCCAGGCCTATAACTCATAACTTGTTGCTATTTTGGGATGGGCCTTGTTTTTCTGAATGGGGGAGGGGGAGGGAAGAGTGCTGCTTACTTGAGCCTCCTTAGCCTAATGCTCTTTTTATTTTTCTTACCCCCTCAGAATCCTCATACTGACTCGTGGAAGAGCCATGGACTGGTAGAAGTGGCTAGCTACTGTGAGGAAAGCCGAGAGAACAACCAGTGGCTCCCCAACATCTCCCTCCAGGAGCGCTGATAAGCCTTCCCCAAACTTGGAAAATTGCTGCCTTGCAGACACATTTAAAAAAAAAAAACAACCTCCCCCTTCCCAAACCACACCAGATCCCAACCATCAAGACCACTGTGGGGAAGAGGTGTAAGGGACAGAATGTTCTTGCTGAAATGGGGTGAAGAAACACCTGCAACCTCTGTCAGGACCTAGTGGAGTCTGGGGTCAGGAATGACAGAGCTGAGAGGTGGGACTGTGTCGGCCTCAGGAAGATCCACCAGCCAGAGCGAGAAGGTGACCATGGGGCCTTGGAACCCAAATGCCTGGAGTCCAGTGATTGGGTCGGGGAATTAAGAGGAAGACCTGCCTTCCCCTACCACTAAGGGACTATGCATGGAGACAAGATGGTCGGGCTGCCCCTCCGGCCGGCCACAATGACCTGTTAACTGTTGCAAATGGGAGTTGACATTTGCCACCAAGACTTGATGGTGGGAGGTCTAGAGAGACCTAACTGGGACCGGGAGCCTGGGACAGGCTGCTGCTGCTGTATGCTTAGGAGCTCCCAGTCTGCAAACAATATACATATACAGATATATTTTTACGTTGTTGCACTCATTGAGCCTTTGAAAAGAGAAGAGAAGTTTATATCTATAGCTCTATTTTTGTGCGTGTGTGTTTAATGCTGGTTTGGTAATAAATTTCTGCACTCTCCGGCTCCTGTACGTGTTGGCTCTTCTGTCCCCTCCCCCAGTCCTTTCACGGCTCAGCTGTTCGTTGTCCTGCAGCCTTAGACCAGGAAGTCTTAACTCCCTGTTAAAAACCACTTCAGGAGTAACTTGCTACTCGTTTGCAAAAACACTGCAGTTTCTGTGGTCGGCGCCAAGGCCTCAAAACTAATAACAAAGGCCTAACTTTTTTTTTTCCTTCCCCTCCTCTCTTCTCTCTCTTCCCTCCCTCTCCCCTCAGCACAGCAATTAAAAGACCGGTTTATTGCGAAACTCAGCAACTCTCCACGGTGGCGTGTGCCCCGTGAGCGCAGCTTTAGAATACTGTCTCCTTTGGCGCCTGCCCCGTTCTCAATTAGGCAGAGCCCAAAATTGGAGAGGTGGCAAATCTACCACAGACAGCCCGACTGCCCCCTTCTATCCCCGCCCCTTCCCTTTATCTCTCCTTCTTGCAAATAGAGTCATGAGCTCCCAGGGGAAGAGACTTGCCCAACCGAGGTCGTGTAGCAAAGTTTGTGGGTAGACCTGGGACTGGAGCCTGCATCTCTGAGTTGAGTCCAGAAACTTTTCTAAGATCTTAGAAGTGGATGGGAGTGGATCTGAGCTCATTTGGTCCAGATGTTTACAGATGAGAAAAGAGCCAGAGAGGTGGTCACACAGGTGGCAGGCTGCATGGGGGTGGGGAGATAGACATTGACTTTCCTCCCTCCCCCTCAATTCTGCAGAAATCTTATGTGCAGAGAGGAGATTGTTTCAGTTGGCCTTGAAACTGAAACTGCTTTTGTGAACTCTTTCTGATTCCCCCTTTGTCCCCCACCAGTCCTGGCTGGCAGAGTCTAACCCTCCCCTCACGCCCTAGAGCAGCTGGCTTTTCCTGGAGATCTGAGTCAAACCTGCCTTTTCAGAAAGTCTTTAATGCCAAGTATGCCCTGTAGAAAGAGAGACAGGCTGAACACCCTGAAGGGAGGGAGGGATCTCCCCACTCCTAGACTATTGCCATCCCATTTGGTAATGTGGGGGCTGAGAGGGAAGGACAATCAGCTCCAGCTCAGTATGGTACAGCAGGGACATGAGGAGATGAAGGGAGAGGTTAGTAGGTTGGTGGGGGAGTGGATCAGGAAAAGTCATAGAAGGGGGTGCTGGAGCTGAATCACAATGACAAAATCAGAAGGACCCTCCAAGCTCTGGAACCCTATGTATGGCCTAAGAGTCATTTATTTCACATCTCAAGTTCTAATATTCTAATATTTTTTAGAAGCTCCAGTGAACCCCTTTAGGGTGGGAGTAAGGTACTTAGAACAGCTCCTGAAGGTACCCCAACCCCTATATAAACCCAGGGCTCCCTCAACTCCATCCCCTCCCCTCTCATAGAACTGGAAGACACCTGAAAATCCCCTAATTTTATAGATGAAGAAATGAGGTTAAAGGACACACCCAAAGTCACACATTAGACTAGTCAGACATTAGTGACCAGGCTAGGATTTGAATCCAGGTCTTTGGCCTTCAAAACTAGTGGTCCAACTACAGTGCCCTTGTGCCAGCTATCTGAGTAGCCCCTGTGCTTTTTTTGAATTTGCCTGGGTTTGCAAAGGTTATCTAGTCTGTCCTGGAGCATGGTGTTTCCTTTGAGAATATCTGTTACTCCAAGCAATCTATAGCCTAATGCTGAAAGACCTAGGACTTGGGAAATCCAGCCCCGGACGTGTTGGGTACTCTTGGACAAGTCCCTTTTCTGGACGTCAGTTTTCCTATCTGCCAAGTGAAGGCATTGCATCTGACGATTTCTTAGATTCCTCCCAGGTCTCAATATTCTTTGGTCTCAGCCTAGTCAAGCCTCGCCCAGACATCTTAACCTGGCCTCTCTTCTCTAGGAAGCACTGGAAGGAAGGGAAAAACCTAAGAGAATGTCCAGAGGAGGTTTCGGTTCACGTCCACGGAGGTGTTAGGATCGGGGTGGGGCGAGGGTGCACCTGGTAGCATCTCCCCTTTCCCTCCTCTCTCTCGATCCCGACCTTTTCACTGAGTCCTGCGTGGGCGCCCCGAGGAAAGCCCCAGAGTGGAGCCCCCGCGCTTGAGTCACATGCAAATGAGCTGTCCCTGCAACTCTCCGCCCCCCCTTAGAACATGGGGTCCCTCCTCCGGCTCTCCCGTAGCTTCCCACGCACCTATGCGGCTCGGCCGAAAAGGTGGTGAGTCGGAGAGAGGGGGAAAGAGGAGCGAGAATGTCCGAGAGAGTCACAGAACCTGAGACCCAGAAAAAAGGGACAGAGAGACGCAGCAGAAACAGGACTGTGTGCATGTGTGTGTGTGTATGTGTGCGCGTGTGCGTGTACGTGTGCGCGTGTGCGTGTATGTGTGTGTGAGCATGAAGGAGGAGAGAGGAAGGAGAGTGAGTAGGGAGATGGGGTGGGGTTGAGGCGGGGGTAGGGGTGGGGGTGGGGGACGGGCTGCCGTGGAGGAGAGGAGGCTACACTTGAGTAAAGACCAGAGCATTTTGAGCGAGGGGACCTCAGGGATCATCCAGCTCAGGGCTGCTTCATCTTGTTTTCTCATCTGTAAAACAGAGACAATAATAGCAGGTTACCTTCCAGGGTTGTCGTGAAGATTAGATGAGAAATATTTGTAAAACTCTTTGACAATCTTAAAGTGCTATAAAAATGCTAGCTATCCTTGTTGTGGTTACATCTTCACCATCACTACTACACCTACTTCTACTACTACTACTACCACCACCACCACCATCACTGCCACCGCCACTATCACCGCTACTACTACTATTTGTGTCATGACCTACTTTGACAGTCTAGTGAAGCCTGTAGACCCCTTCTCAGCATCATGTTTTTAAATGAATAAACTAAAAGATATACAATTGCAAGGAGAACTAATTATGTTGCAATATAATTTTCAAAGTGTTTCTAAGAAAGCAAGTTCACCCATCCCAGGTTAACAACACTGGATCTATCTAGTCCAGTTCTGTCCTTTTATAGATGGTGTAGCTGAGCACAAAGTGACAATCAGACTGGCCTAAGGTTACGTGGTTAATAAATGCTAGCACTGGGGCATCTGAGACCTTCTGCCGCAGGTCCAGTGCACTGTTTTACAGTCGGACTCTCATGTGGCCCCAAGCAGTTTATTTTAACAACGAGGAGATAGAGGTGGGGGAGGGGTGGATTTCTTCTAAAGCACATGATGACATCCGGTGCAGGATGTCCAGGAGCACTCACCTGGAATCAGACTTGGGTGGATGGCTCCCATGAAAAAAGGGCAAACTTCTTATTCTGGAATTCAAGGTTGTCCAGAATCTGGCTTCACCCTTCCTTGACACATTTATTCCAGGTATAGATTTGAAGCTGGAAGGGACTTTAGAGATTATCCAGTTTAACACCCCTCTCCCCTCCATTTTACAGTTAAGAAATTTTAGAGGAAAGAACTTGGGAAAGGGAATATTGTGGGATTTGAAGTCAGGAAACCAGGGTTCAAATCTTGACTCTTTCATTTACTGCCTGTGTGACCTTGGGCAAGTCCAGTCTCCTTTCTCAGCCTTGGTTTTCTCATTTGTAAAAGGAGGGGGTTGGACTAGATGATCCTACGATTTTCCCATGATCCACAGCTTGAGCCTTCTAACCCTCCCACCAACATCCCCAAGTCTACTTGTTGAAATCTCTTCCTCCAAGGTCCTATCCAGTGACTATCTTCTCTATGAAGACTTCCCTCCCTAACTCAAACCCAGGTTTCTAATTTTTTTTTTCAGTTATTAAGCATTTAGTTTTTCTTCACTTCCACTTTTCACTTTCCACTCCACTGAAGAGAGAAGAAAATGAAAACCCTTATAATAAGTATTGCAGAGTCAAGCCAAACAGATTCCCATAGTGGCTATGTCCAGAAATATGTGTCTCCTTCAGTACGTTAGTCTATGCTATCCACCACCTCTCAGTCAAGAAGCAAGTACCATTCTTCATCACTTCGTCCTCTGGAATTATGGTTGGCCATTGCATCGATTAAAGTTCTTGAGTCTTTTAAACTTTGGCTTTTTTGCAATGCTATCATTGTTTCCTGGTTTTTCTCACTTCACTTTGCATCAGTTCATATAGGTCATCTCAAATTGCTTTGTAGAGTAGCTCCAGATCTCTTTTAAATCCAACCCAGGACTCTTTTCACTCCATCCCCAAATAATGTACTAAAAGTGTTGAGTTTGAGGTGCTAGTGGGATGTCCAGGTTCGAGAAACCATATAAGCTTTGTTCTGCCAATCATATCAAGTTCACAGTCTTCAGCCTGGACATCCAAGTTCCTCAAAGTGATTTAACAAATATTAATGAAGGAGTGACTTCCTAGGTAGAATGCCCTGTACTGGGTGCTGGGTGAAATCAACCACAGATCTTACTCTCAAAGAGCTTGTAGTCTGAAAAGGAAGATAAGACAGATACACAAGGAGCTAAAGGAGAAGTACATACAAAATGTCATGAGAAATTCACAGAGGGAGAGATAACAGAACTACAGAATTTCAGAGTTAGAAGAGATCTCAGTAACCATCTAGTCCAACTAATACTGGAACTCTAGTTCCAGTCATCTAGCCTTCACTTGAAGACCACCAGTATAGAGGGCCCTCCGCCCCAGACTCAGAGGCAGCATTGATTTTTTAAAATTATATTTATTTCATTAAGTATTTCCCAATTACATTAAAAATGTTTTAACATTCATTTTTAAAAATTTTGTATTCCAAATTCTCTCCTCTTGCCTCTTCCCTATCCATTGAGGAGGCAAGCAATATGATATTGATTATAACATGTGAAGTCATGCAAAACATATTTCCATATTAGCCATGTTGCAAAAGAAAACACACATACACACACCAAAGCAAGGAAAAATTTTTAAAAAACTAAAAAGTATGTTTCAATCTGCACTCAGAATTTATCAGTACTTTTCTCTGGAGGTGGATAGCATTTTCATTATGAATCCTCTGGAATTGTCTTGGATCATTATCTTGATCAGAGTAGCTAAGTCATTCACAGTTGATCATTGTTACAATGTTGCTGTTAATTAGTGTACAACATTCTTCTGGTTCTGTTCACTTTGCATCAGTTCAGATAAGTCTTCCTAGTTTTTTCTGAAAGTATCATGCTTGTCATTTCCTATAGCACAATTGTATTCCATCACAACCATATATCACAGCTTGTTCAGCCATTCCCCAATTGATGGGCATCCCACTGATTTTCAACTTTTTGCCACCACAAAAAGAGCTGCTCCAAATATTTATTTACAAATAGATCCTTTCCCCCTTTTCTTTGATCTCTTAGGGATCCAGACTTAGTAATGGGGAAACTGTTAAAGTCTAATCCCTCTTCTTCATTATAATCCTTCAAATAATTGAAGGATGGCTATCATGTCCTTTCTAAGCCTTCCATTCATTCATTTATTTAAGAAGCATGTATTTAGTGCCTGCTGTGTGTTAGACAGTCAGGACACAGAGACAAAAAATGAACACCTTAGCCCTTCAGAAGATTATATTCTACAGAGAAACAAAATAATGAAGGCTTATCTCCTGAGACTCAGGAGAAAAATGAGGGCTGGATTTATAGATCTAAAATTTGATCTGATTTATAGATCTCTATACCCTGCATAATGGAGAGAGTTGAGCAGAGTGAGGACCTAGGATGGAGCCTTGAGGTACACTCATATCCACAGTCATGGGATGGGTAGAGAAGGAGATTGATTGAGGAGTAGTCAGACAGATACCAGGACAACTAAGAGAGAAGGGTGTCATGAAATCTCAAGAGGAGAGAGTATTCAGAAGTGTGTCAAACACAACAGTGTTAAAGGCTTCAGATGTCAAGAAAGATAAGGATTCACAAGAAGCCATCTGATGAGGCAAGTGAAAGATTACGGGAGACTTTGGAGAGTGTTCTGCTAGAGTGATGGAATCAGAAGCCAGACTAGTGAAAAGAAGCTTTAATTATTAAAGTCTAAAAGGTTGAGAAGTGCGAGAAGACCTGGGATAGGGAGCTGAGCTACGTGACCCCAGCTGAGGCATTGTCACCTTTCTGTACTTCAGTTTCCTTATTTGTAACATGAAGGGGTTGGGATGTCACGTTTTCGAGACTCTTTCCAGCTCTCATTCTACGATCCCATAAAAAGGTCTTTTTCTAGGACTGTGGCCATGAAAGGGAAGAGGGAAATGGTTGATAGCTTAGTGGGGAGAGAAATGAGGGAGGCTTCATGGAGAAGGTGGCTAAGATTTCAAAAACATACAATTCTTCATGAATCCACTTTACAATTGCCTTCCCCTTGGGCCTGCAGGCTTGCACACATACACACACAATGAACACTCTGTTCTCCTGTCATCTCTCCTTCCTTCCCATCCCATTCAGCCACAGCTTTGCCAGTCCCTGAACTTAAGCCCAGCCCTGACCACTCCCCTCCTCTGGAGTTCTGCCAACCCCAGCTCTACCCCATAACTTCCTTCCTGCCACTCCTTTGCCCTCACAAACCCAGAAGGTACCTCTTTCAAGTAGCCTTCCTTGATTTCATAAAGTGCTTGACTTTCCTTTGTACGGGAACTCTTCCTATTTAGGACTGAAGGACCATAAATTTAGACCTGGGAGGGCCCTGACAGACCATTTAGTCTAACCCTTTAATTCCAAAGATGAGGAAACTGAGGCACCAGAGAGGTGAATTCACTTGCTCAGGGTAATATTTCTGAGTTGTAGGTATCTGAAGGAAAATTCAAAGCCAGGCCTTCTACTTCAGTGTTCCATATATTACAGCACACTGACTTAACTTGTCATTGTCCATTAAGTCATTTCAAATGAACTTGCCTTAAGACACACCCCTGGAAGGAAGTCTTTCCTGTGCTACACTTGACTTATTAGGATCTATCTAAGATGTTGCACTCCCGTGTGACCTCCCAGTCTAACCATGAGGACCTTGTGGGCAAGAGCTGTGTCCTCCCCTCCCCCATACTCCAGAGAGCCTGGGTACATACTAACCTGCCCTCTTTCAAGCCTTTGGTCTGCTTTCACAATCCAAGAGGCCTCTGGGGGAGCTTGGCCTGAGGCCTGCCCTTCCCACCGAGGACGGAGAGGCCACAGCCATGAGAAGGTGATTTCACATCCATCGTTTCTGATCCTTACACTAACACTTTGAGCCAAGTCAGGGCAGGAATTATAATCCCCATTTTACGGAGGATGAAAGTGAGTTTCTGAGGAGGGAAATAGCCAGCTAATGCTAAAGTTTGGATTCAATCTAGATCTTCTGACCCTCAAATTCAGGGCTCTTTACCCTGCATACAAGACAATACAACAAACACTCATTAAATCCTACTGAGTGCTTATTAGCCCTGAAGAATGCTAGGCTAGGTGCTTAGGGAAAAACCAAATTTGAGAAGGCAGAGTCTCCTGAATAAGAGCTGCTGGTCTTGGAGGGGGAGGGTACACACAAGACTACGAAGATGAGGCACAGGTTTGCAAGAGATAAGGAAACAGTCACAGACACAGTCACTCAATTCATTGAGAACAGAGCAGGGAAAGTACCCTGCTGGGACTGGCTTCAAAGAAATGAACAGGAATGAAAGAGAGAAGAGAGACAGAGACAGAGAGAGAGGGAAGGGAGAGAGGGAGAGGGAGAGGAAGAGGGAAAGGGGGAGGAAGAGACAGAAACAGAGATAGAGACATATACACAGAGTGCAGGGAAGACAGTTGAGAAAGAGAGAGGGACAGAGAGAAGCATTTGAGGCCTAGGACAGAGTCAGAGGAAAGCTAAGGTGGTGGTGGTGGGGGGGTGCCAGAGCTTCTTGGGGCACAGAGAGTTTTATTAGTTTGTTTGGCACATAAGAGTGCATAGAGGGGAGTCAGATGAAATAAAGATGGAAAGATGAGTGGTGTCAGATTGGGGGTGTAGTGCTTTGAATGCCACTCAAAGGAATTTGAGTAGTTTCCTGTCTGTGGACAGTAGGGAGCCACCAACTTTTGAATGCATCAATGATATGACCAGAAAGATGCCTAAGAAAGATGATTTTGCATCAAGCATCCTAAGAGGTGCTGATAAAGAGGGCATCCATTCCAGTCATGGGACCAGCAGAGCAAAGGTTCAAATATAGGGAATGCAACTATTCAGAAAAGACTCAGGGACTGATTGCCAGGCCGTCCTTCTGATCAGAGATTTGTGTCCGTTGGAGAAGTGATCCAGATGATTGCTGTGCATGTTCATCTTTAAATGGATTCTAAATAACAGTTGGGGATGCAGCAAGAATAAGTGCACCTTTCATAATCTGCCTATAAGCCCCTGCGCACGGTGGCCTGTGGGGGCCTGGACTCGCCTCACCCACAAACATGCAAACACTCTCACACACATCCACAGACACACGGAGACAGATGTGGAGGTTAGTTCAAAATTATTTATTTATTTGTTTTAAGTTTTCAGCATTCACTTTTATAAGATTTTAAGTATTAAATTTTCTCCCCTCTCCTTCCTTTCCCTCCTCCCCAAGATGGCATGCAATCTGATACAGGTTATACATGTGCAGTCATATAAAACATATTTCCACATTAGTTATGTTGAAAAGAAAAATTAGAAGCAAAGGGGAAAACCACTAGAAAGAAAAAAAAAGACAAATAGTCTGCTTCCATCTGCATTCAGACTCCATAGTTCTTTCTCTGGATGTGGATAGCCTTTTTCATCAGGAGTTTTTTGGAGCTATCTTAGATCCTTGCATTTCTGAAAAGAGTTAAATCTGTCAAAGTTGATCATCACACAATGTTACTGTTACCATGTACAATGTTTTCCTGGTTGGAGTTTAGAGTCTTTGAAAGTTGTTGGCTATTTAGTGATTTTCCCAACGTTACACAGTCAGGGTGGACTTGAATGCAAGACTTCCTGGCTTTGAGGTCTGCTGTCTATGCACTGTGACATGCAGCCTCTCCATATACCTATGTATATGTACACCTATGAAAGGCATCATTTTTCAGTGAGTGAAAAGAGCCATGGCTATGGGGCTGAGAAAGCCTGACTGACCTGGGGTAGGGGACAGCTCCCTTCTCTGGGCCTTGGGTTTCTCAGTGGTAAATTGGTATGGAGAACCCTTGATGGTGTTAAGGTTTTAGAGTGGGATTCCCCAGATCCCTTGGGCAGTCAAAGGCTTCTGAGAAACCTAAGGAAGCCCTTCTCAGAATCAAGTCTTTAAATGCATAAAATAAAATTCAGAGGATTATGAAGGCAATTCTATTGAAAGATAGTCATCAAGGGTGTACAAGGTCACACACCCCAGGTTAAAAGCTCCTGCTTTCAGTGAATGGAAGTCATTCATATTATCACATTTTCATATGCGCATACACAGCCACCACTACGCCTGCCACAGTTTGAGACAGTCATCCACCTGGTTACTCAACAAACTGTGGGTTTCCAGATGTATCCTGACATCTGTCCTTGGGCTCTTCCCCGTGGTGACCCTGTAAACAAGCCCAGGCCTGCTGGAGAGTCTAGGCAACTCAGGAAAGCAGTTGTCCTCATCAGGTGGCAGTCATTGTCTTTGAGCTGAGGGCAGCCTGGGGATTGGGTGGATGGGGGAATTCTCCAGTGCAGGTCTGAAAGGATTAATGTGCTCTTTACCCCTCCTCCTCTCCTTGTGATTAGAAGAGGCTCAGTACCAGATTGAGGACTTGTGTGGCCACGCAAGGTGTGGTCACACATCGTGTAAATTATTCATAGGATACTGGATTTAGAGTTGGAAGGACCCTCCAGTGTTAACTAAACCCAGCCCCTCATTTTGCAGAGGACAGCTAGGTGATGCAGTAGATGGAGCACCAACCCTGGAGTCAGTCTTCCTGAGTTCAAATCTGGACTCAGACACATTCTGGGCAAGTCATTTCATCTTGGTTGTCTCAATTTCCACATCTATCAAATAAGCTGGAGAAGGAAAACCTTAAATGGGGTCATGAAGATTCAGAACACGACTGAACTGCAGCACATTTCACAGATGAAGGACTGAGGCCCAGGAATGATAAGTATTTGGCCAAGCTTACAAAGATATTAAGTAAACATTGGAGGCAGGATTTGAATTCAGGGCCTCTGACTCCAGAGCCACAATACCAACTCCTTCCCTTAAAAGTGTGTCTTCCCCTGCCCCAATGTATTCATCTTTAATGCTGTCCCTTAGGGTTATTTGTGTATGAGCCACAGTCCCCTCCTAGACTATGGGGGTAGAAACTATCCCTATTTACACTTTCTGTCTCTCCCAAGGCTTGGCACAAGGCCCTTCATTCAGGAGGTATTTAATACATTTTGTTGCTAGCCCCATGTACACATTTGCATGCTTGTATATATGGAGAAGCACTTGTGGAGTAATGGGTACGCCTTGGAAACAGAAAGACCTGAGTTCAAGTGGCACCCATGACACCCTGGGCAAGTGACTTAATCTCTCAGTGTCCCTGTGCTACTGTTTAAGGCCCTAAATTTTACAGAAGCTACTTACTTGCCTTGATAGAGGCAATTTTCTGCCCCTGGAAGTTCCCTCTCCTAATGAAACCCCAGGCCTAGTACCTACTCTATACACAGACACATGTACAGCCAGATACAGACACCCAGAGATCCAGTGGCTTGTACAGGGCATATGGGCCCACATACGCATACACACACATCACAGTCAGAACAGCCCAGTCATTAGGGGTCAGGCCTCATTGGCAGAATACTTTCCTCCCAACCCTCTTGGGAACTCAGTAGGGCAGGGATGTTCTCCATTTTACAGATAAGGAGCCCAAGGGGCCAGGAAGGCCAAAGAATGACTATCTAAGGTTATGACATTAGAATGTAGGAGAGCTGGACCTCCACCCTAGTTGTCCTGACACCCAACCTGGGCCTCCCCTCCCCCTTCCTTTAAATTCCAGTTAAAATCCCTTTAATTCTCCAGCCTCCCCTCTGTTAATTATCTTTTATTTATCTTGTCTAGAGCTTGTTTGAACGTATTTGTTTCCTTGATGTCTCTCCCAATAGACTGTGAGCTCCTGGAGGGCAGGCATTGTCTTTTGGTGTCTCCAGTCTTTATCACAGTAATAAACGTTTATTGGCTGTCTTTCACATGCACATACAACTATGTAGGGGTCCACAAAGGTATGTATTACGCAGTTACAAAATGTACACATGTACACAATCGAAGTCCACAGAAAGACATATGTGATATGCCTAGTTATAGAAGACATAGGCAAGCATTAATACGTGGCCATACACGTGTACATTAGCATATAGGTACACACAGACACACATATAAGCATGCAATACAGTCACACATGGACATGCATGTATAATAGACCCACACACGTACAATAGCTACACATGAATACTGAGATACATACAAATATGCAGGTATGTAGTTGCCTACAGACACTCATTTAGTCATACTTAGACAACATATACCCAAAAGTGTAGATATATACAGATACATGTACGTAGTAGCATATAGACATGTAAATAGGCATACATCTACAAACATAGCATAGTACAGAGATACGTATGAGTATGCACATACATAATTACACATAGATACACAACCGTATATCAAAATACAAGTATACACAGACTCACGAGTACACGGAGAGATAGACCTAAAGGTATATATACATAAAGATTCTGATGGGGCAAACGAGAGGCAGAGCACCCAAAGTCCTGCTGACTCATGCCCTGGCCAAGATGGCCATCCATTCTGACCTCTGTCCTTTGCCCCCAGCAGGCAACTCCTCTTCTCCTATGGGCTCTGGCCCTGCCTGGCATGCCCTGGACTTAAGTTACTAATGATAACCTCAGTCTTGTCAGTGGTCACAGCTGCTTTCTGGGACAGACTGTCTTGTCCCCAGGAAAACAGGCTTTCTTGCCAGCTCCCTGTCCCTGGCCATGTCAGGTGCTAAGAGACAGGTCATGAAGCCCTTACCCTCCCTCTGCTGGTGAGGCAAGGACCTGAGCAGGGCTAGGAAATAGGGGCAGGGAATAGGGCTGGCACCATTGCCCAGGGTTGGCTGGGATAACAACTTTGGTTCCTGTCCAGAGTAATGTCAGTGGGTAAAGGTTGGGGCAAGCACTGTGCCCAGAAATTGGCTTGCCTTTTCCCATAGGATAAGTGGGACACTGCAGCTTAACAGGAAAGGAGTTGGGGCAGCAGAGATCCTCCCAGGCCAGGCACTTGATTCTGTGGGGTCGTCAGTTCTTATGGAGACTCCAGAGGAATTGGAATTGTTAGTCAGCCAGATCTAAATGGCTTACAGTCAGGGAATTTTCCAGGCACCTTCTCGGAGGGTACAGCAAGTCCAGGGACAGGACAGACAACAGACAAGGATTTGGGGGGGGGTAGGATTCTTCTTTCCCTGGAGGATGATGTAGAGGGCAGACTTAAGCACCTAGAGCTGTTCAGTCTGGGCCAGACTGTATGGTGCATGTGTGAAGGAATGGAGAACATCAGCCCAGAGCCATCATAAGGAGCAAGGAGTGGCAGAGGAGAGAGAAGAGACTGGGGGTAGGGTACACCCAGGGTGCAGCCCCTGGGAGAAGGAACCATCCTCAAGACTTCTATATTGTTGAAGAACTGGTTGGAGAGTAGTTAGGATAGACCAGGGGCAGGGGGTGCAGCAACCCGGAGGAAGAAAACATGTCCTAGTAGGGGGCCCTTATCACTAAGGCTACTCTCTGCCCTTCCATCTCTGGGGTTTTATACTAGCTGCACCCCTATGCCTGGAATGTTTTCCCTCCTAACCCTGGCTTCCTTTAAGGCTCACTTCCTTGGAACAATTTATATAGTAACAACATTGTAGACCAGCTTTGGAAAACTTAGGAACTCTGATCAACCACAACTGGGAAGGACTCATGTTGGACCATGCCATCCACCTCTAGATACAGAGCTGATGGGACTCAGAGAGCAAATGGAATTTTCTTTTCTTTTTTTGTTTTTTCCTGGACATAGCTAATGAGGGAATTTGTTTTGCTTGACTATACATATTTGCAATGAGTTTTGTTTTTCTTGCCTTTTCAATGGATGGGGGAGGTAGAGGGAGGAGGGAGAGAATTCTCAACCAAAAGAAAAGGAAAATTGAATTTAAAAAAACTTCTTGTTGGAAGCTTTTCCTGGGTTCCCCCTTCCCTTCAATGGCTAATGTCTTCTCATGGCTACCTTCCATCTATCTACTATGTATTGATCTACAGATATTGTCTCCACTATTAGATCTCCTGGAGATCAGGACTTGTTTTTATTCACAGAGCTGACACAGTGCTTGGCACAGAGTCACTGCTTCATAAATGTTGGTTGATGAATTGATTGATAATCTTCATTGGTCTGTAAGTCCAGGCTCTGTCAGGATTACCCCTCTGACATTTCTGGTGGTCCTGACCCAGCCCTGAACTGCTCTTATAAACCTGTTTGTGTAAACAAATCGGCATGACTCAGTCATTTGTTTGACAGGCTTCCTTGCCAACATCATGGATGAGTTCATGCAAATATCATTACTGTCATTACTGTGAATGTGCTCGCATGTGGGAGGCTCTGGAATTCTGGGGATTCATCTCCCACCCTGCACATTAAGTTTGTCCCTGTTAATCTCCCCCAAGGTCCTTTTCTGATACCTCATGGTCTGGAGAGTGTTAGGGCTCTCCCAGACTGGGGTAGAGGAGCCCAGGCTCTGGCAGGTCCCTCCACATCCAAAATGTTTTGTGTGCAGGGGCTGTTGGAGGGTACAGGTTTGCTTTCTGAAGACCAGCCTTACTGAGGTGTGGAGCTTGTCCACCAAAGGCTGAATTTTATCTTGTCCTTAGTAACTCATGATTCCTCAAGAAGGAGAAAGAGTGCCTAGCAGACAGTAGATGTTCGATACATATTTGTTGATGGGTGGTGGTGGAGAGAGTGGCACCCACCCCGATGAAATCACACAGCAGCTAGATGGTACAGTGGGTAGGGCTCTAGATCATTTGGAGTCAGGAAGGCTGGAATTCAAATCCTACCTCAGACATTAGCTCAGTGACCCTGGGTAAGTCACTTAACCTCCATCTGCTTCAGTTTCTTCAACTGTAAAAAGAGGACAATAATAGTATCTACCTCCCAGGATGGTTGGGAGGATCAGACCAGATAATTTTCATAAATTGCTTACTTAGTACAGGGCCTGGAACACAATTGTTACTTACTAACTTGTTTCCTTCCTAACCATTTTTTGGAAATGTCAAAATAAATTGCCCCCAAATGGTCTAGATGACTAGCCAGCCCTGGGGCAGAGGGGACTTGTGACAGCCCTTATCAATTCATGTACTCCTATTCACCTGCTGGTCTCTTGTGGCTCCAAGGACTAAGGATTAGCTTCCTGAAGCTGAAGCTTGTGGGGGCTCAGATTTTCTGTTTGAGCCAGCTCCTGCTCCCCAATCCCACCTCACCCCTCCATATCCACAGGAGGGAGGGAAAGCAGGAGG
Organism: Bettongia penicillata ogilbyi; assembly: GCA_023548195.1. Taxonomy (NCBI): domain Eukaryota; kingdom Metazoa; phylum Chordata; class Mammalia; order Diprotodontia; family Potoroidae; genus Bettongia; species Bettongia penicillata. Next base: position 6,022,912 of record JAJHZJ010000315.1, on the reverse strand, counting down.
GGAAAGTTCTGGACCAGCGCCATTTTCATTTAGTAGGTTTTCTATCCTTATACTGGTGTTGGATCACATCCAGGGAACAGTCATAGATGCTGGTGGGAGGGGAGCTATCAACTGTCCCAAACAACACCTTTGCTCTGAACTCTGCTCCAGACTTTCTGGGACCAGTGCCTGGCCACTCTGGTCTTCTGGTCAGAATCTGTAGGTAAAATATATGTATGCATATATACATATGTATATGTACCTACATGAAATTTTGTGGAATCATTTTGGTCATGTCTGACTCTCCATCACCCCATTTGGGGTTTTCTTGTTGAAGATATTGGAATGGTTTGTCATTCCTTCTCCAGATCATTTTACAGATGAGGAACTGAGGCAAACAGAATGAAGTGACTTGCCCAGGGTCACACAGCTAGGAAGTGTCAGAAGGCAGATTTGAACTCAGGTCCTCCTGACTCCAGGGACAGTACTCTATCTATGGCTTCAGCCAACTGCCTATATGTATATGTATGTATGTATGTATATATATATGTATATATATATACACATATATATGTGATAGCTAGCATTTATATAACACTTAAAGATTTGCAAAACCCTTTCTATATGTTAACTCATTTGATCCTCACATCAACTCTGAGAGGTATCCCTATTTTATCCCCACTTTACAGGTTAGGAAACTGAGGCAGACAGAGTTAAGTGACTTGCTAGTGTCTGAATCAGGATTTGAACTCAGGTCTTCCTGATTTCAAGTCTAGGGCTCTACCCAATAAGCCACCTAGTCAGCTCATGATGAGTTTTTAAATGCTAGATTCAGAGTCAAAGGATCTGGCTACAAATTCCAGTTCTGCTACTTACCCATTGTGTGACCTTGAATGAATGGATGGATGAAAAATGAATGAAAAAGCATTTACTATACACACACACACACAAACTATATACTATATATTATAAATATATGTTAAAAATACAAAAAAGAAAAAAAACAGGGTTCCTGCTCACACTAATTGAAGGAGATAATACAGGTGAGAGCTGAGCAGGTAGGGAGAGACAGACGCGTGGGAGTCTTGAGGGGCCTTCAGTGAGAAGGATGGACAGTAATGCTCAGGGGGAGGGTCCTTCGATGCCTCAGTATGGCAGAAGGCAGTGCCCTGGAAGCTGGAGTGTGTAGCTGCAGGCTAATTGGTAAGACCTGCAGGTCTCATGAATAGGCTTGTAGGTGGTGAATGTTACTCAGACAAATCATTTGTCCTCTCAGTGCCTCCGTGTGAACTGAAAGATCCCTGAGGCTCCCTATAGGTCTAAATTTGTCTATCCTAGGAATTTACCTGCCCAGAGACACCAATCGTATTCCCTTTCCTCTAGGCTAAACATCACCATTTCCTTCAAGGGAACCTCATGTGACAGTTTCCAGACCTCTCCCAGCCTGGGTCATCTTCTTCTAGATCTGTTCCAGTTTGTCAGTGAACCTCCTAAAGTAGGGCACCCCACACCAAACCTCATCCTCTAGACAGTGTCTGACTCAGGCAGACAGCAGGACCATTGCTGCACTCCATCTAGAGGGATTTGGGGGTCCTCTGAGAGACCTTTACTCCTCCCCTTGGGTATTTCCTAACTGTCCAGGAGCAGACATGGATGACCCCTGCCTAACGGGTTACCATCATTCTTGGGAAGGTAGAAAGTTGAATGGGAGATAGAGGTTTAGAGTGTTTGGTGGCTGAACTCAGGGACTCTCACAGAAAAGCTGCCTCCTGTCTGTTGGTCCATCAGTCAGCTCTGATTAAACATCCTTCATGTGTCTAGCACAATACTAGGCACAGTGGGGATACATATGTATATGTACCTACATGAAATACATATCCAAAATACATCGCCTTTCTTTGTTTTCTCAGTGCTTGGCAGAGTGCCAGGCACACAGTAGATGTTTAATAAGTGCTTTGTGACTGGATCACAGACAAAAAGCATTCTGAAGCATGTGCAAGGCTGTCTGGGGCTCACACACCAGAAGTCCTGTGTGCCAGGAAAGGATGGGAGTGGGGGAGAGAGGTGGAAAACACCAGGGTCAAAGACAATAGCATTCCCATACCACCACTAGCAAACACAAAAAGATATTGTTAAGGGGGTCCTGCAGGGATGGGGACCAAGGTGGGGTTAATGAGGGAGAGCATCTGGGAGGACATGTCCTTGCAGCTAGGTGGTGACTTAAGAGGCATTGTATCCTGGCTCTGGACTTGAAGTTAGAAGACCAGGGTTCAAGTTTGAGATTTGATATTTATGGTTTGTGTGACTTTGGACAAGTCCTTCCTGGACTTTATTTTCCTCTTCTGTGAAAGGGGGGAGCTGACAAGATGATGTTTTAGCTCTAAGTCTCGTGATTCTATGTTAGATAACTATGTTGAGGGTTAGAGGTGGACAAGATGAGTTGGGATTCAAGGTAGGGAGCTCAAGGTAAATGTAGCTCTTACGACCCCTGAGCTCCCTGGCAGACCCTCATCCTCTTCCTCTTCTTCTCAACTGGCCCCCCTAGGTATTGGACTAAGAGACTGGGGGAAGGGAGTCTGGTGAGGGGCTCCCAGGTTTATGGGGCACCAGCTGTGCTACCTCTGGCTAGGCCTCAACAGAATGGAGTGTATGAGGCCAGACAAGGAGCCTTGCAGGCTGGGACCTAGGGGTGGGGAGGCATGCCCCAGGAGTCAATGCAGGGCTGATGGTACATCAGAGGTTTGAGTTGTGCCCATGCTTTGGGGGATAAGAGGAATGAGCCTATGGAAGGACCTAGAAACCAAGTAGGAATCAACTCTAATCAGTGGCCCAAATTCTAGAACCCAGGGTCCACACCTACCATGCAGAGTCCAGACCCTAGAACCCAGAGCCCAAACCTAGAATTAGAGTTCAGACCCTAGATCCCAGAGCCCACGCCTACCATCCAGAGTCCAGATCCTAGAACCCAGACACCACATCTACCATTCAGAGTTCAGACCCTAGATCCCAGAGCCTATACCTAGAATTGAGTCCAGACCCTAGAACCCAGAGCCCACACCTAGAATTCAGAGTCTGACCACCTAGGGAAGGAGGGTGAGAAGTGGATGATTAGAGAGAGCTGCCCCCATTCCAGTCAGTCCTTGTCTGAAGGAGGGTGTGGGGGTGGATAAAGAGGAAGGAGCAGTAGAGGAAGAGGCTTCAGCCTCTCTGACCCACCCTCCACATAAGAGCCATGCACCAGATTAGGACTTTCTCCCTCCCTTTGTCTCTTATTTCCCTCTATGTGCTGGAGGACTCCCCCCTCATTTCAGTGTCACTGGTAGGAAGTAGTAGAGGACCCTGGTATCTCCCTACCACCTTTCCTGGCACACAGGGCTTCTGGTGTGTGGGCCCCAGACAGGGACATGCACACAGACAGCCTCACACACACTTCATGATAATCCCAGCAGCCCCTCACATCTGCACAGTGGCCTTTCATGTCTGCGAACTCATTTGATCCCCCCAGTGCCCCTGGGAGGGAAGCCGAGCAAGGATTATTTTTCCCATTTGACAGATGAGATGACAGACTATAGCCCAGATCTCTTGGCTCCCAAATCCAGGGCTCTTTTCACCCAGATAGGGTACAGACAGATGAAAAAGATCATAGAGCCACAGAGGCCATCAAATCCTACCTTCTGATTTTACGATGGACAAACTCCCACGTGTTAAGCAACTTGCCCAAGGACACTCAGCTAAGTATTAGAGACAGAACTGGAACTCAAACCCTCAACTCCAAATCCAAGAGCCTTTCCACTGCCTCCACCTTAGTCTTTGTGATGCACAAAGGTGGTGCACAAAACACATTGTGTGATTCTAGGTGACTCTTGTCTTGTTTGGGCCTCAGTTTCCCTATGAAGTCAATGAGACTATTGGAAATGATGGTCTTTAAGGGCCCTTCCCACTCATGTATTTTAGGATTCTGTGTTCTTCTCTATCCATTTTCTTGTCTGTCTTCCTTTCCCTTCCTTTCCCTCTCTCTCTCCCTTCCTTAGTCTATGTGTCTCTCTGTACATCACTCTCTCCTCTTTCTCTCCCTCCGTCTCTGTGTGTATGTATCTCTCCTCTTGTCTCTCTCCCTCTTCTCCCCACCCCTGTCTGTCAGTCTCCCTCTCTCCTTCTCTCTTTCTCTCTCTCCCTCTCTGTTTCTGTCCCTCTCTGTCTCTCTATCTCTGTCTCTCTGTCTCTGTCTCTCTCTCTGTCTCTGTCTCTCTCCCTCTCTGTTTCTCTCCCTCTCTCTGTCTCTCTGTCTCTGTCTCTCTCCCTCTCTGTGCCTGTGTTTCCTTTCCCAGGGTCCCTAGAGCGAGCCAGCTCCCAGGCAGCTCAGAATTCTCTTTGTTCTTTCCCCCAACCTCATTGTTCCCATTGTTTCCCACGAATTCCCCCCCCTCCATGCCACAGCTGGTTCCCAGACCTGGGAAGGAGGGGGAAGACAGAAGTCTGGGGGGGAAAAAGGAGGGCTGGTGTGAGGGTAGGCCAAGGGTACAAGGGCACGTGTAGATGCGGACATGTTCTTGCCTGTGATTAGCACATATGGGAATGTGTGTGTGTGTGTGCCTGCAAGGGGATTTGGGGGGGGGGATGGGGAGGGAGAGAGAGCAATGTGTAATGTTTGTACTCACCAGCACATTTTATTTTTGTTCTGTTTCTGTGATTTCATCCATGTGAAGAGCTCATAGCAGGCAACAGAAATTGGCAATCTGTCTATAACATGTAATGGTGGCACTGAAAAGGTAAGTGATTTTCCCAGGATCACATGGCAGATATGTGTCAGGTGCAAGACTTGTGTTTTACGCTCAAGGACATCCCAGGATCACAGATTTAGAGTTGGAAAGTACCTTACAGGTCAATGAGTCCAATCCTCTCATGGGGGAAACTGAGGCCCAGGGAGGTTGAGACTTGACCAAAGTCATACAGCTAGAAAGGCCTGAGGCAGGATTTGAACACAGGTCTCCAAGTCAAGGGACTCAATCCACTAGCTACACTGCCTTCAATGAAGTAGTTGGTTGCCAAAATTCCATTTTTCATGTATTCTGGGATCCTATGTATGTTCTAGGGTGGATGCAAGTAAACACTCCCTCCCTCTGAAATATGGGGACCTTTCCCAGCTAGATCCCTGCTTTGATCCACTCTCCACAACCCCATCTACATGCAAACATCCATCAATACACCCTCCCATGAAAATACACAGTGCATTCCTATAATGATGCGAACATATATACCCATGTAAATCACAAACAACCTACCTCCCTTCTGCTGCCCAGCTCTGCCACTGAAGATGTTCAGGCATGGGCCATTTACAATGATCCTGCCTCTGATGTGTTCTGGGGGTGCCCTGGGCCCTGCTTAGGGGCCTGGCCATTAAGTAAGCATTCTCGCTCCATAGCCACTGAGGACTCCTCCATCCACCCAAACTACCAGTGGCTGCCTCGCACTGAGTAGGGATGGGGCAAAGAGGGGAAGGATTGGGGGTTGACCTGCAGGCTTGCTGAGCTCCACCGGAGCCAGCATTCTTGCCCAAGGCCTTCCCGTCTGAGCAGCCACCCTGTTTCTCCCAGTCTCATCCAGTCTCCATCTCAACACCCAGGCTAAATTGGATTGGGGGTGGACAGCAAATATCTCTTCCCCAGGGTCTATCAAATTCATTTCCTTGAACTTTAGAGAAATATGAGCTCTTGTTTAGCCCCAGGGAAACTGGATGGAACATCCTGGAGAAAGCTGCAAGCTGGGAAATACTGGAGACTCGGAAATAGGCTATTTACCATCATCATTATTATCCCTTTAAGTGATTTCCCGGTCATTCTCTCATTTGATTCTCAAGATGGCCAGAGAGGCAGGTGAGGCAAGGCCTGTTGACCCCATTTTGCACCTGGGAACACTAAAAGAGAAAGGGAAAGAAATGACTTGCCCAATGTCAATATCAAGTGAGTAGCCCAGCTGAAGCTGGAACCCAGATCTCCTGTCTCTCGGCCCGATTACCTTTCCAGCATCATATGGTAGCTGATATTGTAGTCTTTGGCCTCATGCCCGCTCCACTCACACCGTCCCGAAACCCAGACCCCAGAGGAGACACCAGACTCAGTCACTAGCCCCCTGACTCAGCCCCACAGCTGGTTCTTCACTCTCAGTCCCAGTTCCCTCCCTTGTGAGGGATGGGGGGATCGTCCTCCTACCTCAGATAACCCCGCTAGAGACTGGCAGGCAAGGAGAGGGGAGCTGACTCAGGATCCCGCCAACCCCCCACCCCCACCCCCATGCTCCCTCCCCAGACGGCGGGAATCCCAGCTCCTGCTTCCCCAAATTGGATAATTGGAGACAGAGGGTGTGTATGTGCAACTTCCAAGTGTCTAGAGTCTGGGAAAAACCTTTCTCTCTTCTTCCCCCTCCCCCTTCTCTCTACCTCTCAGCTTGGCACCTCTCCTCCCCAGGAGCCAGGGGCATTGCCAGGGGAGGGGGGTGCAGAAGGGAGGGATCCTTCTGGCCCCCAGATCTCAACTATGCCCTATCTCCGGCAGCTGGAAGGGTCTGGGGAGGAAACCTTAGCCTTCTGTGGGGCTAGCAGGCGGGGGTGCTAGCAGGATGGCCCCTTGTCTCCCGCGCGGATGAGCCTGCGTGCACCCCTCTTCTTGGGAGCTGCAGGCGGGAGAGAAGGGGCGCTGCTCCCGACTCGCGCATAGGTGGGCCGTGTACACCTCTCTCTCTAGGGGTTGCAGGAGGGGTGCATGGAGGCTGAGGGTGCACCCTTCTTTCTATGGGCTATAAGCTGGAGTATAGAGGGGCTGCCCCTCCCTCCCCCCCATGGGTGGGCCCCAGTGTACCCCTCTCTCTATCCGCAGCCGTGCCCTCTCACACACTCGGGCCCTTCGGCTCTGGACCAGGCCCCCCGCGCCCTGCCAGCCGCAGCTCCAGGGCTGGGGCTCCCCCCGCCCCACTTTTTGCGGCTGGGGCAGAACTCAGGCAGACGGAGGAGTCAGCTGGAGGGAGGCCCCTGTCTAGCGCTGGGAGCCGTCTGGCCGGCCGCTCCCCCGCCCTACAGCTCCGGCTCCCCAGGAGGAGGGGGCGGGGTGCTGTCTGCACAGACCCGCCTTTTGTGAGCAGTGCCCGCCCCGGCACACAGAGGCCCCTGCCGGGCACCAGGCCAAGCCCCAAAATAGCCTGCCTGCCCGCCACCAGGGAGCCCGGGCCCAGCCGGCTGCCCTGACCCCACCGCGGACTCTCCAGGCCGCCGCCGCCCTGGGCAGGGCCCTGGGCACCGTGGAGAAACCCTAGGGGCAAGGCAACAGGCCCGCGGGTGTGTCCCGGCTGTGTGTGCCCATGGACACATGTGCTCCATCCTGTGCAGGAGCACGCCACCGTGCACATCTGCATGCTCAGGGATGCGATGTTCTCATCTGAAAAATTACAAGGCGATCCGTATAGGGCAGGCACGCACGTCTGAGGCCACAGCCCAGCGACAAGAACGAGGAGCCACGCAGGCCCTCCAGACCCAGGCCCCAGTGCCAGCTCATCAAGTATTTGCTGGATAGCCTTGAATGAGGTGGAGCGCTGAGCCAAGCCTCAACTTAATCATCTAGAAAATGGGGGCAGCGATTGTCGCATTAGAAAACCATCTAAGTCTCCTTCCAACGCCAACGATCTCAGTATGGAACGTTAGAGACTATAAAAGTTTCTCTATGTATAATACACACGTGCACATACATCTCATGGTTCTTTGATAAAGTTGAAATAGGTCTTTAGAGGTCATCTAATCCAAACTCCTCCTTTTATAGATGAGGAAACTGAGGCCCATAGGGGTGAAATGATTTTCCCAGACCAGCAGAGCAAATTAGCTACAACTAAAATCTGCCCTCCCACTTTCCTGACCGGGAGACATTACTAAATTTACTCCTGCTGCCCCAACTACCCAAGCTCTCCCAGCTTGGGCCTTTCCCCTGTCCACCCCCTCACTCCAAGCATACAAACAAAAACCACACACCCTGTTTTTTCAAAGACCTGCCCAACAGTGGAGATGAAATTGGCCCTTCCGCCCCTGGGGTCCCTTCTTTTGCTCAGATAGTAAAGGCTGGGGGATCGAGGGCTTTGGCACTGGTGCCCCCTCCTTCCTCTTCCCTCTGAAGCTGGGCCCATCTTCATGCTGCCTTTGACTCTTAAGGACAGCAAGTTAGAGGCTGGAGAGGGGGCAGGTAGGCAGGGCCAGGGAGCCACCTGGCATTGAGGCCTTAGAGTAGTGGGGGAGGGCACAGGCAGGCGCTGTCTGGGCCAGGCGCCAGACAGCAGCTTCCCTGAAACTGGGCACAGCAAGCGGCTGAGTCAGTCTTCCGGCCCCACCTGGCCCCAGGCACTCTCGGGCAGGTGGGGCAGGGAAGGTGATGCCAGGGTGCAGGAGGGGTATCCTCCTCCAATTCCCCAGTGTACCCAAAGGCACATACAATCACACACTCTCAAGAGTACACTGTGCACAACACAACACACAAACACAGCAGAGACACACATGGACACACAATACAGATTCATGGCCATAGGTGAATATATGTTTACATATTCATGTATGAGCACATGAGTGCAAAGTCAAGTTTGCCTGCCTTTCTATACTTGCGCACAGTGTGCACACAAGGTGTACAATGGTGTATGTACTAGGTCACACTTAACCATACAAATACCCATGCACTACACATTAAATGTGTGTATTAATATATGTGCAGCCACATATGCATGTATGATGTGTCCCATGGTATATGACTTTACCAGTTACAAAGCACTTGCTCGACTCCTAACTACCCAGTAAGGCAGGTAGGATGGGCAGGATTTTAGGGAGGAAACCTGAGATTCTGAGGCGTACTGAATACATGGTAAGAGATCTGGGTTGAACACCCAGTGCTGGGTCCAAGCTCAGGCACATACAACAAACACAGGCCTGAGTCCCTGGTCCTTCCCCAGCTTAACTCCCTCAGGGTTGTATTCTTTAAATCCATCACAAATGAGGCAACATGTGACCCTCTAGGTCCTCAAGTGTGGTTCTTTGACTGAATCCGAACTTCACAGGACAAATCCCCTTAATAAAAGGAGTTGTTCTATAAAACTGGGACTCAGTCAAAGGGCCACACCCAAGGACCTAGAAGGCCTCAAGGCTGCAGGTTCTCCACCCCTGGATAAGGACCTGAAGCCAAGAGACATCCTTCTTCCTTCTCCCATATCATAAGTTCATAGACTTAGAACTTCCAGCTTAGAAGGTACCTTAGAAGCCTTTGAGGCCAAGCTCTTCATTTTACAGGTGAGGAAACCGAGACTCCAGGAGGTTAAGTCATTTTCTTAGGGACCTACAGCTAGGAAGCATTCCAGGCAGAATTTGAACCTAGGTTCAGTGCCCTCTATACCACATGCTGTCTCCATGGCTTCTAAAGAGAGTCAGACTCTGAGTCAACAGACCTGGGTTTAAATGGGGCATCAAAGTTATGAGGAATGGGATTATGATCAAGTCATTTCAACCTTTATAAGCCTCAGTTTCCTCCCTTGCAAAATGAGGAGAATCATTTTGTACCACCCACCTCCCCGGGTAACTTGGAAAAAAGTGCCAAAGAAATGGGAGGACTATTTTTATGATGATTATCATCACTGATGCCATATCCACCTGTGCCCAGCTACGGCTGGCCAAGCCTCAGGCCTGGTCTCCAGGGAGAGATGGAAGCAAGATGCTCTGAGGGCTCCCCATGGCCTCCAGGGGGGCTGCAGAACCCTGAACCAGGCACAAACCAGAGATCCAAAGAGCATACTTGCAGGGTCCCTCTAATGAACACTTCTCCCTCCACTCTGATCTCAAGGTATCAAGGTGACAAGATTTTCTCCACCAATCTATTTATTAGCTCAAAGTCTGACCAAGGGTCATTGAAGTTATGGGTAAAAATCATAGTAGTAAGAGCTTAGAAGCCAAATGAATTGAACCTTCTCATTTTGCCTCCTCAGTCAAGTAAACAAGCCCAGAGTGGGAAAGCTAGATGGCCTGGAGGATAGAATGAAAAGTCAGGAAGGCCTGGATTCAGACACTTCTGAGGTATGTAACTCTGGGAGCATCATTTTCTCTCTCTAGGCCTCAGTTCCCTCATCTGTAAAATGGAAGGGTTGGATTTGAAGGTCTCTAAGGTTACTTCCCATTTTATATCTGATTTCCCCAGGGTCATACAGGTAATAGAAGCAGAAGAGGGCAGATGGGTACTTGAGCCCTCTGATGCTAGGGAGGTAGTGTGGAAAAAGGGGAAGACCATGACCTGGGACTTTTCTGGAACAAAGTGCCCCTTCCTGCACATGACTTTGCTAGGTGAGGTGAGGCAGCGAGGTGTTTGTTCCTGCTCTTTGTCCTTTGTTCTGGAAGAGGACCATGACATCACTATGCAAATGAACTGGATTTAAGCGAGGCCCACTGTGCAAAGTCACCAGCCTCACTGTCTCCTCCGGAGCCATCTGGGTCCAGTGGCCGGATCAGGATGACTAGAGATGGACCCTGGCAGAGACCTGGACTTGGTGTGAAGAAGACTCAAGTTGGAATCCTGCCTCAACCCTACCACATTACCTGTGTGACCCTGGGCAAGTCACTTAACCACCCAGCCTCAGTTTCCTCAACTGTAAAATGAGAATACCTGTGGTACCTATCTTCCAGGGTGAGCACACATGGGCACACCTTAAAGGACCCTATAAATACTACTTACTGTTATCATTATTATCTAACTGCTCTGGGCCTCAGTTTTCTCCTTTCTTAAAAGGCGATAATAATAGCTCTATGTCCCAGGGTTTTTGTGAGGATCCAGTGAGACAACACATGTAAAGTGCTTTGCAGACCTTAAAAAGCTACATAAATGCTAGCTATCAATATTATTCTTATCAATACTCCTTAAGGGCAAGGACCGTCTTTGTATCCTTCGTACTTAACACAGTGATTGGCACCTAGTCATTCTTTCTTTCTTCTGTTCATAGCTTCTGAGGGCTCTGCCAGCACCTCCTCCCTCTGCTCCCCCTTTACATGCACCCAACCTTGGTTTCCATGTTTTTCCATTCTTCCTGCCTCATAAGGCCCTGGTTCTGCTGACTTTGCACTTTTAGGCTTTTTCCTTTACTTTGCAATATCTCAGCTCCCCTGCTTGCTGCCCTTAGTCTCTGGGCTGCTTTCATCCCTGCTATGGAGCTGGGTGGTAGGCCAGGCCCCTGTTCTCACATCCCAGGGAGCATCAGGCAGAGCCCTGGAACAGGAACAGAGGAGGGGGGTGGCGGTGCCTGCAGGGATGTCAGACGGGGAGAGGGCGGGGCGCGAGGATCAGCTAGAGGGAAGGTGTCTCTGGGAGGCAGACAGGCAGACAGCCACCCACGGAGACAGACGGACACACACACACATACACACACACACACACACACACATACACTGGCAGGCAGACACCCACCCACAGAGACTGAGACATACACAGACACAGACACACATGTGCATGCAAAGACAGATGTTCACACACACATTCAGATGCACATAGGAACCCTCATCTACAAAGGCTCCCTCCTCTTCCCACAGGCTGTTTGGGGAGCTAGCTCTGCTGGTGTGGAGAGGCAGGAGGGACAGGCACAGCTGGTGACTCAAGGCTGGGGGTGGGGACAACCAGGGAGAAAAGCTGCTGGGGGACGGCAGCCGTGGGGGAAAATATTTCCTGGGACCCCCTCTTTGAACCTAGGGTCAATGGGCACCCCCTTCCCTGGCTCTGCACTCCATTCCCCACCCTGGGAAACTCAGGTACCAGAAAAGAGGGATCCAGCAGTAGTCAGAGGGGCTTGAGGGGATTTGGGTGACTAGTCTGAGCAGGGAGAGACAAAAGCCCATCCTTCTGTATCCTCCTCCTCCCATGGACCCAGGGGTCCTAGGTTCCCAGGGTCCACACTCAGTCTCAGAAAGGAAGCTAATTTCTCATAGGTACATGGGGTCCCAGGAACAATCTTACAATAATTCATTTCTCTGTTTTATAGTTTACAAAGGAAGTATTTCTCCCAGAAGAACCCTGAAAGGCAGATGAATGAAAGGCTTGAACCCATTTAAATATGGGGAAACCGAGGCTTAGAGAAGTTAAAATATCTAACAATATTAATAATTACAATAACTGACATTTATCTAACCCTGAGTTGCAAAGTGCTAAACACACATTATCTAACTCAATCCACATACAACAACCCCTTGATAGGTGCTATTATCATATCCATTTTACAGATAGGAAAACTGACATTCATCAAGGCTGGATGACTTACCCAAGGTAGCACAGTTAGGAAAGGTCTGAGACAAGTTTTAATAAACCTAGGTCATTCTGCCTCTCAATCCAGTACTCTTTCTCCCACACCAGAATGGTTTTTTCTCAATCAACAGCCCATGACCTTCTATTACATGACTTTATTATGGGCTGGGCACTGTGCTGAGCTCTTTGGACACCAAGAAAGTAGCTTAGTCTGATGGAGGAGACACCAATCACCATCACAAAATCAGCATCAATATGCACACACTCACCTAGATGCACCACACACACACACACAGAGTTGTAGAACTTTGGAGATGAGTGTGTTAGTGTACAAAGGAAGGGCGAAAAGAGAGAAGGTTGCCCCCAAGGGAAAGGTGCCCAGCTGGGAGAAGACTCCCAGACTCAGGGCATCTTGGAGTTGGAAGGGACCTTAGAGGTCATCCTACTCCCTTCCAATCCATTCATTGCACATGTAAAGAAAAGAGACCCAGAGAAGGAAAGAACCCTGCATAGGTAATTTGTAGTTGGGACAAGGACCTGGATCTCCTGACTCCGAGCCCCCCAGGCTCTTGCCTCTGGAGCAGACTCTTTCAGAGCTCGATGCCCTCCAGCACGGCAGCCTCAGGAAGCAGGTGAGCAGGAAGGAATGTGGCAGCATCAGTGTGGGCGAGGGGACTGGTTTCGTTCTGACAGTTCTGGAGGAGAACTAGGGGTATGTGTGTGGGGGGAATTTATTGAAAGAATGGCCCCCAGTCTCCTGTTTTCTGGTGGCAGTGAAGAAGGTAAGGAAGAGGAGGTGACACCAGCTCTGGCCCAGTTACCTTGGGACTAGGCTCCTCAGCCCAGACTTGAGTGAGAAGTGGGTGATGGGTTAGAAGGGGGAAAAACTGAACCACGTGAGCAATCACAAAACAGCAATGGTGAAACCCAGACACCATCAACTCTGTGGAACTGAGGGAAGTACTTTGAAAGCTTAAAGGAACAGGAACTGGGCACTAGTTTTTATTAGCAAAAGAAACTCCTAGGTGAGGAAATTTCTATCAATGCAGATTTCCACCTTCTCTGAGACTTGGTCTTAAAGTGGGGATTCTTAACCTGGGAAACAAAAAAAATTTTTTTTGATAACTATATTTCAATATAATTGATTTTCTTTGGAATCCTGTATATTTTGTCTTAGGATTTTAAAATTATGATTCTGAGAAGGGATCCACAAGTGTCCAAGATACAAAGAAGTCTATTAGAGTTTGAATGACATAGTCACTAGGCCAGTATGTGTCAAAGGGAGAACCTGAACCCAGGGCCTTCCTGGCTCTGAGGCTAGCCTTGGGTCTACCATGACACACAGCCTCTAAAACGTAAAACATTAAATGAACTGGGACTTATTGCCTATAAACAGGAGTGAGAAAGGCACACAAAGCATTCTCTGAATGGCATTTATCATTATTCCAGTCTGTGGCTGCTGGGGTATGAGCTCTGGGTGTGATCAGAGCTGGCCATTCTCCAAAATAATGTTCTTCCCTCTACTTCCAGGCCTTGTACAGTCAGCATCCCTTTGGCCCCATCCCAGCCCTTGGGGAGAGAACAGTATGTCAGATACATGGGCCCAGATGTGTGTCCCAGCTGTGTTAGAGCATCCTGACCCAGTCACTCTGTACCCTAGAGTAAGGGCAGAAGCTTTGGAGACTGGGTCAGCAGATCAGCCTAGAAGTGAAGTGAGTGTTTATTAAGCACCTACTATGTGTCAGGCTGGGTGCCAGGTGGGGGGCTACCAAGACAAAATGGAAGCAGTTCTTGTACTCAAGACAAGATCAGGGGCACATACAAAATACTCACAAAGGAAATTCCCAGGGGAGGGATGAGTCAAGGTCTTCCTGAGGTGATTTTTGAATTGTGCTGCTATGGAAAAAGCAAGAGACTCTGGCTTTGTCATTTTTCTGAGCCGAGTCTCTTCATCTGTAAAATGAAGGGATTGGAGGAGAAAGCCTCCTACCCTGCTCCCCAGGCCCTGCAGAGCACGCTCTGGCACAGGAAAGCCTGCAGCCAGGCTTGCTCCAAGGCTGGTGACTGTGGGTGGCTCTGGGGCTGGCGTCACGGGCTCCCCTGCTGCTTTCCATTGAAGGGATGGGGGGCGGGGATGATCTCATTGGCTGTAACCCTCAAAGCTCAGAAAGATTAGGCTGCGGGTTCCCTCTCCAAGGAGATTCCCCCGTTGGATGGGTGATCGTATCTGTGCCCCCCCAGCAGGATGTTCCAGCCATGCGGGCCTGGGTATCTCCAGATGAGCAGAAGACTCACTCTCTCCTCCTTCATGGGTTTGACTCCTCCCCAGTTCTTAGTGCCGCTCAAATCTACTTATTCAACCAACGTTTTCTGAGTCCCTTCTCCACATGAGCCCCAGTAATGATAACCCCCACCACCAGCACCTAAATGGATTTGTAACACTTCCCCTGAAAGTAAGGAGCACAGGATATTAGAGTGGTAGGGGACCTTGGGAATCCCGTAGTCTGAGCCCTAATTTTACAAAGGGGGAAACTGAGGTCTCTCGAGGGGAAGGGGCTTGTTCAAGGTCATCCAGCTAGTCAATGTCAGATGCTGAGGGTACCAAAGGGAACCTTCTTCCTCTCATAGCACGCTGGGCCCGCCGGGGATGATCCCTTTCATTTCATAGATAACGAAACTAAGTTCCAGCAGAGAAAGAGAGGTGTCCTAGAATCAAACAGTATTCTAACTCAGATCCGGACCTTCTTTCCAGACTATCCGTCCATCCCCAAAGTCCGCAGCCAAGTCCGGTCCAAAGGACACGCACAGCACTTGCCGAAGAGCTGGGATGGGAAGCTCTAAGAAGGGGGGCCCTGGACAGGGGAGTGCCCCGGGTCCTCCGAGGTGAGCCTGGAGGCACCAGGGCTGACCCACTGGGCAGCTGCTTCGAGGGTGGCCTTTCCATCCCCTCCCCCTCTGGCCTGCTCCAGAGCCCAAGCAGCCCCGGAGAAACCTGAATGGGGGAGGGGAAGAGGTATGGGGAGTCTCCGAGGTGCCCAGTTTCCTTTCTGCTGACGCCAAAGGGGGAGGGCCCTCCAGCCGCCAAGAGGCTAAAAATAACCCAGGGAGGCGCTGGGGATGCTATTTTTAGCGGCTGCTTCTCTCTTTGGGTTCCCTTCCCTTCCGTCAGCAGCTTTTCCAGGGTGGCCAGGGGCTCTCCTGGTCCAGGGCCCCTCCTCCACAGTCTACTTCATTCCTTCCCCCAGCTCCCTGGGTGTCCCCGCTCTCCCTTCTGGCCGGCATCCATCCACACAGCTGGCTCTGGGCAGGGTTCGCGAAGTGCCTTCCTCACTGGCAGCCAGTAACTCGGGTGGGGGGCTTTGGAATGCGGGGACAATTTATACCCGTTTTACAGATGAGGAAAACTGAGAGTGACCGACTTGCCCAAAGTCACGCACTGAATCGGTGTCAGACCCAGAGATTTGATCTGGGTCTCCTTCCCGACCCCGATTTCACGGTGGGTGGGTGATGTGGCCTTGGGCACCCTGGCAGGGCACGGTCGCAGGAAAGCTGGGGAGAATCGGCTGCTTCGGGACATCCCTTTCCCCCTCCCCCTCCCACATTCTTCTCCCTGCCCTGACATCATTCTCCAGGTCTTTTGTTGTTGAGTCGGTTTCTATTTTGGGAAGGTGACGGAATTTTCCCCCATCTATTTTTAGCCTCTTCCCTCCCTCCCCGGGGATTCCTCCACCCTCCTCCTCGGGGCTCCTCCCCTGCTCCCTTCTTCTGGTCAGATGAGGCCACCTCAGTCCTTCGGGGTTACGGGGCGGGAGGGCTCCTTTTTTTTCTTTTTCCTTTTCCAGCGCTGGGGGGAGGGGAATTCCCGAGTTCCAGGTGAACCACAGGTCTTGCCTCCCAAGAATCTGACTCTAGTCAGCCTGAACATGACTTGGCAGAACGAAATTCCCTCCCTCCTTCCCCAGGCCTGCCTGGGAAACTCTGACCTTTTTACCACCACCACCCCCCCAGCACGTGCTACAC
This sequence comes from Bettongia penicillata ogilbyi, assembly GCA_023548195.1. NCBI lineage: Eukaryota > Metazoa > Chordata > Mammalia > Diprotodontia > Potoroidae > Bettongia > Bettongia penicillata. Next base: position 6,006,623 of record JAJHZJ010000315.1, on the reverse strand, counting down.
TCCAGACCCCCCCCCCCGCCCCCCCGGCACATGCTACACTCCAGGCGCGTGTTTCACCTAAGGGACAGGGGACTGGAGTCCCAGCGACATCAGCTTCCCCAACAACAAAGCATTCCGAGGCCCCAGTTGGGAGCCTCTACCTCCCCGGACCTCACCCCTTCCACCCAAGTTCAAAGTTCGGTCACAATGGGAAAACACCAGCATCCTCCTCTCCCGGAACGCTTTCCCCAACCCCACCCCAATAAAACAAAGCTGCTTCAATTAAATCTTGCCTTAAAGATTCTCTAACCATCTAGCTGCCGTCAAAGACATCACGGCATGTGGGGGAAAACCAACTTTGGAAGCAGGGGACCTGGGGTCGAAGCCTTCTTTGGAGTCGTTTTCTCATCTGTAAAATTAAGGAGCTGACCTAGTTTGTGCCAGGGATCCCCGGCAGGTCTGGGATCATGTTGTAGGCAGCTCTGGAAGGTTTGTAAGTCACTTTATGTTATCGCCTAATGTAAAGCCTGATCCCAACCCTGGGAGGTGGCGCTAACAGATAATTATTTAAAGATGAGGAAGCAGAGGCCGAGGTTGAATGGCTTGGCCATAGTGGTTCACTAGGTATCCGAGGCAGAATTACTCAGTGTTCTACTCAGACCCGGGGCTTCTGTTTTCCAATGCAATGCTTTCTCCATAATATCATCGGTATGCCCAGAATACCCAACCAAGTCCTGTCCAAAGGGTTTTTTCAGTTTCCTGTCTACTTATTACATCTTGCTGTCTTTGAGCTATTACTGGCTCTGGCCTAATTTTTCTAATGGGTAAATGAAGGCACAGTAATGGGGGTAGCAGTATAGGAAGGGAACTTCCTGGCAGTTCTAGGTGTTTATATGCACTCCTGACCTCTCACACCCCACAACATTATAGCCCAGAACATGGCATACCTAGAAGAGAAGGAGGTTGGGGTATCCCCATCAATAAATCTTTAGGAGTTTTAATTGACAGGGATTTGAACCAGGTTGCCATTCCCTGGGGGTGGGATGGGGCAAGCTGGCTCTCAGCGATGTCACATGGCATTGCTGTCACCCTGTGTTGTCACTGGGGTTCCCTTTTCAGAACCCACATTCCTTCCACCCCCCACCCTGCAGGGGAGGGAGGGTCAGGCTTTCCCAGCTCAGTCACAAGAGAGGAAAATCTATGGTATCACTGCCCCTTGTGCACAATTATGTGAGTGATGTCTACAGGCTGGAAGACAAGAGGCTTGAGCAGGCCTCCAGCCTCCTCCAGAGTCTGTGGTCTGGGTTTTCTCCTCCCTGCTGTCACTGTTCTTGTTGGTGCTTCTTAGAATTATAATAAGCCTATTGTTATAACAATTAAGAACATTTATATGGGGCTTTGCTTCACACAACCATGGGGAAGCAGGTCCTATTAGGATCCCCATTTTACAGCTGAAGAAACTGAGGCTGACAGATGTTAAACAACTTGCCCAGGGTCACACAGCTAGTAAGCATGGAAGTCAGGTCTTCGGGATTCCAAGTCTAGTGAGCTTTCCATTGGGCTGGTTATTAATGTTACCAGGAGAGATGCCATTGTTACTGTAGCAGGTGCTAGGGTCTCTGATGTCAGCCCTGCTGCTGTGGGCCTTCTCTCTGCTCTAGGCTGCAGATCTGGTTCTTAGGGCACCAGGTGCTCACCCTGGCAGATGGGGAAGGTACTCTTGCTACAGCTGCTGCCCTGGGCCTGGGCAAGTCCGGAAAAGGGGAGAAGAAAGAAAGGTGAAATAGAGGGAAAGGGAGGCCCAGGAAGAGCTCTAGGGGGAGATGTGGGAGAGGTGGTAGGGGATACCCTGGGAGGGGAGAGCAAGGAGAGCATGAAGATCCAGGAGTTGGAATGGTCCTTGAGGACCATCTGGCTCAACAGTTTTCTTGTCATTCAGTCGTTTTTCAGTCATTTCTGACTTTTTGTGACCCCATTTGGGGTTTTCTTGGCAGAGATACTGAAATGGTTTGTCATTTCCTTCTCCTATTCATTTTTTACCCAAACAGGGCTTAGTGACTTGCCCAGGGTCACACAGACAGTCAGTGTCTGAGACAGATTTGAACTCAGATCTTTCTGACTTCAGGCCTGGCCCTCTATCCACTTCTACACCTAGTTGCCCACTTTCTTGTTTTACAGATGAAGAAACTGAAGCCTGTAGAGGGGAAATGACTTGCCTAAAATTACACCCCAAATAAGTGACCAAGTTATGATTTGAACCCAGGTCTTCAAATCCAAATCCAATGCTTATTCTGTTAAGGGAACGGGGAAGAAATTATTATGTTTTTATTCCCAGACCTTGGTCCATGGTCTCATATAATGCACAACAGTTGTTTGATATATTGAAATAAAACAAACGAGTAGATATTGAGAAGGAAGTAGATGGCTAGAGGAGAACCCGGCCTGGGCTCTTTGTTTCCTCTGAGGTCACATTATTATACAGGCTTCCTAGCCCTGGACAGGAGATCCTTCAGAGTAAACAGCCAGCAGGTCACAGCCTTCCCTTCACCCCAAGTCTAGACCATCAAAGAAACAGACAGATCCCAGACAAGGGGTCAGGCGGGGTCAGAGGCAGGAGACAGGACAGGTTGAAGGGGGGGTCAGTGGGGGAGAAATCTCTAGGGTGGCCAATTATTTGTCTCCAAAGATTCCTGGGGGTTGGGAGGTAGGTATCAGGGGACAGCTAAAGATTCTATTGAGAGCCAGGAGGTACATGACTGGAAATGGAGGGGCTGGTGGTGGCAGATGCTTCCCTTTTTCAGGGAAAGGACAAGAAAGACACAATACTGGTTTCCAGACTAAATTTGGTGGGGTGGAGAGAGGCTTAAAGGCAGCAGACAATTCCTTTTCAGAGAAAAGGGCAGGAAGAAAGAGAGGAAGTTGTGAGATCAGGCGGGCGGAGGGTGGAGTGCTTCTGGTCACCAGGTTCCAGGCTCCTCCATTCTTTCCTCCCCGCCCTCCCTACATGGGACAGACTCAGGCAGCCCTGAAGACCCTGCCATGCAGTGATTCCTGACTCCAGCAACCTCTTCCCAGAGGCCCCAGGCTGTCAAAAAAAATTATTGTTCACGACTCTCTTCTCCCCAGGATGCCTTTCCAGGTTTCCCTCCCATTCTGTAGCATCTTAGCAGTCCTTATTTATTGGACTCTGTGGGCCTGGGGGAGTCAGGCCGTTGATCTCAGTTTATTCCTCTACAAAATGAGTTAGAGAAGGAAATGGCAAACCACTCTAGTATCTCTGCCAGGAAAAACGACTGAAAACACACACACACACACACACCAGCAGGTCATAGGGAGTCTGGGATTCTGGGGGCCCTTGGGTTATTCTAGCTGGGAGAAGTAAGACATACAAGGAAGAGAAGGCGGTACTAGGTCATACAATTGGTGGATCAACGAAACCCAACAAATATTTTTCAGGCGCTTACCATGGGTCAGACCTGGGTTACAAAGACCAACATGAAAAAGCTCCTCCAGGACCTTATAGTCTATGGTACAACCCACCCAAGGAGTGATTTGGAGGGATTCCAGGAGGGAAAAGTCACTTCAACTTAGATCCAGACTAGTATAAGAATAGTTGTGTTGTTGTGTTTGTCCTTTGTTGCCGAAGAAGACCATGCCCTCAGAGAAATGATGACATGACTTGCACTTGACTTTGTTTTGAGTGAGGGAGGGCTGTGCAGGTCACCAGCCTCACTTCTCCTCTGGAGACACCTGGATCCAGTGACCAGATATTCATCAGGATGACTGGAGATGGCCCAGGATGCAATGGGAGATGTAGAAATGTGTTAATGTGAAAATATGCTTAATATGATTGCACATGTATAACTATATTAGATAGCCTGCTGTCTGGGGAAGGGATACTCAGGAAACACAGGGCACAAAATGACAGAGCTGTAAGAGTTTTTAGAGTATACAACTTGGGGGGCAACTAGGTGAAGCCTAGGTAGAAGACCTGAGTTCAAGTCCAGTCTCAGACATTTACTAGTTGTGTGATGCTGGGTAAGTCACTTAACTCTGCTTGCTTTGTGGGGTAAGGAAGAGCATACAACATGGAATGTACATGTATGAACTTGGAAAAATCATTTCCCCTCTTTGGGCCTCATTTTCCCCATCTGTAAATCAAAAGGGATTGGATTAGATAACCTTGAAGGATTCTTTCTAGCTCTAAAGTTTATATGATCCTACGGAGAGAAATTGTTAGAGGTAGGAGAAATAGGTCATCTAGTCCCCCCTTTTCATTTTAATGAGGAGAAAAAAGCAAGACAGAGAATTCCAGACTTTCAGGAAGGAAGCAGAAGAACTGAGATTTAAAGTCAACTGTTGGTTCCAACTCTGTTGCCATTGCATCATGATGCTGATGTGGGTTAGACCACTGGTGTCCAACTCATAAATAAGTTGGATGATATTAGAAGATGGGAGGGAAGCCTGGAAAGGCATCCTGGGGAGAAGAGGGTCTTGAACAAGAAATATATATATATATTTTTTGATAGCCTGGGGCCTCTGGGAATGGGCTTCTGGATCAAGGAATCACAGAGTTGACCATTGTCAAACTCAAATTGAAACAGGGTCACTAAATCATCCATAGAGATCCCTGTGGGCACAGGTTGACATAGAAAACCATATATTAATATTATCTATGTTATATTATATTTTTATTTATTTTGTTAAATATTTCCTCACTACATTTTAACCTAGCTTGGTCAACTTTATGTGATCTAGGCTGTGTATTTGACATCTCTGGGCTAGACCATTTAAAAGTCAGGCTGATTATAAATTAAGTGATTGGACTTCAGGAGTAATTATTAATAGGTTGGTGTCAACTTGGGTAGGGGGGAGTTCTCCAGGGGAAAGGCTAGGGATCTGTGCTTTGGGACATTTTTCTTTTTATAGGCAATTACAGGGCCAAACATAGATTCAGGAAGTTGTTGCTGTTCAGTCAGTTCAGTCATGTTCAACTTTGGGTTTTCTTGGCGGAGATCCTGGAGTGGTTTGCCATTTCCTTCTCCAGCTCATTTTACAGATGAGGAAATTGAGGCAAACAGGGTTAAATGACTTGTTCAGGGACACACAGCTAGTAAGTGCCTGAGATTGGATTTGAACTCATGAGGGTGTCTTCCTGACTCCAGGTCCATCACTCTATTGACTGAATCATTTAGCTGCCATAGGATTCAAGAAGACCTGAGTTCAAATTTGACCTCAGACACTTACTAGCTGTGCGATACTGGGCAGGTCAATCAATCTCTGAACCTTTCAGTTCCCCGTATCTTTTTTCAGATTATAATCATAGCTAACATTTCTATAGCTCTTACTATGTGCCAAGTCCTGTGCTAAGCTCTTTACAATTATTATCTCATTTGGTCCTCGCAACAACCCTAGGAGGCAGATGCTGTTATCATCCTCGTTTCACAGATGAGGAAATAGGTAAAGTACATACCTCTCTTTACCTTGTACTTATGAAGTTGAGTTTTTGAACCCTAGTATAACACTTCACATTGATATCTGTTAAATATCATCTTAGATTCAGTTCAGCATTGTAGCCTGTTAAGATCTTTTCAGTTCCTAGCTGTTATCTAAGGTATTAACTTACAAGTCATAAAGGACTATATGGCAGCCCAAATGTGAATGAGATTTTAGGCTGCATTAGAAAGAGGCAAAGTTTCTGGGATCAAGGTGAAACTGAGGCTAACTTGCCTTTGGTCACATGTTGAGTTTTATGGCATGACCAGAACTGGAATTAAAATTTTTTGACTTGCGGCATAATGAAAGGTGGAGAGTGGGGGGAGGGGTATAGTGAAAAGAGTACTTGCTACTAACTGGCTGTGTGACATTGGACAAGGAGATTGCTCTCTCTGGTCATTCCAATACAAAATAAAGGGGTCAGCCTAGATCAGGGATTATTAACTTTTTTTGTGTCTTGAAAAAGGTTTTTAAATGCATAAAATACAGAAGATTATAAAGGTAATTAATCCTATTGAAATACAATTAGCAAAATATTCAACAAAACCCCAAACTCAAGTTCACGGACCTTCGGTGAAGACTCCTGGACTGGATGCCCCAGGCCCTTATCTATTTTCAGAACTTTGATCTCTTACACATGTTCTAATTGATCTGTGTATGTATGTATATATAATTAATATTATACTTATAATATTAATATATTAATTATATGATATATGTGTATATATATGTACACACAATCCATGTGCACACTCCACACGGGCATGGAAGAAGTAAGGATATCTGGCCACCCCCCACTCAATGCTCCCTTCAAGTACACATGGCATCTCCATATGCCCTGGTGGGGCCTAGAAACCTGGGCTGGTCACTAAAGGCAGGTTCTTTTAGCCCTAGGTTTCTCTAGAAAATAGAGGGCTTTCCTGAGCTTGAATCCTGTAAGACAAGCTGGAATCCAGGAAAGAGGCCAGAGGTCCCAAGCCCTTCACACAGAGGCAGAAGGGTCTACAGCTTCCCTAGCTGGAATCCCAGGGAAGGGGGCAGGGCCTGATCTCTTCCCCAACCTGCATCTTCCTTTCCCTGCTCACTTATAACCCAGTGTGTCCTGTGTCCCCTCAGGGCCCTGTTCTTGGTGCTAGAAGCCCAGCTCATCTGAGACACTCATACGGGTCAACAGCTGACAAAGCAGGAATGTGGCCTTTCAGATCACAGGTCACTCATTGTCAAGTGACTGTAATGGGAGTGATTTGGGAGACCTGGACAAGCTGGATCAGTGAGATTTCCAAGGGGGGTTATAAATTGACTTCACTTAACCCCACGGTTTGTTGACTTCACCCTAATCCTACCCCCACTGGAGGCAGTCAGGAGACCAGAGTCAGTAACCTGGCTCCATCACTTCGTATCTGTTGCTTCCCTACTGCCTACAAACATGACCACATCTAATCTGAACCCCCAAACCCTCACTTGTCCGGTCCATCTGCTCCCTGTCATCGCATATTGCTTCTCCTTTTTGAGGCATCTATAATCAGCTCCTTACTTTCTTCTCACTCTCTCCTTAATTCTATAATCTGGCTTCTGACCTCATGATTCAACTGAAACTCCTCTCTCCAAAGTTAGCAGTGATCTGTTAGTCGCCAAATCCAATGGCCTTTTCTCAATCATTATCTTTCTTAACCTCTCTTTAGCCTTTGACCCTGTTGATCAACCATCTTCTCCTTGATACCTACTTCTTTCTAGGTTTTCATGACATTGTTTAACCTCCATTGTTTCTCCTCCTACCTGTCTGACTGCCCCTTCTCCATCTCCTTTGCTGGATTTTCATCCAGGTTGGGGACACTAACCATGGGCATCCCCCAAGATTCTGTCCTGGGACCTATTATCTTCTTCCTCTGTATTGCTTCACTTGGTGATCTCATCAGCCCTCACAGATTCAACAGTCATCTCTATTCTAATGGTTTTCAGATCTACTTATCCAACCTCTGTACTCTCCCTGCCTGTTGGATATCTTGAATTAGCTGTCCCTTAGACATCTCTAATTCAATCTCTCCTCCTTCATCCCTAATCCTTCCCTTCTTCCTCTCTTTCTTCCCAGTCACCCAGGCTCCCAACCTAGGTATCATCTTGAGCTCATCAACACTCCATCTCCTGACTCCAGGCATTTTCCCATGCCATGGATTCTCTCCCTTCTCATCTCTACTTCTTGGCTTCCTTCAAGTCCCAGGTAATATCTCATTTTCTATTGGAAGCCTTTCCCAATGAGCCCTAATGCGGATGCCTCCCCTCTATTGATCTTGTTTATAGCTTGACTGCACATGGCTGTTTGCCCATTGTCTCCCCCACTAGGCTGTAAGCTCCTTGAGGGCAGGGGCTGTTTTTGCCTTTCTTTGTTTCCCTAGTCCTTAGCACATGGTAGGTAATTAGTAAATGATTCTTGACTTGATCTTGGAGAAATAATTTCACCTTTCTGAGTGTGTTTTCTTATTTGTAAAATGGAGATAATAATATGTGCACTCTTCATGACAAAGCTTCTGGTAGGGGAAATGCTTTGTAAACCTTCACATGGTACAGAAATGATGGTTATTTTTGTATCATTCCTGTATCGGCACAGAGCACTGTCCCACTCATTCTTCTGTCTGATCCTCAAAACACCAGGCACCAGGAAACTCAGTTTTACAACAAATAACTTGCCTAAGGTCACATGGATAGTCAGTGATATAGGTAGGAATTATTTCACGGGATGTCCAAGCTAGTAAGGATCTTAGAGATCATGTCCTCATTGAACTCTTTAATTTGGAAGTGAGGAAATTGAAGTCCAGAGAAATTATGAGATGCCCACATGACTAATGAACCTGGGTATTCCAATACTCTTCCTTCCTTTTTTTAATATGTGAAACACATATACTTTATCGTTTAAAAGTGTGTGTTACATTTAACAATGTAGTAACAAAACTGCCCTGTGTTCCTGTCTATGTTTCTCTTTTAAAAAATTGTATTTTTTAAAAAAATTTCCTTTTCTTTTTTTATCACTACTCTGTAGTCATCCTTCTACTGAGCTACACTGCCCCTTATCTAAACAAAGTTACCTTGTTTAGATAACTTCCTCTACCCTGGAGTCTGCTATTCCTTCTAGGTCAACTTCCCCCTCCCCTCAGGATTCTAGGATATCAGCCCTAAAGGGCATAGTTTGTATCCTGAGGGAAGGAAGTATCTATAAAATGGGCATCATGCTAAATGTTCCATCTACTTCTTAAAGATGCTGGAAATAGGCTTTGGAAAATCAAGCATATTGGACATGATGGTATTATAATTTGTTATTTGCAAGGGGTTATTTGCAAGGTTGCAGTCTGGGCATCAGGGGGTCTTGGTGCAGTATGGTATATGCTGGAATAGTCCTGGGTTCAGAGTTAGTGCTTCAACTCAAATCCCAACCCAGCTGGGTCACTTTGGCCAAGTCACTTCCTTCTTAGGACCTCAGTTTCCTTACCTGTAAGATGAGGGGATTGGACCAGACCAAGGCCTCTTTACCATTTTGTGTCTCATGGATCCCTTTGGCAGCATATCTGCTGAAGCCGCTGGATCCCTTCTCAGAGTCATGGTTTTAAATAAATAAACAGAGGGTTGCGGAAGGGAAGGGAATAAATGTTGGTTAAGTGTTTACCATGTCTGACACTGTGTTAAGCACTTTACAAATGTTATCTCATTTGATTACCAAAAAACCCCCAAAGACTAATGAAAATAAAGATGTATTTTTTCCCCCTCCAAACTCTCAGACCTTCTGAAATCCCTGCATGGATCCTCCTTGAGAAGGGGTCTGTGGACATCAGGTAAAGAATGCCTGGAGCAGGTGAACTCTAAGCTTGAAGCTCTGAACCCTTGGACATTTTGGCCCTAGGACTTTAGTTCTAACTTTACCACCGACTCCCTGTGACACTTCCCCAGATCTATCAGTTTCCTTCCCTGTAAAGAAGATCTTCTACTGAGGATTTCTCTGAGGCCTCATTGTAGGCTGGTGGTGACCCACAGGAATCCTGGGACCCAAGCTCTAGCTGATCCTCCCAGGCTGGACAAGCTTTGAGTATAGGCCCCATGCTGGGCTGTGTATTTATGTTCCAAGGACAAGCCCAGCTAAGGAGGGGAGAGGGTGCCTGCTCAGATATTCCTGGTACTACTCTAGTTAACAACTGACCAGGTTCCTCAGCATTGCCTTCATTAGAATTTGTGTTATGCTTTATGGTTTGTGAAATGCTTTACAAATTTTTTTTTATCTTCCTAACAGCCCTTGAAGGAAGGCATTACATTTTACAGATGAGGCAGACAGAAATGACTTGAACAAGGTCACAAGAGCAGCTAAGGAGGGGGAGTAGATCAGCAGGCCTGGTGTTAGGAAGACCTAGGTCCACATCTGGCCTCAGACACTTCTTGGCTATGTGACCCTGGGCGAATCACTTACCTTTGTTTGTCGCAGGTTTTTCATCTGTAAAATGAGCTGGAGAAGGAAATGGCAAACCACTCCAGTACCTTTGCCAAGAAAAACCCAAAAGAGTTGGACGTGACTGGACAACAACCAAGGTCACAAAGCTAGGAAGTTTCTGAGGCTAGATTTGAACTCAGGTCTTCCTGGTGTCAGACATGGTGCTCTATCTACCGCATCACCTAGCCCCCATAATGTGATGGAGAAGAAACAGAATATGTGCCGTCTTCTCTTGAAGCCCAAAGATACAGGAATGGCATCCAATTGGTTGAAGGGGATGCTCTCTATTTTAGTTAGAAGAGCCCTACAAGTCATGTCAACTGGTTATAGGAGGAGGCTTTCTGTTTATTAATGGGTCAGGACCCCTTTCATTCAAAACTGACTCTTTTTTGGAACAAAGATGTTGCCTCCATTAACCTTCAGAGCCAGCAGAGCTTAGAATGTAGATAATAAGAGATAACTGTGAGAAAAGGAGTTGAGGTAATGGAACCTAGCAAGAAGGAACGTGATTACGAACATGGGATCCGACATGACCAGCAGTAGTAGATGCAGCTTCAAGACCCCTTCTGGGAAATCTTTCTTTCCACCTCTCTCTTTTGGAGGATGGAACAGGAGAGAGTGTAGTAATTCTACACCTTCTCTGTGGGTGGACATACAGAAAGCTACTAGGTTGATCAGAGGGTTTTTTCTCTCCTTTCTTCTTCTTTCCACTTTTTTTCTAAGGGTTGGGAAGTCTGTGTGACCTCATTTCAGCACAGGCCCAACCAGACCCAGGAGAGGTAAAGTTCAGTGGCATAGCTGTTCGGAAATCATTATATGCCTCATATTTTTATAATTATCACTAAGGATTCTATTTTATTACATTTTTGGTAGATTTGAATGTTTGCACTCAGTGCGGAATTTCTCCTGGTATTGCATGTGCATAACAGATCTCACCTTAAATTAATAATGATCATCATTGACCTAAGAATTTCTCTTACAGTCCATGTTCTATTAAGTATCCAAAATCCATGTTCTATTAAATATCTCTTGGGCAAAACTGTGTCTAGTTTTAGGATATTTCTCTTCTAGGGAATGTCTACAAGATCCTAAGAGTCCTGGCCCCTAACAGATACTTATGGCTGTCCTTTATTCCCAGAGAGGACCAAAATGACATAACTATGGTAAAGTAAAGTTTCTGTATGTCCAGCTATGGCTGATCAGACCAATATGAACTCAGAATGTTCTACCACAGCTTGGGCACAGATAGTCCATGTGCACATTTGGGGTGGATCCTCTAAATCTGCACATGTTGAGTTTCTTTTGAGCTACTTCAATTCTGCTTTACTCACAGACCAAAGCACCTTCTCTGATGAGGCCATGCCATGCTGATGGAGCACTCAGATTTTCTTGGTGCTGTTAGGCCAAAATCAGCACAAGCAGCAGAGAATCGATCCTTACTTTGTTGTATCTCAGCTGCAGAGGCTGCATTGAGTGCACCATCATCTGTAAACAGAAAATCATGCACCAACACTCTCCCTACCTCCACTTTGGTCTTGGTTTGTAGGCTTTTCAAGTTGAAGAATTTATCATTAGTATGTATGGTAAGTGACAGCAGTGTTGATAACATGAGGGACAAATTGTGGCCATGGCAACTCACAAAGACAATTTGCTAATACATCATGAGTGAGACTTTGATCTTTGTCAATGGAGGGCCTGTCACTCCAGTGAAACAATGGTCATTTCAAACAAAGTATCAAAGTTAACTCTAAAAACAGAATGCAGACATTAATTCCAGCTAAGCTTGCTTCCCTGAATTGATAGGAAAGCCCTAGTCTGAGAGGAAAGAAGGTCCAACAGCAGATGTTTCCCATGTGATGGGATGATCCTTGATCAGTGGTTCTCAGCTGTGGGGGAGAAGCTTCAGAACTATTTGATGGAACTTCATCCAAAGGTGTACCATTTTGATTTTAATTTGACTCCAACAAAACATGCATCTTGACTTTATAAATAAATGAACGTGCCTTTTGTAAGCAAAAGGAAAAAATAATATCTTGCCCATATACTTATCAACATTTTCCAAATGTGTGTAGGTGTTTCTATGACTAACAAAATGTAGATTCATTTAGGAGTTTTTTGACATCACGCATTTTCTCAGTCAATGGGTAGCAATAGCACAAGTACTATCATAGTACAAGTACTATGGAATTTTTTGACATTAAAAAGGGGTTCTTGTATTGGGAAGCATTAGAAACCACTGGACAACACAAGTGATCTATAACAATGCTTTCTAGCTGTGATCCTCCATGATTTTTCAGACCCTGGTGGTCTCACTGCCTGCTTACCTCCCTGAAATCTTGGGTCTAGAGGTAGCTGTAGCATATGTGTGGTCCATGGCTGGACCCCTTGGTCATACCTCCCTATGTTGGCCTTCCAGAGGAATCTAGGAAGGTTCAAAGCTGGATTAAGCAGTACAGCCTGGGTTTTTTCTTGTTCACAAGAAGACTTAGCCTAATGGCACCTTTGGGCTCCCTCTCTTACCCAGGATGAAGCTCCCTTTCCACAGTTTTGGCTGCTCTTTTAGGCTGATTCTCACACCTTTCCATTTCTTTCTCATCCTAGGATCTTGCATCTCTCCAGAGATCACAGTTTCTCTCTAATAAGGAACTTGGGAATTATCTACTCTAATTGCCTCATCCTTCACACTGAAGGCTCCTTAAAGACAGAGGCTCAGTATTCTCCTTCATTCTGGAGATTTTCTGAGGACAGGGGCCAAACCATATCCGTTTTTGAACCTCAGTTTCTCCACCTGAATAATGAGGGTTAAAATGATTAAATCTTAGAGTTGATAGTCCCTTCTAGGCAATTTAGCTCAATGATCTTCCACAAGACCCAACCTTCACTTGTTGATCACTATGGAAGACCCACCATGCTCCAAAGATGGCATCCCATTTACTTTGGGAGAGCTCCCATTGTTAGGAGATTGAGGTTTATTTCAGGCCTAAATATGCCTCTTCAAAGTCTTGCTAAGAGAACTGGTGATCCCAGTTCTGACCTCCAAGACCCAACAGAATATATCTGATCTTCTTCCCACATGTGAAAACCTGTCAAATATTTGAAGGTAATTATCTATCACGCTACTAGGTGGCTTGGTGGAGAGAGTGGGCTTGCAGTCAGGAAGACCTGAGTTCCAGTGCAGCCTCAGATGCTTACTAGCTGTGTGACCATGGGCAAGTCACTTAATCTGTTTATCTTAACCAACTGGAGAAGAAAATGGCAAACCATTCCAGTTGTTGTTACTTATCCTTCATTCTCAAAGAGGACCATGACATCAGGAAGCTGATGTTATGATTTCCTAGTGAATTGGATTTAAGTGAGGGAGGGCTGTGCAAAGACACCAGCCTTACTCTCTCCTCCAGAGCCATCTGGGTCCAGTGGTGAAATATAGATCAGGACAACTGGAGACGGCCTCCAAACCATTCCAATATCTTTGCCACAAAGAGTTGGAGGTGACTGAATGATATCTACCAGGTCCATGGCTAGTTTTCTTTTCTGAAGGTTAGAGATCCCTGGTTCTACTACCTATCCTTGAATGGCATAGTTTTGAGGCCTCATGATCTACTATTTGTCAATGTTCCTCATCAAATGTGGTGCCTAGAACAGAATAGATTACTCCAGATGTATTCTGATTGGGGCAGGATAAAACTGAGAAGACCAGCTGGGCTTTGAACCCTATGCATCTCTTTACTATTTGTTTTTATAAATGTTGTGTTGACATTTTTTTTTTACATTAATAAATGCTTTTCATTCATTCCTCATAGGCCACATTGAGAAAAGTAGAGAATCAAGGACAAAGAAATTGATGGTCCCCCTATAGGCTGAATCTTGATATTGTGCTCAGGCTCCCCATCCTCTCTGTTCTTCCCATCCTCATCCACACTAGGTACTTGGTTGGGATGCTGCCGCACTGTAGGTTATTAATGAGAAGCAACCGAAGAACAGTTTGGCATAGATCTCCTGCCTCTCGTGTGCACATCTCCCCAGAGCAGGAGTTGGCAGCACATTTGATGAACTAGCAGGTATTCAGAGGAAGGTGGCCAGGATGGTGAGAGCCCTCAAAACCCGGCCACATGAGGGCCAGTTGAAGAAACAACAGGAGATGCTTAGACTGGAAAGAGAGCATGAATATAGTATCATAAGTAAGTCCTCTGGTCTAGCTTCTTCATTTTACTATTGAAGGAACAGGCCCAGAGAATCCTAGATTTTGGGGATGTTTTCAAAGGGGATTCCTGTATTGTTAAAGGTTGGTCTGACTGCTTGGCTTCTGGGGTCCTTTTCAGCTAGGATTCTGTGAAGCCTTCCCAGATTAATGATTTCCTGCCACTGACCACTGTCATTTGTTCTGACAGCTCACTTAACCTGGAGATTTAGTCAGGTCTGAGGTTTGTGACTTATGTGGGTCTTGTCTCCTTCGTTAGAGATGATGAGCTCCCTGGACAGAAAACTATCTTCTGCCTTCTCCACTCTCACTCAGGGCTCCCAAAGGGCATGGGCCTTATCTTCCTGCTCAGGCTCTTAAGGGCAGAGGCAGAGGCAGATCCTGGGGATCCTGAAGAGACGGTTACTTCCCCCTTGAGCCTGGATGGGGGGTGATCTCTGCCTTCAGGATGAGACATGGTGCAGTGGAGAGAACACTGGAGTCAGAAGACCTGAGTTCAAACATCAGCTCAGTTACTTGTGTGACCCTGGACATCTAACATCTCTCAGCCTCCTCATCTGTGAAATGAGGGGAGTGAGTGGGATGCCAGTTTTAAATCTATACTCCTCTAATTCTAGATACTGTGTGACTTTGATTAAATCATTTAATGTGATTATTTTAGGCCTAGTTGCCTCATCTGTGAAATGAAGGGATTGGACTAGATGATCACTAAGGTCCGTTGTGGCTTTAATGTGAGGTATCAAAGTGACACCATTTGTGGATCTCATTTTACACGGCCTAAGGGACTTTCCCATGAAGGGAACTCCAGTCCTGTTTGTCTTCCAAGGGTAAGGATTGTGGCCAGATCCCAATCCCCAATTTTAACAGTAGTTACATTTCTCTCCCAAAGTCTCATTGCTTGGAAAATGTCCTAGATTGGCCCAAGAACAGTGTGGGTACAATGGGGAGAACTCTGGGCCCAGAAGGGCTGTTTCTAGGGATGGAGGGGAGCATAGGTATCAAAACATGTTACTGGTAGTGCTCCTGACTGGTCTGGACCAGATTAAAATGAAACTGGAAGATATTTAACCAAATAGATAAAAAGATAATAAAACAGAAACATTTAAAACAAATAAAAACATTTAAAAACTGTCACTATACAGCCCACAAGGATCTTTATGTAGGGATTCATGGACCCTCTGTAGATCTGGATTTGACACCACTGGTGTAGGGGAAAGTCCCCCCCCCTCCTCCCCCGCTTTTTGTCCCAGCTTTCCCACTACCTTGATGTACATTTTTTGGCAGGTCATTGTTTTCCTCATCTGTAAATGGACTATATGATCTCCAAGGGACATTATTTAAAGTCTACACATCTTAAGTCTGGCCCATTTCCCACTAACGTAACTTCACTCAACAAACGTTTAGCGTCTACTACGTGCCTTCCACTGGGACCTCAGAGAATCAAGTTCACCCTCTGGCAAATGGGGATGATAATCCCTGCCTTTCCCCTTGTCCAAGGGTATTATCAGAATCACCTAAGATAAGGCATATGAGATAAGGTCATTCCAATCCATGAAGTCATATATAAATGTAACCTGTCTGTGGCTGAAACCTAAAATAGTAGCAAATTCCCTGGGGTGATTGTAAAGGGGTGTGTACCAGAGGACAGCTTGGAGGCTTTGTCTGAACCAGAGATCCAGGCCCTAGTTCTCCTTCTAGCACTAACTGATCTCCTCTTCTCAGGACCTTCATTTCTCACTTGGTAAAACAGAATCAAAGAAGAGAATGTGGCCGATGCCTCCCATCCTCACTTTTCAAAAGAATTACAGATCATCAGACTTAAGGGATCTTAGCACGGCGGATGTCAACCACTTAATTTCATAAAGAGAAGTGACTTGCCCAGGGTCACACAGTAAAAAGCAGAACTAGGGTTTAAACCTGGCCCCTGAACTTCAAATCTAGCACACTTTCCATCATACCCTGGTGCCTCTGGTGTTAGCTTGCTGGATGAACTCAGCAGTCTCTTCTCCACTCAAGGTTGAGTTTCCCCTCCTATAAAATGACCTTGTGTGGGTGACCAAGGCCTTGCCTTGAAGAACCTGTGTGAGGGAGGCTGCCTTTGGTGCCTATGTGCTGTGGTGTGGAGCCCAGGCTGCTGACTCCCCTAATGTCCCCTCCCCTGCCAAAAGACATGAAAGGAAATGCAGGAAAGTGAAAAGTAAGCCTTTTTTTGTTTTTATTGTGGTATCAATTCACTTTGTAACAACAGTTCCACAAAACAGTCAACATTGTGCGACAAAGTAGTTGATGGCACACCTGGAGTCACCCCTCAAACTCGGCTGTGTTCCCAATGCAGGCAGATGGGAACCTCTCAATCATCACAGAGTGCTTCCTCAGTCTTCATTAAGCTCCATGGGTGTTTGGCAATGGTATCAGTTGGCAAACAAAGAAGATAGAAAGAAAGAAAAATGTTCGACGTGGCCTCTCAGTGAATTAAATGCTCTGTCCACTTTCTTGCTAAGGGCTCCTCAAGGAAGAGCGATGGTTCTGGCGGTATTACCTCCGATTTGGAAACTCCTTAGGGGCTGAGCTCGGGCAGTGCTCTGATGGGCTCTTCCGGCCTTCCAGAAGGCAGGGGCCCTGGGAGGAGGTTGTTAAAGAGATGGATGAGTTGCCCGGAGGCCTCAGTTTCTGAGGACTTTTGGGACCATGGTGTATCAAAGACAGGCCCAGAGGACAAAAGACAGGCCCCTTCTGCTTTAGAGCAGGCCTCAGAAGTTTATATCCCTGGGGATCAAAGGTCATGACCCAAGGGGATTCTTCAACTTTGGGGTTGCTGGTTGGGGGTGGCAGGGAATGATGTGTCCAGGTGATCTCAATCTAGGCTTAGAGGAAGCCAGGCCATCCTGTGAAGGGGGGATGGAGTATACAGCTTTGCTCCCAGGGAGCCATTGTACCGTCATAGGGTATTAACCTGATAATTTCCCAGGTTCCCAGGTGGGCCTGGGTGAGAGCCTGCTTAGGCCAGGGCAGGTAGAAGCCCTAATGCCTCCCTGGCCCCTCATCCTCTCTAGCCAGGGGAAAAAGTGAATGGCTTCCAGATGCAATAGATATTCCATTTCCCCCTTTGCCCATTTCCCTTTGCTGCTTTCAGTTCCCTTTTCCCATTTCTTTCTAACACCTGTTCAGAAGCTGGAGCTGGGCTTGGCCTAGGCCACCTGCTCACACCGCCACTGGAAGCAGAAAAGAAGCTACCTCCTTGACTTGTAGAGAGCACTTGAAAGTCTAAGAAAGTCTATTTTTTTTTCTTTTTGGCAAATATACAGACAGAAAAGTACAAGCAGTTACTGTTATTTGTAGTTATGTTTATCCTAAACAAAAACATCTCATCTAAAGTATGAACATTGATTTATTCTTAGGAGAATAAAAAGTTTGAGGACTTCTCTGTAGAAAGTGAGTGGCCACCCTCTTGCCTCCTCATGGTCTGAGCGTGGGTGCCATGAATCCCCAACTTTTCTCCCCTCCCCTCCCCTCCCCTCTTCTCACTCCAGGTTTGAGTAGCTGGGCACACAGGGGGTGAGGAGGGGCCACAGAATGTCATGAAGTGGCAACATTCATAGGCTGGGATGCTGGAGACTCAGGCACGAATCTCACTTCTACCACTGACTTGTGATCCCTCTCTAGGCCTCAGTTTTATCATCTGTATTATGTAAGGGCCGGACAAGCAATCTCTAATGAGAATTCTAGGCCCCTAAGAGACCTGGTTAAGGGCAGCTGCAGACCCTTAGGGTGGCATTCAAGAAGCCAGGCATAGAAGAATCAGTGGCACAGGGAGAGAGATGTGAACCTAGGCCTGTGGGGCAGAAGGTTTGTCAGAGATGAAAACTACTTAGCTTTCCTGGCCACGATTACTCCTCCAGGTGAACTCAGAAAGCTAGACAAAAACTGTCCTCACAGACAGTGACTACATCTCATCGAAACTTTGCTTTTCAGTCTAGAGCATAGCACTCTGTGTATAACAGGGGCTTAATAAAGGCTGGTTATAGTTACATTGGCATCTAAATATTGGAACTTGGTTATTTGGAGAATAGAAACCAGTTCTCCTGTATTCTTCCTGGTATTACCATGAAACTAATTTCTTCTCTAGTAGAAGTAAAAAAATCGTCTTGGGGTAATTAAGTCCTTTATTTTTAGATGGGATGGATGACTTTCGCCTGCTGGAAGATCCCTGGGAGACTGCTGAACTACATCCTTCTCCAAATCCTGACTTAGTTTGGGTTCTAACAGTCTCCCTCTCTCTAGGGATACTAAAGCATGCAGGGCAGGTCAGATGTGTGGGAGCCCAAGGGAAGCGGGAGCTGCACCGAGTTGTGTCCACAAGCTAGTGACTTCTTGAGGCTAGAACCTGGCTCATGTTGACTGGATCTAATTTTTTCCTACAAAATTCCCTTATCACAGAGGACTGTACTACTGTATGACTAAGAATTGGAAGCACCCTTAGAAATTATCTAGTCCATCCCCCTCATTGTAAATAAACTGAAGAGGTCTCTCCTCCCAGATAATCAGGATGATATCACTGGCACTTGGACAGGGGTCAGCTATTAGCCAGGGCTCTGCTAGGAAGGGATTCCCTTTAGGATTTGGCACAGCTGCTCACTTCTGGGCAGGAGAAAAGGCAGGGCAGTGCCCTGAGAGTTGGCAAAACAAAATGTAGTTTCTGGAGGAAGGTAAGCAAGGCCTCATGCAATATTGAGAAATCAACAGGATCCACAGAGGTCTCACCTGTGGCCCAGAAACCCACGTGTGAATGGCCAGTCAGGTCCATAAGGGAACTGAACGTGTGGGACGAGCCAGTGCTTTGGAGAGGGATCTAGGACTATTGCAAAAAGAGCCCTGTGCTAGGGAATCAGACTATCTGTTTAGTCTTGAATTTGCCACTTACAGCTTGTGTCATCTTGGACAAATTATGTCCTCTCTTTGGGCCTCCATTTCCCTTTAGGCAAAACAAGGGGCTTGGAGTTGATAGTCTTTAAAGTTCCTTCCAGGTTTAACATTTTGATTCTGAGAAGCATACTCAGCACTGATATTTTGTCTTTTCAAGGGCAGATAGAGGAGGAGAAATCTCATTTTCCATTTCTAAAGTTTAACTGTGCTACCAAGACGGAAGGAGGAAAACTACACTTATTGAGTCATCTTTGGAACAAATGGGTAGATGGGGCTTTTATAAACTCAATTTCTGACCAAAGTCCTTCTCTTCAACTGTAGGTCCTGGAGGATTTGACTTTCCACTTATCTCTAGTCATCTTTCTCTTCTCCTCAGCCTGTGTTCGGGCACACCTTCAGGGGGTCCTTAAGCCCGGGATTGCTTAAAGGATTAGATCAGGGAAGTTCCTAAACTTGGTGGGGCACTCAGGTGAATCACCCTGTGAGTTAGTTCCCTTGACTGGAAGTTAAAAGAACATGCAGTATTTGTCACCAGTAAGTCTTTTGGATATCCCCAAAATTGGTCTTTGGGAGGGCCCAGACCACCTTAAAGGTGGTGTAGGGAAAGAACATTGGATGGGAAGTCAGAAGACAGGTGTGAATCCAGGCTCTGGGCAACCTTGGACAAATCCCTCTTTGTCACTGGGCTTAGGTTCTTATTTATTAAATGGAGGGTTTAGATTCAATGAACTTTAGGATTCCTTCCAAGTTGAAATCCTATGATGAAGTTTAAATGGAATGATGCAGGAATCCTTCCCTTTTTTAAAGCTGGAAAGGCCAAGGAGAAGGTGGTTGGTGCTTTGACTGAGAGAGTTACCAGAGGACTGAAAACTGAGGGCCAAGGTTCTTTAAGAAAGTCCAAAGATGGTCAACATCAGTCACATCTCTTTCACTCAATGATCAGGGTGGGAAGGGTCCTGGCACTGTCCACATAATTCAGTGACTGCTTTAACTGGTGCCTGGGGCCTAGGAATGTATTATTCTCTCCCAAATCCCACATCATTGTTGCCCCTTGGGAACCATGCTGCTTGGACCTGATTCCTAGGGGCAGTTCTAGGTAAATTCATGTGGGAAATGGCCTGATTTATCTCAGTGGGAAGATTGTTTGCCTTCAGCCGAGTACAAAGAGCTGGTTTCTAAAGTCTTGTTCGGCCACTGACGACCTTGTGCAAGTCCCCTCTTCCCCAGGAATTTCACTGTAAAATGAGGGGATTGGATTAGATCAGGGATCCCTAACCCACACTTTTCTGCAAAATTGGTAAAATATCTTATTTCGCAGGTAGTGGAAAAAGCACTGTATTTGTAGTCAGAAGACCTGGGTTGAAATCTTGCCCTTGTCACTTCTCGGTCATGTGTGACCTTGGGTAAATTCCTTAATCTCTCTGGGCCTCAATTTGAATTTTTGTAAAATGGATTAGATAATCTGGGGGCCTCTTCCAGCCCAAATCCTAAAATCTATCTTGCTACAAATTTTGAAGTCTCAGCATCAAGGCTCAGGAGGAAGGGCCTGGGAATGGGCAAGAGGGTGAATGTTGGGCTTGGGAAATGGAGTCACTGCTTTTGCTTATAGGCTTTAAGAAATAAGGTCAAGGTCCCTTAGTAATAAAAGTTTTGTAGACAGGGAAATCAGCTGGGGAAACAAGAATCAGATGATCTCAAAGGTCTGTTAGTATCTGATTCTATGAACTGTATTGGTCACTTTCTGGAATCTGACTTTTGTCTTGCTTGGAAAATGTGGCCTGGCTGCCAAGCAAAGGAATTCTGGTGAATGGGGAGGAAGAGGCTTCCCTGAGCTTCCCCCACACCTCCCTGCAGGATTACTTTGGACAATAAACTTCAAGCAGGGTTTGAATGCCACCTCTGCCATTGTGTGACCTTGGAGCAAGTAGTCACTTGATTCCGGGGGCCTCAGTTTCACCATCAGTAAAATGAGACAATTAGACTAGATGATCTTTAAAGTCTCAAGTCTAGGGACTTTCTCTGCCTTGTTACAGGCCGCCAGCAATAGCAGCACACCTGGGGGAGGGGCTGCCACCCTGGTCTTCTTAGCCTGTTGGGTCATTCCTAGTGAAGAGGAAGAGAATTTCCCAGGTCCCTTCATTTTCCATGAGGGTGAGGGAAGCTCAGAATTCTGACCATAATCATATTTCACCATTGTCTGCCTCCCCTTTCTTTAAGGCCTGACTCCAGTTGAACCTCGCCCATGAAGCCTTTCCTGAATGCCCTTAGAAGGAAATGTCCCCTGCCCCCACCTCTGCGCTGCTATGGCACTTGCAGGAACTTCCCCTTTGCTTATTTGATTCCAACTTATATTGCTGTCCTCTGTGTGTGTGTGTGTCTTCTCTCCTCTGCAGGATTTTAAACTTCAGGAGGATGGGGGCTTTTTCTTTTTATCTTGGTACACACTTTAAACTCGACTTGGTGTTTGGCACAAGGCCCAGCACACAGCAAGCATTTAATAATTGGCTTTAGGATTGAGCTGAAGCACCTTCAGCTCCATTTTTCTGGGCCTTTTAAAAGGGCTGGGGGGGGCACACACAGGGGAAAGGAAATGGAGGGCACTTAGGGGGCCCTTATTTCAGTGTCTTTGACAAAGAATCATCTCATGAGCAGGCAGGAGTTTAAAAAAAGGGGCCACACAGTTAATTAAAACAACGACCACAACAAACAAACAGCTTTCCAACCCCCTTATTCCCAGATGCAAGAAACAACCCTGACCCCACTCCCACCCCCAGTGCTCAGAAGACAAGACCAAAGGATTCATCCCGAACCCTCTGCTCAGGCCACAATACACAGAAACTGAAGAGCTAGAATGGGCTCAGAGGCTTCAAAAACCCACATCGATACCTCATGCTTCCCCCAATACCCCCCCCTCCAAACCCTCCCACAAAATTGGCAACATAAGGAGACAGGCACTCCCCAGTTCAAGTCGCATCGACTGTTTCCCTGGATGACTGGGATGCTAGAGAGAGAGCCCACAATGTGGTGATGGAGACACAGATGCCGTACGTTGTGTGAGCTGGGAAGTGCATGCTGTGATCTGTGGATGACCTCCCTTCCCTATCCCCTCGGCCCCCCTCCCCCCGTCCATGCCTTCACTATCCCTTTATATGATATTGTTGTCAAAATATCCTCCCCCTGGTCCCATTTTAGCAATGCACAATTTCCATATTTTTTTTTCTTTTTTAAATGAAAGAGTAGGTTTCTTTTTAAAAAGAATGAGCAATTCCTTTAAATCTGAACTCCTGCCAATCTAACCGGAGTTTTTGAATGGCAGGCCAGTCTAGGAAGAATTACAAGCTAGTTCCACTTTGACCTTGATGTGAGGGCCCCCTAATAACTGGCAGACACCCTAGATCTCCCTCCTGTCTCTCCACCCACACTTATTTTTGAAACCACTATTTAAATGGCAATAGAGTATCTTTTTAAAAAAATCAAAACCCTGCCCCTACCCTCTTTCTCCCAGGGACGTTTAGACTGCTTCAGATTGGTGTGCTGACCCTGCCTTGTGGGTATGCTGGGTTTGATTTTCCACTCAAATGCAAAGCATAGCATTTGCCCCTCTGCATGGTGGTGGTAGTTGTGGTGGTGGCTGCGGCCGCAGTGATGTTGGGGATGTTATTGGCTGTTGAGAGTTTTTGTGACTTAGGACAGGTTTGGCTTGAAATCGATACTGAACGGGGATGGCCCTGCCAGGGAGAGAGGCTGCGTACGCCCAAGAGGATGGAGCTATAGGATGATACAAGGCTTTTTGTCCTTGAAGGGGTTCTCTGAGGCAGGCACTCCCACCAGCAAGGGGTCATTCCGTGCGTGCTGTTCACAGTAACTCATGAGCTCCGAGGAGGCTTTGGACACCTGCATATGGGTAGAGGTGGAAAAGAGCAAACACAAAGAAACAAGGTCAGGGGATGTGAAAATTTTTAGGTAGGGGCTGAGGAACATATTATCCTTTTCCTGGCCTTGGGCAAAGACTCATCGCAGGATCACAGCTCTGGAGTTGAAAGGGACCTCATCTGGATCAGAGGTCAACCTTCTCCTTTTACAGATGAGGAAACTACGATTCAGAGGAAATAAATAACTTGTTCCATTGCACCTGCTGCTTACTGGTCATTGGAAGCAGCTTTGGTGCTTTGGAAGGAGATGAATCTGTACATTACTTAAAGGCTGCAAAAGAGTCCTGTGAATGAAGGATCAGGGGCACTGGATTTGGGTGCAGTCCATCCAATCTACCATCAGACCAAAGGGTTCTGAGCTGTATGGGGTCTTAGAGCAGACAATGGCTGAGCTGTCTTTCCACCACCCTGTTTGATAGGCAGTGCATTTATTATTATCATCCCATCTTTACAGATGAGAAAATTGAATTTGAAAGGCTTGTCCACTGTTACATAGCTAAGAAAGTGGTAAAACCAGGACCAAAAGCCAGGGCTTCCTAATGAAAGTTCTATACTCTTTCTACTGTATTATGCTATCAAGAACACAGAATGTCAGAGTGGGAAGTAACTCAGAGGTCATCTAGTCTAACACCCTCATTTCACCAAGGAAGCAAGTAGTCCCCAGGGAAGGTAAGTAACTTGTAGTAAGAGGCAGAGCCAGAATTCAAACTCAAGTTTTCTGACTCTAAACGCACTGGTCTTTCCATGTAGTGAGGATCTGATGACATGATACAGACAAGGTTCTTGGCTTTTGGAAAGCATTTGCTATGTAAATGTGAGTTTTGGGGATTCCTTTTTCCCTCTAGTTCTTACCTACAAAATGAAGCCAACTCTAGAAAGGCCTGATGCACTCGTGCATCAATAGAAGCTTTACAAATGGTTTTTCCACTTAGGGAAGAGTAGCTTTTAAATAAATACAATAATATTAACTACCCTTCTCCATTCCCTCCATTTCCTTAAGGGTCCCTCCAGCTCAAGTGTCTTCCTTGATCTGATATTTCATGTTCTACATTCTAAGGTCCCTTCCAAATCTCATAATCTTTGCTCTGTATTCTACACTGACATTCTAGGACTCTAGAGTTCTGCAGCAGACCAACCCTTGAGAGTCTCTGGAAAAGAGCTCATATGCCTAGACAAAAAAGGGAGGCAAAATCCTGGAAACGTTTTTGGGCTGCGTGATTTCTTTCAATGCATGGTCTGCGGGAGGGCCGGTGTCACTACTTCTAGCTAAGTTGGCTACAGTATTTAGTGCCTATAGTTCTAGGCTAAGTAGAGTTGGGAAGGCTTCAAGATCAATGTACTATGTACACACCTACCTCTAGGGTAGAAAGATGTGCCCTCCAAGTTATTCTGGAGTTCTGCTGGGATAGTGTGGCATAGAAAGGAGTCCTGGATCAAAAGGTGGTTAGGGTTGGGTTTGAATGCTGGTTCTGTTCCATACTGTCTGTGTGATTTTGGGTGAATCAGAGGACTTTCTTCATCTGTAAGAGGAGAGGACTGGACCACATGGTCTCTGAGGATCTTTTCAGCTTTTACATTCTGATTCTTTGCCTTTGGTTCTATATTTTGGTTCCATTCTAGAAAGATGACACACTCCAATCCCAATAGGGATGAGGTATTTTCATATTCTTTTTCTCTATTCCATCTTACTCTTGCTGCAATCTATACCTCCAGGAAATCCACTAGTGGCCTGAAGGAAAAGAGGTGGGATTAAGCACAAGGACGTACAATCAGGACAGTTCTGGATAGAAAACCTGGTCCCATTCCCTCAGTACACCCTGTGGTTTCCTGTTTATGTGCTTCTCCCTTGGTGTGGAATGTCCTGCCCTCCTCCTGCCCCTAGTCAGATGCTTGCTTCTTCTCCAGTACTTAACTCCAATATTACTTCCTCCAGGAAGACCTCCTGGATCCTCTAGGCTGGAAGTTTTCTTTCTCTCTCCTTTCTAATCCCCTGTAGTTCATATTTTGCCTTGTTTTATCATTACTTATAAACATGCTGCTCCTTCTCTACTAGAGAGAGCACAAGGTTCCCTCTTCATACTCCCCTATAGTAGTGAGCATAGGGTCTTGCCTATAGAAGATGCTACCTTCATATATATTTGTGGTTTTAAATCTGGGCCAATTGCTTTGAGAACCTGAGCCTCAGTTTCATCCTCTGCAAAATGAAAGGGTTGGGTTGGGTGATCGAATACTCTGTGTTATCCCTTCTCATCTTGACATTACATGTTCTATGTCCTCAGGTGCTTTTCTAGTTCTGACTTTCTGTATTTTAAGGTTCTAATCAAGTCTAACAGCCTGTGTTTCTATAAACTAAAATGCTTCACAGAAGCATGTCACTGTTACCATTAGAATGGGCTGCATTAAAGGGAAAAAGGAGGGGATTTTATACAGCTAGTTGGGTAACTTAGCATTTTAGTAAATGAGGAATTGGCATAAAAAGAAAGAGGTCTTAGATAGGAAAAAAACTGCAGACACTTCACCATGTTTACAAACCAATCAGAAAGAAATCTCGAGGTGAGCTGTTCAGTAGTCACTGATGACACTCCAGGTAAGTATCTCACTCAGCCTGATTTCTCATCTAAAGGCTGCTAAGCACAGGCTGGCTCATCATTCCGAGTCCTCAAGGTCTAGAAAGTGTGTGTGTGTGTGGGGGGGTCAAGTTGTGGGTGGTAAGCCCGCTTAGTGGAAGTGACTGGGGGCAGGAGGGCCTCAACCAGGTGTCTGAGCCGGCACCTAATTTACTGGGATGAAAGGGGAACGTTGGTTGGTGCTGGATGTGTCAGGATGAAAGGTGAGACTTGCTAAAAATGGATCCAGTCTTCCTTGTGAAGAACAGATAAAAGGAATGGAATGGAGGTGGAGCCAAAATGGTAGAATGGTAGGAAGCAGTATAATGAGCTCTTTTCCCATCTCTCCCCCGAAAAAACCTCAAGCTCTTCCAATAGATCTAGAAAATACACCATTCTGAAGGAGAAATCCAAGAAAAAGTCAGAGTGAGTCACTTTTCCAACCTGGATCAAAATAGAGAGACAGACAAAGAAGTCTATGGATACCAGGGATGGATCTGGCCAGAAGCATCATTGTGGAGGACTCTGACTCCCAGGGAGAGATTGTGTACCAGGGCAAAAGGAGGTCCTAGACCCAGACTGGGACACTTCAGAGTATAGGACCAAGTGTTAATTGGCAGCTTTATAATTTATCACCTAGTTCCACTGGGGTCACACATCCCCATAGATATGGAACTACATCCAGAGGTGGTTTGTTTTCCTAAGGTGAGAAGCAATTTCAGAAGCATATAGCATCAGTGTGACGCTGATGCCAGGAGCAAAGTAGGGTCTCAGTTGCAACTTCTAGGCCAGTCTGATGCCTGCAGAGGAATGATGAGAGCAAGAACCCCAGACCAAAAGGGAGCCTGAATTCTCTGTTTCAGAGCTAGTAGAGTTTCCTAGTTGGCTGAGTGTGAATGAGTCAAGCAGTATTCTTTCGTTACTTGGGCTCATATTCGGATCCAGAAGTTGTAGACCTCAGACAAGAGGGGACAATCATCATATTTTGTCCTAGATCAGACCACTTTGGGAGCACTGAAAGCCTATAGACCCCCAGCCCATAGTGCTCCTGAGAGTCTGGAATAAGACAACACTCAATACCTCTCAAAGCAGCAGCAGGACTACGATCAGTGCACAGAGCCTGGTGTTAGCATCAAGTCTGAAAACAAAATGTAGGCTGCGAGTACGACCAAATAAGCAGAAAAAGAATCCTGTTACGAAAAGCTGTTATGTGACAGAGATATTCAATACATATATCTGTACGTAAAACCTCAGAAAAAACCACAGCTTGGGCAAAAATTCAAACAGAATTCCTGGAAGAGATAAAACCAGAGTTTAGAAGTTAAAAAATGTTTTTATAAGTGAAATGAGAGCTTTAGAGGGAGAAATTAGAAAAGAAATGAAAGCTATGAAAGAACAAAATGGAAAGGGAATTAAGAGGTACAAAACCTTGCCCAATCAATAAACTTCATAAAAATTAGAATGGTCCAAATATAAGCCAATGACTCCATGAGATAATAAGAAATATTGAAACAAAAACAAAAGGCTGAAAAAAAATTGAAGAAAATATAAGGTATCTCACAGCAAAAACAAATGATCAGGAAAACAGGCTGAGGAGAAAAAATATAAGAATTATTGAACTACCTGAAAACTATGAACAACAATAACAAAAAGTGTAGATGTCATATTTCAAGAAATCATAAAACACAACTACCCAGATCTGTTAGAACCAGAGGACAAAGTAGAACTAGAAAGAATCCACTGATCACTTTCTGAAAGAAATCTGAAAATGGAAACTTCCAAGAATATCAAAGTTAAAATCCAGAGCTTCTGGGTCAAAGAAAAAATACTGCAAGTAGGCAGAAAGAAAGAATTCAAGCACTGAGGAGCTGGAGTCAGTATCACACGGGATTTAGCAGCCACCACTATAATGAAGCAGGGAACTTGGAAAACATTATTCTAGAAGGTAAAACATAAGGGTTTATAGCCAAGCATAATTTACTCAGCAAGGCTAAGTACAACTCTACAGGGGAAAAATGGATCTTTAACGAAAAAGAGGACTGATTTAAAGAACAGAATTGTGTCAAATCTTTGACTTTCAAACACAGGAGTTAAGAGAAACATAAAAAGACAAACATGAGTGAACAATGATAAAGGACTAAACAAGGTAAATTGCTTCTCTTCTAATATGAGGAAATAATACATGCTTTTCCTCTAAACTCTATCATCATTAAGGGTCACAGAGGGAGTTTGACTAGACAGGGCCTGGGAATGGTTCTATTACGTCTTGATGTACTTATGAGAAGAATGGAAAGAGAGGAGAAGAAGAATACACAAAAGGGGGAAGGAAAAGGAAGGTTAGGGAAAATGATCTTATAGCAGGGTATGTAAGCAGACATCTACACAGGCAAGGAGGAGGGGTCAGCAGCTGACACAAGAACCTCACTCATCTGAACTAGCCAAAGGAGGGAATACACACATGCACAGAACAGAAAAACATTTCAATCAACAGGAAAACATAAAGGAAAAGGAGGAATTAGAGGGAGGGAAGATCAAGAGAGGGATTAGTCCTAAGCAAAAGAAACAATAATTAAAGATGTACAAAAATATTTGTAGTTCTTTTTGAGGTGGCAAAGAATGAGTATCCCAAAGGGTGTCCATGAACTGAAGAATGGTTCAACAAGTTATGGTATGTAAATGGAATGGAATACTAGCTATTCTGCTCTAAGAAATGATGAAGGCGATGGTTTCAGAGAAACCTGGGAAGACATATAAACTGCTGCAGAGAGAGGTGAAAAGAACCAGGAGACCAGTTTATATGATGACAAGAATAAGAGGAAGACAAACAGCTTTGAAAGAAGCAGGAACTCTGGTCCAGAGGACTAATGCTGAAGCATGTTATCCCATCTCCTGACAGGGATGAAGGACTCAAAGTGGAAGATGGGACAAATACATTTCTGATCATGGTCGAGGCAGAAATCTGTTTTGCTTGATGCTACATATTTATGACGGGGGTTTATTCTTTTCTCCTTCCCTTTCTCAGATGCTGCAAGTTGTGGAGGGCTAGCATGAGAGGAAGAGAAGATAGAATTTTGCTGGTTGAAAAAAAATTTTAAAAGAAATTTTAAAGTAAAAAAATTTTTTTTAAAAAGAAAATTATGACATGACACAGTGTCTAGGTGCAGATTTCAGGACAGGATTACCTGAGTTCAAATCCTGAATCAGAAATTTACTGCCTGTGTGAACTTAGGCAAATCATTTAACTTCTCCGTTAAGAGGTTAGCCTCCTTAATTGTGAAATGATTGGCTTGGATTTAATGACTTCTCAGACCCTTTCCAACTCTAAATATAAGACTCTGTGACAAGAGAGTTCCAGATTTTAGCCCCAGTTGTGTATCTCTGTATTTGGTTTTCCTGCTATATATAATAAGGAGATAATCTGGAACCTGCCAACTGTACATGTTGGGGGAGGAGCTCATGGATGTCAGACTCTTAGAGCGGTCATCTAAACTGGTTCACCATCCCCCAGAAGCTGGAATCATCTCCACAGCAGTTCCAGTTTTCTGCACCTTGTGTACAGAGGACACTACCTCGCAAGGCAGGAGACCTGGGGTTTAGTTCTGAATATGCCACGAATACACAGTTTTTACTCTGGGCTTCAGTTTCCTCCTCTACAGAGTGAGGAAGCAGAAGGCAATGAATTCTCAAGTCCTCTGACACTCTATGGATCTAGAGTTTGAAGACAGCTCTGTGTGGCAGCTCTAACGGATTAGAAAGATTTTCCTTTTACTTGGGCAGATCTGTGAGTCAATCAATGCAGATTTTCCTTCGTGAGGGCAACCATGAACTCCACCGTGTCTTGTCCTTCCATAAACCCTCCATAGAGGATTTGCTGGATACCCTGATACCTCAGACTAACCATTCTTTTATTTTTATTATATGACCAGCTTCTCTCCTTTTCTAGTCTTGGTGTGATGTTGTCATTGAAGTCACCCCTATGTACCTGCCATCACTGCTTACAGTTAGGATGGGTCTCTCTATTGTCATCTGGGTCACCTACTAAAACAGGCTTCCTTCTAAGTGCCTGCCTTGGGCCTAGGTAAAAGGAGAGGGCTCTCTACAAACTGAAGGTGCTGTTAGGAATGAGCTTTCATTTCCCTAGATTCTCTACATCTAGAGAGGGGCTGTTATTGGATACAATATTCAGGAAAAGGAAGGGACAGTGGAATGGACTCAAAATATCAACACATTATACTGCAGAGTACATATTGAGACTGGACTAGAAAGATAGCTTAGACCTGGAAGTGACCTTGGAGGCATCTCATCCAGGTCTCTTAGTTTATGGATGAGAAAACCTAGACCCAGGGAAGTGACATGATTGGCCCAAGGTTCCACATGGCCTGTTGTTGGTGCAGTTGGGATTGGAACCTAGGTCCCCTGATTAGTCAGTCTAATGCTTCAACTGGGTTAGGCTGAGATGGGCAGACAGGAGGCTGCCCCCAGAGACAGGGAAAACTGCTGTGCCTCTGTTCCTAATCCAACTCTTCACTGGATTATCTCCTTTGATTTTCAGCACCCAATTTGGTTTTTGTGGGTCTATTTTAAAAGTCGACCATCCCAGACTATAAAAATAGTCTAAAGGCACTGGAAATAGACTCGTGTTGTGGCTACAGCATTTCAGTCCCTCCCCACACCCCCGGCATTTACAGGAAAACTCCTTCCATAAAAACCAGGGACACACCTCTGCTCCCGTCCTGGCTGAGTTTGTGATGTGGAAGTTAATAGCTGCTTAGCTGTACTTCAAGGCTCAGGACTGTCTGCTGTGGGGAGACCTGTAATTTGTCAGGCCTTAGCTGAGCCAGCTCTCAGATGCTGCAATGCCCCAGAGTCTGGAGTCTGGTTGCTGTTTTTAGGGGCCCAAAACCTCAGGCTGGATTTGAAAAGAGCAAAAAGAAAGAAAAGGCAACAAAAAACTTGCCCCTTTCTCTCCCACTCTCTCTATTCTGCCACTCACAGTGCCAGAAAGCATTTCATTCTTAGGCTGAGACCCCAAGGCCTAGCCAATCACAGGGCTGTGGTTAGGTTGTTCACGGAGATCCAGGTTTAGAAAGTTCAGATGCTTGATGGGAAGTGTTTTTTTTTCTTAAAGACCCCTCACTTGAGGGCTGCAGCACCCTTCTACCTCCCCTAGTCAGGGATGGAGCTCATCAGCTATGGCCACCATCCACACCACAGAATTCTAGAAGCGAGAGAGACCTCAAAGGCCACCCCGTTCAATCAATCCGGATCTGCTCTGTCTCCTGAATGTAGCATGCATCCGCTGTGCCTTTGTTCCCCTTCTTCTCTATGTCTAGAATGTTCCCTCTTCTCCTCCATCTTTATCTCTTCAAGTCTTATCCATCTTTTTAACTTGAGCCCAAAGCAAATGACACCTCATTCTGGAGATTTTCCTCGATGCTTCTAGTCCTCCCCGAAGGCTACAGTAACTACCTTCTGCTTTGGACATCATGGCACTTTGCTTCTTTCCGATGCACTTACCACAAATGATTATGTGCTTCTCTCACTAGACAATGAGCTCCATGACGGCAAGCACCAGATTTTCCCCAAACTTTTTCTCTCCCTTAGAGCTTAGCCAATGATATAGATATACAACAAATGTTTGCCAAATGAATGACTAAAATAGTAAAAATAAAATGCAAAGACAAGACAGTTTTGGGGTTTAAAGCAATGTAATAAGGGTTAGAGGGTGCTCTCTCAGCAGAAAGGGTGAAAGTACTGGAAAGGACACCAGGTTTGGCATCAGAAGACCTGAATCCAGTTTTGGCTCTTTGACTTACAATCTGCATCATTTTGGACATATTACTTAGCCTGTCGAATCCTCACCTGTAAAATGGGGAGAAAGCTGAGCTAGGTCAGGGTTTCTTGTGTTCTGGACCCCTTTGGCAGTGAGTCTGGTGAAGCCTATGGATGCCTCAGAATCATGTTTATTAAATGCATGCAATAAAATATGGAGGTTACAAAGAAAACCAATTCAATAGATAACTGAAATAAACTATTAAAATATTTTTAAAAAACCATGTTCATAGGCCCCAGGCTAAAAACCTTTGGATTAGATGATCTTGAACAACCTTCCTAATAGTGCGATAAGATTTAGAACTGGAAGAGATGTCAGAGAAGTGGAAGCTGGAGCTAAACTGGATCTTGACTGAGGGCCAAGCAGAGGGGATGAGGAACAGCAAAGACTAGACATTCATCCATCAGCATGGGTGGGTGGGCGGTGTGCTCTCTCCCTTCTCTGAACTCCTATGATACACACAGTTCAGCCCTTAATGACACACTGTCTGGGACTTGTCTTTAATCATTTCATGTGTGTGTAAATTTTGTCTCCACAACTAGAATGGGAGCCACCAGAGAGCAGGGGCCTTGTTTGTTTCTCTACTTGTATCTCTATATATAACCTAGCATAGGGCTAAAATACACAGCAGGTTCTAAATAACAACATCATATATAGCCTTTAAAGAGTTTAAATACTTCAACAAAACATTATTTTATTGTCTCACTATCCCATTATTCCACCAGATATTTAATACATATTTGATGAACTGGATTCTCTCATTTGGTCCTCACAACAACTCCGGAAAAATCAAAAGGGCACTTAATGCTACTTTGTAGATAAGTTATAACATGGGAATAATTATCTAGTAAGGAAACTGAGGCTCAGTGAGAGGCAGTTAAGCACACAAGCTACTGTGTGACCGAGCAGTGTCTCCAACGATCTTCCAACAGAGCTCTCTGATTGTAAATCCTGGGCTCTTTCCAGAAAAACAAACAAAACAAATAAGGAAATAGTTTAAAGATGAGAGAACATTGAAAAAAGGTGAAAGAGACACTATTTTATGCCTCAGCACAAATATTTCAATCTAGCAGGAGAAAAGATGGCTGATGTTATTATCCCTGCACAAGTGAGGATGAAGTAATCTCTTATAGTAGTATGGGGATTAAGTCATTCAGGGAGCTAGCCACTGGTCAGGCGACTGGCAAGGCCCATGTTCTCAGGTAAATGGGAAGGTGATACAGCACAGTCAAAACAGCACTGGATTCAGAGGCCTGGGTTCAAATTCTGCCTCTGCTACTTATCAGTCTTGGGATCCAGGGAGAGTAACATAACATGATTATCATTATCAATAACAATAATAGGTGATATTCCTATGCCGCTTCAAAGTGAAGCACAGAGGACTTTACATATATATTATCTCACTTAATCTTCACAACAACCTCGTGAGGCAAGGGCTATTATTACCTACATTTTATAGAAAAGAGAATTAAGGCTTAGAGAGGGAATGACTTGCGCCATTATTAATAGTTGTGAATGAACACAACTGGTAAATATCTGAGAGAGAATCTAAACTCGAATCTTTCTGACTCTAAGGCTGGCAACCTCGCCACTATGAGAGGCTGTGTCTCCCTTCCCTGTAGTTCTCTCTTCTGGGAAATACACAGACTGGCCTTAATGATCTTGAAGGACAAGTCCATTCAGGTTCTATATTTCTGATCCTAAGACCCCAAATTGGGAAGTTTCAGTATCCTCACTTATAAAGTACAGTCAGAGGACCTGGGTTCTAATCCTGACTGTGCTTTATGAGTTATGATCTCAGATGCTGTGACCTTGGGTAAGTTCTCCCTGGGATCCAGCTTCCTCATCTGTAAAATGAGGGAGTTGGACGAGATTTTCCTTGAAGTGTGACTTGAGGGTGTCTAAGGTCCCTCTAGCTCAGACATCCTATATTGTCTGTTCTCAGCCAGCTCTGATACTCTGTGTTCCGTGTCCTAGCATCCCTTCCAGATCTAAGTCTCTCCGCGCCTCAGTTGGGAGCTCCTTCTACTTCTGCTGTGGCACGTGCCAGGGTCCTGGCCTGTTCTCCTTCTCACCCAACAGCCCAGGGCCTATGCCCCCTTCCCGGCTCACCTTGATCCTCTCCACCCCAGCCTCGATGCGGAGTTGTTCCACCAGCTTCCGAGCCTGGGCTATGTTATTAGTTGTTGACATTGTCTGCCATCAGCTCCAGGCCCAAACTCTTGAGAAAGCTGTTGGGGAGGAAAACACCGAAAGGACATATTGAATTGAGTTTCCGAAGCAGTTAAGTTTTTTCTATACAAAGCAATTCAGTCTGGACTTGAGAGAGGCGTTCAGCTGGGCCCTTCTCCTGTGTCAGGGATCAGCACGAAGTCATGGCCTGGGAGCAACCGTGGGCCTTCTTCTTTTTCTACCCTGATATGAATTTTGCTGGGTCCTTCCAGTCCAACTCAAGTTTTCATTTTCTCCAGAAAGTCTTCCCTACCTCTTCAGGTCACGAGGATGCTGCCCTGCTTCCAACTCTGACAGCATTTATTTTCTGCCCCTAGTCTAGTCTATCATACAGAACCATGTGTTGCTAGCTATCTTTTTACATGGGTGACTCCTAAAACATCCTTCAAAACAAGACTGTTTTAATGCTGTCTCTTCCAGGAAGCATTCCTTTCTTTGACCTCACACAGCATTTCATATCTCTCTCACACACTTTTTTTGTATTACAATTATTTTGTGTGCATGTCTTACGTGTCCATCTAGACTGTGAGCTCTTTGAAGAGTCATGGTATCTTCCCCAGGCACTGCTGACAACAGTACTTCATAATCCATCAATCAGCAAACTTTTATTAAACATTCATCTATGTGCCAGGTACCTTGCTAAGCACTGGAGGTACCTTTGTATCTCCCAAAATGAGGCAATTCCTGACTTCAAGGAGTTTACATTCTAACGGGAGAAACAATATGTATATCTGTGTGTGTATGGAGAGACAGACAGAGACAGAGAGATGGGCTGGGGAGAATGGTCTGGGTAGACCTGCACTTTAGAAAAGGCATTTTGGCAGCTGAAGGGAGAAGGGTCTTGAGACAGGAAGACAGAGCAGGCTATTGT
Organism: Bettongia penicillata ogilbyi; assembly: GCA_023548195.1. NCBI lineage: Eukaryota > Metazoa > Chordata > Mammalia > Diprotodontia > Potoroidae > Bettongia > Bettongia penicillata. The sequence continues at coordinate 5,972,085 of JAJHZJ010000315.1, read as the reverse complement.
AGTGGTCCAGATAAGAGGAAACAAGGGACTGAACTGGAGCAGTGACTGTGTGAGTGGAGAGGATAAACACAGATATTTACTAAATAATTGCTAAAAATGAAGAGAATTAAGATTGTAAGCTCCTTACATATAAAGTCAGAGAAGGTGTCTGACTTTGCATCTGAGTTAGTAGAAAGAGCACTGGAATTAAAGTCAGAAGATCTGTGTTCAATCCCAGATTGTATATTTATGCAACCTTGAGTAAGTAACTTGTATTCCAAGTCTTTGTCTGTAAAAAAGATGATAATATCATTTACATGACCAGCTTTCCAAGATTATTGTGAAGAAAGCTTTCTGTAAACATAAAATGTAATAAGAATGAGAACCATAATTAATCTCTCCCACAGTAGGGCCTTTCATATAGTAGGTGTTCAACAAACATTTTATGATTACTAAATTACTGCAAGAAAGAAACCAAGAACACCTTGGGGGAAAGCCCCAGCTCACTGACTCTTTCCTGACAATGTTAACTTAGCATTAGGTATGGTCAGGCCTATGGTTTGGGAAGCAGGATGAGAAGGTAACTGGAATGTTTCTCCAGGTCCCAAAGTGTGGTCACTACTTCTGTATTAAAGAGGAGAGAGAAGGGAAAGGTGTGAAAGGGAGTGTGATGAGGAGAGGCATGCTCCTCACTGCAGTGCTGAGGAAAAAGTATCACAGGGTTTAGTATGAGAGCAGCTGGGTTTGTACCCAAAACTCTGACACTTACTCCCTTTTTGACTCTGGTCAAGTCATTTAATTTCTTTGGGCTTCAGTTTTCTCCTCTGAAAATGAGGGGGTTGACCTGGATGACCTCAAAAGCTCCCTTCAGCCATAAAAACATCCCCTAGGAACTGAAGGCAATGGGCCATCTGAAACCACTTGGCTCCCCAGCCTTCTCCCAACCCTCAGGCAGAAGTGTCTGTTGTTCTTCCTTCCTTGCTCAGCCTCCATGATCCAGCAATTGAATAACTAGTCTAAAGTCTGATATACTCATCTCACGCATACCTGAGAAGACTTCTGTATGATTTTTCTGGGGGAGGTAGGCATGAAAATGACACCCTATGTATAAGACCCAGTGTTGTGCCTGGTTCAGAAATTTCCTTTTCAACAGTAAAGAGTCAATTGCACGTGTTGTCATCAAAGGTCAAAAAACCTCCAACATTTATTAACAAGGATTAACACAGGCCTTCTTCTGCTGTGTACTTACTCACTCTAGGATCATCACCTAATTAGTTCAGTCAGTCAACAAGCATTTATTAAGCACCTCCTATTTGCCAGGCACTGCACTAAATACTGAAGTTACAAAGAAAGGCAAAAGACAGTCACCACCCTCAGGGAGCTCATAGACTTATGAGAGAAATAACATGTAAACAACTATGTGCAAAAAACCTATAGAGAGGATAAATAGGAGGTAATCTCAGAGGGAAGGTACTAGCATTAAGGGAGATGGGAAAGACTTCTTCTAGATTCAGGTCTGATTGTAGGCAGGACTTGGAGGTGGAGATGAGGAGAGAGTAGTGGACAGCTAGTAAAAATGTAAGAAGCTGAAAAGGCAGGAGGGGACTCGATCATGAAGGGCTTTGAATGCTAAATGAAGGAGCTGGTAGAGAACAACAATAGCTGAGATTCAGGCACAGCTGGTGTCCTGGCCGCATCTCTCTCTCTCACAACCCATCTTCCATTTGACTGCCAAAGTGAGTCTCCTAATGTGCAGGTCCCACTGGGTTATGCCTGCTCCACAAACTCCAGTGGTTTCTCCCTTCCAGGAGAGTTCTCTGCTTGGCATCTAAAGCACTTCCCAATCTGGTTTCTCCCTCCACTCCTAGTCTTCTTCACTTCCCCATCATGTACTTTCTGGTGCAGTGACACTGGCCTCCTTGCTGTTCCACATGCATTCCGTCTCCCATCTCTGTACCTTTGTACCTGCTGTCCCTCCCTCATACTTGTACTGTCTTCATTTCCCTGACTTCCTTCCAGATTCAGTTTAGACACTGCTTTGGGAAGGAGGTTTTTCTCAGTCAGCCCATTTGCTAAAGCTTTCCTGAGATTACCCTCCATCTACTGTCTATGTATCTTAAATATCTACATATTTACATATTTTGTCCCCCATTAGAAAAGGAGCTTCTTGAGGGCCCTATTTGCTCATCTTTGAATCCTGGTGCTTAACACGATGTATACTTGGCCCACAGTAAGTGCTTAATTAATGCTTGTGGACTAACTGTGGAATTTATGTTCAAAGTTCCCCTTGCTCTATAAACAGCCTATTTCCTTTTAAGCCCCTGGGAACCACAGGGCTCCACATAGATTTCTGTGTTCTAAGCCACTGGAGCTTTGCCCATCCTTATGGGAAGGTATCACGTTTATCTACTGAGCATCTATTACAATCATCCTACAACCAGCTCCTTGTTAAAACAAATCGAGGTGAGGCCGACCCAGGCTTCTTCCCCCTACCTCTCACCCAAGGTCTTACATCAAACTTTCCACAACAGGGACATGTGAGGGCAGGTGGAAGTTGAGCAAAGGCACTGGGCTCTCCCTGAACTAGTGCCAATGGGCATGACTTGAGGCTGAATGCACCAGCTTTCATTTCCTGTGGGAAGGACGACCTTGGGTGCAGTCAGAATGCTTCTGGGGGATGAAGCCAGGGGATTTCTGCCTAAAACTCCAAAATGGGATGGTTCTTCCCAGACAGTGAGAAGCACTAGCCTCATTCCATGAGCTCTGAAGGCCTTTATGAGACACTGGAGTTTGGAAGGCCCAGGAATGTCTAAATGCTTTGGAGACTGTCTTTAGCACAGACATTTTTCATGGGTGGGGCAGGCACACACTCAGTTAACAATTCAGTCTCCTATAATAACATGCATGGCTTTCTTTATAGCACAAAATTGCTCAACACAGTTAATAAGATTTTGTTTATTGGTCTAATTAATTTTCACAGTATCCCTGGGAGGTGAATATTAGGCCCATTTTGCTGCTGAGAAATGAAGATAGCAGGACAGTGAGTGACTTGGTTGCGGTCACACTTAAGAGTTAAGGGATCATTGCAGAGGTAGCCAGGTGTCTCAGCAGATAGAATGCTGGGTCTGGATTCAGGCAGACCTGAGTTCATATCTGATCCCAGGCACTTACTAGCTGTGTGAATTTGGACAAGTCACAACCTCTATCCGCCTCAGTTTCCTTTATTGTAAAACAGGGATTATAACAACATCCATCTCTCAGGGAAGATGATAATATTTATAAAATGCCTAGCAATAGGCCTGACACATAGTGGGTGCTATGTAAATGCTTATAACCTATCCCCAATGCCAAATGTATCCTTTATCTCCCCAGAGTGTTCCCCAAATCAACACATTACTGAAGAAGAGTTACTTCTGTCCATGTCTTATTTCTCCTACTGCTGTAATACTTTACAGTTTACAAAGTACTTCCCCCCAAAAAACCCCCTGAGTTAGTGCAACTATTATCTCCATTTTACAGATGAGAAAGCTGATTCTCAAAGAGGTAAACTGGCTTTACCAGGGCTACACATCCAGTAGTGCTGCACTAAGAAAGAACAAGTTCACTGTTTTTTTCATTACACTGTGCCCCAAGTTCCTTGTTCCCTGAACTAAAGGATTATATCTTTTGCAGCGCTAAGCCCTGTGTCCAGTACACGTTACAATACATAAAAAAGAATCCATCAATGCTGACTACAACTGCTCCAATATCTTAGGAGGTAGTTTTCATGAATTATTGTGACCCCCAAATCCCAGCTCCTGGTGGGCAACCTTTTGGTGACAAGCCTCTGTCAGACCCAGGCCCTATCACGGGGCCTTCTCAGAGATCTCTCAGCTGTACTTGTAGAACCTGCTAAGGCTTGTGAGAATTCAGGGTCACTTCTAGGTCATGATGATGCAGCACAGCAAGATTTCTGTGGAGGGTCTTGTACACAGTAGGTTCTCAATAAATGGATGTGAATTTGATAAACTGAATTGCTCTCTAATTACTGTATTTATGTTACCTTATACAGGGGGCTGCTGTTGACTGCTATCACAGCTTCTCCTATGCCAAGTGGTATATCTTATTCCCTAATACCAGTCATTGCACATTCCCCACGGGATCCTGAGATCTGCTAGGCAACCTGCCAGTTACATCACCTGAAAGTGATTCATTCCAAAATATGTAGGTGACTAGGATGAGGTCACAAGAAACATCCACAAGCAATCTGCCTCCAAGTGGCTCAGGCTGGGAGGCCTGGGCCTTCCCTGGATTTTCCAAACAATCACAGGATTGTGAGCTGGAAGGGTCTGGCGAGGTCAGGTGGTCTAACTTCAGGGCAGTTAGGTGGCTCAGTGAATAGAGCACCAGACCTGGAGTCAGGAAGACTCATCTTCTGAATTCCAATCTAACCTCAGACATTTACTAGCTGTGTGGTCCTGGACAAGTCACTTAACCCTGTTTGCCCCAATTTCCTCATCTGTAAAATGAGCTGGGGAAGGAAATGGCAAATCATTCCAGTATCTCTGCCAAGGAAACTCCAGATGGGGCCATAAAGAGTTGGATATGACTGAGACAATAACTAAAGTCCAGCATCTCTCCCTGTTTACAGGGGAGTGAACTGAAGGCCAGAGAGAAGTGAGTTGTCCAGAGACACAGATAATTAGTAAAGCTAACATTCAGATCAAGGTCTTTCAATTACAAATCTGACACTCTTTACAGGATACTATAAACTTTCGATTCCTCAGTGTCTGGAGTGGCAGTATTTTATAGAATAATCCAAAGTCAAATAAATATGGCTGTTTGATAGGTAGGTAAATAATAAGCAAATTGGTAAGCCCAAGCCATGGTGGATTAAAGGTATATTTCAGAAATTTTGTTTCTCTCTCCCAATCCATGCCTCAAAGCTAAAACAGAATCCAGGAATCTTAGTCTAGAAGGACCCAATAATTGTGATAGTCAAACTGAGAAACAGGAATGGGGAATGAATTGTCCAAAGTTATAAAGAGGGGTAGAGTTGGGACATAATAATAGCTGGCACTTATACAGTGCTTTAAGATTTGTAAAATGCTTTTTACAAATACAGAGTTTTAAGCATTAATAGCTTAAAATGCACTAAGACTTGCATTAGTATTATCTCATTTTATCTTCACAACAACTCTGGGAGGAATGTGCCATTATTATCTCCTCTTTACAGATGAAGAAACTGAGTCAGAAGTTAAATGACTTGCCTAAGGTCACAGAGTGACTGAGGTCAAATTTGAACTCAAGTCATCTTCCTGATGTCAGGTCTCTTAGGTTTCCTGTCTTGTAGTCCAGGGCTCTTCATATTTACTGCTCTCAGCTCTATTACAAGAAATTCCACTTTTCAGATAAAGTTCTGTGCAATCTGTAAACTCTCTGCAGACTTCTAAAGTATGGAGTCTTTTCTTTTAAAAATAAAAAAGGGCATAAAGATAATAAATTCAGGGAAAAGAGTCCCTTCATCCTGCTTTAAAATACTGAAATTATTAAGGTGATCTAAATACAGACTTGGAAATATTTTAGCAAATTGATACCCAGCTTTTTTTTTTTTATTTGGAAAGTTAGTACACATCTTAGCAAACTTCTCGGTGTAGTCTCCTTACACCTTCCTACAATAGCTTCTCCAACCCTAACACATGTAAAGGCAACATGGTATCAGGAGACCCAGGCTCTAGTCGCGGCTCTTCCAATAGCACTGCATGATCACAGGCAAGCCAATTTCCCCTCTCTGAGTATGTTTCCTTATCTGCAAAATGAGGGGGTTGGACTACATCAGGAGTTCTTAACTTGGAGTCCATGGTTTCAGAGAGTCTATGAACTTGGATGGGAAAAAAAGTATGTCTTTGTTTCAAAATATTGGCTTCCTTTTTAATCCTAAAAACCATTATTCTGAGAAACGGTCTGTCCATAGGCTTCACCAGTCTGCCAAAGGGGTCCCTGATACAAGAAAAGGTTTAGAATCCATGCACTAGACAGTCTTTACAATTTCTGCCAGTTTTGCTATTCTACATTCTAAGAGTCTTTTGAGCTTGGGTGTTTGTTAGGAAGCATGGTCCAGCAGAAAAATCATTGACATTGGAGGGGAGGGCAAGATCATGGGCAGATCAAGTAACTCTTTCTATGCCTTCTCTGTAAAAAGGGGATCCGAGTATCTGCAGTATCTATCTCATGGGTCTGCAGTGAGGATCTGAGTATGCTGAGTGCCCTGAGGACCTTACAGTGCTTTGTAAAATGTTAGTTTAAAAAATATGTTCTCAATTCTCTTCCAGCTCTGACATTTTAGGATCCTTTTTCTTGCTTCTGGTAATGCTATTCCTGTGCATGTTCTAAGGCAACACTGATCTAGTAAAGTCCATACTTGGTACTCAGTACGTGCTATGACTTCCCATTTAGCTCTACTGAACTTCCCTTGATTGGATTTGGTCCAATATTCTAGCCTTTTCAAATCTTTTTAGATCCTGCAGGATCTCACTGATTGGTTATAGGCTTAAACCTCTCTATAGTAATTCATCTACAAAAAGGAGGATAGGAAAGGGCAGGTGAAGGTTTTGCCAAAATGTTAGCAAGTTTCATCTTGACTGTGTCAACATAAACATCCCTCAAAGGTAGAAGGAGCCCTACTAAACCTTTCCCCTTCCCTCCCCAGGAAGGGTTAAACTAATGCAGGGGGAATAAAGGAAAATGGAATGTGTCATCCAGAGGAGCAAATTCCTTCTAAGACACCACCCAGAGAACTTTCTACAGGATGCACATGGCACCCAAATGATAGGCCTAAGCCAGCCCACAGATGTCCAAGGGAAGAAGGCATATTTTCCAAGTAAGCACAGCCCAGGAAGAATTGGCTAGCTTTTTTTTTTTGGGAGGGGGACACAAAGAGAGGCCCAGCAGGTGGATAAGCTATATTGTTCACTCTGGTCAGAGAAGGGAGGGGGATGAGGGGAAGGGAAAGAAAAAAAATGCCATCAAAGAGCAGCATAGAGTCCTTGGATGAAGTTTTATGACTTTCTGTTTGCAGGGAAGGGCTGCTCATCTGCAAAAGCCAATTGGCATCTCCTGAAGAACAGAAGAGACTGAGGTTAGCCCTCAGACAAGGTTAACTAATGCAGTGCTAGGTTCAAGGTTAGCTCTCTCAGTGATAGCTAGAAGTGTGGTACAATGGAATGAGCACTGGATTTGGGGGCAGAGGATTTAGGTCTCATTTCTGACTCTGCTACTTCTGTGCTCATAGATAGGTGTTTCCCCTACTCTGGGCCTCAATTTCTCCATTCCTAAAAAGAAGGAACTGAATCAGATAAGTTCCAAGGACCCCTTCTAGCTCTAGATATTAATAATCCTATGACTTCTGACTGTTCCAAACTGGCTCACTTTTCAGTAGTACTTTTACAGTGTCCTTCACTAAAGTCCTCCTGTAGTAAGTTCTCTGCGTAGCTTGGGATTAATTTAGCTTTTGTGACTACCTTTTCATATTCTTGGGGAACACTATTTTGTTTTCCACTTATTCATTACCCATGTCTTAAACAATGTGTTCTGACTACATATAACTATCAGACACTATTGCTTTCCTGATTAGGTTTGTTGAACTCCTCTATTTCTGGAGGTGATATGTGGATTATTTCAGTTGGTGCCTTGTTTTCTGTATTTAGAAGTTCTGGGAAGTTTTCTTTCTCTTTCTTTCTCTTTGCATTACAATGTATTATAGCGTGGAAATCTTTTGCCTTGTCACGTTCTTCTGGAAGGCCTAAGCTGTTTCTATGCACCTCTCTTCAGAATCAACACATCCCACGTACATGAGACCAGATGATGGTTAATGTTACTGCTTTCCGCTTGTCTTCCTCCAAGTGTTTTTGATTTTGGTATATCTGTGTTCCTAATCTGTTGCTTGTTGTAACAAGATGTTGGAGGAAGGTGAGGGTTAGAAAACAGCAGTCAATGGCGATCTCTTGAGATTAAAAAACACAAGCCTATGGGTTATTATTTGTGCACTTTACTAAAGAATGGAAGCTGGAGGGGGAGGGCCCCTGAGTGAGGGTGCTAAGGATGAGCATTCAGGCTTGTAGTTCATGAGCCTTTTTGTTACCTCGGTGCGCTTCTTGTGGAAACAGTTACAATTGCACCACATAAGGAACAAGCTTCTTCTTTTGGGGTTTGGAGAGTTAGTGAGGACTGGAGAAAACGTCTAGCCCTCAGCCTTGTTGGTCACACTGACCTCCTCTGCTTTCTCTTTCTCTTTTATATTTTACAAGGGATGATTCACTAGGTAGGAAAGGAAGGACAGATATATATGGGGATAAAGGTGAAGTCAGTCTAATAATGGGCAAAGATATAATCTTCCAAGTGGAAGGGGCTCGGGAGTTGGCTTCCAGAAAGGAATGATGTTGATGAACAAGTGCCTTGTTCCTAGAGTTGGCACAGACATTAGATAACTGGTTTTCATCTACTAACCATGGGATAAAGAGGTTGACTGTTGACTGGCACACGGATGTAACTAGTGTAACTCGCGAGGTCTTTCCTGATAGAGGGTATTTTGAAGGGAGATTGTGACGTAAGGGTAGATTCCCTAGCCTGGCCTCCTCATTTTGCAGCTAAAGAAACTGGGGCTCACAGGTGAAATTATTTGTCTTCCATCATTTTTAGGTTGAAGTTCCACAGATGTGCCTATAAGTCTGTATCATTTCGCTTTCTATGCTCAGAGACACACAGTAACATAACAGAATTTAGGTGAAATAACAACTGGGTTGTTGCACAAGCAGCTGTGACCTACATCCTTTGAAATACTGTTGTTACAGGTAGGCATCATCAGAAAAACTATCTCCTTTCACTTATGCAAAGCTAAAGGTCACAATATCAAAAATCAGGCACATTATGATTAGAAATTATGATTAGGTCAGAGACTACAGAAAAAAACAAGTGGCAGAACAGCAAATCAACATGGTCTGGTGTCCAGAACCTTCCAATCTTTGCACCATGACAAGGAGAGAATACCTCTAGACATATGATTTCATAAGTCTAAGGCACTCCTCATAAGGAAATTTATACTACCAATGAAGAACAATCAATAAATATTTTGAGTATATAAGTATATACTCTGTGGCAGGCAGGCACCATGCTAGGTACTGGGGATCCAAAGACAAAACTCAAACAGTTCCTGCCTTCTAGTAGCTTACATTCTACACAGGAAAACAATATATAACACATAAAGAAGTACATATATGCAAAGTAAGTATAAGGAAATTTTTTGGAGGGACAAGCACTGGTAATTGGGATAATCTGTGAGCATTTTGAAAGAAACAAGAGTCTAAGAGGCATGGGGGAAATCTGGTGGAAAGGTGTGGAAATAGGACATGGAGTGCTGTGCAAGCAGAGGTGTGGGGGACAGTTCTAATCAGCTTGCAGGCAGTATCGCTAGAAAACAGCCCTGGATTTGTTCTTTTGTTGATTGTCTAGAATGATGCAGATTAAACTTAAAAGGTATGTATGTAAACATTCCACCTCCACCCCAGCCCAGCCGGGAACATTGCTTGAGCTCAGTAGGAGGTTACAAGAAGGGTCAGGGAATAAAGTCGCTAGACTGGAGGCCTGATGACTACCGGAAAAAAATAATGTTGATGATGATGATGATAACCACAATAAAACATCTGACATTCATACAGGGTCTGCAAAGAGCTTTATATCCATCATCTCGTTTGAGCCTCACAACAGCCTGTTGTGTAACAGTAAGAAGGCCTATTTGGATGGATTCTGGACTTTATGGAGGGTGAGAATGCATAATATAAGGTTGGACAGGTAGGTTGGGATCCGATTGTAAAGTGCTTTAAAAGTCAAGCTCACTATTGGGGAAAGTTCATCATCTTTAAGATCCCCTGAGCCTTGGTATTTCACCTCATCACCACCCAATGTCCTTCTCATTGGAGGGTAGAGACATGAATTCCAAAACTTTCAGTTAAGGAGAGAAAGCTCAGAACATCTCATTTCTTGCCTGACTACACAAACTTTGGGATTTCTTTGGCTTTTCCATCATGCCCCTGTACCTTCCCTGCTTTCTCTTTTCAGTTTCCTCTTATGTGGTCTTCCTCCATTACATTGCAAACCTTGAGGACAGGCACTATTTTTTTTTTTTCACATTTGTATCCTCAGTGCTTAGTAGCCATTGGCACAAAGTAGGTGCCAAATGTTGATTAAGTTACTTGACTGACCAAACAGAGGAGATTATAATTCAATAGTACAGGAAATAAGGCACTATTGGGGCTTACTGAGTAGAGAATGACATGGTCAGATTTGAACTTTAGGAAAATCACTTTGGCAGCTGTGTCTATAGTAGGATGGATTGGAGAAGGAAAAAACCCAAAGATTGGAGATCAATGAAGACCCTGTCCCAATAGTCTAGGCAACAGGTGATGAGGGCTTAGAGGAGGAGAGAAGGGTCAGACTGTTGTGGAGATAGAAATGACAGGATCTAGCAACTGATTAGATTGATATATGTGAGATAGGGCTGAATGATGAGTCAAGGAGAATACCAAAGTTGTGAACCTGGGTGGTTGAGAGGATGGTAAGACTCTTGAGAGAAATAGGGAGGTTTGAAGGGAAAGACAATGAGTTCAGATGTCTACAGGATATCCACTTTGAAACACAGGCAGCTGGAGATTCAGGACTGGAGCTCAGGAGAGACCAAGGTTTGTAAAGTACCTTACATAAGGTATCTCACGGGATCTGACAGCTAGGTGGCATAGTGATTAAAGTGCTAGGCCTGAGGTCAAATCTGGCCTCCTAGCTGTGAGATCCTGGGCAAGTCACTTAGTCTCTGTTTGCCTCAGTGTTCTCAAATACAAAATGGGAATAACTGTATCTCTCAGGGGTGCTGTGAGGATAAAATAAGATAATACTTGTGAAACACTTGGCACAGTGCCTGGCACACAGTAACTATTATATGTGCCAGCTATTATTATTATCATATCAATCCTATGGGGTAGCTGCTGTTAATATAGAGGAGAAAACCCGAGGCTGAAGGTTAAGTGCCTTGCACAAGGTCACAGGCTAGTAAGCGCCTGATGTAGGGGGAAGAGGATTTAAGAGGCAAAGACTGAGATGAGTGGAATTTGCTGACTTGGTTGAGATTAGGGAGGGTGGAAATGGAGGATAGAAGGGGTAATGGCCTAGGAGAGCACTAGGAATAATAGGTTTGGGAGGGACAATGGAGAAGTTTGGAAGAGATAAGGTTTGGGGGAAAAATAATTAGTTCAGTGTGGGGCATGTGTGGAATTTGAATCGCCTATGGGTAGTCAGTCTGAAACAGTCAATTCATCAATAAACATTTATTAATAACCTACTATTTGCCAGACACAGTGCTCAATGCTGGCAATATAAAGAAAGGCAAAAGACAGTCCCTGCCTCAACTCATACTAGCAGATAAATAGTAAATAAGAAGGTACTAACATTAAAAAGGGATTGGGAAAGGCTTCCTGCAGAAGGAAGGATTTTAGCTGAGACTTGTAGGAAGCTGTGGGGAGAGAGTTAGTGGGAGATGTATGACTGGGACCCATGAGAGGGATGAAGGATGGATAAATAGATTTTGGAGTCATCTGAATAGGGATGATAATTAAAACCATGGGAGCTTTGAGGTCACCCAATGAGAAAGTGTATAGAGAAACAAACCCCAAACAAATCAGCAAGTATTCTGCAGTTTAACAGTCCTGGGTTGCCTGGGTCCTAGAGACTGAGTGACTTGCCATGAAGTCTACATCATCTCCCTAACCTCAAGATCCTCTCCAGGAATTAAAAAAAACAAAACAAAACAACATACTACTTGGTTTGGACTTCTATGCCCTTTTCACTTTCCATTTTGTACTTAAGTTGGAAAAGTGACTCTTGAGGGTACAATTTGTCTTTGTAGCTCTGCATCCTCTTACAGGTAGGGCACATGGCCTTGCACACAGCTGGGGCTGAATAAATGTTTGTGGATTTGAATGGATAACCATTCCCATTTCTATCATGCTTTAAGATTTACAAGCAATTTCTTTACAAAAGGTCAGGTAGAGCAGGCAGTGTATGTATTGTTATCCCTGTTTTATATATGAGGAAACTGATTTTCAAAGAAAACTCCTAACTGGTTTGAAGCATGGGCTTGTACTCAGGCACTGTTCCAGTCTGGATGCATTTGCAGTGATGGTATCTCTCCATACAAGGGGTCAAGGGCCCACCTAGGCTTGATTTTGGCAATGACAAAATCTTCTTAACAAGTTAGGGGATTCCTTTTCTAGTTTAGTTCACGGTGGAGAAGACAGATGGATTTACAGTAAATTTCTACAATGTGGTTTAGCCTTTAAAGGCATGTTTGAGAAAGAGAAGGACTAGACTTGGAGGAGGTAGGGGTGGACAGAGGTAGAGGCAGGAGGTCAAGCAGAGAGAAGACTTCTGTTTCCTCAGGGAAGCCTGCAGTCAAGCGATCCCTCTGGTAGATAGTGGTAGTAGTAGTGATGGTAGTAGTGGGAGTAGCAGCAGCAGTTAGCATTTATATAATGCTTTAATGTTTGCAAAGAGCTTGACAAATGTTATCTGATTTGATCTTCACAACAATCCTAGAAATCTAGTACTATTATTATTACAGATGAGGTCCACAGTCATTTGGTGACTTGCCCTGGGTCACACAAGTGTCTGAAGCCACATTTGAACTCAGGTCTTCCTGACTCCAGGTCCAATACTCTATCCTCTGTGTTACCTAGCTGCTAGGGAATTCTGTGCCTCAAGGAACTACAACAGAGGACAGAAGGATAGCAAGTAAGGAGGAGTTCCCAAGGTATTTTGGGAGGCCTTGTAATATGTCTGCCAGGAGTAATGGTGAAGGAGCCACAAGGCTGAAGAACAGCAAGGAATGGAGAGAGGATATCAGGAGCAAACCAGTCTGGTATCCACCAGTCAATTCATAGACATTTATTAGATGCCTGCTATGTGCCACTGAAATAGGAGCTAGGGCTACAGAGATAGAAAGGAAATAATCCCTGCTTTCAAGGGGTGTACTTCCCATCAGAGTATGACTACTGGTAATATGAGTTATGTAGATTGGGCAGATTTGAGGAATGGGATGTGTGTGCTCGTCCTTTGTTGACAAAGAAGACCATACCATCAGAAAAATGATGACATGACTTGCACTTGCCTTTGTTTTGAGTGAGGGAGGGCTATATAGGTCACCAGCCTCACTTCTCCTCCAGAGTCACCTGAATCCAGTGACCAGATGTTCATCAGGATGACTGGAGATGACCCAGGATGAGGCAACTGGGGTTAAGTGACTTGCCCAAAGTCACAAAGTCAGTGAGTGTCAAGTGTCTGAGGTCAGGTCCTCCTGACTCCTGCATTGGTGCTCTACACTGTACCACCTAGCTGCCCCTGAGGAATGGGGTAACTGATCCTTGAATTACTCTGTTTGAGTACCTTCCCCTTTTGGGGCAGTGCTTCAACCCTGGAATAGTACAATAAGTCCAGAGGGCTGGGTAGGTCCCTGGGGAGGTGGTGCTCTTTGGAGGGGAAGGCTGCTTAATGATCCAGGAATCTTAATGTTCTTCTCTTGAGAGGATGGCCTTAACCCCAGCGTAGAACTAGAAGTCTGGAGCAATGTATCAGTCCTGGGGAAGTGGAGACTTTCAGGAGAAGGGAAAACGTTTTCAGTTATTTACGGGACCAGGTGCAAGTCCTTTGTGGATTTTTTTTGGCTGGGTTAAATACAGCTTAGCTGTTTGATGCTTTGTTAGTCTGAGAGCTTCAATGAGAATAGAGAGTATTTTTTCCTTTTTTGTGGAGACCTAGACATGACCCAAATTCTAATATTCCTGGTGGAAATTTTGGGTGGAGACAAATGAGTCAAATACTAATGCTCCCAGAGAAAACCCTGGGTGGGGGGGCGTGAGTCAAAGAAAGACTGCATTAGAAGTCCCTGAGATGGAAGCTGGCAAGTGTAAATCTGTGTAAATCTGCTGAGCTGTTTTCCTATGATCCTGGGCCATGGATTACATACAGTTAGTCAATGTGTCAGAACCAGTTCGCCTGACTCCAAATCCCATGCCTTTTCCACTATGCCATACAGATGGGGGCAATGTTTTCAACATTCACAGGTTCCCAAGGAGGGCAAAACAACCTCCTGGGAGGTACTGGAACAATCTAGGGGGTCAGTAGGAGCCTTGGGTACAATTGGGGTCACTGCATAAAAATAAGGGGTGGTGGAAGCATTAGGAAAAAAGAGAAGATAAAATTTTGAAAAAAACCACTTAAAAATCATGTTTTATCTGTTGTATAATAGAGTTAAAGCTGTATTGATTACATTATTTTCCAAATAAACACACAAAATGCAAGTTACAACCAATTAGTGGTCAAGTCCACAACGGGTCTTAACGAGCAAGTATTGGCAGGCTAGTGTGTCATGCATAGTTGAGAAGTTCAGCTTGCATCGGCAGAAATATGTGTGTGTAATGACATGTTTTCAATACAATACTATACAATACTGCATCATCAAAATTTCAATGCAGGAAAAAGCTCACAAATTTATAATAAATGATTAAATTTAAGATGTGTCATTTAAAGATATATTTTGTATTTTTTGGAAATGACAAAAATTTTTACAAAAACCATTAAAGGGTTAAAGAAAGTGGATTTCTAGAGGGGTGCTAAGCAAATTTTCTTTTGAAAAGGGGGCAACAGGCCAAATAAGTTTGGGAACCTCTGTTTCAAATCAACTGACTAATGAACATTTGAGTGACTGCTATGAGCAAGATACTATGGAGAATAAAAAGAAAGAGAAAATGTGGTTCCTGCCCAATAGGAGCTTACAGTTAAGGTGGGGGTGGGGCTAGAATATATCTATATAGACACTCAGATGTATGAAAAGCTATACATGATTTCATAGATTCTCTGAGCTGGGAGGGATGTCAGACATTAGCTCAAAATGCTAATTTTATATACATGAAAACATGACTTTTTCACAGTCCCAGAGTGACTAAGTAATGCCAAGCAGCAAATGCTAAGTGCCACAAGAAGCATCACAGTGGAGTGGATGTTCGAAGAAGACCTGATCTGCCACTTCTGTTTTGTTGTTCAGCTGTTTTTCAGTTATGACTCTCCATGACCCTATTTGGGGTTTTCTTGACAAAGACACTGAAGGGGTTTGCCATTTTCTTCTCTAGCTTATTTTACAGATGAGGAAACTGAGGCAAACAGGGTTAAGTGACTTGCCTAGGGTCACCCTGCTAGTAAGTGTCCAAAGCCAGAGTTGAACTCATGAAGATGAGTCTTTTTGACTCCAGGCCTGGCTGCCCTGATCTGCCACTAACTGTATGGCTACAAATAAGTCACTCCCTCTCTAGTTTCTTCATCTACAAATGGGGACAATAATCTCTGTCTTAGTTACTTAGCAGGGGTGTTGTAAGAAAACTACAAGTGGGAGCTGCTATATTATTCCACGAGAAGCACAGAAAAGCACATGTTCTACACTCAGCTATTTCTAGGCAGGAGGAGCACAAGCCCCTTTTGCTCATCTGTGGACACATGAACTAAGATGAATGGTTTAAGGAGTGGTCCCTGAATCAGGACAAAATCTTCCTAGAACACTTTTTGGAATTTTCATCTGTCCCCATTGCCCCCTGCGTTGTTATACTTGCCTGCATCTGTCATACAATTCCTTGTCCAACAAAATGTAAATTCTGAGGGCAAGGACTGTGTCATGCTTTAGTTTTGTATTTCCAAATTTCTTTTACATAGCATGTGCAAAAACCTTTTCTCAGTTCTCATTCTCCTTGACCTCTCTGCAGCATCTGACACTATGGACCACTCCCTACTCCTGGAAACTCTCCTCTATGTTCATGTAGTTTCTCCTTAAGAACAGGGACTGGTTTGATTTTGACTTTTTACCTCCAGTACTTACCAGAGTGCTAAGAACATGGAAGAGACTTAAGTGCTTGATGAATTGAATTTCACTGAATTTTGCCCTCAAACCACCCTTCTTCTGAACATTCCTGTTTCTGCTGAGGGAGTCACCAACCTTTTCAGTCATCCAGACTTGCAATCTGAGTTATCAGTCAATCAATAAGCATTTATTAGATGCCTATTATGAGCCACACCCTGAACTACATGCTGGGAATACAAGGACAAAGAGTGAAACAAACCATTCTAAAGGGAGAAACAATAAAGACACACATACTAAGACTTCTGAAACACCCTGTATACACACACACATACACACACACACACGTACATACATACATATATATCTCATAAATATAAAGTTAACAAATACACAGATAAATTAAATACAAAGCAGTTTGGGAGGGAAGGCACTACCAGTTGGAAGGGCCAAGAAAGGCTTCATAGAGATCTATGTTATTGAGATGTATCTTAAAGGAAAACAAGGATTGTTTGAAGTTTAAGTAAGGAGGGAGTGCATTCCAGGCACATGGGATAGTCAGTGCAAAGATACAGAGATGAGAGATGGAGAGAGGACAGTTTGGCTGGGTTGCAGAATGTGGGAGGGGGAATGGTGTCTGATGAGGCAGTAAAGGTCTTAAGGGCTAGGTTGTATAGGGCTTTAAAAACTAAAAAAAAAAGTTGATATTTTATCTTAGAGACAATCCTGAACTCTGCAATTTCTCATTCCCTACATATCCAAGTCGTGTTGATCATCCTGCCACAACATCTCACAGATGACCCCTTTTCACCCTTCACAGAGCCCTCACTCACTTCACTTTGGGGCCTCTCTCTAGAGGATTACATCACCTCCTGTCCCAAACTATTACCCTGGCCTCCTAGGTGGTCCCCCTGTCTGATCTCTCTCTTCTCCAGTCTATCCTGCACTTGGCTACCAAACTGACATTCTTAAAACCAAGGTGTGATCATGTCAAACCCTTCCTTAAAAAGCTTTGGTGGCTCCCTATTGCCCCTTTGCAGATATATAAGCTTACTTAAAGCTATTCATAATTGCTCTTTCCAGACTAGTTTCACATAACTCTATCTCATCTTTGTTCCAGCCAAACAGACTTGTGGGCCATAGCTCCCTGTGTGTGCTCCACTCTATCCCACTTCCACGCGTTGACAGACCATGCCTGGTCTCTCCTGACCTCCACCTCTTGGAATCCTTAGCGCCCTTCAAGACTCAGCTTGAATAACTTGGTTTATTTTGTATTCATTTCTTGGTGAACATGTCATTCTCCATACGTCCCTCCTCCCTATAAGTTCCTTGAGGGGAGGGACCATTGTTGCTTTGTCTTTGTTTGGGTGCATGACAATTATTTGCTGAATTATACTGAACTGAATTAATGAGCATTTGTTGAGCTGAACTGTAGTGACCACGGCTGAGTCAGGTGCCTTTGGTCCTTCTGGTCCTGGGCTATCACCTCCATTTCTTCCTCTGCAGAAGGAAGGGGTTGGACTATAGGATCTTTTAAGTCCTCGGGCTCTGCCATTTTTCCTCCTCAATTACAACGATAGCTTATATCTTAAAACACTTTAAGGTTTGCCAAGTGCTTTACATGTAACACTTCACCAGATCCTCAAGACATCTCTAGAAGGGAGGTGCTGTTATTATCCCCATTTTACAGATGAGGAAACTATGCTTGTATCCCTTCAACCCTACCACCCTATGGCTTTTCAGATGGGGCCCCTGTTAGTGACAGTACAACTAACTGCTATTTGCCAAGTGTCTGGGGGGGATCCTTAAGGTTAACAGTTTCATTTTTTGTGGGAGGACATTGGGCATAGCAAGGGATGTGTTGTTTTTAAAATTTAAATACAGCTGCAGGAGAAGCCAAAGTACACCCAGGAAGAAAGGCACAAGGTGACCTGAACTTCCTCACGCAACAGGTGTTCTGCTAGAACCGGTTTCCCCAGAGTAGTTGTGAAACCTCTTTTCATATCTATAAAAACAGAATGGCCTATCATCTGGGAAGACTGTGGTGCCGTCGCTCTGAAAATATGGGGATGGACAAAATACCAAGAGAAGTCAGCAACTGGGGCTCCTATAAATTGGACTGTGTTGGTACAGCAGAAAAACAATTTGGTGGAAATTTGGGACCTTCTTTGTTAACTGCAAAACAATTTGATCTAGGTTCTGATCATGTTGCCTTTGGCACAAGCCTCATGTGAGTCATTTTCCTTTCTCGGACCTTAGTTTCTTTGTCTGTAAAATGAGGTGACTGGCCTAGCTAAATGGTGTCAAAATCAAACTAGAAACTGATCCCTAGGGGCCCCACACTGACTTAGAAAATTGTATTATCTATGTTGTCTTGCATTTTTATTTATTCTGTTAAACATTTCCCAGTTATATTTTAATCTAGTTCAGGCTTCACTTGGAATTTTGTGGGAGGAATAGGACTGATGGCCTTGGGTTTGACACCTCTGGCTTAGATGACCTCTGAGGTCCCTTGTAGTTCCTGATCTAGGAGTCTATGTTCAGTATTTCTTAAACTAATTTAATCAAGGCACACTTTGGGGCTTGAAGATGATGACAGAAGGCACAAGTACTAAGTGGGGGAAGAATTATGATTTAGAGGAGTGTAAGTGAATTGAAGAAGACTAGGGAATTTTCGAGCAAAACAGAAGAAACTGACTTTTTTTGCAGCATGTGCATATTTTCTTATAGCTAAATAATTTCAAGCTTAATATTTTAGAGGCAGTCACAAAGGCCCATCTCTTTAACAATAATATTTTTCCTTTAATGTTATATGGTTACAAATTATGGAACATTATGACCTCTGAACCATAACAATCACAGGTGACTCAAAGGGCAATGGAATGATGGCTGTATGGTGGCTGAAAATAGGCTGTAGCAAATTATACATGAAAAGTGGTGTAAAAACATTATCAAAGACATGTATGACTAGAAAAGCAGGAGGCCTGGCTATACAGCAAGATTGAGGGAAGGCTCTAGCACTGCACCTAGAAGTGGGTCTCTAATGGATTGGGTCCATCCTTTATGGGGCACTTAAAGGATGCCATGGACAAAAATGACACAGTGTCAGAAGGTATGGCTTAGTTGTCTTTTGGAAGCACTCCTCATTGAAGAATAAGAGGTACAAATATTGCTAACATAAGAAGTTTTCTTATAAATTTTTATTTACATAATGCAAAATGGCAGACCTGGGAGAAGTGGGTTTGGGAAATGATGTACTAGATGATTTCTAAAGTCTGATTTTATTTTAATAGTTTGTATTCTAAGGGCCCCTCAAGCTCTGATATTCTAGGTTTTAGGTATTAAGGTCCTTTCCAGTTCTGACGCTATACATCCTAAGAATTCTTCCAGTGTGGAAGATTCCCATCCACCTCTGTTATTCTACACTTGTTCTCATAATTCAAAGCCTACATGGATGGCATTTATGGAAAGGAGGCCCTGGGCCAAGATGTTTTTGGCTCTGACTACCTCTACTATGCTCCTACCTGGATTGAGATAGGTCAAGTCACTGATCTACGTACGGCGAGCTCAGAGGGATCTTGGCTAAAGTGGCTCTTGTGTAAAAGGGCAGTATTCTAGGCATCCTTTGAGGTCCCTGGGTCCCTGTAACACTCTTGAAGCATCCCTTGTTCAATTAACACAATTTCTTGCCTGACTCATTGACAGTCCCCCCTCCCCCTGCCTCCCTATTATTTTCATGATGACCCTGTTTTAATACTCAGAGACCTGTGGAGTTTAAACTCAGATCTCCACATTTTTGCTACTATAAAGTAGACAACAAATAATAAAAAGTGATTAATGACTTGTATATGGCACCCAAATCGTCACTTTTACTGGGGTAAATTCTACCAGTAATAATAGCAATCATGGTTCTATATTGCTTTAAAGGTTTTAAAGTCCTCATAGGATCATAGAACATCAAATGTCCAAACTGAAAAGGACTTTAGCAAATATAAAACTAGAGCTGAAAAAGACCTGGAACATGAAAAATCAGAGCTAGAAGAACTTTTAGAACTCAGTGTTAGAGCCAAATGGAACAGAAGTCTAGCCTTGATTTTATAAATGTGGAAACTGAAGTTCAGAGAGAGATGACTTGCCCAAAGATCCTACCACAAACTGATGACAGTTGAGATCAGAATCCATGTCTTGTAATTCCTGGTCCAATGCTCTTTCCGTTACATTGTAAAACTCCTGCTCAAAATCGGAAGTCACACTTGTCAAAAAAAATCATGAACTCTGTTATTATTACTGAGAATAACACCTTATGTTTACAGAGTATAGCCCTCACATTGACCCTGTGAAGTAGGTGGTATATTATGATTTCTGCTTTAAAAATGAGGAAACTAAGGCTCAGAAAGGTTAAGTGACTTGCCTAGGGTCACACAGCTGGTCAGTGGCAGAACTGTGGCTCAAAGTTCTCTCAGGCCAATTCTCTTCCCACTCTATCAGTGCACCTTTCAATGAGGAATACAAACTTGCCAAGCAGCCTAAGCCAGGTTCATTCATACAGACTTCATTTACAAATTCTCCTCTTATTGACTTGTGGGTTTCTGGCTTTAGCTCTCAGCTTTTGGTTTGCTACCTCTATGACCTTCAAATTACTTCTCTCTGGATCTCAGTTTCTTACTTTGTAGAAGGAAGGTGGACTCAACGATTCCTAGGACTTTTTTTCTTGTTCTAAATCCTGTGATTCTCCCAGACTCCTTGGCATGTTGGCGGCAGGTGCGCTTTTGAGTAACTGACCACATTCCCGTCTCTCTGTCTGAGACCCATCAAGAAAGCTTCTGTCATTTCTGAATGGGATTGACTGAACACGTCATTAGTAACTAGATGCTATATGTACCCACGACAGGTTTCGGATCACCAAATCTTAGTATGGGGTAAATATGGTCAATGGAGTGACTCTGAAAAGCCAAAATAAACCTGAAAGATCATTCAGTAGAATGTAAACATCATCGAACATAAAAGCCTTTTAAGGAACTTTGGGACAAAGAAGCAAAGCTTTGATAATCCTGTGCAATTATTTGGATACAAACTGTAATGTCAGTCAGTCAGTGATGTATTTTAAGCAGCCATTGATCACAAGGCACAAGTTACCTTTCATAGTAAAATGTTATTACTACCATTCATTCAAGAAATAATACATCAAGTGCCTACTGTATGCAGAGCCCTGGAATGGTAACTTGAAGAGATGCAAAGTTGAGAGAACTGACTCCATGGAACTCACAGTCTAGTTGGGGCATCATACATAACATAGATTATGGTCATTCACAGTAGTACAGAAGTGCATTAAAGAAATGAATTACAGGGGCGGAGCCAAGATAGTGGAGTGGAAGGATGGACCTGTAGAAGCTCTCCCCCCATAGCCCATAAAATACCTGTAAAAAATAACACTAAACAAATTCTAGAGCAGCAGAAGCCACAAAACAACGAAGTGAAAGACATTTTCAGCCCAAGACAGCCTGGAAGGCCAACAGGAACAGTTTATCGCACTGGGCTCAGAGCGGAGTGCAGCTCAGCCTTGGCCGCATAGCGCAAACAGGACTAGAACAGGCTTCAGGGCACTGAATCACTGAATCACATCTGAATACACATGTGTACATATATACATATATGTAGCAGCTATGGTTCCCAGATTCCTCAACCCACAAACGTCAAAGACAGCTTCAAAGGTCAGTAAGAAAGGTCTTTCACCTGGGGAGCATGGTGCGGCCCCAGCTGCAGGGCAGCAGCAGTGTCCACTTTTGGAGCCTTTGGTCTAGGGCTAAAGACCCTGGGGGAATCGAGCAGCTGATCTGGGTCTCAGTTCTGAGTGTAGGTTTTAGGGTAAGGAAGAGCACTGGCATGGAGAAGCTGGTAGAGGCTCTGGAGAGGGTATCCTACTCACAGATCCTGGGCAGAAAAGAGTACTTGTGGTTGCTCCCAGACCAGGGCACAGGCCAGGAGAGGAGTGAACTCCTCTCTCTTAATTGTGCCACATTAAAGGAACTGAGAACTTACAGGTCCCTAGAGTATACCCTCCACTTGACAAAGGACTCAAAAGTCAAGTAACTGGCTGGGAAAATGCCCCAAAAAGGGAAAAAAAGTAAGACTATAGAAGGTTACTTTCTTGGTGAACAGATATTTTCTTCCATCCTTTTGGATGAGGAAGAACAAAGAATACCATCAGAGGAAGACATCAAAGTCAAGGCTTCTGCATCCAAAACCTCCAAAAAAAAATATGCAATGGTCTCAGGCCATGGAAGAGCTCAAAAAGGATTTTGAAAATCAAGTAAGAGAGGTGGAGGAAAAATTGGTAAGAGAAATGAAAAGAATGAAAGAAAATAATGAAAAGTGACAGGTTGTTAAAGGAGAACCCCCAAAATGCTGAAAAAAATAACATCTTTAAAAATAGACTAACCCAAATGGCAAAAGAAGTCTAAAAAAAACCAATGAGGAGAAGAATTCTTTAAAATGCAGAATTAACCAAATGGAAAAGGAGGTTCAAAAGCTCACTGAAGAAAATAGTTATTTAAAAATTAGAATGGAGTAGATGGAAGCTAATGACTTTATGAGAAACCAAGAAATTATGAAATAAAACCAAAAGAATGAAAAAACAGAAGACAATATGAAAAGCTCATTGGAAAAACAACTGACCTGGAAAATAGATCCAGAAGGAATAATTTAAAAAATTATTGGTCTACCTGAAAACCATGATAAAAAAAAGATTCTAGAAATCATCTTCCAAGAAATTATCAAGGAAAACTGCCCTAATATTCTTGAACAAGAAGGTAAATAGAAATGGAAAGAATTCACTAATCACTTCCTGAAAGAGATCCCAAAAGGAAAACACCTAGGAATATTGTAGCCAAATTCCAGAGTTCCCAAGTCAAGGAGAAAATATTACAAGCAGCCAGAAAGAAACAATTCAATTGCTGTAGCAAAACAATTAGGATAACACAAGATTTAGCAGCTTCTACATCAAGGGATTGAAGGACTTGGAATATGATATTCCAGAGGTCAAAGGAGATAGGATTAAAACCAAGAATCACTTACCCAGCAAAACTGAGTATAATACTGCAGGGGAAAAAAAATGAAATTTCAATGAAATAGAGGACTTCCAAGCATTCCTGTTGAAAAGGCTAGAGCTGAATAGAAAATTTGATTTTCAAATGCAAGAATCAAGAGAAACATGGAAAGGTAAACAGGAAAGAGAAGCCTTAAGGAACTCATTAAAGTTGAACTGTTTACATTCTTACATGGAAAGATGTTATTTGTAATTCATGAGGTCTTTTTCAGTATTAGAGTAGCTAGAGGGAATATATATATATATATATATATATATATATATATATATATATATATATATATATATATATGTAGGTGTGTATGGGCATGTATGTATGGAGCAGTTCAAGTAGAACTCAAGTAGAGTACTAACAAGTAGAACACAAGGAGAGAAGCACAGTAATAGAGATAAGGTTGGAAAGCCAGGCTGGTGATGCCATTTGGGGAAGGGCTTTGAATGTCCAGCAGAGAGCTTTACTCAGCAGGCAACAGGGAGCCCCTGCAGATTTCTCAGCAGAGAAGAGACAGGACAAAATCTATGGATACTTAAATATTTTAAAGATTGGTTATTCACTGACATGAAGGTTATCTCAATAGATATAGATCAAAATCCCTGAGAAGATGATCTTTAAGAGTTGCTGTGGCCCATAATATCATTGTTATACATCCAAGCTAGTCATGGGCCCCTCTTGGCAAGACTGGTGGTATTTGAACTGCAGACATGAACCCATCTCCAGGCCTCTACTATATACATCAGGTTACTGTGGCAGTGATGTGAGGGATGCAGGAGAAGAGAAAGTAAAGAGCAGAATATCTGTTAGGAGGTTACTACAATACTCCAATAGTTTTAATCAAGGTCAGTACTGGGGTGCTAAAAGGAAGGGAGAGGAAGGAAGGAAAGGCTGTGAGAGATACTGAGCAGGTCATTGGTAAGACTGATTACTAACACCATCATTTTACTAAATAGCTCTTTACTGTTTGAAGCGCCTTCACATCTTATATCTAATTTTGTATTCATAACAACCTTATAAAATAGTGGGTAGGGTAAATATTATTTTAAAGATGAGGCTTAGATGCAACATGGCTAGGGGTAAAACTCAAATCTGGAGGTCTTTCTGATTTCAAGTCCAATAATCTTTCCATTTAACCTCTCTGAATATCAATTTCCTCACTTGTAAAATAGGAATAATTCTTATTCTACTTACCACATAGGTTTGTTGTAAGGAAAGCACTTTAAAGTGTTTTTTGAAATTTGAACTGTTAATTGTTCCTACTACTGCTGCTACTGTTGTGTGCAGACCACAGTCTAGAACACTGAAGAGCTGACTACTCCTATTATTTCATGGGGCTAAAATAGAAGAAAAGACAAGAGAAAAGAGGATGTTGGAAAGCTGTTAAGATTATACATATACATTATATTCAGCCAGTGCAGCTTGTGGTTTCAAAGCAGCAAGTCATACCTGGAAGTCCCAGAAGTCACTGCTTCCACTTTGTAGCCTTTAACCAGAACCACCACATTCAGAGGTCAAAATTCCCCAGCTCCTTGGCTGCTGGGGCAAATCAGGTATTATTAAAAATAGCCTTGGACTTGGAATCCAAGAAAAACTTGGATTAAAGTCCCTAGTTCTGGTTCTTAATGCTTGTGTTACCCTGTAAGGCAAGTCAATTCACTTCTCTGGACCTCACTTCCCTCATCTGTAAAATGAGGGTTTTTGCATGTCACTAAATCACCTCTCAGCACTGTTATGGGGAAAATGCTTTTTAAACTGTAAAGTGCTATAGAAGTGGGAACAGTCAGAAGACCTGGTTCTAGTTCCAGCACTTCTATGAAGAGGTTTACTAGCTGTGTGACCTCTGGCAAGTCACGTGCCTTCCTTGAAACTCAGTTTACTCCTCTGCAGAGTGAAGGGATTGAGCTCAAGTAAGGTTTCTAAGGCCATCCCACGTTCTTGAGGGTGCTCTCAGCTCTGATAGGCTATGATCTGAGGGCCTTGCCCAGCTCAGACACTCTAGGCTTCAGTGTCATTCTAAAACAGAACGCTCAAAGAAGGGGGTTTGTGGGGGGTACTCTGTTTTTTCTTGATAAATAAGAAAAAAAACCCAGCAACGTTTTTTTCATTCCAGTCCTTGGCCTGAAAATACTTTTAAAACAACTGAGAACCTTTTCTTGCTTTGGCTAAGGTACAGTCCTAACTAAGGAACTTGATCTTTCTTCAATGATTAAAGCAATCACAGCACTAGGGATTCATCACTATAACATCAAAGACTACTGTCAACGACTATCAAAACAGAAGGCACAGGAGATTAAGCTAAACTAGTTACAAGATGATGGTGAAAACAAATGTGTTTATAACAGTTTATCTTTTAGAATTCAATCCAAATGTCTCTTGGTGGTATTATTTATCTTATTTTTATATCTTTTGTTTCTATATCATTTGCATTTTCAAATATCTCTCCCCTCTCTACTTCCCAGAAAGCCAACCCTCATAACAAAGATTGAAAGATGGAAGAAAATAAGGAGTTCAGCAAAGCCAACCATGACTGACAGCAAGTGCAATATTCTACACCCAAAGATGTCCCTCTGCAAAGAAGGGAGGGAGATAACGTTTTCTCAACTCTTTTTCAGGGCCCAAACTGTTTATTATAATTATACAGAGTTCAATTTCCATCCTTGTAAAAAATTCTTTCCATTTACATTTCATAGTTATGGTATATATAGTTTTTGTCACTCTGCTTTCTTCATTCTTCATTAGTTCATATTTTCTCAAGTTTCTCTGAATTTTTCAGTAACCATTTCTTTGGGGAAGAAATAATTTGTTATGCTCACATACTACACTTTACTTAGCCATTCTCCAATTGATGGCTCCCTATTTTGCTTCCTATCCTTTGCTAAATTATGATGCTGTCTTTAACCAATTAACCAAGCAGAGAGCCTTATTCATTACTTCCTGCCAGCTTGCAGTTGGGATGGACAACATGCAGAGGGCTGGTTTGTGCATCTGGGCTATGGAAGCATACGATACTACAGTTGCTACATTAGGCCCTTGATATACAGGACACAGGATGTTTGAATTGGAAGGAACATCATAATGCTGCCAATAGTAACTCAAAAATTATTTAACATTTTAAAATTGACGAGCTTTACATACAAACCTTAAAACTTAGAACACAGAATAGTAGAGCTGGGAGGCACTGGGCACAAAAAACATCAGAGTTGGCCACGCTCTTGGTGTACAGAATGTCCAAGATGGAAGGTTCAGTTTAGAACATAGACTGCCCAAGCTAGCAGGACCTCAGAGGTTAACTAATCCAAATCCAACCTCCTCGTTTTACAGATGAAGAAAGACATCCTCAGTATATCTGTTCCTGCTACTTACGGTGAATCTCGGTAAAGATTTCTCAATATAACATTTATGTCTCTTCTCCTCAGGCAATATCAGTTTTGCAATGCTGATGTAAGGCTTTTGTGGCATTGAAAACTGCTTCCTTCCCTACAAGTTGGTATGAGCAACACAGCCTGTCGATGCTGAAAGTATTGGGATGAACCCAAGAGTAAGAAGATAGCAAATCGTGATTTAGACTTTGTTTCAAATGAAGACTCTTAACATGGCTAGCATTGGGTTTTGCCCAGAGCTTTTCCTATCATCTTGCCTACAGAGGCAAGATGAACAAAATAAGTGAAAAGGTTATATATCTTAGAGAAAAGAGGAATTTGATCATTAATAACTTGAGAGATTTGGATCACAGAATATCAGCTCTGCAATGGGATTTCTGGGTCACCTAGTATAACCTTTTTATTTTTACAAAGAAAGAAACAGAGGCATGGAGATAAGAAATGACTTACCCAAGGTTATACATAGAGTAAGTCAATGGCAGAGTTGCTACCTTAGGGTCCCTTGTATTCATAACATCATCTATTCTAAAGATCCTCCTAGCTTTGACATCCTATTTTCTAAGGGGCCTTCCATTCTAACATTTTATGGTTTACATCTGAAAATTTCTTCTCTTCTAGTGAGAACCTAGAACCAAGGTATCTTGACTTCTATCTAGCTCAGTGTTCTTTCTACTCAGTTGGAACTGCTCCTGGTGAATGTTTTGGCAGCAACAAATGCATTTAATTTCGGTTCTAGGGAGACTTATTCCCCCTTTGGTGATCTAAGCCTTCAAAGGCAGCACCTAAATGGAGGATGAAACTGCCACCTCAGAGGTATGCATCCTGAGGAGCCAGAGAAACTCAACCTGCCTTGACATGTTTCAGCTGGGAAAACAGAGCTTTAGCCATATGGCTCCAACTGTAGGATGGCACCCTGGGGCCTTCTCCAGAAAGGCTTGCAAGGGCAAATCTTCCTCACGGTTTAAGCACAAGGTACAAACTCCACCCAAAAGGGTGATTTCCAGCCAGTCAGGAAATTATTACAGTAAAAACCAAAAATGTTGGTGATCCCCCTGGTCTCGGAATTCCTGGCATATTTCTCATAGTTGGGAGCAAGCCACTCCCAAACTGCTAGATAAACTGACATCTGAGCAACTGCTGGAGCTGTTTTCTTCCCCAAAAGAAAAGAAAGAATGCAATTTCAACGGATGTTTCAGCAAGTTGGCTGATCTGGGTGCGTAAAGGAAAAAGAATGTGAACTATGCAGCCTGCAATGCTGAGGCAATAGTTTCATTGCTCAAATCCCTGAAACTGAATTAAGTGACAGTCGCCAAGACACAGTCTTCTTATTAGAAGAGCCAAAGGGAACCAACTTGGGTAGGATTGGTGCAGAATCCCTCCCTTGCCTCATTTTCTCTGGCTGCAAAATGAAGCCCCTTCTCACTCTAATAGTGTCTGCTAGAGACTCCTTCGAGCTCTGACTCTGGTGTAGGCCAGTCATGATCTCCCCTGACCCTCACTCTTCCTGTCTTACCTGCTTCTCAGGGTTATTGTGAAGAAAGTGCTTATAGTCTGTAAAGGATTAGAGAAAGGTCACCTATTGTTATGGTTACTGCTGAATCCTTGGCAGGGCTGCCATCCTATGATTCCTTGTCCATTTGTGTTTACTAAGCACCTATCACGTACAAGGAGCAGTGCTGAGGAAAGCAGAGAATGTAGGATGACAAAGACCTCATCATTGCACTAACGATGCTTCTTGTCAAAAATGGAACTTGGTAAAAATCAACTATCAGCTTCGGGGAGATAACTTGGACAACCTAACTACCCTCTTTTGTACTTATAGCCTTGTGCAAGAAATAATGTAAGATCACTTGTCATCAAAGTGCTTCATTCGCATTCCCCAGACTACACTTGCTTATGAAGGAAAGTAATATAAATTCATGTAATAGAATGGTTTCATACTCAAAGGGTACACCTCAATTAATCAGGAAAAACACGACCCAAGGCATTCCAATGGATTGTATATAAGATTGTATTGTAATAGGATTGTAGAGTGAAATAAAGTAATAGCTTCAGAACTGAGAGAGACAACAGATCAACCAATAGATCTTTCACTTTACAGATGGGGAAATTGAGGCCTGGAGAGGTCATATGACTTGTCCAAGGTCTCAAAGTGAGTCAGAGGCAGAGGTGGGACTAGAATCTATCTTCTGAATTTTAGGATCATAGAATTCCAAAACTGGAACCCAAATCATGAGTCCAGTCCACAACAATCCTGATAGATTGCCCTCTAGTCATGATAATGATTTCCAGTTAACTATTCTTTCTATCCCAGTAAACTTCGCGGACTTCACTGTGTCGACATAATGGAAAAGTAAATCTGCCCTAGGTAAATCTCTGGTGGCAGATGCCAGGTCTATGCTGATTTTACAAAGAGCCTGCCTGCTCTTCTCAGTCCTCCCAATTAAGGAAGACAATGAACTCCCAGCTGCTAGAGAAACTGGGAAGGAATTTCCATGCAGTAATAGGCCCTATGAGCAAAATGTTCCTGACTATGAGTCAACCCCCATTGGAAGGTGGGCTCAGAGAGGAAGTGGGGGAAAATCTGGCAAGTGAGTGTGCATCCTTTCGTTAGCTACAATGATTATCTTATGCTTTGTTGGCACAGAGAGAGGCTGGGAGGGTGATGGCATTGATGCCTTGTCTCTGGGAAAGACAAAAGCAGGCTCCGTCTTTCTTTAAAACTTCCTGAGCCAGTAGCCCTGCAGTTGAATGAGCTATTGAATTTTTTTCCTCCAAGTGCGGCAACCTCCCAACCCTCAAAAAAAAAAAAGAAGGAAAAAAGTCCCAACAGCTCAACATAGGATTTTTATGGCTGGACAAACAATATTGAGTGAGAAAATGCAAGCTCTTTTCATGGCTGAGTGCTGTGTGACTGCAGGCCATGGAGCACTGGAAAGAGCTATAGTGTGGAAGTCTAGGTCGTCGTCCTTGTTTTATGAAAAACTTGCTATGTGGTTTTGGACAAGTCATTTGCCTGCCCTTGTTAAAACTGATGACTGGTGACTTATATAGGAGTTAAATGATACTTTCAAAAGATTAGGAAGCATCTCTAGAGTTTATCAAGTTCTGGGCAGCAACTTTAAGGACCTGGAAGCACAGGTGGTTTGGAGGATCAAAGGATTTTAGAACTAGGAGAGGACTTAGAAGTTATTTCATCCAATTCTTTCATTTTATAGCTGAGGAAACTGAAGCCTACAGAGGTCATAAATTCCATGATCATGCAGGTAAGTGGCATAGCAGAACTGTTGTTCATCCTTTGGAAGAGGACCAATGACATCATAGGTGAGGACTTGCACGTGAACTGGACTTAAGTGAGGCAGAGCTGCACCAAGTCATCAGCCTCACTCTCTCTTCCGGAGTTATGGCAGTACCATGGAAGACAAAAGTCACTGATGACTGGTGATGGCCTGGGGTGAAGTGGCTGACCTTGGCATCTTTGATGTCTGACCAAGTTCTAGGCATCTGCTTCAGCTGCCTTCCTGGATTTTGGGACAAACTGGATGTCCATTCCAAGCATGTGAAGCATAGCAGAATTAGAATCTAAAAGACTGACCCTAAGTCTAATGATCTCTTCAGACATCATTCTGCCCCTGGTGTGGTTATTCGATTCAATCCAATAAATATTTATTAAGTGCCCACTATATGTTTGGCACTGAGTGGTGTTGGAGAGACAAAAATAAAGGGAAAAAGAATCCTTGCCATCAAGGAATTTATAAAATTCATCACTGCTACTTTTCACGAGAAGTGAAAAGCTGGCTAAGTGGATGATGTTGAAGAATAGGATTTAGATTTTTAGATTGTGGCTTAAGATAAAGGAAACATAGGCTTTTGACTAGGGATGGAGTGCATCTAATGAGGTTAGAAAGAATATATTTGCTAGAAAACTTGTGAATCTTATAAAAAAAACTTAAATTAAAAATGAAGGCAGAGGGAGAAAAGGGATTACATACAACTTCTAGGGCAGATACAGTCCATAGAGGATAGAAGATATGATATAGGAAGAACTACTATAGGAATGTCATGTATTTCTGTGGCAACAATGTCAACTATGGGATAGTAATAATATTCCTGGCCTCATGTGACTGCACAGAGTATGGATAATTCAACCTTTACTCATTCAATAATAACTTATTAGGGCCCTATTGTGTGCTAGGCATACTACTAAGACCCAGGGGAAAAAGACAAAAATGAAGCAATCCTTTCCTTCAAATTCTATTAGGTAGAAATAATGTGGACACATAAAATAAAAATACAAATTAATTTTGGGAGCCAGAGAACACTAGTTACTGGGGCCCTCAAAAGGCTTCTCTTTAGAGGAAACACTTAAGCTGAACCTTGAAGGAAGTCAGGGATTCTGCAAGGTAGAGGTGAGAAAAGAGGTGCTGCTAGGATAAAGTAAGAAATGAAATAGACCAAAGGTTTTATTAAAGAACCACACAAAAATCTCACATCTATATATGATGAATATTTTTTTTCAAGCACACTAGGAGGTGCTGGAAATGGTAAGCACTGAACACCACCACAAAAATTTGTACCAATTATTTCTAACACATAAGAAATAACTGGTTACTAATGTGATAGTCATTTGTAAATAGACTAGTAAGAACAAAGATAAAAATCAGTGACAATTTAGAAGAAAAAACACGTGATATGGAATGCTACTGGAATAGCTGACCTACTTAAATGAGCCCAAAATGAGCCCAAAATGAGAAATTGGTAAAAGAGCAGACACTGACACAGACTAGAAGCATTTCCTAAGAAAGTTTAACTGATGCAAAGCAACTGCCAAAATGAATTGATTAATGGAGCCTAGAAAGTGCTTTAGCCATCAAACAGTTGACATCCTTGACAAGTAGGGATATGGCAACCAAGGTCAAGACTCACTCAGACTATAAACCCATTTTTAAAATCTTATGTAGAAGGATAGTAGAAGATTGAGAGGTATATGAAAAAATTCAGCTCATATGTCATCTCCTAGAGGAAACATTTTTCTGATCCCTCTAGTTTTTAGTGTACTCAATCTTCTCAAATTATTATGAATATCACATTATATCGCCCCAAAGGGCATAAGTTTCTTGAAGGAAGGGATTATTTTTCATTCAGACTTCTTATTTCTAGAACCTGGCACAGTGTTTGCTCTATATGACTTGGATCCTTCCTTCCTGCCTGCCTAGTCTTCTTACACATTCCCTGCTCCTATTACTTTACAGTCTAGCTTTGCTGGCCTCACACACAAACTATTTTTCGTCTCCCACTGGAATGTCTTGGCACTGACTGTCCACTATACCTAGAAGGCTCTCCCTCCTTACTGCTGCTGCTTTTAAGACTCAGCTTAGATCCCACCTTCTGCAGGAGACTCTTCCTAATCCCCATCCTTCTGTTTAGTGCCCTTTGGCTTGAGGCTCCTTGTATCTGCATATATAAGTCTACATGTGTGTGTTGGTCTCCCTGCTAGAATGTAGATTTCTTGAGGGCAGAGATGATATTGGTTTTGTCTTTACACCCATAGCACTTAGCATAGTACATGGAACATAGTAAGTGATTAATAAATGTTTGTTGATTGATACAAAATGACTGTAGGACTGTTTGGTGCAGGAGTAGGCAGATATACCTGACCAATGAAGAACTTTGTAGGAGAAACAACACCAAGGATATTATCAGAGAAATGTATTACCAGAAGGAGGTGAATAATAAATGGAAACTGACAGTGATTTCTGGGTCATGTGACTAACAAGATGGAGGACTAGATACTTCCTCTGATGGTCATGACCTCTTAAACTTCTTTAAAATCGGTATTTTATGTAAAAGAGAAAACAGTCTCAGCTGTCCTCACAGTCTAAAAAACCTTAAGAAAGTAACAAATTGATGAACATGTAGCAGAGAAGGCTAATCTCTAATTCCTAGCTTGATTGCCGGGCGCCTTCTCCTTCATCTGCCACGACACTACAGCAACCCTTCCATTTCACCCTCTCACTTCCTTTGATATTTGCTTTCATTTAGAGTGAGAATGTGAAGATCAATACAATTCAGTTCCTCCAGTAACATGCTGATTCCTTGGTAACTGTACAAGTGTAACATACTGAGTACCAACCACTGAATATTTACAAATAATGTAAAAAACCCTGAAACTCTGAGCTGGGGGCCATTCTGGCTTTTTCTTTGTTTTGTGGACTGCCATGGCCAAATGATCAATGGTTAAGCCTCTTTGCCAGGCTGGTCCTCAGAAAGCAACCAGCTGCTGGGCTTGTACTTGAAGGCTTTCCAGCACTGCAAACTCTGCCAGTTTGTGCTCTACTGGCACAGCCTTGAAGAACTCAAGGCTTCCTCCATGACTCAATCACTGCATATGATATCCACTTAATCAATATTTATTGAATTAAAATATTTGTTTATTTACCTTGGCGGCTTTTAAGAAAAGTTGGATGAATAATTTAACGTTAGAGATGTTGTGCAGGGGATTCCTGTTCAGACAGACCCTGAAATATATTCCTGAGGCAGGGCTTTGGGAGAGTAGGTATGTATTAAGAGTGATACACCCTTTGACCCAGCAATAACACTTCTAGGACTGTATCCCAAAGAGATCATAAAAATGGGAAAAGGTCCCACATATACAAAAATATTTATAGCAGCTCTCTTTGTGGTGGCCAAGAACTGGAAATTGAGGGGATGTCCATCAATTGGGGAATGGCTGAATAAGTTGTGGTATACGAATGTAATGGAATACTATTGTGCTATAAGAAATGATGAACAAGAAGGCTTCAGAGAAGCCTGGAAAGACTTATATGAACTGAGGCTGAGTGAAAGGAGCAGAACCAGGAGAACTTTGTACACAGCAACAACCACAGTGTGCAAGGAATTTTTCTGGTAGACTTCGTCCTTCATAGCAATGCAAGGACCTAAAAAATTCCCAATGGACTTTTGAGGCAAAACACTTTCCATATCCAGAGAAAGAACTACGGAACTGGATTGCTGATTGAAGCAGACCATTTTCTTTTGTGTTATGTTTTGTTTTGTTTTATAGTTTCTCCCATTCATTTTAATTCTTCTATTCAATATGACTATGGTATGTATGGTGAAAAAATAGGAATGTATGTGTAGAACCTATATAAGATTGCAAGCCATCCTGGGGAGGGAGTAGAGAAAGAGGGGGAGGGAGGGAAAAAAAATCTAAGATATATGGAGGTGATTATAGAACACTGAAAACAAATAAAATAATTATTTAAAAAAAGAGTGATGCAAAAACAAAAACAAAAAAGAAAAAAAGAACAGAGTGTTAATGAAATATTTCAAAATATTTCAAAATACAAAGAAGACAGAAGAAAGTCAGAAAGGGACACAGACACAGTGTTGGTTACCACTGTGTTAAATTTAAAATATACTTAAAAAATCTAAGTTGTATGTAATGGGTTTGTGTTTTTATATATAATCTTTTTCTGTTCTCATATGTGGAAATGATTATGTCTACTGATATTTAAATTCATAATAAAAATAAAATGTGTATGGAAAAAGTTAAAGAAAAAAAGGAAACTGATATCATTCGAAATCCCTCCTACTTTTAGGTCTCAGATACCTCAAGTATAAAGCGAATATAACATTCCATTTCTATTACCTAACCCACAAGGACTTCATGAGGATCAAATCACAGAAATGAAGTGAAAGTATTTTTTCACAGTAAAGTCTTGACATAAATATTAGCTATTATGTTGTTTCTATTATTATTAATAAAGATAACAATCACACTATGCATGCAGAGCACTGTTATTACAATAATCCAGATAATTAGGCTCAGAACTAGTTTAGTGGCAGCTGGAGTATGTACAGTGGAGGAAGCTGATGTGAAGTCAAGTCAGAATTTGCATTTCTAAAATAATCACCCACTGGTCTTAGTTCCACTTTCTGGGGCAAATCCCTCTTCCATATGACAGGCAGTGACAGTTTGGGAGGCTCCAACAATGATAATGGACAAAGGGGACAAGGTAGGGCCTCTTACTCCGCCTGTTCTCTGCCAAGGAGAGCGATTTTCAGACTAGTAAGGACGGTCAAGATGTAGCAAACACTGTTGGAGGGAAAACAAGCAGTGCTTTGCAGGTCCTGGCTGGGCTGGGAAAGCAGTAGGTGTGGGAACAGGGGATGAACAGTTCATAAAACAGGATAAGTTTAAAAAAAAAAAGACTTTCTCCTCAGGGTGGTTGTGAAAGGCACAGGGGAAGCATTCTTTTACCCAAATCTCCTTTCAATCTTCTTTCCCACAGCTTGATTTAGACTAACCCGTTTAAACTGTGTGCTACTAACTAAAAATTTATTATCTCTAGGGGCTACTCTTGTCTGTAAATCCAAAACGCCTTTTTCCTGGCGTCATTACTATCTACCCTAAGTAGTGCAAAGGTAACTAGGTCTATAGCAACAAAAAAAATCAGAAATGGAAAAACTCCAGAGCAAGGGTTTGTATTCTTTTTTTTTCCTATCACGGACTATTTTGGTCATTTGGTGAAACTGTGAAACCTTCTAAGAATATTTTAAAATGCATAGAATAAAATACATGAAATAATAAAGGAAACTAATTCTGTTGAAATATAGTTCTCTTGTTCTCTCTAGCTTTATTCCTCTTTATATACAAGTTCAATGAGTTCATGGAGCCCAGTTAAGAGCCTTTGCTCTAAAGGAATCACAAAATCATAATGAGTAGGATTTGAAGGGACCTGAGCTAAAATGGTGGAGATGGAAAGGGAGCATAGGAAAGAAGAAGAGGTTTAAAGGGGGTGGAAGACCTGGGTTCAAATTGTGCCTAAGCCTCTTCCCAGCTGCCCTCTTTAGTCTTACTAGTTCCCCCAGTCCTCCTTAACCTTAGTAGCTTTCTTTTTTTTTTTTCTGAGACCATCCCCAATTTATTCCATCAGTGTCTTGTTGGTACATAGTCGTGTGCATGCTATCTCCCCCATTAGATGGTGAGCTCCTTAAGAGCAGGGACTGTCTGCTTTTCTTTGCACCCCAAGCACTTAGCACAGAGTCTGTCACATGGAATGTGCTTATTATTAAATGCTAAGTGACTATGTGACCCTGGCCAAGTCACTTAACATCTTTGGAGCCTCCCAACCTCTCCCATCTCAGATTCCTCATTTGTAGAATGGGCACTTTTTATATACTTCAAAGCACTTCAGTTAGAAAGCACATTGCAAACCTTAAACCTCTACATAAATGCCAAGTTATGACTAGAAATATTAGAATGGGATTTAAAACATAAAAAAATGTAGAATGTTAGTCAAATGTAATAATGGATGGGAAATTGCTTTGTAATAGCACAACTGCTATATAAATATCAGCTAAGCTCATTGTCATTGTCATTACTGTAAGTCATACAGGGTTGGGAATTTTCTGTGTTCTAAGGTCTCTTCTACTTCTGCCATGCTGTATTGTAAGATCTGTCCCTGCCCTCTAATTTATTGTTTTGTGGTGAGAAATCAAAAGTTCCAAAGAACAAAACCTACAAGGCAAGACATTCCTTGCTCCAGGAAGCCCCAAGTCTGCTCCATTCCCAGGGCAGCAGCTATTTCTAGCAGGAAGGAGGACATGTAGGACAGAGAGTCTGTTGCCATGTAGGTACAGGCTGTTCTGCTCACTCCTGAGAGGGCTCTCTGTGGCTTTAATTTATTATACAATAAAATGTTATCAACAAGCCCTCCAATTCCAGTCAATTGCTTACTTCACTCTGAGGATTCCTGGACCATACGCAGCAATAGTGGCAGCAGAGGAAGCACAAGTTAATTATTTACCCCCCATGGGCAGAGCTGGGCTTCAGAAGAATGGCTTTGTGCCAGTCTGTTTCCCCTTCCTTAAGGTTGGATGACAGTAGGTGCCAGGTGGATGGAGTGCCTTTGGGTCAAAGCCAAAGGCCTTTCAGACAATTACTCCCTTTGTCCCCCATTCCCTTTTCTAGTTTGCTTCATAGCCCCCCGCTGGAATCACAAGCACACAGAGTTCAATATTTGCATGGGCCTATATTTGCTTTGGCTGCCTATTACGCCTCTGAGATCTCACATCCAAATAACATTTTGTCATTCAAGGCTCTCTAAAGTCTAGTCTGTATCCACCTTCTTGATCCTATTTCTAATTCCCCTGCATCCCTCCACTAATTCCCTGTTCTGGCCAGAATGGGCTCTTCTACTAACTAATTATAAATTTGACTTATTCAATTCCATTGTCTTTTCCAGGAAGCAGGATACAAAGAAATGAATGCTAAATTTGAGGTCAAAAGACCTTGGTTTCATAGGTTCCCAAAGTGGGAGATGCTGCCCCCTTGGGGGCGCCGGAACAATCTAGGGGAGTGGTAGTAGTTTGAAATGATACAAATTAGAAACAAACAAACCCCAAACCATTAAAGGGTTGAATAAAGTAGATTTCCAAGAGGGTGCTGAGTAATTTTTTTTTTAAAAGGGGGTGGTAGGTCA
Source organism: Bettongia penicillata ogilbyi (assembly GCA_023548195.1). NCBI lineage: Eukaryota > Metazoa > Chordata > Mammalia > Diprotodontia > Potoroidae > Bettongia > Bettongia penicillata. Next base: position 5,935,217 of record JAJHZJ010000315.1, on the reverse strand, counting down.
AATAAGTTTGAGGATCTCTGGACTATCTCTCCCTAAGCAATTTTGTGCATTTGAGTGAATACCGTTTTGGGCCTCAGTCTGTTCATTTGTAAAATAAAAATAAAAAATTTGTAAAAAAAAAAAGTCAGGCTAGATCAAGGGTTCTTGATCTAGGACTTGTTTTAAAGACATTTTGATGCCTATATTTTAATATGTATATATATTTTATTGTATGCATTTAAAAACCTTATTCTGAGAAGGTATTCATAGATTTCACCAAAGGGACCCAACAGGTCCATGGCACAAAAAAGTCAGAGAGCCCCTGAGCTAGAAAGTCTATTCAGGTTTCTTCTGGCTTTAAGTCCTATGACCCACTATTCTGTCCGGAGTGAAATCTTTCACCAAGAAGAATCAGAGTTGGGAGACACCTCGGATAAAATTCATAAAGGAATAAATCAGCAATGAAGATAACTCAGAATATTAGACATTGAATCCATGATGGAGGTTTTTAAACAAGTAGAAAGTGTGAGATATTAAAAGATTTTAACACAAGAACACTGAAGCAGAGGAAAATTTGGCAGAAGGAAAGCAAAAGGCAACAATGTTAAATTAATACATGAATTTGATACAGGCCAAAGAAATTGACCTTGAAGACAAGAGGCATAGAAATAACTTAAGAATGTAGGTCTTAGATATGTGGGCAAAACAAAAAATTTGAAAAATCTTAGAATGGGACAATTAAAAAAAAATCTGAATATTATGATTCAGCAAATAACACTAGGAAACTGTGCAGAACTTCTGTAGACAACAAAGCAATGATTAAAAGAATCCAGAGTATTCCAGAAAGTACCTCAAAGGGATCATGCCCTATATAATTTCAAAATGTTGGAGGTGGAAGGGACCTCAGTAGTCACAGTCCAATTCTACTTGGATAAGAATTCTATAACATCCGCAACAGATGGCTATAGTGACTGTGCAGGAATCCCCTGCTGATGAAGGGGAAATCTACCACCTCCCAAGGAATTCCTGGGGAGTACCACTTCGTGCACAGCCCTGGTTTTCCTTACATCAAGCCTCCTACCCATTGCTCCAAGCTCTCTGTTTTGCCCTTCCAATACTTGAAGATAGCTACCATGTCTCCCACTGAGACTTCTCTTCTCCAGGCTGAACACGCCTCAGTTTCATCAGTCTAATCCTTGTGTGGCACGTTCTCCAGTTCTCTCACAATTATCAGTCATCCTCTTTTGGAAATGTTCAAATTTGTCTACATCTTTCCTAAAACGTGGCAGTCAGAATGGACATATTGTGGACAGATGTGACCTGACTAGAGCAGAGTTTAGAGAACTATCTCCCCTTTCCTCCTTGACATGGCCATTCCAAATACAATTTAGAATACTGGTTGCTTTTTTGTGTCATGTCACGCTGTTTGTAGTTCTTTAAAATACTCAGATCTTTTCAAAGAAATGATTGTCCAGTAGTGTCTCCCCCACATAAATGTGGAACTTTAATTGATCTCTATTAAATTTTATCTTAATAGGTTTGGTGCATTATTATTCAGCTGTCAAGATCTTTTAAAGTGTGAATTCTGACCTGTAGAGTGCTATCTATCTCCTCTAGTTCTGTGTCATCTGCAAATTCAAAAAGCATGCCATCTATGCCTTTGTTCAACTAAACAGCTGAACAGCTCAGGGCCAGGGATAGATGGGGATCCAAAGACAGGGTTGAATCAGAGCTTTATTACTGCCTAGCTGTGTGACTGGGCAAGTAAGTCCTCTCTCTCTGATCCTCAATTTTCCTGAATCCATGAACAACATGAATACTACCATCTCCAGGGGTGTTGCAAACTGCTCACGATAAAGTGCTAGAAAATTTGTATTACTGTTAATCATGAATTATAATAATGTACCTTTATTAGACTTCATGATGATCATGATGATGATGATGTACCTTTCAACTTTTATGTTCTGTATTCTAAGATCCCTTCATATCAAAATGTTTAGAAATCTCTTGGTTTTTCTGGTCAAGATAGGTAGATGGGAAGAAGGAAGGAAGGAAGGAAGGAAGGAAGGAAGGAAGGAAGGAAGGAAGGAAGGAAGGAAGGAAGAGGGAAGAAAGGAAGCATTTCAGTGCTTATTTCATGCTAGGTGCTGCTCTAAGTATTTCACAAATATTATCTCATTTACACATTCATACTGAACTTCTAAAACACTACAAAAGTAGATCTATGTTAAACTATGCTTAATAGACTCAGGGCCAAGGCCTGTAGACATTCTCTTGTTTGTGGACCCATTTCAGTTATTTGTATTACCTCTCCATCATGGCTCAGTTGCAAGAGACTGTTTAAAGAATCATGACAATACAACTTAGTAGTTGCGCAGAGAAGAAAACCCCATTGTTATTGAGCCAGTGCAGAGCTGCCTGTGGTTTCAGAGCAGTAAGTCATACCTCAGACTCCTAGGAGTCACTGAGCTCAGCTCCCACTTTAGAACCTTTAACCAGAACCACCACATTCAGAGGTCAAAATTCCCCAGCTCCTCAGCCTCTGGGGCAAGTCAGGTATTACTAGAAACAGCCTTGGACTTAGAGTCCAAGAATAACTTGGGTTAAAGTCCCCAGTTCTGGCTCTTAATGCTTGTGTTACCCTTTAAGGGAAGTCAATTCACTTCTCTGCATCTCATTTCCCTTATCTGTAAAATGGGGGTTTTACATGTCACTAAACTACTGAGCAGCATTATTATGGGGAAAATGTAAACTGTAAAGTGCTGTAGAAATGGGAACAATTGTAACAGCGAAATTTTATGCCACACTCTCACTATGACCTGGTTTTCTTCTCTAACACTTTAAACCAAAGGCCTCTTCTGTCCTCCAATGCTTTTCATAGGGTCACAAGTTAAGAGGACCTACAGTTAGAAGAGAACTTGGAGATCAGCTAGTCTAACACTGTATTCTACACATGGGAGCTGCCTGAGGTCACCCTTCCAGTAAGCAGCAGAGTTGGGATGCAAACCCAGGTCTTATGACCCCTTAGCCAAGGCTCCTTCCAGTCCACCTCCAATGTACCAAGCTGTGTGAGAGTGAAGGCAGCATATAATGGAGGGGGGAGGAGACGGCATAACCATTAAAGGAGTGGAAGACTGGGTTCTTCTGAGCTGCCCTGCAGTTGCCTCGTGCCCATAAACAGACACCTACAGCACAATCCCAGGAGCATTGCTTACTGGCTTATGGTGCATGACAACGCTGTATTTGCTTGCTAAGGGTGAAGACTTTACCCTCAAGTTCCATCCTAAGGAACACATGGGTGGGAAGGCTGTCCTACTATTTGGAGACAGCCTGCTGCCTTCATTAACTATCACTCAGACTACCGCAGTCACCTCCCAGCAGTCTCTTTCCAGTACCAACCCCCAACCCAGCCCAAACCACTTGCCCTGGAATGGCCACCCAAAGTCCAGCTCTCTTCCTGGGTCTGTGCTGCAGAGATCCCTCAGCTTGACTCAAGCCCTAGCCTGAACTTCAGAGCCTTCAGTGAGGTGACTGCAGTCTGCCTAGTCAGCCTTATTTCCAACAGTCCTAGCCTAACTCTACACTTTAGCCAAACCAGGTGATTCACAGACTGTGATCTCCTGCCTGCTGTTGCCCATGATGTTCTCTATACCAGGATCATATTATTGTTACATCTTTTAGATGTTCTAAACTCCGCCATTTTTAGGTTATACATGTGTGGTCATGCAAAATATATTTGCATATTAGTCATGTGGTGAAAGAAAACACAGACCAATAAAAACCCCAAGAAAAATAAATTTTAAAAACCCCACAGACACCCCCCAAAAAAACCCCCAAGAAAAATAAAGTAAAAAAAAAGTATGCTTCTATTTGCATCCAGACTCTATCAGTTCTTTCTCTGGAGAAAGATAGCATATAATAGTCCTTAAGAACTGTCTTACATCATTGTATAGCTGAGAACAGCTAATTCATTCATGGTTGATCATCATACAAAATTGCTATGATTGTGTACAATGTTCTCCTGGTTCTGTTCACGTTACTCTGCATCAGTTCATGTAAATCTTTCCAGGTTTTTCTGAAACCAAACTACTCATCATTTCTTATAGCACAATTGTATTACTCCATCGCAATCATATACCACAACTTGTTCAGTCATTCCCCAACTGATGGACTCCCCTCAGTTTCTAATTCTTTGTAATCACAAAAACAGCTGCTATAAATATTTTTGTACATATATGTTCTTTTCTTTTTTAAAAATAGTTTTGGGATACAAGCCTAGCTGTGGTATTGCAGTATCAAAAGGTATATATAGTTTTATAGTCCTTTGGGCATAGTTCTAAAGCGTTCTCCAGAATAGTTGGATCAGTTCACAACTCTACCAACCATACATTGTGTCCCAATTTTCCCACATCCAATAGATGTGAAGTGTTACCTCAGAGTTGTTTTAATGTATATTTCTCTAATCAATAGTGATTTAGAGCATTTTTTCATACATCTGTAGATAGCTTTGATTTTTTCCATCTGAAAACTACCTATTCATATCCTTTGGGGAACTGGGGAATGACTTGTATTCCTATAAAATTGATTCAGTTCTCTTTATATATGAGAAATGAGGCTTTTATCAGAAACACTAAATCTTCGCTTTCACTCTGGAAAATCTGTGCATCTATAGCAACTCTAGGGTCTTTCGGATGTTGTAGTAAAGATATACTTACAAACTAAAGTTTTAAAAGATTCTAAATCTGAATCTATGTTAAGCTGTTGAAATCTTCAACTACTGAAGTCTTATCATCATCACCTATCGAAAAGGCTTAGCTCATTTTTGATCTCATATAATCACAGGATTTGTAGCTAAAAGGGATCTTAGATTACCTAGACTGCTTTATTTTCCACATGGAATAGTGTGGCAAAAGTTCAGGACCTGTGGTCAGGAAGACCTGGGTTCAAATTCCACCTCAGAGACTTAATAACTTAGCTGTGTGACCCTGGGAATGTCATTTAAGCTCTCTGTGCCTCAGTTTCCTCATTTGTAAAATGAGAGTTCTGACTCAATGGCCTCTAAGTTTCCTTTTAGCTCTTAATCTATGATCACACAGGTGGTAAGTGGTAGATCTAGGATTTGAACCCAGGACCATGCTCTTCCTCCACTGAAAGTGACCTCACCCTCATTTGATCTCAAGCACCTTGCTTGTATTTCTCATATTCTAATTTGTGTTATTCATATGTGTGTGTCTTCTCAGCCCTGACTTGACTAAGCTCCAGGAGAACTGTTCCTAGTTATATCCTGGAGTCCAGTAATAACTTACCTAACATACCTACTAAGAGTAGGTATGCACACAGTAGGCATTTAGTAAGTATTTGTTGATATGTGAAACCTACTACTCATTTTCTAGAAATGTAAATCACATTGTTAACACACCCAGATCTGGGTGATGTAATCACCCAGAGGCAAACAGTATAGCACTACAAACTGAAGTCATCTAGCTAGGTGCAAAATAGCTAACTAAAAAAAATACCCTACTCAATAAGTAGAAAACGATCCAGCCATAATCGTGGTAGTCCTGGGGTACATGGAGCAGGAAGCCGTTTAGGGAAGCCTGCAAATTTCTTCGAGGCTCTGATGCTCCCCATGCTGCAATTCCAAGGACACTCAGACCTGACAGCATGAGTCATCTGACCTTTTGTACACAAAGCAAAGAGCAAAAGCAGGCTCCCAGAAAGCTCTCCCTGAAGAAATGAGCTACTGTGGGAGAGGAAGGAGTCACTGACCATGAGAGAGTAAAGGCAGAGGAATCACTGAAAACTAGGCTGGGGAAGGCCTGACTAGTGTGTGTGTGTGTATGGAGGGGGAAGGGGGATCATTTGTAATATATAATAAAGAGAAACAAATTAAGCAGAAAAGTCTGTAAAATGACTTATATTCTTTGGGGGTGCAATTATTTGAAAAAATCATACCATTCTTTCAGAATCTATAGCTCTCATTTCAAGAGTGAGGGCCCAGGGAATGGTCTAAAAAAACCAGAAAAATGGCAGAGTGGGGTGGGGTGAGGAGAGCTGGGAAAAGAGGCTTTAAGAAATGGCTCCCACCTAGCAGGGCCATTATAGCTGGAATGGACTTTAAAGGTCACCTAAGATAACTTCCTGCTTTCCAGAAGAAGGCAAGGGAGCCCAAAGAGAGAAGGAAGGTAACTGTGGTGCCTAAGGTAAGTCAGAGTGCGTGTGGCAGTGCCAGGATTGGAGTCTAGGTTATCCAACTCCCCAAGCAGTTTACGCTGTCTCTAACTGCCAGTAAATTCCCGTGATCGAGCTGAGCCTGCTACTCCTCAATGCTTTTTCTTTCAGTGCCCTGGTGCAGGCAGGCGCATGCATTCTCTCAGCAGCTGCAGGCTTCCAAGTGGGTGGATAGGTTTCAGGCTGAGTCAAGGGTTTTCTAGAGCTAAGGAAATAGACAGGAAAGCCATAGCTGGTCCACATAAAGCAGCCACAACAGTCAAGCCTTTGCTGCTGGCAGAACCTTTGGTAATGGAAGGGGATCGTTGGTGGTATCATGACCATGCCTAGGTCATCCCTGCTAACTTCAGGATGCCTGGTGAGGCTTAGTGGCTTGAAGGAGAGAAGGCAGCCAAGGGCTGGCAGTGTGCTCCCTGCCAAGAAGGCAGGGTGGTCATGGCTAGAGCACTGAGCTGGGAACCAGATGTCACCTGTAATCAATACCCACTCCTGCCATTTACTGACTGTGTGACCCTGGCTGGGTTAAGTGCTCATCCTACAAAGATGATTTACCAACTGCATCGCCAACTGCCTTTTGGATATCTCCAACCATCACAAACTCAGCATATTCAATATTTTTCTCCTCAAATTGCCCCGGCTTTTACTGCTGAGGGGATGATCATCCTCCTGTGATGCAGGTCCACAGCCTTGGTTTCATCCTTCACTCCTTATTCTCACTCACCCCACATAACAGATGAGTTGCTGAAGCTTGTTTCTCCCTTGCCACGTCTCCAGTGTAAGTCCCCTGCTCCCCATTACACAGCCTGCTGCCACCTCTCACCTGGACTGGTGCAATAACCTTCCATGGGTCTCTCTCTCACTCCATCCATCTTCCACATAGCTACCAATATGATTCTCCTAAAGCACAGGTCTGACCCTATCACCTTTAATTTAACTCAGTGGTTCCTGATTATCTCCAAGATCTAAGCTAGGCGATGTATTGGATAAAGTATTATACTTAAATAGAGACAAGAATACTTGAATTTAAATCCTGTCTCAAGTGCTTACTAGCTGTGTGACTCTAAGCAAGTCACTTAACCTGTGTGCCTCAGTATTCTCACCTGCAAAATAAGTATAATAATAGCACTCACCTCCCAGGGGTTGCTATGGGGATAAAATGAGTCAATGTAAAATGCTTTGCAAACTATTATTACTACATTCAAAGTGCTTTCTTCTTGACTCACAGGGGCTGGCTGCTATTTCACTTCACAAAGAACTATCCTTAGGGCACAGCAAACTGTGGATAATTCTACAATGACAGAATACTTAGAAGCACAGAATTTCAGGTCTAAAAGAGACTGCAGGTCACCTGGTTCACCTCATATCATGCCAGAATCCTGTATACATTATTCCTGTCAGGTGCCAATGATTCAGCCCCTGCTTGAATACCTACAGCAACAAGGAGCTTGCAACTTCACAAAGATGTCTATTGTCCTAGACGTGTTCTGGAGCTCACAGATAGAATTATAGAAGGGACCACAAGGATACAGAATATCAGGGCTGGAAGCGGCCTTAAAATGTATTAATTTTGGAATGGTTTTTAGAACAGAATATTATCTATAAAAGGGAGACCATCCAGCATCCATGCCTGAACTTAGAGCTGAAGACTTCCTGTTGCAAGGACCAGATGTCTAGAGCTGCACAGGGAATGGGATGGTAGCAGGAAGGGCAAGACTAAGGGTCCAGGTGACCAATGATCTCTTTAGGGCCTTTCCTCAGATTCCTCCCTAGGTTTTCATGACCCTGATCTGTCATTGTCCTTCCCACAAGTATCATGACCCTGATCTGTCATTGTCCTTCCCACAAGTATCATGACCCTGATCTGTCATTGTCCTTCCCACAAGTATCATGACCCTGATCTGTCATTGTCCTTCACACAAGTATCATGACCCTGATCTGTCATTGTCCTTCCCACAAGTATCATCATAGTCCATCTCTTATGTGTGGATGCAACTAAGGACTCTGTCCCGGTCCCTCTTCCATCTCTCTGTCTTGGCGTTCTCTTTCTTGATAATCTCATCTACTCCCATTCAACTAGCCTCCTATGCAGGTGACTTGCAAATAAAAACAGTAGCTGACATTTACATAATACTTTAGGGTTTGCAAAGTACTTTAGAGGTTATTTCATTTCGACCTCACTACCCTAGGAGGTATGGGCTATCATTATTTCCATTTTACAGAAATTGACATTTAGAGAAGTTGTGACTTGCCCAAGGTCACAAAGCTACTAAGAGACTGAGGAAGAAGGGATCTGAACCCAGATGATGACCAAAGTTCAGCCCTCTCTCTTAAAATCTGCTTATCTATCTCTCTGCTGAGCTCTAGTCCCACATGTATAACCATTTGGATAGCTCCTCAACAGGTCCAAGACATTATCTTTGTCACTGAATCTACTCCTAAGTCCCGTAGCTCTGTTCACAGCACCACCAACCCAGGGCCATCCTTGTCTTTTTACCTTCACTCTTTCCCCACAATGAATTCACTGCAAAACCTCATTGATTTCACCTATTCAATATCATTTTCATCTGTTTCCTTTCCAGCTGGGAAATTCTTTGACTCTGAATTTTCATAAAAGGCAAAGAGGGCAACCTAGTCCAGGCCATCATTAACTCTCCATGAACCACTACAGTTGTCTCTAAACTGATCTCCCTGTGTCCAGTCTCACCCCTCTCCAATCCATCGTACTCCATCTTCTTTTTAAAAAAGGCATTTTTACTGAGATCTTTTATCTCTTAGCAAAAGGGAATACCATTGCATTTATTTCTGAATAGGTCTCTCCCCTATCCTACACAGCAGACATGCCTTGCAGCAAAGAATAAAAAAGAAAGAAAAAAAAAACAGTTTCATCAAAACTAACCAACAGATCAAAGAACTCTGACTATATACGCAATGCTCTCTTACCTTTCTTATCTTTTCTCTAGGGTCAGACTCTATCCTTTAAGTCTGAGCATGTCACTGCCATGCTTGGAAAACTTGGAAAAAAAAGGCTCCCCTGGGCCTTACTTTCTTTGGTCTTTAAACTCATTGCCATAATCTGGCCCCAGTTTACCTTTCCAGGCTGATGGCACACCCCTCCCTTGCAGCACTCTGCGCTCTGGTCACACTCAGGACACGACACTCCACCCCTGACTATGCTGCTTCGGCACACACTGTCCTCCATGCCTGCAATGCTCTCCCTCTCCACCTGTGCCCTCTGGGATTCCTAACTCCCTCTCCAAGGCTCAGCTCAAGGGGGATGGGCCAGGAGGCCTTTCCAGATTTCTCTAGTTCTGAATGTTCTCCTGAACATCGCCAGTGTCTAAGGGCCTTCCCACCTCTTAGCATGCAGTGCTGTGCGTTACTATGCACATAGTACTATGTGTGAGGCACTGTGCTAGATAACTAGGAATATAAAGACAAACCAACAATAGTCCTTACCCTCAAAGAGCTTACATTCTATTGTGAGGTTATGACACATGGAAGTAAATACAAAGCAATTTGAAGAATTCACTTCTTCCCTATCTTTCAAGACCCAGCTCAGACCTTACTTCTTCCACCAATCTCTCCCCTTCTCAGATTTTCCTAGAGTGCTCTGCCTGGATCTTTCTTCAGTACTTGTCACATTCTAGCTATTTTCATCTTAACTGAACATTGCCCACAAGTGATTTTAAGCTACCATCTTATGAGAACATTTTCCTTGGAATTATCAGAAATGGGGAAGGAAGGAGGGAAGGAAGGAGAGAAAAAAGTGGGGGAAACAATCATTTATTAAGCACCTACTATGCATAATAGTGCCGGGTGCTAGGCCAAGTGCTTTACAAACATTATTTACAAAACTCATTTTGTCCTCATAACAACCCTGAAGGTGGGTGCTATGATCACTCCTGTTTTACAGCTGAAGAAACTAAGGCAGACAGAGGGTAAATGACTTGCTTGGGATCATACAGCTAGTAAGTATTTGAAGGGATCTGAAGTCAGGTCTTCCTGACTCAAGGTCCAGTGCTTTATCAGTTGTACCACCCAGATGCCTCAAGGGGTCATAGTACCATAGTGCTAGAGCTGCAAGGGTCCTCAGAATCCATCTAGTCCAACTGTCTCATTTTAGAGGAGCTGTGAAAGGTATTAAGGTAGTACCAGCAGTGGCACTGGAACCAAGGTCCTCTGATTCCAGAGCCACTGCTTTTTCATGTACCCCATGTTAGCTGTGTGACCTTTGACAAGTCACTCATCCTGTGCAAGCCCTGGTTTCCTCATCTTTAAAATGGGCACAATACCACTCCCACTGCCTGCTTCACAAGGGTCCTGTGAGGAAATTCTTTATCAGGCGTCACATCATGTGAATTATTAGTGTTTTTCATCTTTGTAACCTGAGCACCCAGCACATGAGGTATTTAACAAATGTTTGCTTTATTGGACTGATGGATGTTCTAAGCACCCACCTAGGCTTACTGTTCCCAGGTTTTAGCTGCTTTGACTTTGTCTCCTTGGGAGCTCTCTCCCAGAAGGAGCATGTTGGTTTTGGCAGTGAGTTAAAATTCTGTGTGTGCGTAATAAAAAACTAACGAAGTTGTAAAGATAAAAGACCTCAGCACCCTTTCACCTCATTAATTTGAAAACCACATTCATAAAGTACTGTTCCTTCAGTCCTTCAAACCAGCCAGTATAGATGGACTAGACTGGGAAGTGGGCTAGGCTGGGGGTGCTTAGGAAAGCTGATTTCTAGCCCCAGATCTGCCACTTCCTGGCTGGGTGGTCTTAAGTAAGTCCCTTCCCCACTTGAGAGCTTAGATTCCTACAAAATAGACTAAATCATCACTCCACAGTTCTTTTAGCTCTTTAAGTCTTTAAAGAGTTTGTGTTCATCTGTCCAACTGGAGAAACTGAGGCAGGAGAAAATCAATATTAGCTAGAGTTGGATCTGATTTATATTCCCTTTTCTTAAAGTTCTTTCCTCCATTATTATCCTAGGAAATAAATGAGAGGCAGCTGGGTAGAGCAAAGGGAACCTAGAACTAGAGTTAGAAGATGTGGGTTAATGGTTATGTGACTTCAGAAATTCAGTGGCCCTTTTCTGGGTCTTATTTCATCTGTAAAATGGAGATAACTACCCCTGCTCAGGATTGTATAAGGAAAATGTCTGGTACACTGCAGAACAGTATAGAAATGGGAGCTACTACTACCATTCATTCAACAAACACTGTCTAAAAGGAATCCACCACGATGATCAATCTTTGGTTACAACACCTACGGGATACTAATAGACTTTTTTTATTCCATTCTGCTACTCTGATCTACAGAAAGAGAAGAGAAGAGAGGAGGGAAGGGGAGAGGAGGGGATGGGAAAGGGAGGAGATAAATTCAGGTGTGAGTTAATTCCTAGTAGAACAATATCTGAGTACAGAAGGCGTGTAGGCTTGAGGACATTAAATACTAAGAATTTCCATTCCACCACCACAAAAATAGCAATTTACTTACATCTGGGACTGACTTGACTGTACCCATTTCTTACACTTAGATCCAAAATAGAACAACTGTCATGAAGCAAATTAACACAATTTAATTTAGGCTGATGAGAAGCCAATAAAGCTCTGATGTAATGAGAACTCCACAGTCACTAGCATGAGGGATTCACTATGGGGGAATAGCTTTCTTAATATAGTCATTAGCTGAGCCCCATGGCTCTGCAGAAGTTAAACCACTCCGTGGGCTGGGACTTGTAGAGAATTTGGCATCTATACTTGTGGTGGGGAGGGGTGGGGGAAGGGAAGGAAAGGGGGGTGGTGAGGAATGAAAAGTCCAAGGAGCTGAGTTTCACAGAATTCTGAAGTTTTTATTTGTGGAAAGTAAGTTCACTGTGAATGACATCAGACTTACAAGTCACAATGCTGCTATTGTGCGGCTCTGTGCATAACAAGCTATTGTGGAATAGCTGCCATGGGAGATTGTTGAGACCCCCAGTGCAAGGCTGGAGTGGTAGGGAGCACCAGCACAAACACTCTGCAGGCTCATGGGTCCTCTGGCATGTACTGTGTATTTTTCCCTCCTAGTAACTAAGTTACTAGTTTAAATCTTGCTCATGAGAGAGATCTTAGACTCCAAGTTGGAAGGGGCTTCTGAGAGCATCCATCTAGACCAACAACTTCAACAGAAGTATCTGCCACACATCCCAAACAGAACATCATAAAACCTAGGCCTGGAAATCTCCTGTGATGGGGAAGCCATCCTGAAGCGGCCACTGCACTTTTGGACTGGGAAAACAGCACCAGTACGGCTTCAATGCTAGCTCAGATCGCCCCAGAGTGCATCTGTTTTATGTCTTAGGCAATTGGTTATTGGATGTTAGGGTGTGTTTATTGAGACTATGGGGAGAATTGATTATAACATACTAATACTATTACTAGCAAATACTATTACTGTTACTGCAAAATGGAGAAGCAGTGTAGAATAGAAGACAGAGAAGTGACTTTCAGAGTCTGAAAGCTCTGGCTTTGAATTCCTCTTGGACACACAGAGGCCATGTGATCCTGGGCAAGTTACTAAGTCTTAGAGAAAACTGTCTGGGCTTCTTGGGGTCACAAAGCACCTCTGCAAGGGCCCGGAGCAGAAGAGTTTCCTCAGTTGGTGTTCTCTATACCAGTGAAATCAAAGATCTGGTCCAAAAAAAAAAAAATGACAAAATGAGGCTGGTCAGAAACAAGGACCACGGCCTCCTGGCTGCTCCATATTGTCATTGTTAAGTTGTTTCAGTGGCGTCCAATTCTTCGTGACCTCATTGGCAAAAATACTGGAGTATTTTACCGTTTCCTTCTCCAGCTCATTTGACAGATGAAGAAACTGAGGCAGAGAGTTAAGTGACCTGCCCAGGGTCACACAGCTGGTCTGAGGCTGGATTTGAACTCATATCTTCCTGACTGTAGGCCCAGTGCTCTATCCATTGTACCACCTCACTGCCCCACAAATAAGGTGCTCCATCTCTGGACACTGCATTTTCACTGTCTTTCCCACATAACTAGAATGTTCTCCCTCCTCGGTTTTCTTTAAGTCCCTCTACAATTTACGTTCTACAATATTATCTCTGATTCAGCCTGTATATAATTTTGTTTGCATGTTCTCTCCCCCACCAGACTGGGAGCTCCTTGAAGGCAGGGGCTGCCTTTTGCCTTTCTTTGTGTCCTCAGCACCTAGCACAATGCCTGGCACATAGCAGGTGCTTAATCACTATTTACTGACTGATTGAGAATTATGTGGGTTATGTCTCCACTCTCATTTGTTCTGTCCTGGAAACCTGAGGAATTGCTGCCCTCTCCTTCCATGCTTACCAGGCACATTTTATTATCCCAGACCCTGTGCGAGGCATTTGGGAACATAAAACATGAGAATTGAGACAATTTTCCCCTTACATAGCTTACATTCTCCTAAGGCAATGGAACATGTACATAAATAAATAGACGACATATTCAAAATAAATACAAAGTCCCGGGGGTGGGAGAGGTTGCAGGAAAGGTGCCTTGCAGGAGGTGGCCTGGCAGGGATCAAAGCAGGTAAAGACAAGGAGACAAGGAAGGAGAGAACCCCAGTTATTACTATCTTGTTTTATAGTCATTCTGGTGATTGTTTCTTCCTTGACAAGGAAGGACTAGGCTCTTTCAGCCTAGGGGTAGTATTCCCCATCCTGGGCTGCTCATTCCCAATCAGTTACGAAGTTGTGTAGATTCTGTCTTCTAGCTCTTCCCTCCTCTCTAATTCCAGGACCACCACCCCAGCAAAGCCTCTTCTCTCCATCTGACTGGACTGATGCAGTATCCTCCCCAACTCCAATCAGTACTTTACACTGTTGCCAGAATAATCTTGATGCACAGATCTGGCCATACCATGCCTTGTACTCAAAAATCTTCAGTAGTTCTGTAATTTTTCTTGAGTCAAGATCAAATGACTCAGTCTAGGATTCAAGGTCCTCTCTAGTCTGGTATCACCCCACCTACCCAATGCTATCTCCATTCGCTCCACATCCTCCCATCCAATGGAAACTCCCCTTCCCACAGAGCCCAGGACTCATGCAGTGTCTTCCCTGGTCTACACTCACGCTGTTCTCTCCATCTAGAAGGCCTCCTCCCCTTCACCTGTTAATAATCATTTATTGTTGTTCAGGTATGTCCGGCTCTCCATGACCCCATTTGGGGTTTTCTTGGCAAAGATAAGGGAGTGATTTGTCATTTCCTTCTCCAGTTCATTTTACAGATGAGGAAACTGAGGCAAACAGGGTTACTAGTATCACATTTCTGTAGTACTTTGAGTTTTACAAAGTACTTTCTTCATAACAACTGAGAGAGGTAATACAAGTATTATTGTAACCCCATTTTACAGCTGAGGAGGTCAGAGAGGTTAAGTGACCAAGTCCATGTTGCCAGGAAGAGTTAAAGTTGAATACCTAAAGTTGAAAGGCTAGTCTTACCTTCCCCCCATCTTATATTCTACAACCCAGTGACATTTGCTTCCTTGCTGTTCAAACAAGACAACTCATTTTGGGACACTAGATATTTTCAATGGTCATCCCCATGCCTGGAATTCTCTCCCTTTTCATTTCCACCTCTGAGCTTCCCTGACTCATTTAAAATCAGAGCTTCTACAACAAACCTTTGCCAATCCCCCTTAATGCTTTTGTCTTCACTCCACTGATTATCTCTGATTTATACTATATATATATCTTATCTGTACAGCTGTCTCTCCTATTAGACCAGGAGCTCCTTGAGAGCTCAGAGTTCCCCGCTTTGTGTTCCTAGCACTTAGCATTGTACCTGGCATATAGTAGGCACTTAGTAAATGCTAGCTGACTTGACTTCCCATCAGGAAGAAAAGCTCTGTATAATCACAGCTTTTATGTGGGGGAAGGGTACGCTATTCAAAATATTACAAGTGGTTAAGTCTTGGCAGTTAATTCTTTCAGTTCTTGCCCTCCAAGTTACAGTATCATAGAAGGAAACTTGGATGTCATCACTCTCTGCTTTATCTGAAGTTTGAACCCTCACTACACAATTATAAACAAGTGGTCACCTAGCCTCTACTTGAATGTATTCAGTAATACTAATTCTTGAGAGCACCTGTTTCATTTTTGGAACCTCTAGGAAAAATCCTTTTAGAATAAGCTAGAAATTAAATGAGGTTCTCGGATTCAGTCCAGACTCAGCCTCAAGACTGTACTTACTACTCCACTCAAGGCCATCCGTCTGGTAGGGGCCCCTCTGTACTTACTTGAAAAAGCTTCCAGCCTGGCTATTTCTCTCTTCTGTGTGCCAACATGGAGGTAAGATCATGGAGGTAAATGTTTATTTAAACTCAACTGCTTCAAACTCCCCCTTTCTACAACCACTGGCTTTGCCTGCCTCTGGTTGGTTATACAATGAGACAAGAACGTACATGGGCAGGTTTTCTGTACATTTCTGCCGAGATACATAACTGGTTTACTCCAAGTGGATGATAGGGTTTTGGAGATCATCTAGTCCAGCTCCCTCAATTTACAGATGAGGAAACTAAGGGGTAAAGATAGTAAACAACTTGCCCATGGTCATAAGATAGGGACCTGATTGCAAATCCAAGGCTCTTTCTACTGTTCCACCTCAGCCCTCCTGAGTAACAAGGGCAGGACTGAAAAATGCTAGGAGCTGGACATGATCTTCTGATCTTTAGCTACACAAGGCGATTTCTCCAAGTTTACTGTAGAGGAGAACAGTTCACTGGTTATTGCTGACATCTGCAAAAATAGTTTGCACTATTCTTATACCTTCAACTCAGTTCATAATAATGATAGCTCTCTACGACTGACACAATTCTTTCCTGCCAACAGCCCTGTGGGAAGGGCAGTGCAAGGGTTATACCTCATGCTTCAGGCTCAGAGAGCTGAAGGGAGTTTCTTAGGCCAGCCAGTAGTCATAGAATGTTCAAGTGAGAAAGGATTTTGGGGATCGTCTTGTCTAATCTGATTCTATACATGAGGTAATTGGGGTTCCTGGAGATGATGTCATCCAAGGTCAGATACAGAATATTTGAGCTAAAAAGTTCCTCCACAGACCTTATCATAGAAACCTGGGGATAATAATTTCTTTCAGCTTTGGAGGTGACCCATAAATAAACGAACTTTCCATAACTAGCCAGATCTCATACTAAAGCCTTGTTACAACTGAACCCTGATTAGAATCAAGGTCTAACCAGAACAGGCATCTTCCCCTCTGTCTTGATCATTTAGCCAAAAAAGTACTTATCAAGCCTCCTTTACCTCCAGGACCAAAGACCTCATAGACAATCCCCTTTCCAGCAATGACTTCTATTTCTAGCTTAGGGATTATAGCCATCTCCTATTACTGCTGCTTCTAGGCATGACAATTTACTGCCCATGGTTCTACTCAGAATTTCAATGATTCAGTTATCAGTCACCTCCCTTCCCTGGCCACCACTCTCTGTTTCCTCAGAACCATTCATGCCAGTCCCATCTCTACTGTGACTACGTCCCAATTCCATTCCCCCTTTTCAATTATGTTTTCTGAGTCCCTATTTTATTGTTAACAAACTACTCTTCCTATTAGAATTCTTGTCTTCAAACCCTTTCTGTCTTCTCAAAGCCACAGAAACTGAGCTCCTTCCAGAAGATCCTGCCTTTCTAGTACTGGACGTATCTTCTCTCCTGCTCTCAAATACACTGAGTCAAGAAAAGGGGGAGGCATGATTCTTACTTCTCATATATACTTCCAGGCTTGGCCCCTACCACTCAGTGACCTCTTCTTTGAGGTTCACTCCAATTAGATCTATCACCCTACCCAGACCATGGGAACTGACATCAGCTGGCTCTTAGGGAATCATCCCTTCTTTCTCCCAAAGGGGCTAAAGGGATAATTTCAGCCACTCAAGTTCAGCACCAGCTCATAGTTTTCTTCACCAACTCAGCCCCTGTCCTTATACTTCAGGTTTTCAATTTATACCTCGATATCTCTTCAAATAATCTTGTTTCCCAGTTTATCTCTCATGATCTGTACTTTTATTCTACCTCAGCCATACACAAGAACGGTCATATCCTTGATCTCATCATCAGCCTCAATGGTTCCTTTCCTGAAATTAATAATTCCCAAATTGCTCTGAGGACAATCTCCTGTCTCCCCAGCTCTTTCTTTGCCTCACACTAGAACCTTTAGAGGCTTTCATCTGGCCCCTACCCTTGGATCTCTTGCTCCACTGTACTATCTTGGCTCACGCTTTTCCAAACTTCAACTCTTAAGTGCTCCTATCAGCTGCCTCATCAACATCTCACCCTTCTGTGTGTGCACTTGACCGCAGTGTCCCCTCCCATCTCCTGCAGCAGACTGTATATACAAACATTCCCTTTTCCTCTGAATCTTCAATCTCTCCTTAACAACTGGTCCCCATCCTTACCGCCTTCACACATGCCCAAGTCTTTCCCATATTTAACAAATCTTCACTTTGCGCCAATAACAATACAAATACGTTAAGCTCTATAAAGCTTTACATATACTAATTTGTTTGATCAAGCTCTCATCCGTTTTCTCTCTTCCCTTTTCTAGCCAAACTTCTTAAAAAAGCTATCTATACTCATGGCCTCTGTTCCCTCTCCTCTCACTCCTCTATCCTTTGCAATCTTTTGACCTCACTCAACTGAAAATGTCAAGTTATCAATGATCTCTTAATTGCCAGATCAGATGGGTTTTTTTTCTCTCAGTTCTCATCTTTATTGAGCTATCTGCCGCATTTAACATTATTAGCTGGCCCTCCAAGTTCAAATCTGACTTCAGATACTTACTAGTTGTGTGACCTGGGGCAAATCTCTGAATTTCTGTTTGCCTCAGTTTCCTCAAATGTAAAATGGGAGTAATAATAGCACCTACCTCATAGGGCTGTTGTGAGGACCAAATAAGATAGTACTTGTAAAAACTAAGCATAGTGTCCAGCACGTCAATGCGCTTTCTCCTCCTCCTCTCTGACTAGCTATCCTCCTGTGCCACTCCTTTCTCCTGGCTCACCTTCTCTATGTCACCTCTTTCTCAGTTTCTTTTGCTGGCTCATTACACACGTCATGGCCCCAAGTGCACCACATTTGGTCCTTGGGCTCTCTTCTCTTCTCCCTTTACACACCTTCTCTTGGTATGTTCATCAGCTACCTTGGGTTTAACAATCATTTCTATGCAGATGACACAGACAGACAGACAGACAGACTTAAGCTCAGGGAAGAGACTAGGATCTCTACCTCTCCATCCCTGCCTCTGTTTCTCCTCAACTGCCTATTGGACATTTCCAATGGAAGATGTTTCAGTGTCCAAAAGTGAATCATCATCTTTCTTCCAAATTTTTCCTAACTTCCCTATGTGTGTCAAAGTTACTGTCAGGTCCTTCTAATCTCTGCAGCATTTTTCACGTTCAACCCCTTTTCTTCACTCACAGAGCTTTCCACCTTAGTTCAGGCCCTCATCACACATTACCTATATTATTGTAACAGCCTCCTAATTGGTCTCTTGCCTCAGTCAAGTCTGTCATTACTCTAGTTCATCCTATACATTCCTGCCAAAGTAATTTTCCTTAAGTGCAGATCTGTCCATGCGATTGTCCTATTTAATCAACTCCAGTGACTTCCTAATGCCCTTGAGATAAAATATAGACTCCAGTGTTTAACTTTTAAAAGCCTCCACAATCTGAAGTCAACCAATTTTTCCAGTCTCATTTGACATTTCTCTCCTTCTTCCTAGATTCTATGATGCAGTTAAATAGGATTCCCTCAGTTTCTCCCATGACACTCCATCTCCCCTCCCTGTACAAAGCTCTGCACTGGCTGTCCCCTATGCCTGGAAAGCACTCCCTCCTTACTTCCATCTCAGGGTCCTTTTCTCCCTTTAAGATGTAGCTCAAGCACCACTTTCTGCTACAGAGCCTTTTCCTAACTACTCCTACCCCAACTACTACAATCCTCCCTTCCACACCATTTTGTATTTAACTACTTTGTACACATGTATGTATTCACTTCCTATTTATGCCATATATTTTTTACTTGTCTCCCTCATTAGAATGGAAGCTCTTTGAGAAAAGGGTTGTTTCATTAACGATCCTCATATCCTTAACACCATGCATCCTCTTCTGGATATTTTCTCTTACCAGGTCCCTGGCACATAGTAGGCACTTAATAAATACTTATAGAATGAGCTTCCTTCTCTAATGCTGTTCCTGTGATTCTGGATGGCCCTGGAGGACATCACACAGCTGGTTTTCCCAGCCTCCAGTGGCCTCAAACTTGTGCCCCAGTCCTGTCACTCTTTCCAACAACTCTATGGCATTCACTAAAAGGCTGTTTTAAACAAACCCCTACTCCATCCCTTCCGTTCTTTTCACCTTATACTTCAAGTTACTGTCACAACATTACATTAGTATCATCTCCCACTCTTTCTTCCTTTGCTCAAGGCTTAGAAGATAAGGTACCTTTGCCAAAGTCAGCCCTCTCTCTGTGCCCTTGTTCCCATTTCCTTCAGGAGCTTGTTCCTTTGAGCTCTAGTTCCTCTGATCATGCTCTCTCTTCTAATTTTCATACTTGTTTTACCCATTTCTGTCCATCAAACATTCCCAGATCAACCTTGTTCTTTAAAAACAAAAACCCTTTACTGGATCCCACCAGTCTCTTGATTTACTGTCCTATAGCTTTCTTTCCTTTCACAGCCAAACTCCTAGGAAAAGCTGTCTGAACTCATTGTCTCTACTTTCTCATCTCCCACTCGCTTCTTAACTCCTTGCAGCCTGCCTCTGCTTTCACCACTTCACTGGTCATCATTACTGCTAAATTCCACGGTCTTTTCTCAGTTCTCCTTCTTCTTGACTTCTCTGTGTCACTGAACACTGATGACCAAAGCTTCCTTGTGGAGGCTTCTTCTTCCCTAGTTATTTCTATGCTATTGCCCTGTTGTGGTTCTCCCAACTCTCCTTTGAAGAATCAGGATCCACATTCTTTTGTCCTGGGCCTGCTTCCTTTCTGTCTGGCGGTGTCTTCAGCAACCATGGATTCAGTGATCACAAAAATTACCATAGCTAGCATTTAAGGTTTGCAAAGCACTTTATAAAAATTATCTCATTTGATCCTCACAATAACCCTGGGAGGAAGGTGCTATTATTAACCTAATTCTACAGTTAAGGAAACTCAGGTAGACAGTGGTTAAGTGACTTGCCCAGGGTCATACAGCTCACAAGTGTCTGAGACCAGAAAGACTGTTGTGCCAATAGTCTGTACCTATGTAGGTAGTCCACAGAGGCAGCCTTCATCTCTCCCTGAATGCCCCACAGGCATCTCAGACTCAATAGATCCAAAGAGACTCATCTTTCTTCCTAATGTCCCTAGTTCCATCTGGGTCCCCACCTTCTTCTAGGCTCCCAGGTTTGCAATCCCAGGGAATCCTCCACTCTTGACTCTCGTCTCCCCATGCCCACTGACCATACACTCGGTTACCATTCCTTATCAATTCTCTTTCCTCAAAATCGCTTGCACCTTCTCAGCTCTCTCTACTCACAATGCATGCACACCTTGGCTCAGCCTCTCTTCTCTTATTCCCTGGACCCTTTGCAGTAGGCTCCCTGCATCCACGGCTCTTCTTAATCAGTTCTTGCTCCATACAGCTGCCAAGCTGATATTTATAAAGTACACATCTGGCCATGTGACTCTGGTGCTTAAGAAGCTTCAGGAGCTCCCGTTGGCTCTAGGATGAAGTACAAATTGCTCTGTTTAGTATTTTAAACCCTTGATGATCTGGCTCTGGCCTATCTTTTCCAGCTGATTACACATTACACTCCTTCATACATTCTTTTAGACAAAATGGTCTACTTGCTATGTTCCCTGTATATGGCATTCTATCATGTCCTATTTTCATATCTTTGCATAGGCTCTGTGCTGTGTTTGGGACAAACTCTCTGTTTACTTCTACCTTGGCTCTTTTCAAGGCTCAGCTCAAGTACTATCTCCTGCAGTCTTTTATAGAGTCTTCCAATTATTAGTCCTTCCTCCGAGTAAATCCCTTTAGACTTATTTTGTACATAACCTATAAACACAATTGTGCTCTTCTGGAAGAATGAAAGCTCTTTGTGGTCAGAGACTGTTTTTTGTTTTTTTTGTTTTGTTTTGTATTCCTGCTGACTAGCACAGAGTATAACACATAGTAGGTATTTAATAAGTGTTTTTTGATTGATTAGTGACCATCCAATTCTTATTCCTGTTTTACAGATGAGGAAACTGAGGATCAGGGAAGGGAAGTGGCTTGCTCTGTCTCAGACAGATGACTCACACCCAGGCCTTCTGACTTCAAGGTCACTGCCCTCTCCCCTGTATCACCCATAGCCTCTTGAAGTGAACACAGTTCTCTCTCTTCTCCAGATGAGGAAACTGATATCCTGAGAGAGTAGGTGACTTTCCAAGTGTCATGCAAGTTCACATGTGGCAGCAGGTTGAAGGGGCTTGGCAAGAGACAAGTGGCAAAACACAAAGTGTGTGTATGTGTGTTTGTGCGTATGTGGATATGTTTTGATGGTGGTGATGATGGAAAATTGTCAGTGCATACATGGGATCCGAAACCAAGTAAACAAATAGAAGCCAAGAGGACATAGATACAAGAAGGCAGAGTACAGCACAAGGTTCAAAGTCCTTACAAACAGTTGGTAACCAGGATAGCTTTCATGAACTAAGAGAGGAGAGTCATGACCATGGCAGGACAATTGTAGAGTCTGTTTAACTTCTTACTTCAATGGATCTTTGATCTCACAAATACTTCTTTTTCTTTGTCCCTTCCCTGTGCAAACTGTGACCCATCTATATCTTATCTCACACAACTTTTGTCCATGTCCTCTCATAACCTCTCTACACTGTCCACTCTACGTGTGCAAAGATCTGGAGGAAGGCCCCTGCATCTAGAAGATACAATGGCAGCATGAAGATTGTCCAATGACCAGTTCTTCTTCCTTTCCAGTTATACATCTCTCTGTGGGTATCCTTTATATTGCTTCTGTGCAATTCTTCAATGGTTGTTTAAGCAGTAAAGAAATTATAGAGGAATGAGCCCTGAATTTGAAGTCCAGGTTAAATTTTGGCTCTCACATTTCCTAGCATTATGACTTAGGGTCAATCAATTTAATTCAGCATTCACTAAGAACCAACTATATACATGACTCTGTGCTGGAAACCAGAGACAAAAAAAATGGCAGTTCTTGGTCTCAACAAAGAGCTTACAATCTACTAAGGAATGAAATTATGTGTGTGTGTTCATACATGCTATGAATTATGATATCAGATTATAGTAAGTATTGAGAAGAGACAAAATGTTATGGGAAAATTTGGAGAGGATTTTCCAGTCATGACGATTCAGTGAAGTCCTTCATGGAGGGGGTGCTACCTGAGGTGAGCCTGGAAAGAAGAAAAGGATTGCTACAGGAAGAGATGAAAAGGAATATTTTCCAGGTATGTGGAAACTGCCTTGGAAAATGTAGGTAGGTAGAAACTGACAGAACAAAGTAGGAGAGTAGTTGGTAGTCCAATCTGGCTAAAGTGCAGAGGGAGATGGAATGGTGTGAAAGTACTGGGAAGGTAGGCGAGAGACAGACTGTGGGCTCAAAAAATGAGGGAGTTGGACTAGAAACTATTTAAAGTCCCTTACAGTCTATAACTATAAAAGGAAAAGCTGCCTTTGTTATCTTTTTCACAGGATCACAGGATCATAAATTGAGCACTAGAAAGGAACTCAGAGGTCAACTAATCCAACACCTTACCTGAGATCACACAATCAGCAGTCAGGATTTGAAACCCAGGTCTTCTGGCTCGAACTCCAGCATTTTTTCTCCTGGACTAGAACTCAGGTCACCTAATTTCCAGTCAAGTGTTCTTTCTACTACAACATGCTGCCTCCCCAATGGACACAAAAGGAACATTGTTATTAGGGAGAGTCTAACCTTACCAATGCCATGAGTTCAAGGGAGCTGATTCTCTGTCTTAGTACAGAAGTCCCAGTGTAGAAAGATCTCCTAACCCAAAGAAATATCCTTTTCCCAGATCATTGGCTTTTCATGATGACTCCTCTTAGCCATAAGCCCATTAAGAGTCAAAGGATTCTGGGGGTCTGCAGAATCCTGAGATAAATAAAGACATAATTTATTTCTTCAAAGAGTCATTTTCCAGGACTCAGCAGTGATCCTTGAGACTGACTACTCTCCTTCAGTCCCAGATTGACCCTACTTTCTCACTCTTATGACAGTTAAACCCATTCCTGCCTGGGGGCCCACAGGTGCCAGTGACTAATGCCTGGCTAGGTAGGGGAGAGGGTGTATGGGCCCAACAAGGTGAGACCCTGGCAATGAGGCCCCTCTAGGGAAGTGGCAGATGTGGTATTACAGCTCCTTAGCCTAGAGGTGCTTGGCTGGCCCCCAGAACCAAACATCAACATACTGGTCTTTCCCACAAATGTTTTGGAATTTGCTTTCCCAGGAAGCCTTTTGAGTTCATAACAGTACGTCCTAACAAGGAGTGTCAACGCCAATGTCTCAACATGAACACGCTGAGCTGAGTGCTTGGATCCCAGCGAGGACTTCTCTGCCAACAGCACAATGCTGATGTGGAAGGAGAAAACAGCAGCAGCTGCCAAGATCTGGGGGAGTTCAGGCTAACTTTGTCACTGCAGCCTGACTTCTCCAAGTCACTGGTAATCTTGGGCTGCTTAGAAACAATGGCAATGCCATCTGAGAGCACCCAGGGACTCCCAACTGCTTCAAACTTTAGGCTAAAGAGATTTGATGGAGAAGGGAACAGGAATTTCTTATTATAATGGGGAGAGTTTCAAAAACAGTATTATTATTCCTCACTCTATGACTGTGTTAGAGCAGATAAAAAGATGTATTGCAGGAATTTATGAAACAATGAAGCTGGAAAGGTCCTGAGAACACTGGACAAGGGACAGCAGAGGCAGGGAAGGCCCTTAGAACCAAGATGTTTGAGCTTGAAGGGACTTTAGAACCCAGAATGTCAAAACACAAGGGTCTTTAAGGACCATAGGGACTCATCATTTTACAAATAAGGAAGTGATCTGAGGCACAGAAAAGGAAAAGTAACTTATCCAAAGTCAAAGACTAACTGGTGCACTGAGGACTAGAGCAGTGGCCTCCTAACTCCGTCGAGGGCCCTTCCCACCATACCAGACTGTCTCTCCAATGGCATGCTGGTTTTCTATGCACAGTTTTCTTGTTTGGAAAAGCTGTCTTAATTTCCATACCTCTATCATACTAGTGACTCTTTAATATTTGAAAAATACTTTACACCTTATTTTGTTTGAATTATGTGTTTTGAAACTATCATGTTTGAATTTATTTAAAACTTCACAATCATCCTGTAAGACCGGTACTACAGTAATTATTATCCCTATTTTTCAGATAAGGAAACTGATGCTTGGGGCAATTTACTGACTTGCCCAAAAGCATAGTTAGTAATGTGAGAGGCAGGATATGAATCCAGGTATTTCTGATCACAAGTTCAATAATTTATCTGCTTTGCCATACTTCCTCCTTACAACATCGGAGGGGAAAACTGGATGAAGGGTTCATAAGTACAGCATCTGTCTTAGTTTGTAAGGAGAATAATGTCTAAGCCAAAAATAGGAATTTACTGCATCTTCTATCACTCCGGTGAATTTGTCAAAAATAGTTTTTTTAAAAAAGCATCTTTATTGCCCTAAATGCAGCTCCTGGCAAAAGAATAACACCTGATTCATCTGTCCCCTTTGTGACTTACTTTTGGGGATGTCTGCGGGGTAAAAATGGGAAATCAACACATTACACAAACATCACCCCAGGGGCTGGTGTCACCAAGGAGTGATGGCTTAGCTTAACTGGGCTCTGCCTTGTGGACAAAAGATCATTGGTGCTTTCTCCTTTGAGCATGGATTTCAATTTACAGCACAGGCAGAAAGAGAAAAGCATCAGGGTGTTTGAAGTTCAGACCAAGTTGGCCTCTTTCCCCCAAACTACGTCACCACCTTTTGATTGTCTAAATCAAGCAGCATGGTGTGGCTGAAGGAGCACTGACTTCAGAGGCAGTAGACTTGGATTCGCCTCAGTTTTCCCTGCTGCCAAACAATAGATTTTCTTAGGAAGTTTCTAAAGATTTGCTCTAGTGTAGTAGAAAGTAAGAAGGCTGGATTTGGAAGCAGGGGGCCTAGGTTCAAGTCCTGGGTGGAGTGCTATGACTTTGGGCAGATCACTCAACCTGTCTAGCCTAACTTCCTGATTTATAAAATAAGGTGGTTAGGCTAGCTCATTTTCGAGATCCTGTCTAGTTCTAAAGCCAATGATCCAGTGACCCTAGATCACCTGGGGTCCAAGTGGTCAGACACAAGAGACAATCTGAGTTACTTTGCTTCCCCCCTTCCCTAATTCTTGCAGGCTAAGTTGTCTAGCCCACTCCTGCCTCTGATGGCTATGTGCAAGAACTGCAGGCTGTTGAAAGGCCATGTAACAGTTATGCTGTGTTTTTTCTTACTGTCTTTCTTTTTGAACACATGCCCACATTCAGTTCCAACAACTGTAGGAATCAACTTACTTTGCTTCTGAGAAGCAGCTGATTGCAGAAGACATATATACATGTGCTGTTCTCCTCCAGTGGTTTTTGTTGAAATCTATTACTTTAGTAAGTACTAAAGCCCAGTTGACATCTCCAGGTTGCTGGAAAGGGAATTCCTGTGAAGTTGGATTCCTAGCGGGGATTAAGGAGAGGGGACCAAAGTTCCAGGAGCAGGAAATTGCTGTTTCCTATCCTCTACAATGCCTGGTACTGGTTTGGGCTCACAGAAAACACTCAGACACTGGAGATAGCTTTAAAAAGAATAGCTCTTCATGCCACAAGTATCTACTAAGTACTAATTCAAATATCCTTCACTAAAGTCTAGAGTGCCAAGTTGACCCTGGGCTCTATAGAACTGTAGCAGAGAGCAAAAACTCTTGCATTTCAAAAGGTTTTGAATAGGAAGGGTAGTAACTATCTTTCATAAAAAAACAAAAAACAAAACACTGTAGTGGTAGAGGTTTGTTACCTGGCTGGCCACCAGGGGATGATTTTTTTTTTTTGGTTGGGGGAGAGTGGCACAACAACTCATCTGACACTCAGCAGACTAGATGTAGAGGGGTTTGAGATGTGGGTCTATGGAGGGAGCATCCACAATGGTAGGATCACAGCTCTTTTGAAATACTAAATACTAACAATTAACCACTGTACAGCATTTTTAGATTTAGAAGGGGTTCTCCTTAAGATAACTGCAAAGTAGTTAGTGTAAGTACTATTATCCCTGTTTTATGGAACAAGAAACTAAAGGTCAGAGAATCAATTGCTTAGGGTCATAAAATGCACTGATAAGGAAGATCTGACCATGTTATTAGAACACAAAAAGTGGAATAAGACGAGTGAAAAAGAAAACAAGTCACCTGATCTAATCCCATTCTAATAATAATAATTCCAACAATAATCATGATGACAGTAATAAATCATCCAATGTACAAGGATAATACTGAACTGTATGAAAAAACACATTAAACAGCTCACTCACCTTGTGGAATCTTTCTCTACTGATACACAAACATCATTTGGATTCGATACATATAACATTCTTAATGTACATGGAAGAAAAAGTGTCCGCAAGGCTTTGAGCTTGAATCCCGACATCAAAGTGAACTAATGGATGGATGAAGGCAACATCTACAAATACCTCTATTTCCTCTAGGCAAGAAAACCTTGAGTGGTTGATCTCCAGATGGTGCCTGTGACATAGGTAAAATCCACGAATGGGCTCAAAAGGCTCTCCACAGGCACCATCTGTATGAAGTCAGTCTAAGAAAGAGGCAATTACCAAATAGCTGTGTTGGTGGATTTGTTTATGGAAATAGAAAGAGTTTATGCTGGAGATTCGGGACAAGTCACTGCTCCTAGACATTACAGGAGGACAGATAGGAAGGAGAGGTAGATAGACAGAAAATTTAAATATCTCTTAAGCACTTAACATGTATCAGGCCTGTGCTAAGGACTGTGGATACCAAGACAAGCAGGCAAGAAGGAACTTCCATGGCCCATAGAGGGGAGGAGGATGGAGAGATATCGTGCACCCCTTCCACACAGGAGAACAGCTGGGGAATAGCCCTGGCTCCTATGGTAAATGGTCACCATGGTGGGGTTCAGGGGAGTCTAGAGACAAAGCCTGGACTTAGTGACAAGAGCAGATCAGGCAAGCAGACATACAAGTGGGACAATCCATCCAAGAGGCATTTACCAAATACCTACCTGGTAGGTAAAAAGATAGCTCATAAGCTCACTCTCTCTCATGGATTGACAGATGATAAATCCCTGTACTACATCTAAAGACCTCAAAACATCCTGGAACCCAGCGAACATACTGGACTGAAAATGCACTATTGCAGACCCCCATCGTTGCCCCAGTCTTCCTGATACAATGTTAGTCTTGAAAAACTTAAGAAAAAGATTCTTAATAAATGTCATGATATAAAATACTCTCTAAACTACATGGAATGAAAAGCTTTCAAAACATGGAAACCCAGCAGAGAGATCAACCTCTTGTGAGAACAGGATAAAGTACTGCCTATCATTTCTGTTGTCCTATCCACCATCAGGGTGTACCCAGAGGGCTTTTACTGAGCCTACAGAGGATGAGGTTACATCCCAATACTTGTATGCAACCTTCAAAAACAGTTATTTTACCCACCTGTATAAGAGTCCATCAAATAAAATATGAAAGAATAGTAGGACAGCAACTTGTCCCATTTCTATCTGAACTCCATGACATGATGTGAGTGACATAATGATGATGATGAAGATGATATGTCAGGCCCTATCATCTCTTAACTGGATCGTTACAGTAGTCTCCTAATTCGTCTCCCCATTGCCTCTAGGATAAAATAAAAATACACTTCTTTGGTGTCTTGAGCCCTTTCCAATCTGGTTCCAGCCTCCTTGTTCAGGTTTACTGCACACACCATTTTCTTCCATGGATGCATGCTGTATTCTGGCCAAAACTGCCCATCCGCTATGCTCTAAATGTAACATTCTATTTCCTGCCTTCCAGGCCTTTACAAGGAGGCTATCTGGCACCGTCCCCCTGCTCATGATATGTATGAGAGGACTGGCCATGACACTAATCCTAACCTCACCCCTGCCCCCAATAAAGGGCAAGGACTTTTTCTACTTTATCTCTGTAACCCCACTACCTATCACAGTGCTTGACACATAGTAGGAGCTTAATAAATCCTTAATGAATGATTAATGAGCTACACAACTTGCAAAGCATCTTCCATCCCTGATATCATTTGATCCTTACAACTCTTAGAGGTAGGTACTGTAGGCATTATTATTCCCACTTTACACATAAGTGGCATGTTTATGGTCATATCCCTAAAAAACAACAAGATGGGGTTCAAACCCAGATTTCTCCTGACTCCACGTCCGGTGGGATCTCCCCTACACCATACTAAGTTACGGACATAGGACGTAGGATTGTACATCAAGAACTAGAAAGGACCCTGGAGATCATCTAATCTAACTTCCTCATTTATACAGATAAGGGAACTGAGGTCCAGGGAATTTAAGTGACTTGTCCAAGGACACAGAGGCAGTGAGTATCAGAGGTGGAATCTGAACTCTGACTCCAGATCAAGGGGTCTTTTCTTGGCAGGAATGCACATAAATGTAGCTTGTCCTTTTTTTCTCTTCCCTTCTTGTGATCCTGGAGAATTCAATTTGCCTTCTAGTCTGCTTTGCGGGGGTCCTGTTTTTACTGATGACCTCACTCTTCTTTAGGTTCTAGGGTAGACTTCAGTCCTCATGACTTCTTTGCAAAGTCCATTTTCAGGGACAGATTTCCCAATCCTGGTTCATAGTGAATGAGGCTCTCACTTTGATAGCACTGGACCGTTGCCTGGTGTTTAGAAATGTCTTTTTGTATATTCCCCTGTTAGTAGACTTATTTCTCCGTAACTGTGCTTGTCTTTAGTTCAAGCTCATCTTTGGCAAGCAAGCACAAAGGGGAACACTATGAGCAATTACTCTGGGTACTTCTTATAGGCATGAAAAGATCCAAGGCCAAGAAGAAAATAAATCCATGTGAATATAGAGCAATTGGCCCAATTTTACAGTTCTTGATCAAGCAAGATTAACCCTATTTCCCCCTCCTAAAGTCAAAATAAAAAATGTGTTTTGGAGGTCGACATAAAGCAGCCCCAGGAGTTTCTAACAACTTACCTTTCTCATCTTATCTCATGTAATGTTTACAAATAGACTACAGGTTTGAGTACGACAGGATTACTATCCATCTTGAATGAATAAAGCATTTATTAAATGCTTACTTTGTGCAAAGCCCTGTGCCAAGTTGAGGGTACAAAGAGAAAAGTCAGATAGCTCCTGACCTCAAGGAGTTTACATTCCAGTGAAGGACACAACATATATGAATGGATTCATCTCAAGTCAGATGGAAAAATACCCTGGCCTTTAGGGCACAGCAGCAAAGCAGGTATTCTCTTCTTTCAGGTCATTTCCACTGATTAAATCCTGTCAGTTTCTGATGTTGAACCATATGACAGTACCAAGGACTTGGGTGACAAGATCTTTCTTTCTGGGTCTTCAGTAGCTGTGGCTGCAGCTGTCAGGATGCATCTCCACAGGGTTTGCTTTCCAGGTTGATGACTGAGGGCAGTAGGTTGGAGGCCTCAATATTCCAAAGACTTTTGGACCTAGGCTGTCTCTATCAGATTTAAGAATATCTTTTGAACATATCTCCTCTGAGTCTTCATAGGATTACAGATTTAAAACTAGATGGGGCTTTTTTTTTAAACAGGAAGAGATGAAAAGTGACCTGTTCAAGTTCAAACAGACAGTATGTAGTTAATCCAGGTGCTCTGGCTTCACGTCCGTGGCTTGTCCGACCTTGCCATGCTGACAATAAGTAGATTGAACTGGCTGTTCTCATGTAAGAAAACATGAGGAGAAATAGGTAGTGTCCATGCTGTATCTAAGCCAGCCACAACAAGTCTTGCTGTACTCAATATTGGTTGGATCAATAGGCCTTCTGATGCTATTCAGATTCAGTTTGTGAACTACAGACTTCTCAGTCTTAGAGCTAAGATCCTGATGTCCTACCCAAATTAAAAAAAATAAAGCCGACATAAATTTGATAGCACTTTAAGGTTTGCAAAGAATGGTCCATATTATCTCATTGGGTTGTCCCAACAATCCCAGGAGGAAGATGCCATTCACTTTAAGATCATGGCAGACAAGTTAAGGGATTGCCCCAGCACCCCATTAACAAGTAGCTGGTGTGGGCCTTGAACTTGGGTCTTCTTGATTCCAAGTTCATCATTCTTACCTATTATACCACCTTGCTGCCTCACTATACCTGTTTTTTAATATCAGAGAATGACTGCCAGGTATCTCTAAGAGTGATACTTCTAGTGGCTTTATTTTCCAGAGTCAGTCAACACATATCTCTCCTTCTGTTCTCTTTGTGTGAGTTCCACCAGTACTTTGAATTCTCTCAATAAAGTTAGCTCAAGTTGTGTATGTTAGACTTGACTGACAGGCTCACATGTTTACAATTCTTGAAAGGTTTGCAAATCTCATCTTCCTCCTGAAACTGTGAGTCATTAAGCAGTGGAGGCATCGAGAAAGTTAAAGTGAGACCTAATGTATTAAAGAGTACATGTTAATAAGAAAGAAAGCTTCTTGATTCTTAAAATTATAATTCATATTTTTAAAGCTCTAAAACAATGCAATTTAGGCCCGGCCACTCCAATTTAGTCACTGCAGAAGCCATTGAATGGTGGTGTGGTAACAAGTGCTCTTTTGGCCATCAGAAGATCAGATTCTAAGGGCTCACCCCTGGGACTAAACCCATGCCATGACCCTGAGAAAATTCCTTCTTCTGTTTCTATAGCGATAGATGAACAACTCTCTATCTCCTAGGGTTAGTGGGAGGAAAACTCTTGTAAAACTCTAAAGTTGGCTTATTCAAAGAATCACAGTATTTGCAAGTTGGAAGGAACCTATACACTAAACGAAGTCCCCCTACCAATCGTTTCAGTTTTATAGATGAAGAAATTGAGGTCCAACAAGGTTAAGTAACTTGTCCTACGATTCCAAAGTCTGTGGTCTTTCCACTACACCATCCAGCCTCCCAATCCAGCCTCATACTCTAACCTACCAAGACAACATGACCATGTTTAACTACTTTGTATATATTTGTACTTATTTACTTTATAAAACTTATGCTGTGTGCATGTATGTGGTTGTGTGGGTGGAGGGGCAGGGAAGTGGTACAGAGGATTGAGTACCCAGCCTGGAATCATCTTCTTGAATTAAATTCTAGCCTCAAACATTTACCACCTTTGTGACCCTAGGCAAGTCACTTAACCCTGTTTGCCTCAGTTTCCTCATCTGTAAAATAAGCCAGAGTAGGAAATGACAAACCACCCCAGTATATGTGTGCGTGTGTAAATACATAACACCTATACTTGTCTTCCCCATTAGAATGTATCCTACTTTCAAGTCAGGACTGCTTCATTCTTTATGTTTATATCCTTGGCATAGTATCTGGCACATAATAACAATGCCTGTTGCTTGTTTAAAACTGACTGACTGATGGAGGGTAGGACAAGGGACCTCTAAGGCAACAAAATTTTAATGTAGCAGAAAGAACTCTGGATTTGGTTTTGATGGTCAGCTCTGGGGCCTAGTTCCCTTAACTGTAAAAGAGGGCATTATATTAAATGATCTCTAGTTCTTTTTAGCCTTTCATCCTATGAAGAGTTCAGACCCTCCACCAAAACAATATTTGTTATCTTTTTAGAGAGAGACACCTTGCCTAGGCATTGCAATGGCCAGGTGGTCTGGTCCAGCTGACTCTTAGGCATCTCAGCCCTGAGCACTATCCTCCCTTTCCCCATCCACCTTCCTCTCCCCAGTCATGAGTCCTTGGTACTTCTGCCCAATATGCTATGCATTTTCCTAACTTGTTTTTAAACCTTCCTCAGTACAAATTGGGCAGTTCTAGTTGCAAGTTGGGGGATGGGCAGTGAATTCCTGTGGGACTGCTGAGTCAGTAACTGAGTAGAAGCTACTGAGTCATTTGTCTATATCTAAAATAGCGTTTTTTCACTTTGCTTGGAGATAAGACAAAAGTGAAAAGGAAGTCAGAGTGAATGTCTTTAGGACAAAAGACAATTTTTCTTTGGGGATAGGGAGTAGTTGAGGAGTTATATATGACTTAATAAACTGGTCAGTGCCATAGCTTCCTCCTCTGTAAAATGAATGGGTTTAGTTAGACTGTATTGTAGCGGTAAGAGCAGCAACTTTGAAATAAGAAGAAAGAGGTTCAAATCTGGACTCTACTCTTCACTAGCCCTTTAAAAACTGTACTTCCCTTTGGGATCTCAGTTTTTTCCTTTTATCATCCATGGGTATAACTGTATGGTCTCTAAGGCCTCTTCCAAATTTCTCATTCTACGCTGCCATATAGCTCTTATCATACATGCATGCAAACTTCACGGAGTCTCTACGCTATATGCTGGACTTCAAATTTTTGGCAAAATTCTACAACATTTTAATTAAAGGGATATGTAGTGAACGTCTAGAAAAAGAAGCAGTGATCACAAATCGCTTCCATGGATTCCTAAGGAACAGTTCATGCCCAACTAACCTTATATGCTAGGATTACTAGACTGGTGGATCAGGGGAATGCCATGTAGATACAGCAGATTTTAGCAAAGCCTTTGACAAAGATCTCTTGCTAGTCTTTTGGAAAAGAGAGATCTGAGCTGGACAGGAGGGCACTTAGGTAGATCAGGAAATGGTGGAACTGTCAGGTTCCAAAGTAGTGGTAATGAAGGGTTCTGTGGTAGTTGGGAAGAAGGTACCCAACCGATGCCTCAAAGGTCTGTTTTCTTAGCTCTATACTATTTAACATTCTTATCAGCAATTCAGTCAATGGCATAGAACACACTCCTATAAAAGTTGCAGATTACAAAGCTTGGAGGAATATGAATGGGACAATTGAGTCAGGATCAAAAAAGATCTTGACAGGCTGGAAAAGGAGGCTGGATGGTACAGTGGAAGGACCACAGACTGGGGTCCCAGGGCTTGAGTTCAATTCCAGCTGTGCCACTTACTTGTGGTGCTACTTGCTACCCAATCAAGTCAATAACCTCACTAAACCCCAATTTTTTTTCTGTATAGAATTGAGAGATTGGATGATCTCTAAGGTCTTCTTGATTATTGATGATCCTAAGAGTTTAACGAGATTAAATTTAATAGACATACATGTAAAATCTTATACTGAGCTTCAATCCCGGAGTGTGGAAAAACAGTCTGTTTGTTCTGACCTAGGCTTTCTCTGACCCACATGTTGTCTGTTCCTAGTCCATGTTCACTCCCTTACTCCTGTTCCCTCTTTAGCTGTTACTCCTATTCTCTCCCCTGTCCCCTTTTTCTGGGTCCCTTCTTCACCCTATCCCCACTCCCCACCTATATCTGGTTCTTCTATGTCTGGAAGCTTCTAGAAACCAGTTCTCTAGCTGAATGTTGATTTCCTGCTTGTGACCTAATAACAGGTCAGAAACCAATCAAACCCACATAAATAGAGCTTACCTCTCCGAACCTTGGTTTCTTTGTCTCTTAAAGGGGATAACAACCTTTGTACCACTTTACAGAATTATTGTGATTTAAATAAAAGTACAGGATATGTCTGTATCACTTAGGCTGGCAGTTCAGAGGCACTCATAGGCCCAGTCTCACTACTAATGGGCATGGGAGTTTTGATCCACTATCTTTGACCTGGCCCAGTCTGCCCTTCTTAGGCAATCTGGTGGGTCCTCTCCTCTTACGGGCTCATGACATTCATGTTGAACTTTGTGTAGACACCCATTTGGGCACAGCTTACTGCTTTTGAGAACTCCTGAGCTCAAGAGATCCTCCAACCTCAGATTCTCCCCATAGTAGATATCAGAGGTGAGTCCACCACACCCAGGACTGGAACTGTGAGTTACAGCAACATGAAATAAGAGCTGTGACTGTGATTATTACTGTTTCTCCGACTACCATGAGTTTCTAGAATGGAGCAGCAGATGAAATGCTGGTCGTAAAGAGTCAAGAAG
Source organism: Bettongia penicillata ogilbyi (assembly GCA_023548195.1). Classification (NCBI taxonomy): domain Eukaryota; kingdom Metazoa; phylum Chordata; class Mammalia; order Diprotodontia; family Potoroidae; genus Bettongia; species Bettongia penicillata. Next base: position 5,900,789 of record JAJHZJ010000315.1, on the reverse strand, counting down.
ACCTGAGTTGAAATCCTGCCTTAGACATCCTATGTGGGACCCTGAGCAAGTCCCACCTCTCTGTGCCTCAGTTTCCTCATCTGTAAAATGGGGACAGTAATAGCACCTATCTCCCAGGGTTCTTGTGAGGATCCAATGAGATATTCATAAAGCATTTTGCAGACCTTAAAGTGCCACCAAAATGCTATAACTATGATGATGATGATGATGGACTGGGCCATATCTTCCTTTGTATCCTCCAAAATGCCTACCATAGTATTATGCGCATAGTAGAGACTCCATCAGGATGTTCTAAATGAATGGATTCTACAGAATACTGGCTAATTAAAATCACTGACTCATATGTTAGAACTGGAAGTGACCTGAGAACACTTATCAACACTATCTCACCACTGTGTGACACATTAAGTTTTGTAAAGCACTTGCTTTTGAATAACTCTGTGAGGGAATGTAGTATAGTGTTTATTATCTCCATTTGATGGATGAAGAAACAGGATGAGATCCTGAATTGGAAGGGACCACAGAATACAAAATAGCATAGTTGCAAGGGACCTTAGAATGAAGGACATAAGGTACTAGAGTCGGAAGGGACCTTAGAATGTAGAACACAACCTAAAAAACAAGAATTGGAAGGGATCTTAGAATGTAGAATATAAAATCCTGGAGCTGGACAAGACTTTACAACATAAAACAGGGACTGTCAGTGCTAAAAGGGACCTCAGCAAATACATCCAGGCCATTATGAATACATCTGTGACCTTTTGGTAGGACTGAGTTTGTAATAAAAACCTTAATAAGGTCTTTTAATGTGCAAAAATAAAAAATTCAAATGTAGCAACAAGAAAATAACATCTTGTGACCATTACTATCCTCCTCCCATTTCTTCATACAAATGCTAAATTTGTTCCCATTGTGGATATATTTGGAAAGAGGCTTGAGACAGGGGAATGAATAAGGTGCCCACAAAAACTCAAAAATAGACATGCAGTGAATAGTGAGACCTCGGGCTTCCAATCTGTGCCATGGAGCTACAAGAATGGAAAGGCTTGTTTCGGAAACCTCCTTACAATGAAGGCTGAAAGGCAGCCGATGACTACTTGGCACAGATCGGGCCCATTAAAAGCAATTATGCGGCAACAAGAAAAGGCCAGCCTGTGACTATCCAGCCTGCAAGGCTGCGTGTGGTGGTGTTTATCGCTTGAGCTCCCGAGTGTGGGGTGGATGACCGTCAAATCATGTGAAGACCTGCAACCCCCGGGACGACACTGGGCACAGGATCCCTTTTGACCAGGGACAGGGGAAGGGAAGCTGAGGTCAACACTCTTCTCATTCTTTTTTTCTTCTTCCCGTTACACAGGAAGCCCAGTCACGTTGGCTTGGCACAAGTCCAAGAGGTTAGCTAAGGATTTATGGGGGTGAAGTGCTAAAAAGGAGAAAGAAAGGAAAAGAAATGGGAAGAAATAAGAGTGAAAACAGAAAGGCCAGCAGAACTCTGTTCCACCTGTGGCTGAGGGCCTGGCTCCATCTTTCTTTTTTACAGCAGTAACAGAAGTCAGGCAATTTCTTGCATGTTCTCCCAATAGGAGAAGGGAGAGAGGAAAGGGAAGGAAAAATCCCAGGTGAGGGGAAGAGGGCAGCAGACAGACTAGAGTAATACCAGCTTAAAGTACGTGTGAACAGTCCAGAGCAAGAGATATTAACAATATCTCACTAGATCCAGAAAGATCTATTCCTAAAAGGTCCTGGGGCAGCTGGTTGGAAGTGCATTGAGCTCCAGGGCTGGATTCAGGAAGATCTAAGTTCAAATCTGGCCTTAGACACTTACTAGATGTGTGTCCCTAGGCAAGTCACTTAATCCCTATTGGCCTCAGTTCCTTATCTGTAAAATGGAGGCCCACTGGAGAAGGAAAGAGCAAACCACTCCAATATCTTGCCCAAGAAAACCACATGGACCCAAGTCCATGGAGAGCTGACAAGTCACTGAACAATCAGAGCTTTGCCAGGAGTTAGGAGCGCAGAGAGGCAGAGGTCAACAGTAAGAGCGCTCTGTGATAGGCCGATACTGAGTAAGATAAGCAGAGCCAGGAGGCAAATTATAAAGTAACAGTAACACTGTGAAGACAAATAACTTGGAAAGACTTAAGAACTCTAACCATGATTCCAGAAGATCAATGATGATGAACGTCACCTACTCCTTGATGGAGAGGTGATAGGTTCAAGACGAAGGACAAGCAATAGATTTTTATACGACCAATGAGGGAATGTGTTTTGTTTGACAACCCCTTTTTTACTGAGGCTTTGTTTTCTTTCAATAGAAGGTGGGGAGGTAAATTGTAGCTCCCATTTCTACAGGGCTTTAAGGACTACAAAGCAGTCTGTTTACAGCAGTACAGTGAGGAATAGAGTATTATCATTCCCATTTTACAGGTGGGAGAAGCAGATGACAGTTCAGGGAGACTGACAGACATGCCCTCCTGCCCTGCCCCCGCCAATCCCTTTTTTGACTAACAGAGTGCTGTATGTGATCTGTATATCTAGGGGGGTTCCCTTCATGCTTCACTTTATACCTAGCCACAGTAACCTTCTGTAAAGTGTCCTTCCCCCTTCCCTTGTAGTTATAGACTCATAATCAAACCAGTACTAACATTGTAACCAAAAAGGGTGTACTAAGCTATTCCCTTGTGGCTTCCCAAGCCAAAAATATCCTTCCTTGGCTTCCATTCCCCTACTAGTGTTACTTCGCCCAATTACAATACAAGCTCCTTAAGGGCAGGGACTGCTTTCACTTTTGTATATATATTCCCAACCCTTAGCATAGTGCTTGGCACACAGCAGCTTAAATGCTCAAATAGTCATTCATTCATAAAGGAAAAAAATGACAATTATGACTTGTACCTTTGTCTCCTGATTTCAGCTTCAGGCTCCTGTCTGTGCCCCTGCAACCCGCAAGAACAGTGGTCATATAGGCATGCAGAGAGTCTGGACTTGGTGTGTTGGTTTTTGTGTGGTCATAGAGCCTTTCATTTTAAATGAAACTTTGATAGAACCCTTTATTTCTCACAAATTTTTTACAGAACTCTAGACATTTTTCAAAAACATTTTTTCAGTTTAAAAATGCTAAATAAAAAAAATTTTCATTAGTATCTTTTGATTTTACATTACCTTCATTTCCCAACCCCCTGCCCCTAAAAGAGCCATCTCTCACAGCAAAGAATAGGAAAGAAAGAAGGCAGTTCAGGCAAAGTCCCCCAACACATCAACCCAAACTGATAGTATATGCAAAGTTCCATATCTATAGTACCCTACATCTGCAAAGAAGTGAAGGAGGTGCATTCTCATGACTAACATTGTTTAATACAATTATGGTCAGTCCTTAGTTGTGATTTTTAAAAAATTGTAGCTATAAATAAGTTTGGTTATAAACATCAATTTTTGGAGATATTCAAATCAATAATATTACAAGCAACTCAGCATATTTAGTGACAAGATCAGAGTATTCCTAAACAAAGGAGATACAGCTTCATATACCAATGTGACCTGGTAGCTAAAAAAGTGAATGTAATTTGGGAGTGGAATTCCAAGAATCATAGACCTCAGAACAAGGAAGGTGACAGTCTAATGGTTCTCGCCCTGAACAAATCACGCTTTGCCTGTTGTAGGCCGTTTTGGATACCCTACGCTGACAAGCAACAGCATAGCCATTAGAGGGCAATCAGGATGTAAAGGAACCTGAAATCATGCCACATGAGGATTGGTTGAAAGAACTGGGGATGTTTAACCTCGAGAAGAGACTGCTGAAATTATACATGCATATCTTCTGTATCTGAATTAGATTTATGAATTTTTTAATGGTCAGAGTCTTGGTTATTAGCTCTTTTGCTTATTTTCTTTAAGCTTCCTGATATTACCCAGTTATCCATAAAAGGAGCTGGTATGAAACATATTTTAAATTAAGAATATAAATGGACAATGGTTATTTTACATTCATTCTGCTAGAAGAGATAAATAATCAAATTGTCTTGGGTTAGATACTATAGGACACATTAGAAAACCAATTCTAGATCAACAAGAAGTCAACTTTAGGGCCATGTGATTGGTTTCAATCAATTTTCTATGAATCTAAACATTAGCTGAATGTCTATGGCAAATGAGTACACTACAAATTCATGTTATCCAACCTTAATCAGAACCTTGTTGAAGTCAGTCCTTATATTCTGCACTGCTTCACCCCACTAATTTCCGATGTCACTCTCTACAGAAGCTATTCCAAACTGTGTCTTCTTTAATCTCTCATACCACCCCTCTCCTCAGTCTCTCAGCGAAGAACTTTGTCTCACTTAAAAGCGAAAACTGGGGCCCAGCATAAGTACCTTCTTCCCTGCTCTCTTCAGCTCAAAGTCCCTGACATCATCTTCCACCCTTTCTTCCTTTCCCCCAGTTTCTGACAGAGGAGGCCCTTCTTGTCAAGCCCAGCCCCTCTGTGTGTGTATCTGATCTCATCCCCTCCCATCCTCTCCATTAGGCTGCATCCTCACTCATTCCCTCTTCTTCAGTCTTCAAACCTGTCCCTATCTACTCATTTTTTCCCTCTTGCCTTCAAGGATGTCCAAGTCTATCCATCTAAAAAGCTGTCACAACATTCTATCATCTTCTCAAGTCATTGTCCATAGCTCTCCTCCCTTTCCTAGCCAAACTCCTTGAAAAGGCTATTATGCCCATTGCCTCCACTTGCTTTCTTTTACTCACTCCTCAACCCTCGGTAATCTGGCTTCCGACCTAATCAGTCAACCGAAACTGATCTCTCTAAAACTAGCAGTGAAGCCTTTGTTGCCAAATCCAACAGTTGTTTTTGATCTGAATCCTTTAGACCTCTCTGCCCCCTCTGACGCTGCTGATCCCCCTCTCCTTGTGGATATTCTATCCTGGACTTTTATAGCACTGCTCTTTCCTGCTTCTCTTGTTTCCTGTCTAACCACTTCTCAGCTTCTTTGTCGACTCCTTCCTTAGATCATGCCTCCAACCTATGGATATTTCCCAAGGTTCTGTCCTAGATCTCCTTCTCTTCTACCCCTACACCTTCCCTGGGTGACTTCATCAGCTTCCATGGCTTTACCCAACATCTCTGTGCAGGCAACTCACAGACGCACATGGACGCAGCCCAGATTTCTCCCTCAAGCTTCAGTATTGCAACACCTGCATCAGCCTACTGGGCTTTCCAAGTAGATGTCCTGGAGACATATCAAGTTCAACATGTAGAAAACTGACATTATTATCTTTCTTGTAGAATTTCTTGTTTTTGTAAAAAGCACTGCCGTTTTTCCAGGTTTTCAGGTTTATAAATTTAGCATAATTCTCATCTCCCTTTCTCATCCCCCAAATCTAATCAGCTACCAAATCTTGCCATTTCTACCTTGACAGCATCTCTTGCATCCAACCCCTTCCCTTAAGTCAATTAGTCCCTTAGTTCTGGCCCTCACCTAAATGATTGTAACATTCTTCCAACTGGGCTCCAAGTCTCAAGTCTGTCCCTTCTCCAAACCACATTATATACCTCTGCTTAAATAATTTTCCTTGTGTGTATATCCATCCATATGATTCCCCAGTCAATCAGTACCAGCAGCTTCCTATTGCCTAAAATAAAATAAAATACAATATAAATTCCTCTGTTTAGTTTTTAAAATCAGACAAAATCTGGCTCCAATCTCTCTTATAAGTCAAGTCATACATTTATTAAGCGCCTGTTGTGTGCCAGGCATTGTCCCAGACTAGGTACTGAAGATATAAAGAACATAAAAAACTGTCCCTGTCTCAAGGAGGTAACACTCTAACAGGGGAGACAAACATATACACAACTATGTTTGAACAAAACACATAAGGATAAATTAGAGATAATCAATAGAGGGCAAGCCTCATTAAGCAGAATGAGGAAGGCTTTTTGAAGAACGTGGGAAGCCAGGGAAACCAGGAGATAAGATGAAGGACAGCATTTCAGGCATGGAATAAAAATGAATATGAAAAAGCATTGAGTTGGGATATGTAGTGTGTTTCTGTTCCCCTTCCCATACTCTGAGAATCATGCATGCTGGCCTTCTCTCCATCTCTCTCACTTTTTAGTAAGGGAAGAATGGTCACAGAATAAGCATGGTTTGGAAGTCACTAGCACAGACATATGGAAACTGATGAATTCTTAGTCAACAATACAGGTGTAGAGCACTGCAGACAATTTGGTATAGTCAAAATCATTGCACTTGAATTCAGGGGAGACATCTTTCTTCCAAAATTTACAACTATGACATGGGCAAGCCATTTAGCCTCCCATAGTCTTGGTTTTATCATCTGTAAAATGAGGGTAAGGACATCTCCAATTCCAAACTCATAGGGCTGCTGTGAGAGCCAAATGAGACAATGCATGCAAATGTTTTGCAAACCTGAAAAATGATATAGAAATGTTAACAGTATTACTGCTGTTATGGGATACAGGAGGAACAGAAATAGGAATAGGAGGCGCTGTAGTGTAATATTAAGAACATTGGCACTGAGGTCAGGAGAACTGGATTAGAGCCCAGACCTTCCAATTATTTATGTGATCTTGAGAAAAACACTTTCCTGCTTTAAGACCGAGTTTCATCATATGCTAAATGAAGGAATTGGACTAGATGATCTCTAAAGTTCTTTCCAAGTCTAATATTCTATGTTCTAAGGCTGTAAGAACCTCTTCCTCTAACATGTTATGTTCTCTGAATTCTATGTTCTAAGTTCACTTCTAGTCCTCCGATCCTATGATTTTATGATTCCACTAGTCAAAGGATGGGGAAGAAATAAATATCTGTATACAAAGTAGAATAGAAAAGAGATTGTATATGAAACTGGTTTTTGCTTTTAGTTGTATAAGCACTCTTTCCTGGTAAAATCTCAATAATCACTGTATTAGCTAAATGGCTTTGATGGCTTAAGAATATTTCTGGGGCTTAGTTGATCCTGGTGGAAACTTTACAAATAGGAGTTGGACTCCTACTCTGCCAGAGTTGAAAATAAAGCACTCATTTTGGGAAAGCTTTTCAAATAAAATAGCTATTGTTTCATAACAATCTTCAGGTTAAGGGACGGAACGTGTGCTCCTTTTCAGGCCAGAACAACAGGCTGACATTACGAGCCCAGTTCCAGTGATCCCGTGCGTGACGCATACTCTGTGACTCAAGATCAGCGTCAACAGCATTGGAAAACACAGGGTTTGAGGGGTGGGGTGATAAAGACATATAGACCAAAAGGTGCTCAGGGGGAGCGAACATGAAGAGATGTTTCAGTAGCAATCACACTGTTCCTTCCCTCTCCACTCCTACACTCCTCAAAAGTATTTCTTGAAACTGCTTATGCGTTTGAACAGACCCAAGAGATACCAAACTCGGGACAGTGATGGAACTCAACCTGAAACACATCAGAAAGAGCCAAAAGAGATTTTCTTTTGACCTTTGTGTAAAATGTTAGTCTCTCCAATTCTGCTAGAACCCAGGAAAAAGGCTTTCTTTTGCCAAAAGCTGATACTTTACTGAGGAAAGCTAGCTGGTAAGTGGGGCTAAAGTTTGCAATAGAAACCCCCCCCAAAAAAAAACCCTAGAAAATTTAGAGCTACACAGAATGCTTTCAGTTTGAAGATGAGGAAAATGAGGCCCAGAGAGAGAGGACTCACCCAAGGTCACAAAAGTGTTAGTTAGGAGTTGAACACAGGTCCTTTAACAACACATCTAATATTCCCTCTATTATCATGCTGCCGTTTATGGGAAGAATAATAGCTAGAACCCAGGGAAGAGTGCTTATACAACTTAAGGCAAAAACCAGTTTCATATACAATCTCTTTTTTCTGTTCTACTTTGTATACAGATATGCACGCTTTAATTTGATGTCTGTGAAGATAAGAATAAAAAAAAACTTCACCAGAAAAAGTGAGGTGGAAATGGGAAAGAGATGGTACATGCATATTAGGAACTGGTCACAGCAGCAGTGTAGTCTCCTAGAATGAGGATTGGACTTGGAAGGCAGAGGATGGGTTTGAGCTCAACCTCCAACTTGGAGGAAGTTACTTTCCCTTCTCTAAGTAATTTCCCCTTCCTCCATCTAAATATTTGAAATGCTATTAAAACCAAATGTGATAGTGCATATAAATCATTCCGTAACCATGAAGTGCTTGCAGAAATATGAAAAACTATTATTGGGACCGTAGAACTAGCAATGTGGTAAGTTAGGCGATACTCACCCATCCCCTAGAAACAAAACCAAACCACACAGAAAACCTCCCCATCACAGACTTGTTAGGACGCTTAAAATTCCACCTAACAAAAGGGTAATAACTCATCTGCAATTAATACTTTAGTGTAAAGCATTTTCTTCAAAAGCTCAAATTGGATCTCATTAATTAGAGAGTTTCTTCCAACAATGTAGTTGGCAACCTATATGTTGCCTACCCTGTACAAACAACTATTGTCCAAGGCCTTTGTCAGTCACCAGAAGGCGTGGGAGGAGTTCACCCAACAGGCTGGAGGCTTTCTTTGCTTTCTCCTGGAATGGAGAGGGTGCCAGGGGAACATTTTGGCTGGTCATTCTTGTTAACATGACTTGCCCTTCTTTTCTTCACATCGTATAATTCCTTGATGAAGCATTTCATAAGATTCTTTTTAAATTGCTACTCCACGCCAAAGGGAAAACAGTAAGTAAGTCCTGGGAGTTCATGGAGGATAGACTTAGAATTGGTTGGGCCCTTAGAGATCATCTAGTTCAGCCCTTTCATGTTACAGATTGGGAAAGTGAGGGCCAGGAAGTTGAAGTGACGTGCCTATCTTATGGAGCCAGGCAGTAAGTGGCAAGAAGGACCCTGATCTTGATTTTAGATGCAGTAATCTTCCTACTATGTTATGCTGCGCACTGAGGAAAAGTCATTTGGGAAGTCCAGAGCAGCACTGGGGAAGAAGCACTGCACGCCAGAGAAGCAGTGCTGAAAATGTCTAGGAGAGAATCCTCAACATAAGTGTTTTGCCTTGGACTTATAGACAAAAATAATCATAATCCACTTTTCTATAGTGTTTTACAGTTTTACAAAGTACTTTCCTTATAATGGTCCTAGAAGGTTAGGAGTGCAATAATTATTACTTCTCATTTTATACATAAGAAAACTGAGGCTAAGAGAACAGGAGAGATTTCTGCTCTCAGGGTCACATGAAGCTGAGACTCAAACCCAAATCTTCTGACTCTCAGTCTTGTGCCCATTTCACTATGCCACACTGCTACTAAATAATCAGAGCTATGACTTAAAGAATGCTATAGTCCACAAAGGCCCTGCATACAGGACTAGTTTCTGTGGTCTTCATGGACTTGGTAATCAAATAGGAGTTCCTAGAAGTTTTTGCACAGAAAGTAAAATGAACAGGGTAGTACATTAGGAAGACTACTCTCGCAGCTATATAAAGGAGAGAGTAGAAAAGGAATTGATGGGGTGAGAGGCAATTAACCCAAGAACCTGGGTTAGAAGACCTACCTAAATTAGAGTGGCCCCAGTAGGAGGGGAGAGGAGGAACCATCAAAAGCTATTCTTAACTCAGAAATGACAGGATTTGGCAGGTGATTTTATTCTTACAACTACTCTACGAGGTATCCCCCTTTACAGACAAGGAAACTGAAACTCCGAACAATTTCCTCAGAATACAGTAACCACAGCACAGTAGTACAGCTCTTTCTAGGCCTATTATGAAGTCCACAGAAACTGTACTGGAGAAATGAGGAAGAGAAAAGGGACCAAGCCCTGGTGGTCAGGGAAACAATACCAGGGGACTTCAATACTAACTCCTGTAGCCTGGCAGAAGGGGAATGACGTCATGGACTATCAGGAGCTTGTCACCACCTTTTATCTAAAAGTCTGAAGCTTGAGGGAAGTAATCCCACCAGCACATGGGCATGAGGCAAGGAGATAGATTCTACATGCTTCCTACACCTGTGCTCCAGCTGAAGACTCATCAAAGCTTACTGAAAACATCAACAAAGAAAGGAGGTCATATGTCCTTGTAGCTTCTGCTCAGCTAACAGAAGACATGATGACACAGGCTTTCTGGTTCACCATGAACTTGTACTCTATTTAGTTTCACTTATGCTGGGTTAACACGACACTGTTTTTCCTGAAGTCAAACTGAAATGTTTTTATTTACAAAAGGGAAATTCAAGTTTCTGTGTGGACTTGGGTTATTTAGATTCAGCTCACTCCAGTTTATACTGAAAATTCTACTCAGCAATGCCACAAAGTACAGCATACTGAGCAGCAGTATCCTGTAGAATAAAGAATCCTGGGCTCTGGGAATCAGAAGAACTGAGACTTAAATCTAGCAATTATTCCCTGTGGGATCGTGAGGAAGTGACTTTATTTCATTGGAACTCAGTTTGAGAGGGGATGGGATTATACGTAAACGTATAAGGCCCTTTCCTGCTTTGACAGTCTGTTTTTTAAGGGCTTCTCAACTCTGATCATCAGTGTCCTAAGGTCCCTCTCTTGTCAAGACCTTTTTGGATCCTGACTGCCATTCATTATGTTAATTTCTCTTCTACCTTTGAATCATCTGCAAATTTGGTAAGTAATGGTAACTACAACTTTGGACAATGTATTATTAAAAAATTTGAATAGCACTGGATCAAGGAGATATTTCTGGAGCATTTAACTAGAGATGTCCCTCCAAAGTGACCTCTCCCTATTAACGTCTACTCTTTGGGTTTGGTAATTCAACCAGCCCCAAACCTACCTAACTGTGGCAGTATATAATCCACACATCACTATCTTTACCATAAAAATAACATGAGAGATTTGGTCAAACATTTTGATGATTTACAGCTAGATTTACAGCATTCCTTTGATCTACCAGTACAATTATACTCTGAAAAAAAGAAAATGGGATTAATCTGACATAACCTGTGCAAGGCTCTAAGTGATCCTTGCCCTGCCCGATGCTCATATTGTTTTTAGTAAAATATTCTAGTGCAGTGCTATTAAGCTCAAATAGAAACTGGGGCTGCTAACATACAGGCCACATATTAACTTAAAAAACCCCACAGATTAATATTATCTATGTTTTACTGTATTTTCATTTATTTTGTTAAAAATTTCCCAATTACATTTCAATCTGGTTCAGGCTGTACTTGGGAGTGTTGTGGGTCACGTGTGACACTTCTGTTCCAGGCAGGATGGCTAACTGAGTGTTGTCTCCTTAAAAGAGAAACAAATGAACCAAGTAAAACAAAACTACTACAACTAAAAGTATGAGAAAGGAAAGAAATCCTCACAGGATGACAGAAAGACAGAAAATAAACAAGCAAAAAGAAGTTTCAATGTAATGAATACCTGGGTGGTGCAGAGGATAAAAAACTTGGCCTGAAGTCAGGAATATCTGAGTTCAAATCTAGCCTCAGACTCTTACTAGTTATGAGACCCTCGGGGAGTCCCTTTACCTCTGCCTACGGTTCTTCAACTGTAAAGAGGGAAGAATAACAGCACCTTCAGGGCTGTGAGAATCAAATGAGATAATATTTGTAAGATACTTAGCACAATGTCTAGCATGTAGTAGGCACTTAAAAATGCTTTTCCTTCCTTCCTATGAAAGAGCAACAACAAAAAAATCTCCAAAAGGAAGGAATGAGACTACAGCAATAATAATTATATTACCTTACTGGAAGGGTCATTCAGTCAGTCAACAAGCATTTATAGTCTACTATGTGCTAGAGACTGTACTAAGTGCGAAAGGGATACAAAGAAAGGCAGAAGGCAGCCCCTGCTCTCAGGAAGCTCCCAGTCTAACGGGGCAGAAAACAGGCAAACAACTATGTACACACAAGCTATATACAGGATAAATAGGAAATAAAAAAGGAAAGGAACTAGAATGAAGAGGGACTAGTCATTTGGAACCTCAACAAGAGATACACAGGAAGATCTGGCATCTGTAAGAATATAAGAGTGGTGAAGGAAAATTAAAAAACGGGAGAATTGACAGTGAAGAAAAGACAGTGGAAAATCTTAATAAAGCATCAAACTCCTTGAGGAATGGACTGGTTCATTTAGTACACAAGCAATTCAAGATTGAAAGAAAAATTAAGAGAGCAAAAGAAAAAGCATTTCTAATGGAAGAAGACTCTAGATAGCTATAAACCAATGAAAGAGAGGTAGAGGATATGAATTAGTAAGATGATCCAAGAATTACTTATTTCCCAGAAAAAATATGAAGAAACAAAGGGTCAGAACATAATATTCTAGTAAGTCATACTAAGAGATTGCCCAGAAATTCCAGAAACAGAGGTAGAGTACAAACATATATAAGATGCAACAAAAATGATCCCTAATTTTAATTGACTGAGAAATGTAGTTAGTAAGTTATAAAATTTAAATGGCGGGGGGCGGAGCCAAGATGGCAGAGTAGAAGGATGCACGTTTACGAGCTCCAACCCACAGCCCGTAGAATTAATGTAAAAAGAGACCCCCCATAACTTCTGGACCACTGAAAGGGGTACAGAAACGGAGTGGAAGAGATTTCCGTGCCAGAGAGCCCTGGAAAGCCATCTCCAGGGTCCGTCGCGCCCCGGAAAGCGGACCCCACCCCCAGCGCTGCCCTGGACGCGGCCACAGAGAAGCTGACCCGAGCAGGCTTCAGGGACGGAAGCTCCGGCAGCCGGGCAAGTCCCTCCGCTCACATTAGCTACAGGTCAGTGAGAGAGAAGGCTGGGCTGGACGAGAGGGGGAGCAGAGTGCCTCCGTGACTCGGGCCCCCTCGGGAGGAAGCGGCGGTGGCAGAGACGGGGGCAGGAAGCGTGGAGGCAGAGGAGGGGGCGGCGGTGGAGCGGGCGGAGGCAGCGGCGGCTGCAGCTGAGACTCCCCCAGCAGCAGGCAGGATCTTCATTACTGAAAGTCTCTGCATAAACAACCTGAGGGAGCTGAGCCTGGGAGACGGCCCTGCCCCACCCTACTCCACTACTGAAGGCCTCTGCATAAAGCCCCTGAGGGAGCTGAGCCTGGGTGGTGCCCCCCCACCCCCGCACCATTCCTGAAGGTCTCTGCATAAAGCCCCTGAGGGAGCTGAGCCTGGGAGGCGGCCCTGCCCCCACCCCAGCACCAGAACTAAAGTTCACATTGATTAGCGGCCAGCAGCGGGGAAAATCTCAGACCCTAAGCACTAGCTGGGTGGATCCAGGCGGGGGTGGACAGGAATCTCAGAAGTCAAGTAACTGGCTGGGAAAATGCCTAGAAAAGGGAAGAAAAATAAGACTATAGAGAGTTTTTTCCAACAAATGCAAATGAGCCCGACATTTGGATCTGATGACAAGGACGCATTCTTGCCATCAGGGAAAGACGTGGAGGGCAGGGCCTCAGTACCCCATACACCCCAGGGGGTGTTGGGTGGGCTCAGGCCTTGGAAGAGCTCAAAAAGGAATTTTGAAAAGCAAGTTAGACAGGTGGAGGAAAAACTGGGAAGAGAAATGAGAGAGATGCAAGAAAAGTATGAAAAACGGGTCAATACCTTGGTTAAGGAGACCCAAAAAAAATGCTGAAGAAAATAACACCTTGAAGAATAGGCTCACTCAATTGGCAAAAGAGGTTCAAAAAGCCAATAAGGAGAAGAATGCTTTCAAAAGCAGAATGAGCCAAATGGAAAAAGTGGTTCAAAAGCTCACTAAATTTAATAGTTCTCTCAAAATTAGAATGGAACAGATGGAGTCTAATGACTTTACGAGAAACCAAGAAATCACCAAACAAAACCAAAAGAATGAAAATATGGAAGAGAATGTGAAATATCTCATGGGAAAAACAACTGACCTGGAAAATAGATCCAGGAGAGACAATTTAAAAATTATGGGACTACCTGAAAGCCATGATCAAAAAAAGAGCCTAGACATCATCTCTCATGAAATTATCAAGGAAAACTGCCCTGAGATTCTAGAAACAGAGAGCAAAATAAGTATTGAAGGAATCCATCGATCACCACCTGAAAGAGATCCAAAAAGAGAAACTCCTAGGAACATTGTGGCCAAATTCCAGAACTCCTAGCTCAAGGAGAAAATCTTGCAAGCAGCTAGAAAGAAACAATTCCAGTACTGTGGAAATACAATCAGGATAACTCAAGATCTAGCAGCCTCTACATTAAGGGATCGAAGGGCATGGAATAGGATATTCCAGAAGTCAAAGGAACTAGGACTCAAACCAAGAATCACCTACCCAGCTAAACTGAGTCTAATACTTCAGGGGAAAATATGGTCTTTCAATGAAACAGAGGACTTTCAAGCATTCTTGATGAAAAGACCAGAGCTGAAAAGAAAATTTGACTTTCAAACACAAGAATGAGAAGAAGCATGAAAAAGTAAATAGCAAAGAGAAGTCTTAAGGGACTTACCAGAAGTGAACTGTTTACATTCCTACATGGAAAGACAATATTTGTAACTCTTAAAACTTTTCAGTATCTGGGTAGTAGGTGGGACCACACACACACATGTACATGCATGCACGCACACACATACACACATGCACACACATACAGAGACAGAGAGCACAGAGTGAATTGAATAGGATGGGACTATAGCTGAAAAGAAATTAAGGTAAATGGTGAGAGAGAAATGTAGTGAGAGGAAAGAGGGTGAAATGGAATGGGGTAATTATATGTCATTTAAGAGGCAAGTAGGAGACTTTTTAGTGGAGGGAAAAAGAGGAGAGCTGAGAAAAAAAAAACAATTAGTTTACCCTCATCACATTTGACTAAAGGAAGGAATAAAATGCACACTCATTTGGGTATGAAAACCTATCTTACAGTATAGGAAAGTGGGGGAGAAGGAGATGGGCAAGGGGGGGGATGATGGAAGGGAGGGCAAAGGGAGGAGGGAGTAATTGGAAGTCAACACTTGGGGAGGGACAGGATCAAAAGACAGAAGAGAAACAATGAGGGGCAGGTTAGGAGGGATGGTAATTCAGTTAGTCTTACACAACACGACTATCAGGGAGGTCATTTGCAAAACTACACAGATATGGCCTATATTGAATTGCCTGCCATCCCAAAGGGAATGGGTGGGGAGGGAGGGATGGGGAGAATTTGGAACTCAAAGTTTTAGGAACAATTGTTTAGTATTGATGTTGCAACTAGGAAAGAAGACATACAGTTAATGAGGAATAGAAAGTCATCTGGCCTTACAAGAGAAAAGAGAAGATGGAGACAAGAGAAGGGAGGGATGACAGAAGAGAGGGCAGAGTGGAGATAGGGAAAATTAGAGTGCTTGGGGTATTGGGGTGGGGGAGGGGATAAAAGGGGAGAAAATTTGGAACCCAAAAATTTGTGAAAATGAATGTAAAAAGTTAAATAAATAAATAAATTAAAAAAAATTAATGGAGATAACTGAATGCTTGGCAATAAATAAATGAACATAACTGGAAAAAAAAAAGAATTAACTAAAAAATAAAAATAGCAAAGTAACAGGATATAAAAATAAATCCAAAATTTTACCAGTACTTCTATATATTACTAACAAAACCAAGAAAGACACAGAAAGAAAAACATCATTTAAAATAACAACTTTAAGTATCTGGAATTTTACCTATCAAGACACATAAGATTTAAATAAATATAACCACAAAAGAATTTTCACAGAATTACAGAAAGATATCCAGTCAATGTTTATGGTGCAGTTACAAACAATTTTGTACAAGTGATGTTATTATTTAGCTTATAGATTTAATGCCATTCTTCATATAGAGGAACAAAAAGTCATAAATAACTCGATAAATAATTTAAGAAACAGAAATGAAGGGCTTGGCATTTCTAGACCTTGAATTAGATTTTGAACCATTAATGATGATATTCTTTGGTACTAGATTTAAAAAAATTAAAGTTGACTCATGGAATAAATTAGATGAACAAGACATAGAAGGAAACATCTTCAGTTAAATCTTCAATAAACCTGAGAGTATGAAACACTGAAGAAAGAATTCTATTCAGCAAGAACTGCTGGGAATGATGGATAGCAGTCTGAAGGAAAATGGTCAAGACTATATTCTTATATCATATACCACAAGACATTCTAATAAATGCATAATGATCTCATTATAAAAAAAAAATCACACCATAATATAATTAGAGGGAAGTAGAAGGTTACATTTATCATGAACGATGAAAGGAATATATATTTAATCAATGGAGAATACAGATAAAACAGAAAAGTTAAGTTAAAAAAACTTTTGCATAAACAAAATCAATTCACCCAGCTTAAGAAAATATTGGGACTGGGAAAAATTTTTGTATAAAATATCTCAGATAAAGATCTCATATTCCAAATCTAAAGGGAATTGAAACATTTAAGATTAATGGGGGCCATTCTTCAATAAACAAGTTGTCAAAGGAAATGAACATCTTGAAAGGAAGAAATTGTCTGAAAAAGTACTCAAAATCACTACAAAGTGAAGAAACGCATGTCAATAAAACCCTGGAGTATCAAACTGGCAAAGATGGTATAAAATTCAAAAATCACTATTGGCTGTGGGAAAATGAGTACACTCATTCACTGCTAGTATAGTTGTGATATTGTCCAAAAATTTTGAAAAACAATTTGAAATTATGTAAGAAATATTACAAAATTGTACATAACCTTTGATCTAGTGATCCCACTATTGGTTTTATCCCAAAAGAAGCAAAGAAGGTTATTGACAGCAAGAACAGACCAATCCATAAAAAAATATTCATAGCAGCACTATTTGTAATGGCACAAAAATAAAAACAGTTTCTTAAGTTGAATTAAGATAAACTGTATGCAGAACGTTTGGGTAATAACTGAGCAAACTGTGGTATATGAATGTAAGAGACATTATTTTATTATAAAAAACACTGAATGAAGTTAAGAGTTAAGAAATTAAAGCAATATATGGGAAGACTCATGAATGGATTCAAAATTAGAAAAACAGAACCAAAAGAATAATACACAGGGACTACACCTACATAAAAGAAAATAACTTTAAATTGCAACAAAACTCAGATAAAACCAATAGCCTAACACTGGTACTAACTTATTCATGTACACACCCTTTCTTAAAACAAACTATGCAAGCTACTGAAAGATAAGGCTGCTTTATGCTATTTTGTTTAAGAATTTTGGGGATTACAAATTACGGCAGACTGAATTATGAATATGGAGATTTTCATAATGTGTGGAAATAAAATTTATCAATTATATATTTACATATACATATACATATATTCCAAAACATTGATAGGAATAAAGGTCAAAACTACCAGCCTATATTTCAAATGAGTCTTCTTTATCATAACAGCCTCTATCTATGTTAGTTGGCCCCCGTATGGGACAGGACATAGGAGGAACACTGGAAGGCTTGAGTTAAGCACCACATTGCATTCTCACAAAATCAACCAGTAACCCAAGAGACTATGGAAAAGACTTGGGGGCAATTTGAGTTAATCTCTCCTATGTGGGCTGGCCTAAGAATCCAGTTGTGGACCCTTTGGCAAGGAATAAAGATAGTTTTTAGATTTTGGTGGTGGGGCTACTGAGATAAATCCTAAGGAATTTCCTTGACATCTTTAAATCTCCTTGACAGAACTTTCCCCTACTTTACTTTCCTGCAAGTTGCTTTTTTTCTTTTTTCTTTTTTTAAATCACCTTTCAGACTTCTTTACCTTGGGATATCCGAATGTTTTTACTAAAGGAATTGTTTATCTGTACTCCCAGGCTCTCAGTGACCTATTGCACTAGATGTGGAAACAGGACTGACCAGGACTTCAACTTAAAGGCCAAAGTCCTCTTAAATACCCTTGATTTCTAGTTCATCAGCTTCTTCAACTCCTATGATCTGGATGGGATTCACTTCACCTCAGTATGGTCATACACTTGATCTCATTATCAACTATAAATGACAATTCTACACTCACAATTGTAAAATTCCTCTAACAATATTCTGCATGTTCCCCTTCCCCTGTGCCTGCTCTACCCCACCCCAAATCTCGACCCTCAGCACAGCCTCTGGTTTGTCCGTCTCACCATGCTTTCCCAAGCCCGTCACCCTTCCTCTGGCCTCACTTCAAAATTGTGACCCTTTAGTTCACCAGTTCAGCTCTCTTTGGACCCTTGAATCCCTTGCCTTGTTATCATGTTCTTGCTCCTCCCTTTCCAAATCAGAATCGAGATTATTTCTGCCATCTGCTTTCTCTGCTCCTGCTTAGGTGCTGGATCCACTACAAAGTTACGTTATTCAACACCAACTAAGCACTCCCTGCTCCATGGAAATTCTTTTGTTATCCCCATTTTCTATCAACTCTCCACGCAGCTGTTTACCTTCTCTTCCCTCCTTGGACCACCTACACCAGTGGTGTTAAATTCAAACAGAAATTGCAGGCTGCATATTGACATAGCAAACCACAAATTAACATTATTTATGTTGTATTTTTATTTTTAAAAACATTTCCCTTGCATCTTAATCTGGATCAGTTTCTCCAGAGTTTTTTGTGCTTCGTGGGAGCTCAACATCTCTTACTTACACCCATCTCCCCTTTTCCTCTCACCAGAGAACTTCACTTCACATATGCATGAAAAAAATTGAAGCTATCTGTTCCAAGCTCCCTCTTCTTCCCAATTCAAGTCACTTTAACATCACATCCCATTCTCTCTTCCTTTGGTCCAGTCTTGGAGTAAGAGGTGGTCCTTTTCCTTGTCAAAGCTAACTGCTCTGTTTATCTCTACCTGTCTATTCCAGGAGCTTAGCCCTTTAGTCCTCCTTTCCCTCTCTCCAATTTCCCTGTTCCCTCTAAAAGGTTCTTTTTCTATTATGAACTAGACAAATATCAACAAAAGATTTCCAAGTAAACGTACAGAGGAAGAAGGCTATATTAAACTGTGAATCTCTATGACATATTACCTGCTTAAAAAAAAGGATATGTTAAAATTAACAGTAGTAGCAATACTGCTTTGCTTGTCTTCACTGTAAACTTCCTTTTCTCTCTCTTCTGGGTAGACCATCCTTTTTTTTTGCATCTCTATCATTACCCTTTTTTCCCCACCCTCAACCTTCTCTCCCATTCCCAAATGAAAGCCCTACTTCTGGAATAGTACAAAATTAGAGTTCTTAAGTCTTTCAAAGTTTGTGGGGTTTTTTGTTTACAATAATGTAGTCATTGTATAAATTATCCTGGTTCTGCTAACTTTACTCAGCATCAGCTCACACAAATCTTTCCAGGTTTCTCTGGATCTTTCCCGTCACTTATGGTATAATTCTACTCCACTCCATTCATCTGCCATCATTTGTTCTCCCCTTAATTTTCAAACTCTCCTGTGCCACTAGTTCCTTTCCTGCTGCCTGTAAATGTGCTCAGAGCTTCCTAATCCTTATAAACTCTTCACTTCAGCCTCATTTTTCTCTCAAGTTATCATCCTACATTTCTCCTCCTTCCCCAAGTCAAACTCCTAGAAAAAATGTCTATCACTTGATTGTCTCCATTTCCTTCGCAATACCTAACTTCTTAACCCTTTGAATCTGACCTCAGTCCCCATGACTGAACTGAAAATGCTTTCTCCGAGGTTGGCCATGTACTCTTCATTGCCATTCTCCATCACTCTTGGCTTCTCTGTAACATTTTGCATTATTAACCACGCCCTCCTTCTGGATATTCTCTTGCCTGGGTTTTTATGACACTGTTCTGCTTCGGTTTTATTCCTACCCATCTGATCAATCCTCTTCAGTCTCCTTGGCTCTCTAACCTCTGCAGCCCCTTAGTTTCCTCCTGTGTAAAATGGGTAGGTTGGATTCCAAGACCTTGACAGTCCCTTCCAACTCCAAATCTGTGATGCTGTGATCCCTATTGATACACCAGGGCTCTGTCCTGACCCTTTGTTATTATATCTATAAAGCTCCTCAGTGATCATCAGCTCTTTCACATCCAGCTACCATCTCTATGAAGATTGCTCATCAGTATCTACAATTGGCTCTCATCCTCCTGAATTTCCAAACACTTGCATGGTTCACAGGCATTTTAAACTTAACATGTCCAAAAGAAACATGTCATTATCTTTCCCTCTAAACCCACCTCTCTTCCTGACTTTCCTATTTTTATAACAGGCATTCTCAACTTTTCACTCTCATTTCTCCTCATACACAGTTAAGTTTTCAAGTCTTGTCAATTTTACATCCTCAGTTGGAAAAGCTAGGTGGTGCAGTGGATAGAGCACCAGTGCAGGAGTGAGGAGGACCTGAGTTCAAATCTCACCTCAGACACTTGACACTCACTAGCTGTGTGACCTTGGGCAAGTCAATTGCCTCATCCTGGGTCATCTCTACTCATCCTGATGAATATCTGGTCACTGGATTCAGATGGTCTAGAGGAGAAGTGAGGCTGGTGACCTGCATAGCCCTCCCTCACTCAAAACAGTTTTAAGTCAAGCGCAAGTCACGTCATTATTTATCTGATGGCATGGTCTTCTTCAGCAACAAAGGACAAATACACACAACCTCAATACTTCTCATATCCACCCCTTCACTCCACTCACACCACAACTACCCTAGTTTAGATACTTATCACCTTTTGAGTAGATTATTGCAATGGCATCCTTGTTGGTCTCCCTAATTCTAAGCCTTTCCCCTCTCTATGCCACCTTTCATAGAGCTGTTAAAGTGATATTTTCAAAGCATAGGTCTGACTCCATCACTCCCTGATGAGATGCTTTACTATCCCCCACCCTGACACAAACACACACACACACACACACACACACACACACTGTCTTTATGAAAAGAAAATCACCTTTATTTGGCATTTAAAACCCTTTAAAACATCCAACCTGTCTTTCCAGTTTAAAACTGGCCTAATCAATGCTTCCTGTGCAGAACATTCCTCCTCCCTGCCTACTTTTGCATGGAGCGTCTGCTATGCCTGGAACACTCTCCCAACTCACCTTTGCTTCTCAGAAGTCCTAGCTCATTTCAAGCCTCAGCTTATTGACTGTCTATTTATATACTTCTCTGATTCTGTTTCTTCCCCACTTCTCCATCTCTACATTTCAAAGATATTTATCTCCTGTCATCTCTTGTCTAGATTATTCCAAAAGTCACCAAATGGGTTATCCTACTTCAAGTGTCTCTTCCCTTCAATTCATATCATGTAACCTCCTTACTTAATAAATTCTAGCGACTCCTAATTTCTTCTAGGATTAAATATAAACTTCTCTGCTTGGCACTGAAAGCTCTTCAAAATCTGGGTCCAGCTTCATTATACGTTCCTCCCATCCATGATCCTCTACAATACATCTAAATTGCCCTATTTGCTGTTGCTCACACAAAATACACCATTTCCCGCCTCAATGATTTTGCACTATTGTCCCTCAGGACTGGAATGCTCTTTCTCCTTATTTCCACCTCTTAGAATCCTTGCTTTTGTTCAAGGCTGAGCTCAAGGACCATGTTCTGCATGAGTCATTTTCTGGTTCCCTAGATACTGGTGCCTGTCCCTCCAAGGTCACTTTGTATCAGCTTTGTATATACCCACCTACGTAAACAGTGTCTCCCCTTTTAGAATGTAAGGTACTTGAAAACAGGGGCCATTTTGCTTTTGTTTATGTATCTACAATTCTAGCACAGGGCTTGGCACAGAGTAAGTGCCCAGGGAACACTTGATTCATTGGCCAGTCAGTCATGTTGTGCCTCTCTCCCCACCCTCCCTGCCATAAGGTAGGGACTGCTTTACTTTCATTTTTGTATTCAAAGTACCTAGCATAAGGTGCTACAGAAATGCTTATTGGCTGAAGACTCCCTTCCCTTTTTCAAAAAGGGAACATCTGTCTCCTGTTCTGATATCTCTTCCTTTCTCTACAATCATAACAATATCCTCAACAGTGTCTCAGAAGTTAGATCTGCCCATTTTGTCCATTTCCTGGGATACAGTTCATCGTGGTCAGGTGTTTAACTCATTGAGGGACAATGTAGTACAATCTTCTCATAAATCTTGACTTTGCTGTTATTTTGGATCAATCTTTTCTAATACGAAGACTGTTCTCAACAGAGAAAAGAGAAACAAGTGGAGCTATTTTACCTTTTCTCTACTGTCCATTATCATCATCACATTCACCTTGAGCACAGGTCCTCTTCCTATTTGGA
The DNA here is from genome assembly GCA_023548195.1 of Bettongia penicillata ogilbyi. NCBI lineage: Eukaryota > Metazoa > Chordata > Mammalia > Diprotodontia > Potoroidae > Bettongia > Bettongia penicillata. The sequence goes on along the minus strand of JAJHZJ010000315.1, from coordinate 5,878,642 downwards.
TCTCCCTCTTGGTCTCAACAGTGCCTCAAAAAGTCTTTTTTGTTATCCTTTATACTTGTTGCCAACCTCAACTCATTCTGAGTTTTTGTACTGATACTATGATTACAAGGACCTGCTGGGCCCCTGCATTTTATATTTATCCTGTTACATATCCTTGCTGCCATCATCAACAAATCTATTTTAAAAATCTAAGCTGATAATTTCCTGCACATCTACACTGGTCGGCTGAAGCAGTTGCCTTTTTGCTTCTGCAGAATTGCTTTTACTTCTTTAGATTTTCATTCCTGATAGCTTCACATTCCTCTAGGCCAACTCCTCCTGTATAATTTTAGGCCAGGAGTCTTGCCTATTTTTCCTCATTCTGACATTTTATTTCCTAGTGTTCTTTCTAGCTCAGACTTTTTATGACAATTTACATTTGAGGCAGGAAGGGCAGAAAGACTCCACTGCCCAGCCTGAGGCCTAATGTATGGGGCTGTGCTCTGTTGCTACAACTGGATACAACTGGGGGGAGGTGAGTGGCTATCAATTATTTCATTTATGGCTATTGTAAGACCATTTTGTAAGTGTGTAAAGACAAAAAAAGAGGTACTCTACAGCAATCCTGATTGGAGCGGTGGCCTTCTCTATCTTTCTCCCCACCCCCAAAACATATAGTTTCCATTTTCTGGGTCTTCTCAGTACTAAGAAATTTTCTGAGAGAAATTTTCATAAAGCTCCCACATCCCTTTCACAACACGCTGGCTTTGCAAACAACTAGCTGGTCCGGGGATTTAAAAAACCCAAGCGGATTCTTGGGAATAAGTAACATTCTCAAAAGGTGGATTGATCAGTGCAACTAAGTGAGGGAATATGCCTAAAGGCACACAGGAAGCCTGTAGCTGAAGTAACACACAAAACTAATTTTACTCTAGCGTTAGAGTTCTTTCCACTATAACATGTCCTGATCTTCTTGGCTGAAAATGATCCCTCATCTGATCTCCAAACACTTCAGAATTCTCCTACACGCTAATCATGTTGTAACGTTTATTGATCTATATTCTTATCTCTCCTTGTAGTACAGATGTTCTACAAGGATAATCGTCTTTATTTCCCATAGTGGCTACTTCGTACATATAGTAGATATTCTGGAAATGCTTGCTGAATGAATCTAAGAATAAATTAATGAACTACCTAAAATTTCCCTTAAGCACATAATAAGTTGATTCACACCTGTGTTCTGAAAAGAAAGCAGTACAAATTCCTTCCATGTTCATAGGCTCAGAATCTCAGCAGAGATTCTGGAAGAGATCTCAGAGGATAGCTAGCTCAGTCTGTACCTGACCATGAATTCTTCTGTAACTTGTCAAATGAATCGTAACACAGCCTGTGCTTGAAGGTGGGAGAAAGGTGCTGGTTTGGGAGCCAAAGAATCTAAATTCAAATATCTCTCTTACTACTTGGGACTCTTTTCTTTTGCATCAACCACTTTCCCACCTGATCAAACCTCTACCCTGAGGCCTCCCACTTCTTTGATGATCACCTTCCTACGCCACTTCTCTTCCTCCCTGCCAAACACCTTGGCCTGATGTGGGTACCTGTCCTCTCCCCTCACTGCTTTCCACATGCTTTTTTATATGTTCCCTTCTGTCAGAATGTAAGCTCCTTGAGGCCAGAGACTACCTTGTTTGCACAGTGTCTTATTTCTTATGTAGCAAACACTAAATGCTCTATCTGTCTGTCAGTCTATCTGCCTGCCTGTCTGCCTGCCTGCCTATCTATCTATCGGTCTATCTATCATCTATCTATCCATCTATCTATTTTGTGTGACCTTGGGCAAACTGATCATCTCCCCATGCCTCAGTTTCCTCAGCTGTAAAATAAAGGGACCTATGACATCTCTTCGACTCTAGATCTGTGACCCTCTGACCACCAGTGAAGGGGAAACCCTTTCACTGTTTCCAGAGGCAGCCAATTTCAGCTTTAGCTAGCTTTCATTTTGTCCTTACACTGAGCAGAAACTTGTCTTTCTGCAACTTCTAACGACTGTTTCTACTTCTGCCCCATGGGTCCAAGCAGCACAAACCTAAAACCTCTTTCAGGGATATTTCAAACCCTAAAAGATAGCTATCATGTCTTCCCTAAGTCTTTTCTCCAAAAAATACTATCTTCGGTTCCTTCAAATGATCCTGGTAGGGCCTAGTCTCCTGCCTACTTATCACCTGGATGGTGTCTTCTGGCCATTTTCTATCAGTATTCTTTTTTCCCTCTTCAAATTAATTAATTTTTAGTTTTCAACTTTTGCTTTTATAAGATTCTGCATTCTAAAATTTCCCCCCTCCTCCACTTCCCCCTCCCTAAAACAGCATAAAGTTTTGCTATATAGGCTATACATGAATGATCATATTAAACATATTTCCATATTATTCATGCTGTGAAAGAAAAATCAGAACAAAATGGAAAAGCCATGAGAATGAAAAAAACAAAAAGCAACAAAAAAGGTGACAATAGTCTGCTCTGATCTGTATTCAGACTCCATAATTCTTTCTCTAGTTGTGACTAGCATTTTTCATCATGAGTCTTTTGGAATTATCTTAGAACATTGTATTACTAAGAGGCAAATCTATCAAAGTTGGTTATTGTGTACAACGTTCTCCTGGTAGTTCACTTCATTCAGCATCAGTTCACATAAATCTTTCCAGGTTTTTCTGAAATCCACTTGCTCATCATTTCTTCAGTATTCCATTACATTCATATATCACACCTTGTTCAGCCAATGCTCAACTGATGGACATCTCATCAATTTCCAATTATTGGCCACCACAAAAAGAGTTGCTATAAATATTTTTGTAAATGTGGTCCTTTCCCTTTTTTTATGGTCTCCTTGGAATGCACAGTTTTATATATCCAAAGAGTACAGTTCCAAATTGTTCTTCAGAATGGCTGGATAAATTCACAACTCCACCAACAAAGAAATGGTATTCCAATTTTCCTACATCTTCTCCATCATTTACAATTTTCCTGTTTTGTCACATTAGCCAATCTGATAAGTGTGCTGTGGTACCTCAGAGTTGTTTTAATTTTAATTTAATTTAATAGTTATTTGGAGCATTTTTTCATATGACTATAGAAAGCCTTAATTTCTTCATCTGAAATGATTTGTATTCTTAGATTTGACTCAGTTCTCTATATATTTTAGAAATGAGGCTTTAAAAAATTCAGTAAAAATTGTTTCCCAGCTTTATGTTTTCCTTCTAATCTTGGTTTCATTGGCTCTGTTTGTGCAAAAACTGTTTAATTTAATGTAATCAAAATCATCCATTTTGCATTATATAATGTTCTCTATCTTTTATTTTGTCATAAATCCTTCTATTCTCCATAGATCTGACAAGCAAACTATTTCCTGCTCTCCTAATTTGTTCATAGTTTCACCTTTTATGTCTAAATTGTGTACCAATTTTGACCTTATTTAGGTATATGATGTAAGATGTTGTACTATGCCTAGTTTCTGCTATACTGTTTTCCAGTTTTCCCAGTAGTTTTTGTCAAATAGTGAGTTCTTATCCCAGAAGCTAGAATCTCTAGGTTTATCAAACTATAGTATTACTATATATACTATAGTCACTGACTACTGTGTCTTGTGTACCTAACCTATTCCACTGATCCACCACTCTATTTCCTAGCCAGTACCACGTAGTTTTGATTACTGTTTTATAATACTGTTTTACATCTGGTACAGCTGGCCACTTTCCCTTGCATTTCTTTTCATTAATTCCCTTGACATTAATTTCCAAAATATCTTTTGTTTTTCCAGATGAATTTTATTACTATTTTTTCTCTCTCTATAAAATAATTTTTTGGTAGTTTGATTGGTATGGCACTGAATAAGTAAATTAATTTAGGTAGAATTGTCATTTTTTATCATATTAGTTCAGCTTACTTATGAGGAACTGATATTTTTCCAAATGATTAGATCTGACGTTATTTGTGTGAGAAGTGTTCTGTAATTGTGTTCACATAGTTCCTGGGTTTGTCGTAGCAGTTAGACTTCCAAATATTTTATATTGTCTACAGTTATTTTAAATGGAATTTCTCTTTCTATCTCTTGCTGCTAGGCTTTGAGAGTAATAAATGGATATATAATATATAGAAACATCTAGAATTTATGTGGGTTTACTTCATATCCTGCAACTTTGCTAGAGTTGTTATTTACTTCAAGCAGTTTAGTTGGTTCTCTAGGATTCTCTAAGTATACCATCATATCGTGTGCAAAGAGTGATAGTATTGCTTCTTTATTGCCTTATCAATAGTCTTTTTAAAATGAAGTTTCCAGAGTCACAATGTTCCACATGTGTTCTGACCAAGAACCATATTTCACTACATAAGCAATACCATCACAACATTGTCATACCCTTTCTTTTCCAGTCCAAAATTGGTTTATAACCTTTCATCATGTAATCATCGCATGGCATAATTCCGTTTCATTCCACTGAAAGGTTATCAGAGCAGCAATGTATTCACCAGTGGCATTTGGATATGTATTGATCTCCTGCATGCTGCAAGCCATGAGCCTAGAATTTTCAGTGCACAAGCACTGTCAGTATATTTCCAAAAGCCAACTTGCATGGTTTCTTTAGAGTGGTGTAGTACTAATAGTATTTTCACTCAAATTAATGAAGAGCTGTAGGTTCAAAGGGAAAGGAGGATGAAGGGGAGGTAGGTGAAGCTACCATGATTAAGTCTTGTGATATGGTAAGACTTGCATCTTGTGCTAACTAAACTGTACAGTTTGCCTGCCAATGATACAGTTTAGTAATAAATGATTTTTAAGTAATACCAGCACAAAATGGGTTTAAAAAAAAGCTTCATGTAATGGTTGCAACTCCACTTGCAAAAAATTTGTCATAAAATCTGCAATGATTATGCAGTGAAATACGGTAAGAGTACAGGGAAACCAACCATATTCTGTGTTTTGGACTCTGCATCGCTTAATGCAGCCTAAGACTGCATTCATTAGCTGCATTATATGCAACAGGGAAACACTAAACACTTGCCGAATAAATATAGGAATTAAGCAAGGATGCCGCCATTGTACACTGGTATTTGGTACAGTGCTAGAAATCCTAACAGTAACCATAAGACAAAAGAAAGAAATGAAGGGCATAACAGAATTACCTCTATTTGCTAATGACATGGTAGTTTACTTAGAAAATCCTAAATAATTAGCAAAAAAAAAGAAAGAATAAAAACACCCAAGAGAATCAATGGTTTCATTAAGTAGCAAGATATAGAGTAAATCCTTGAAAACTAAAAGCATTTCTGTACAATAATAACAAAATCCAGAAGGACATAATAAAAAGTCTCATCCAAAATAATTATACACTATATGAAATACCTAGGACTCATGCTACCCAGGCATACTCAAAACCTGCACAGGTATGATTCTACAACTGAGTCCAGGAGTTTTGGGAAGCCCTGATGCACTGCTGATTCGGATTCAGCTTGAAGTTCAATTTTTAAAACCCTCAGGTCTTTTTTAGACAAACTGTTCTTGAGTCATGGACTCTCCAAACTTGCACTTGTAAATCTGATTTTTTTGAACCATAGTGCAGGACTTTCTTTTCATCACACTTTAATTTTTTTAGATCAGGCCCATCATTCTAACCTATCAAAATATTTTTTGTATCTTGACTTTGTCATCTAGTGCTCTGGATATCCTTGTGAGCTCCATGTCAAGTAAAAATGTAGAGCAGTCATCTTATGGACTCACTGAGATCACTGATAAAAATGTTGAGTACAACAGAACCAAGGGCATATCCCTGGGGCATTCTATTAGTAAGATCTCCCTGCAAGTTGACATTAAGCCTTTGAAGTCTACTCTTTGTGTACAAGCATGTAAACATTCAACTTACAGGCTTTTAAAATTTAAAGTGACCTTAAAAAGTGATTTACTTCAATCCTCTGCATTTTACAAATGGGAAAACTGAGGTCCAAAAAGTTAAGTGATTTGTCTAGTAAGTCAATGTGGTAACGTGTAAAGGACACTAGATTTGGAGTCTGAGGGACAGGATTCAAATTCTTACTATTTGTGTGACTTTGGACAAGTGGCCTTGGACCCTCTTAGTGTCTTTAGGCCTCAGTTACCTCACATGTAAATGAGGAGGTTGTGCTAGAGAAACTTTAAGGTTCCTTCCAGCTCTACATCTCTGAGCCTATGAAATGCCAGACCCCCTCCATCATGCAAGCCTCTCTTGCTTAATTCCTCTCCTCTTTAGATGTGACCAGGCCATGCGCCCACTGCCCGCCAAGGTGGACACCTTTCACTTGGGATGAAGAATCAGGAGCAAGGGATACTTCAGCTGGGATATATCAAAGTCTGGGTTCAGTCTGAGGATAGTTTTCATTGTCACTATTACTCAATTCTGGAACAAGGCTCATTTGATTACTCAACAAATATTCATTAAGGACTTTGTGTAGAGCACTTTGTTAAGCACAACAGATAAAAGAATAGATATGAGTCTCAAGGAGTTTACGACTTGAAAATACAGAGATGCAAATAAAAGAGGCAGGCAGCACTAAATCATGGTATAGTGGATAGAACACTGGACTTTGGAGTCAGGAAGACTTGGTTTAAAATACTGCTTCACATACTTACTACTTGTATGATCTTGATCATATCAATTAAATTCTCTGGCCCTCAATTTCCTTATCTGTAAAATGAGGAGCTTGGACTCTGTAACCTCTAATGTCCCTTCTGGCCCTAATCCTATAATTCTAAGAACTAGGATACAAATGAGAGTGAGATAAGGGCGAGGAGAGATGCAAACAAAGTGTTATAAGAACTTTGAAGAGGAAAAGGTAATTTCAATTATGAAAGTAAATGAAGGCTCCATGGAGGATATGGTGGTACATCTGCTGTGTCTTAAAGGACCTTAATAGATGGGAAATGGAGGTAGGTCATAGTATAAGCAAAGGCACTGAAACAGGAAAAGGAAGGAAAAATGTTTATTGAATTGAAAAGAACTGATGATGGAGAATAGTATAGTTTGGCTAGAATGTAGGCAGTCAATAAACATTTATAAGCACCTACTATGTGCTGGGCACTGTGCAACGTGCTGGGGATACAAATGCAAAAAAAAGGAGTCCCTGCCTTAAGAAGTTTAAGTCAAATGGGGGAAGATATAGAAAAGGAAGCTGAAAGGATGTGGGGGAGAGAAGGAAGATGTCCCACAAGAGGACATGGGGGGAAGTTGGAGAAGTTCTAAGGCTATGCATTTAGGGAAGAAATGAGATGTCTGACCCAGGGTCCCTCCTCAGATGGAGGTTTGGGATTAACGTTCCCCCTCCTCGCAAACAGAAGGAAAGAGGGCAGTGAGAAGGTGGGGAATCGAGGCTCTTGAGGTCTCTCAGGATGATGAGAGCTTTCTGAGGCATGATGGAGAAGTCCCCTCATGGTGCAGCCAGTTGAGAAATGAAATGTATGTGTGGCAGATTACTGGAGGGAAACAGAACAAGATAAGATGGAAAGGTAGGACAGTGCCGTACCACAGAGGGTCTTGAATGCCATGATCACTTAATTCAGTAAGCAATGGGGAGCCACTGAAAGTTATGAGGTGAAGGGTGATGTATGAAAGGAGTGTGTAAGGAAAATTACTTGGGCAGTAGTGTGACACATGCATTGGAAAGGAGCTAAATTACAGGCAGGAAGACTAGTAAGGAGGCTATTTCAGTTTTCTAGGAAAGAAGGAATGAGAACTGAAGTCAGGTAGCTGCAGTGGGGGTGAAAAGGAGAGAGAGATATAAAGGCAGTTTCCCCCTTAAGGGATCAGCTCTTCCAGTTCCTTCGAAAGGAAGGTCCAGATATGTTTTCAAGGTAAAAGGATCCTAAAATTACAACACTCAGGAATACCTTCAACTGACTGAGTAATATTTCAGGTTCTTTCCTCTATGTCAACTGCAGGCAATATACCATGTATATTAGTAAAAGAAAATACTATGGCTTGTTTTATTCATTAAAAAAAGACTCAAAAGATAATAGAACAGGATATAACTCTACATACCTTGTCCCACTGTACTCAGATTTTCCCTGTAAGAAAAACAAAGAGATGATTAAGCATTTTAAAAAAATATTAAATAGTTTATATCTAAAGAACTTTTATGTTTGCAAAGGCGCAGAAAGGTCAGGTGACTTCACTAGGGTCACATTGCTTGTATCAGAACTAGGACTTGAATCCAGTTCTTCCAACTCCAAAATCAGTAGGTCTTTCTTATTTTAACTACATCACGAGAGTTCTGTGACTTCTTAGGGTCAAAGATGCAACTCAAACATCCCACTCTGCATGAATGAAGTCTTTTTCCCTTCATCTACTTCTAGCATACTCCCCACAGCTGCTTGGTATTTGTTGTCTTTAGGTTTATTCTGTACCTACTTAGAAACATACATGCTTGCAATCTCAGAGGACAATGGAAGTTCACTGACTGTAGAGACACGTTGTTCTTCGTATTGGCATCCCCAGTGCCTAGCACAGTGCCTGGCATGGAATAGATGGTTATTGATTGTCGATTGATTGGGAAGTGGAAGGGGCGTCAAAATGATCAAACCCAATGCCCTCATTTTCCAGATGAAAGGAAGGGGGAAGGCTTGCACATAGGTAAAGAAGAGCAAAGGTGTTCAGAGATTTATTAAGTAACAGTCTCCTCTTCTCCCTTGAGGACAACTCAGGAGCCAGAAGGCATCTTTGGCCAGGTCTGACCAGAAAGCTCTGGCTGATCCTACCAGGATGGGAAGGCCCTCTGTATAGACACAGACCATGCGCTTGCTCTCCAAGAATTAGTCCAGCTAAATGTAGAGAGTCACATTACACAGTTAGGCATCAGCACATACACATTTTTGGCCAGAGGAATTCATAAAGAACATTTATTTAAGGTTTAAAGGGACCACAATAAGCATCCACAGAAGGAGAACCCACAGAGATGAAATTACAGATCTTTCAAAGAACTAAAATACTTGAAAGACACAAGAGCCTACATGGATTTAAATCATGGAATGTCAGAGACAAAAGGGACTTCTGAAATCATCTAGTCAAAGGTTCTTAACCTTTTTTGCACCCTGGCTCCCTTTGGAAGTCTGGTGAAGTCTAAGGACCCTTTCTTAAAACATTGTTTTTAAATGCATAAAATAAAACATATAGGATTACAAGGGAAACCAATTATATTTGAGCATAGTTATCAAAATACTTTAAAAATAAGTGCACAGGCCCCAGGTTAAGACTCCAACCTTTCCATGTTACAGATAACAAAAGTGAGATTAGAACAAGAGAAACGACTTGTCTGAGATCATACAATTAAGGCAAAGCCAGAACCCCGGTGCCCAGACTTTTAGTCCTTGGACCCTTTTCACTACGACAGAAGAGTGTCATTGACTCTCCCAAGCAAATGCCTTGAGGAATTGTAAGGGATTTCCAAGAAATTATTTATACACAAAAGATTGCTCACAAATTACAAGTGTATGGAAAATCCTATTAAATCCCAAAGTGTTATAAAGAGAATTAAACGTAATATAAGGGTTTGCCCCAAAGCCCAAGATAACAGCTTTGGTAGGCGGAAGATCTGAATTCTAGGCTTGTCTGCAGTCCTATCTGTGTGGCCCTGGGTTTGTCAGCTCTCTGCTCTTTGGCTCAGCATTCTTTCACGTCAAATGGCAACATAATCCTTATACTACTTAACTCACAGGGACTTTGTGAAAAAAGTAGTTTGCAAGTGTAAAATAAGACAGAAATAGGAGCTGTTATTATCATCATCTCATAATTGACAGGGAATTCAGACAGCTACACAATCAGTTCTTTAAAGAAGGTAGTTTTGCACTTTTCAGAAAAACAAAACTCCTCTTACAAAATCTTGTATTATTCCACTTAGTAATGTCTAGTCCCCAAACATTTACAATGGTCGAAGTCCAGTATGTCTAACATGCCAGTTCAAGAGAAAAAAAACAACAGCAAAATATACCAAAAAATCAGGAACTGAGCCTACAACGGCAATGTGTTGTGTTTTTCCATCTCTGGTTTTGAGTTAAAACTATCTCGGCCACGTGCAGGGGTAAACTTAGAGGTGGAAAAAGGCAACCTCTGGAATGAACCAATTAACCTCACACGGAAGAGCTGACAGGTCCATGACTACACCCAGAAGCCAACTGATGCTGCCTGCTGACCTCAGTGGGTGAGAGAGATGAAAAGGGATGGAAACTAAGAATCCCATGATTAGTTCCCTTGGGATGAGTTAGGGAAAGAGGGGAAGGAGGTGGCCCATAAGTCATCTAACCATGTGTGACCAGGTTCCCTTTCTTCAGGAAATGTTTTAGACCATCCCAGGACCTTGTGATCTCATTCATAGCGTTGAAAGGGACAGCAGAGATCCTGTGGTGGCTAGGGGATGTTAACCTGGGATCCATGAACTTGCATGGTTTAAAAAAATATATAACACTATTTCAACATAATTTATTTCTTTTGTAATCCTATACATTTTGTCTCATGCATTTAAAAACATGATTTTGAGAAGGGGTCCGTAAGCTTTACCAGATCGATGACCGAAGGAGTTCGAGACATACAAAAAGTTAAGAATCCCTAGTCTAGCCCCCTCATTTTACAGATAAGGAGACTGAGGCTCAGATGTGGAGGGGACTTGCTCAGAGCTGCAAATGTAGATTTTGAACTCTGACTATCTTCCAAATCCAGCATTGTGGCCACCATCCTATGCCATCTTTCTGCTCACTCCTCTCAGTGATGATGTTTCTGACAGGCTGGCTATGCCAGATGTTACATGATACTTGGCAGATTTTCCTTGTGTTATTTTTTCCCTTTTTTCGCTGTTGGTATTTTCTCACCCTTTGTTGCAAAGTTCGAATCAAGTCATTTATGATTTATGATTCCTTTTCTTATTCCTCCAGTATGTGCACATCTCTCCCTTCTGTGAGCTACGATTGGGACTCACTTGCCTAGCACAAGTTAGTGTGGCCTAATGGATAGTGCTGGACTTGGAGTCAGGGAGACATGGCTTCCAGTTTTGTCTTTAACATTTACTAGATATCAAGTCACTTACCCTGTATAAGCCTCAGCTTTCTCATATGTAAACTGAGGACAACATCTATAGCTTATATATGGAAATATGTATATATATATGTATATATATATATATACATATATATATATATATACGTCACAGGGTTTTGTGAGATAGTAAATGATAATGTACGTAAATGTTTTACAAACTTCTTCATCTGTAGAACGAGAGGCCGGACTCTAAGGTCCTTTCCAGTTCTAAATCTACGATCCTATAAAGCTCTTCATTAGTTATTATTTGGTACCTGTTATCTTTCTCCTCTAAAGTCTGTGAGATTGAGAACGTCAGCAGCAAAAGCTCTAACTTTCTATGTTCTTTTTTCTTTTTCAGTTTCTAACAGTTTATTGCTCAGGTACACGAGTACAGAGATTTGGTTTTGTATCCTTCCATACCGTTCTTTCATTTCAGCACCATGCCTGATTCACTGGTTGTTTCAGCTTCTCTGCATGGCCTGGCTGGACAATCTCACCAAGGTGCATCTGATCTCAGAGAAGACACCTGAGAGCCTTAGCAGGTCAAATCCTGGACATCTTACAAGACCTTCCCTCTCCCAGGGTCCAGGTGTATTGGAGCACAGAAATTGTTTCTCTTCTCTGAGGGGTGCTGTCACAGCCTTCACCTGGGCCAGCATGCAGGCCTCCTCTAGCTTCAGTGAGAGGCGAACTTGGTGCTCCCCACACAGCTGAATTTCCACACGGTCAGCCAGTTGGCAGATAACTGTTTTGGGTTTGCTGTTGACTACATAGCTCAGATCACTCTTGGATCCCTCAACCATGTTCAGCTGGCTGGCATCCAGGTCAGCTTCTTCCTGGGTCTCCCTAAAAGCCGCCTCTAGGTCACTCTCTCCTGGGTCTACATGACCTTTAGGAGGAGTCCAGTGATGTGTTCCATATGATGTCCGTAGCAGGAGAAACTCAAAAGTTTTGTTGTCCACTCAGGGAATGCAAGGTCGTTGGAAAATGATAAAGCCACATATTCTTAGAGATATGGTCCATCTCCTGGACTGTGAGCGTGGGAAGAAACTTTCTATGTTCTAAGACACTTTCTGGATCTTTGTCATTCATTTGTGTCTGACTCTATGCATGCCAATGCTGTCCATGGGGTTTTCTTGGCAAAGATACTGAAGTGATTTGCCATTTCCTTCTCCAGTGGGTTAAGGCAAATAGAGGTTAAGTGATATGCCCAGGGTAACAGAGCTAGGAAGTATCTGAGGCCACATTTAAACTCAGGTCTTCCAGATTCCAGGCCCTGTGCTATATTGTCCCTTTAAGTTGTAATATTGTATCCTAAAGTCATTTTCTGCTATATTTTTTTATATTCTACATTCATCTATCTAGTTCTAATACTCTCAGTTCTAAATTCTGAAGGACATCATAGTATAGTGGAGATCTGGGTTTGAACCTTGGTTTCTTTCTTAAAAAAAAAGGAAAAAGAAAAAGAAAAAAAAAAGATGGTCATGAGGCAATATGACCTACAATGTATTTTGAACCCTACTTTCTTTTTTCCTTTAAACAATAAATTTCTAGTGATATACTTTATTTGCATAGGACCTACATTCCCTAGCATATCCCTCTTTATTCTCTGACCTAGAGAGTCAAGGATTATAACAAAGAAAAGAGGGAAAGAAAAACAGTTCAGTAAAACCAGTCAAGATATGGATAAAGTCTGACATTATGTACAGACATGCACTGTTCCATACCCAGAGGCCTTCAACTCTGCAATGAATCAGGACAAAGTGCCTTCTACTATCTCTTCTTTGGGGGTCAAACTTGGTCATTATAATTTCAAAGCATGTATTTACATTTATTATATATTCTTACAGTCATTGTGTATATTATTTTCCTGGCTCTGCTTACATCACTTTGCATTAGCTCATATGTCTTGCCAAGCCTCTCTGTGTATTAATCATGCATATTCTTCCTCTTTCACAGTACAGTAACAGTTCATTATATTCATGATCTTTTCATCTTCTTACCCTGTCTTAATCGGTGGCGAATCCCGTTTTCTGTTTTCAACACTTCCATTAACATATTTTGAGAACCTGAGCAGGGGCAATAAGGCAGAGGAGGAGGAGAAGTCTGGAGAGAGTCCAGGTGAGCGTGAAGCATTGCTGTGGTCTCTCCTAAAATAGTAACCTGAGGAAAAAGTCCCCCAGAGAGGACAAGAAGGCTCCAACATAAATCTTGTTCAGGGTAGCAACAGGAAAGGTGAGCAGAAAGAGGGGATTTTAGAGAGGGGCCAGGCAAAACTGAAGTGAAACATGGCTGAGACCAAAGAGAGTGTTTCATTCTGGAAAGTCCCAGCTCTAGTGAGAGGATCCATGGAGAAGCAGGCTGCCATACCTGTCCAGGAGCAACGGTGGTACTAGTTGGGTTATGCTCCAGGCAGCATGGTTCAAGAGCTCAGAACTTCAAGATTCAACACTTGCTAGCTGTGAGACTTAACTTTGTAAGCCTAAGTTTTCTCATCTGTAACATGGGGATAATAGTATTTAAACTATCTGCCTCACTGGGTTGTTATGGAGGAAATGCTTAGGATACCATAAAAAACTAGAAAAATGCTGAGTTATTGTTATTATCCACTTCCTTCTCTCTTTAGCCTTCAATATTCTCAGGTAGCTGCTAGCTCTCACACTGGGTTCTAATGTTCCTCTGAACTCTGATATATTGTGATTCCAGAAGAGAACACTTAGGAGAAAGGGATTTAAACATACTTCACTACAATATTCTTCAATTCTTCAATCAATTCTGATGTTATTAATATCAGTAGTGTTATTTTTACAGAATCACAATCTAATACAAAATAATACTTTCAGGAGGATGGTCAGTAATTTTGGTATGAAGTGCTATTTCATTATTGCTTTATTATTGTTAGTATTTTATGATTGCCACTTGCTGGAGGGGGGCAGCTAGGTGACACAGTGGGTAGAGCATTGGGCCTAGAGTCAGGAAGATTCACCTTCCAGAGTTCTGATCCAGTCTCAGATATTTACTAGCTCTGTGACCCTGGGCAAGTCATTTAACTCAGTTTGCCTCAGTTTTCTCATCTGTAAAACAAGAAATGTCAAACACTCCGGTATCTTTGCCAAGAAAACCCCAAAGTGGGTCAAGAAGCCCTGAACAGGACTGAAATGACTGCACAGCAACACCAGGGTAGGGGACCGCTGGAGGACCACAGGCCAGGAATTCCTCTAGGATTTTACAATGTGGCTTCTATAGTGTTTCCCCCCTTTAACTTTGTTCCATTCAACAAACATTAATAAGCACCCAAATGCCTGAATTTCTCAGTTCCTCACTCTGACTCCTATCTATTTCCTCAGTCCACCTGAGCTACAAACAGGGATGATACCACCAACAAGTGTTCTACTTCCACATTCCAGAATTCAGAATTTCCTTTATATTACCATAATCTATTATCTTTTGATCTTGCCATGCCTCTTAAGCCTACCCCTTATCCTTGCCCTCACTACCAGTCCATTCATCCCTCAGGGGTATCTCAGGTCTCCTTCTTTTCCAATCTTGACCGCTACATGAACAAGCTCTATTCTAGACCATCTTCCACACTAGAATCTCTTGATCCCTTGGCTGCTCATTGACCATGTTTTGTTAAACACTAATTCTGGATCACTCAAACCATTTGCCTCCTTCACTTCTACTCATATGCCACTGAACAGAATGAAAGAAATCATAAAACTGTGCTGACTTGGTCCATGACAAGTTTACCAGAGCTAACCTCTGAGTGGGTGCTTATTGTAACGAGGCAATCCTACAATAGATCCTTCTTAATTGATTCCATATCCCACTCATCACAACAGCTGTTCCAAACCTTTTCTTCTTTATTTAGGCCTCCCCTGCCACCATCTGCTAAGAACTCCCTCTTCCTCCCCTCCTCTTCCTCTACTCATATCCCTCTGACATCTTCCCCCTGTCTACTCCTTTACTGAAGTCTCTGATGATGAAGTGGCACTTCTACTTGCCAAGGCCAGCCCATCTCCATGTACCCTTGGATCCCATCTCCTCTCATCTTTTCCAGGAGATTGATTACAGCATCACCCTCCCTCTATTTTTCAATTTTTCCATGCTTTCTGGTGCCATCCCTGGGCCTACAAACACACCCAGGCATCCTCAATTCTTGCAAAAACCTTCACTAGATCTTACCAGGCCATCCATCCATCATTCTATATCTCTCCTTTCTGTTCACCTAAACGCCTTAAAGAACACACACACACAAAACTGGTCTATAATTGGTATCTTCATGTGCTCTCCTATCACTTGTCTAACTGCTCTTCAATCTGGCATCTGACCTCATCATCACCTGAAACTATTTTGTTCAAAGTCACCAATCAATGAAAGCCCAAGACATGTCCTTCAAAGACGTTCACAATTAGTGGGTATGACTTGGATGAAGATGTGTATCAAAGGAGACAGAAAAGGAGTGATCAGACAGTAGGAGGAGAACCAGAAGCGAGCAGTGTCACAAAATTCTAAGAGGATGATTCACAGTTTCAAAGGCTACAGAGAGGTCAAGAAGGATAAGAATTAAGGAGAGGTTACTGGATTTGGCAATTAAGAGATAGGTAGTCAGAGAAACATATGATTTTAAAACAAAAAGAAGTCTTGAAGATCATCTTGCCTCAGTCACCATGTGACCCAGGGCAAAAAATACTTAACTACTTTGAGATCAATTGTGAAAAGAAAGATTTGGATTAAATGGTCTCAAAGGTCTCTTCCTGCTGCAAATCTATGATCTTGTGGTCTAATCCAATTCTCTCAATTTATTTGAGAAAAATGGAGTGCAGACAGAGAAAGTACCATGTCTTCCAAGAATATTAACCCGGTGATGGGCAGATCAGGACATGAGTCCAGTTCTCCTGACTCTCCTTGTCTGGAGCTCTCCTTACTATCTTGTGTCTGCATGTGGCACATGTCTGCACCACACTGACTAGCCGATGTATACGTCTGATCTTTACAACTATCCTTCAAGGGAAAGGAAATAGGCTGCTCTGTGAGGATCACAGGGAGGTCTCTCTCAGTCACTGCCAACAAGATTCTTCCCAGAGTCTTCCTTCTGATCTGAAGCTGATCCTTCACCTGGAAGATGGTCATCTACTCAAGAGTCAGTGTGGCTTCAGAAAGTTCCAAGGAGCAGCTGACATGGTGTTTGCTGCCCGACAACTCGAGGAGAAATGTCAGGAGCTGAACGGAGGTTTTGTAGATCTAACACCTTTGATACTGTCAGTTATGAGGGCTTGTAGAAGATTATAGCAAAATATGGTTGTCTGGAGAAGTTCATCAATATTGTGCATCAGTTTCATGATGGTGTGCTTTCATAGGTTCTGGATACTGGTCAATACTCTTGCACTTTTCCCAGTCACCAATGGAATGGATTAGGGCTGTGTGCTTGCTCCCATGCTTTTTAGTATGACGCTTTCAAGGATGTTGTCAGATGTCTTCAGTGAGGATGAAAATAGTATCAAATCAGTTACCGCACTGATGAAAAATTATTTAACCTGAAAATGCTACAAGCCAAGACTAAAGTAGGAGGAGAGTTGGTGTGTGACCTTTTGTTACAAATGACTGTGCACTCAATGCAGCCTCTGAAGCTGAGATGCAACAAGATCTGGATTGATTCTCTGTGCTTGTGTTAATTTTGGCTTAACAATTAACACCAAGAAAATACAGGTTCTTCAGCAGCCAGCATCATGCCATCCATATGTGGAATCCTCAATTAACAGCAAATGGAGAAACTGTGAATGCTATGGATAAGTTCACTTATCTTGGCAGTATACTTTCTAGGGATACACATATTGATAAGGAGGTTGACATATGCATTGCCAGGGGGCAGGTCAGTACTATTATTATCACCATTTTACAGATGAAGAAACTGAAGCTTGAGGGATGTTAAGAGCCACATAGCTGGTGTCTGAGGCAGGATTTGATCTTCTACACACTATACTACTAAACTGCTTCATCAGTTCTATGCAGATTACTCCTTTATTTTTGTGTCTAGACCTAGTTTCTAAATTTCAGTATTGCATCACTGATTATTAGACATCTCCAGTTGGATCTCATAGGCACCTAGAACTCAATATATCTAAAACGGAACAAATTAACCATTCTCTTCCCCACCCTTTCTCCCTTCTTTCTAATTTCCCTATTTCTGTTAGAGATAACACTATTCTTCTAATCACACAAGTTTATAATCCAGGAATCATCCTTGCCCCTTTTTTGCCTCCCAGCGAAGTTCCCAATACACAATGAGCATTAGATCCTACCTTGCTGCTGTCTTTCCCCACTCCTACAGTCACCACCCTAATTTGAGCTCCTACCTAGACACCTGCAATGGCCTTTTTGTTTCCAATCTATGCTTTATGCGACTGCCAGATTGACATTCCTAAAACAGGGATCTGACCTCATGATCATGCTCAAGAACCTCCAATAGGTCCCTCCTGTCCTTAGCAAAAAAGTATGACTTCCAATTTCTAGCATTTCCAGCACCTACCTTGCCTCTTTTTCGCAGTGCCCCCTAGCGGCTGCAGGAGTCCAGGGCAAGTGCCACTTCCTACAGAAAGCATGAGTGGTGTGTGTGTGTGTGTGTGTCACAGAAGTTACTTCCTAGAGAGGTTGCCTTTCATTTTCTGTACGCGTGTTCCCACTCAGTACAACGTAGGCTCCTGAAGAGCAAACACCGTATTTTTGCTTTTGTGTCCTCAGTGCCTAGTACAGTGCCTGCCATAGCTAATAATGCAGAGTTTGCTGCACTGAAGCGCTTCACCTCTCTGAGATTCAGTTTTCTCTTCAGTGAAATGTGGATAGCGAACCATTCACTCCTTGCATCAGAAGGTGTTGTGAGGAAGGCACTTTATACACTTTTAAGAGCTATAGAGATATGGTCTACCGTTCTATCCCACCTGCCCTAAAGCCCCAGAGGAAAATCAGCTTCACATCTTAGCCCAGTACTCAGTATGGAGCCCTACCTTTAGCTGATGATCTCATAAATGTCTGCTGCTAATGACAGGACTTTAAAACATGACGGAACTTCTCCTGTGT
Source organism: Bettongia penicillata ogilbyi (assembly GCA_023548195.1). NCBI lineage: Eukaryota > Metazoa > Chordata > Mammalia > Diprotodontia > Potoroidae > Bettongia > Bettongia penicillata. The sequence continues at coordinate 5,860,499 of JAJHZJ010000315.1, read as the reverse complement.
TCACAATAAGGCTCCTCTAAAGAGTACAAAACAAATTTATTTTTCCACATCTACTCAGGCTTAGCACCATCTTTGTGGTTAAGTAGTTTGTAACTGAGCTAAAGCAACCTCTTTATTACAGATAATGGGAAAGTTTGCCTCGACCCCATCAACTCCCCAAATAAAAGGTTGCGACTGAGGAAACAACAGTTTCTCTGAAATTTTAAATGGCCTCATAAAGAGAATTGCTTCATGTGACTAGTGATCTCAGAGATCACGTGGGATCATTTGCCATAGAAGGATGTGCAAGGTTCGAAAGACCCCAGAGAAGCTGGGCCCATGACCTCAGAGTGCTCACGAACTCATGAGCACATTTGCTGTAAGAGCCCATCTCTTGGGACTCAATTTGAAACATTTGCTGTGGCTGTTTCCCCTTCCCTAACACTTGCCTATCTGGCTTCATATGTTGGCAGAGCTCACTTTTCTGGCTAGCAGTGCACAAACCCAGGAGTCTTAGAGTGGGGCTGACTCCACAGCCTCTAAGGTTCCTTCCAATGATCGGACTCTGGGACAGAAATGTGGTGAACCCTTCAAACCCCAGCACTAAGAAGGGGGTCTCAGGACTGAATGTTGTGTCTTAGTTAGAAGGAACACTAGATCCCAGGATCATGGACTCTTGGGGCTCTTAAAGACTGGCTTTTATTGCACAACTGAAGAAATGAAGGTCTAGAGAAGGTGATATATTCCCAAGGTCATCGCTCCCAAGTCTCCTGCCTCACATAGCCCAGCACGCTAACATTGCACCCAAGTTGTCCTATTCTCATGAGGAGGAAAGTAAACTCCACTACCCCATGAAGACTTGTGGCTTCATTAACATGGGACCTCCCTTTCCTGATGCAGGTAGCAAATCTCTGCTTTAAAAGAAGATCTTCAAGAGCTGCTGTGGTTGCAGGCTCTGTTAATGAACCTCTCTGAACTTAGCAAAGCTGGTCGTTAGAGGATACACAACTAGTCTGTCACTAGACTTTAATCCAGACACTTAAACCTGAGTGTATTTTCAAAAAAAAAAAAAACCCAAAAAACCAAAACACTAGTGGAGCCCATATAAGCTCTGAGAATCCTTATCCCAGCTCCCATTCCCACTGATGAACTGGGTTGCCATAGATAGACTCCATCACTCACTTAGTTCTAAGGGTTCTTGAGCAGTTAGGAGTAATTCCATAATGCATTTGCTCAAGTTCCCACTGGTGTTCATCCCCCTAAGATTTTCAGTTGGCAATCAATTGAGTTGGCCAGCCTTAGGTAGCTTTTAGAAAGGGGTATTGATTAATGGTTTACAATATGGAGAGCCATCTGGGTCCAGTGGTGAGAGAAAGATCAGGATGACTGGAGATGGCCCTAGGGAAACCTTGGCCTTTTTAAGCTAAGGTCTTTCCCGGGTCTCAGTTTGTCTGAGACAACGCCTATTCGGTGATTAAGGTTAGGTAAGAAATGAGGCAGAGAATGGCCTCTTACCCAGATGGCTACAGAGAAATTGAGGCTGATGACCCTGCACAGCTCTCCCTCACTTAAACCCAATTCACTTGCATGTCAAGGCATCACCTCTATGATGTCAAGGTCCTCTTTGAGAATGAAGGACAAACTACAACAGTAAACAATAAAGAGAGTTGGTACAAAGCACCTCCTCCCCTCAAAGTCTGAAGTTACTTGTAATTTCCTCACTGGAGGCAAATTTGTACCTTGCAAGGAAAGGCCTGCAGAGCCAAGTATGATAATCAAGGTTGGGGGTCAAAGACTGACTAAGGGGTAGAATGACATAGTGGGAGCACACTGGGAGTGAGGAATTCAAATCTTATTTTTGCTACTTAGTACCTCTGTGGTCTTGGGCAAATCACATAACCTTTCTGAGAAGCATCTACAAAATGAGGGGGTTGGAATAGATGAGTTCTAAGATTATTATTTGCCTCTATGATCCTAAGGAGAATTAAAATAATATCCTATACAATGGCCCTGAATATCATTCTCAAAGAGAAAGCTAGACATAGTCTGAGGACAGGTAGCCTCACGGGAAAGTATAGGGCCTCCCAAGGAGGAGAATTTGGAAAGGGACATCATTCATAGGATCAGAAATTTAGAGCTGTAATGGAACTCTGAGATCATTTATTCCACACCCTCACTTTACAGATGAAAAACCTCAAACAGAGAAAATGACTTAACTAAGGTCATATAAGCAATAAGCAGCAGGGCTGAGATTCAAACCCAGGTCCTTTGACTTGACACCATCTCCCTGGTCATGTAATTCATCAGACCATAGTGGATAAGTTCTAGTTTCATTGGTTAAAAGAAATCACTTAAAGTCTGAGCTCAGTTTATATACCTTTGGTTTGAACAGTATTTAATGAGGCCAGATTTCCTGTGATGAATTAAGGGGATGATCATGAAGTCAGTTCAGTTGGCTGCCAACATGGCTGTTTCTATCCAGTTTAAATGACTCTCTGGTCCATTTAGGGTGAGCACAGGTCCCCTGTTCCTCTAGAAACATTTGGGTGTTTTTGCAGGGGATTTTCAACCAAAGCAATAACCTTTGTTGTTGTTCTTGCTATCATGTTTAGCAAAGACAGCTGAAAACCCAAAAAGCAATGGGGGCTTTTTCCCAGCTCTGCACTGGAAGGATGGCTCAGGCAAGCAGCTCGGCACCTAGCTTGCAGGGACATCAGTGGGCGGCACCAGCACCCAGGCTCAGAGTCAGGAAACCCTCTGCCTACACAGCCACCCCCACTGCCCTTGTATGGCCAGCAGCTGAGAAGCCTCAGTCAGGGGAGGCAAAGAGGAAGGAAAGGAGGCTAATGAGAGGTCAGGGCGTCACTCCCCACAGAATAAAAGGGCAAGGCTGAATCATAAACATGAACAACTCAGAGTGGTGCTTTTCGAGGTGTGAGGGCGGAGCATCAGCACTCAGGAGGAACACCAAGACAACAGCCAGTGACACACAGGCAAGCTGGCATTTTGGGAGGGAGTGGTTAGAATGGCCCATAGGGTAGTTCCACAACAGATGAAGCCATGATAGAAAAGTGCAGTCCCTCTGGTGTAAGGGAGGAGATAGGAAGGGGCCTTCTCATCCTGGAACATTTCTCCACCCTAGTTCCTTTCTGTCATTGTTGAGTTCCTCCATTTTAAATGGCAGCCCTGAGTGTCCATCCTTTCTGCCTCTCCTGCCTGTGCTTCTGACTCTCTGGACTTGGATACCATGCTCCCCTGCCAGGAGGTACCACTCCTACACCCTGGGCTTTTGAGCTCCCTTTTATGTATTGTCTTCCCCCCATCAGTCTAAACACTATGAAAGCAGAAATTGTCTTTATTTTTGCTTGTATCTCTATCCTTAAATTTTAGCACAATATCTAGTTAGTACATTGCTGTTCAGTCATTCAGTTGTGTCCGACTCTTTGTGACCTCATGGACCAAACTATCTATGGAGTTTCCTTGGCAACAATACTGGAGTGCTGGAGTGGTTTGCCATTTCCTTCTCTAGTGGATTAAGGAAAACAGAGGTTACGTGACCTGCCCAGGGTCATACCACTAGTAAGAGTCTGAGGCTAGATTTGAACTCAGGTCTTCCTGACTCTGGACCCAGCACTCTATTCACTGTGCCACCTAGTTGCATCCTATGTCTAGCACATAAAAAAGTTAAATAAATGTTTGTTGCCTGCAAGGTAGCATGGGAATGGTAACATGGTGGTGACCAAGGGCAGACACACTCTCCATTTCTGAAAGACAGGTGAGGGATGGGGGCAGCAATCACTTTAGGGAGCAAACACACCCCCAAGAATTGATCATAATCCTATGGCAAAGTCCCAGAGAGTCTGGGTGGTTACAACTGTGCTTGTTAGGTATGTAGTGGCCAGAATTCTTCAACAGGATTGGGCTGAATTAGAATTGAGATCCCTTCTAACTCAGATTCTATGAAGTCAAATGACTTTAAAAGTGACAGAAAAGATAAAGAAATTGAGTTTTTGAGAGAAGCAACTAGCTGCATATAGTAATTAGTATAAGTGGGGCTTGAATCCAGCTTTTTTGATTCCAAGTTCAATGTTCTTTCTATAACAAGCTATATCCATCACCTCAAGTCACTTCTAATACCATTTTCAGATGACAATCAACAAGCATTTATTAAGATTCACTATATATGAGGCACTGCTAAGCACCAGGGAATACAAAGAAAGGCAAAAATATGGTCCTTGACTTAAGGAGCTCATTCTAATGGGGGCAGAACAACATGCAAATAACCATACAAATAACCAGCTAGCTGGTGCTATAGTGCATAGAACGTCGGGTCTGCAGTCAAGAAGACTCATTTTCCTGAGTTCAAATCCAGTCTCACATGCTTACTAGCTGTGTGACTCTAGGTAAGTCACTTAACCCTATTTGCCTCAGTTTTCTCATCTATAAAATGAATTGGAGAAGAAAGTGGCAAACATTCCAGTATCTCTGCCAAGAAAACCCCAAATGGGGTCACAAAGTGTTGCAAATGACTGAAATACAAGATCTATTCAGTGTAGATAAAAGGTAATTTCAGAGGGAGATATGAGTAGCCTGGAAGACTGAGAAATGCCTCTTGCAGAATGTGGAATTTGAGCTGATTTTGAAAGAAGTCAGAGAAGTCAGGAGTTAAGAAGGAAGAAGGAAGAATATTTTAGGCATTGGGGACAGACAGTGAAAAGACTCAGAGTCAGGAGATTGAGTGTTGCATGTGAGAAACAGCATGCATTTACTTTCAGACTATCTTAAGGAAGAAAGAAAATTAAAAGGAAATTGAAGGATCCCTGGACTTGGGGAAACTGAAAGACGAGCTAGAGATCTGTATGACTCAACCAAGGTTCAGTGGGTAGGTGACACTTATAGGTCATAGAATGTAAGACATAGAAGTGATCTAAGGACACAGAATGTGAGAGCTGAGAGGGACCTTAGAGCACATCAGAACCAAAAGGAACTTTAGAATACAGATTTCCAGGGGTAGGAGACCTTTAGAATAAAGAAAACTAGAAGGGGATATTAGAAGTTTTCTCATCCAGTCTCCTCATTTTACAAATGAGGAAACTAAGGCTTGGAAAATTATTAGTCAAAGGATCATGTTGGTGATAGAATAAAATGGCTAGTTTTTAGGGTTCTATGGGCTTGTTTCCTTTTTGAAAATATTTTAATAATTATTTCAATATAATCGGTTTCCTTTATAATCTATATACCAAATATCACACACACACACACACACACACACACACACACACACACGATGAAAAAACTCTGCTCTACAGGACCTTCTTCCCCAAGGCCTCACTCTCCTAATGGGTGACCACTTGGGACAGCCCCAGTACAAGGCTTCACTTTATTCCCTTCTCTCTGGCCACCTCTTCTACAGCCTAACCAGTCTCCTTCCCTTCTTCTATCATCTTCCTAGCTCTGGAGTCATGACTAAATCCATTCTGTCATTATTACTGGATGGAGTGTGCCAATCTGCTTACTGTCCACTCCCCTAAGACCTCCCTCACCGTCCCTGTAACTTTCTTGATCAAAGCACCACTCCTTGGTCACCACTTTCCTGTGTGTGTTGTCTTCCCGATTGGAATGTAAGTCCCTTGAGGTCTGGGACTGACTGCTTTTTCCTCTGTATCGCCAGCACTAAGTACGGTGCTTGGCACATAAGAAATGCTTGTTTATCCATTAATTCATTCATTTCTCTATCTGTGTATTCATTCATTCACTTATTCACATCTAAATTAGCCTCACAAGAAAACTGTCTTTTCCATTTGTAAAGATTCCAGGGGAAGGACATCTCACAAACTCAAAAATCCAGACAAAATGTTTCCTCAAATACGACCATTTTGTTTGGCTGGCTGTTAGCAAGAAACTCCATGGCTAGCAGATTGGAAAAGGTACGTTAGGCCTGGCTCTGAGATCACACGTCATGGGCCAGCCCCCAGATATATAAAACAGAAAGAACAATGCATGCTGCTCCCCTGGAGACATAGGCCAGGGGCCTGCAATAATGTGACCTGTGTGCTGGGCCTGCACCATGAACGACCTGCATGGGGCCAAGTGCTCCCACAGTCCGGCCACAAAGCCAGTGGGGGTAACATGGGAGCTCCCCAATTAAGGGCATAAATACTGGCAATAAAAGAGGCAGCTTTTTCCACTGAGTACATTTTAAAAGGGGAACATTTTCACTGCATGAAGGACTTGTTTTGAAACTGGCTCCCGTCAGTCTGCAGTATGTAACATATACAAAGAAGAGACAGACCTCATTGAAGCAAAAACTCCCTATCTTGCCGCCATCATGCCTTCCTAAAGGTAAACTTTAACCAAAGGTATGTGCCTAGCAACTGCAATGCCAGTGTAGACTCCAGGGGAACTGAGCCATGCCTCAGTGGGGCAGCCTGCCTGGCATAGTGACAAGAACACTGGCTCTGAAGTCAGAGGGGCTGAGCTCCAATTTCGCTGTCTACCTGTGTGACTCTGGGCAACTCAAATTGTCACTTCTGTGAATTTTTGTTTCCTTATGTACAAAATGACAGGTTGGTATGAAACTGGCAAAGATGAAAAGAGAAGAAAACAGTGTTGGAGCAGCTGTGAGAACACAACTCACCAATTACTGTTGGCAGAGCTAGGAATTGTTCCATTTGTTTTGGAAAACAATTTGGAATCATGTGAGAGAAGTGATTTAACAATTCATACCCTCTGACCTAGTGATCCAATTACTGGGCATGATACCAAGGAGGTCAGTCAGTAAGAAAGATACTCAAATAGTCAAAGTCCTACTTTTATTTTTATTTTAATATAAATTTATTTATTTAACGTTTTACATTCATTTTCACAAAATTTTGGGTTCCAAATTTTCTCCCCTTTTATCCCTTCCCCCCACCCCAATACACTGGGCATTCTAATTTCCCCTATCACCAATCTGCCCTCTCTTCTATCATCCCTCCCTTCTCTTGTCCCCATCTTCTCTTCTGTCCTGTAGGGCCAGATGACTTTCTATTTCCCATTGACTGTATTTCTTCTTTCCTGGTAGCAAGAACAATACTCAACAGTTGTTCCTAAAACTTTGAGTTCCAAATTCTCCCCATCCCTCCCTCCCCACCCGTTCCCTTTGGGAAGGCAGGCAATTCAATATAGGCCCTATCTGTGTAGTTTTGCAAATGACTTCGATAATAGTCATGTTGTGTAAGACTAACTGTATTTCCCTCGATCCTATCCTGCCCCCCATTGTTTCTATTCTGTCTTTTGATCCTGTCCCTCCCTGAGTGTTGACTTCAAATTGCACCCTCCTCCCATTGCCCTCCCTTCCATCATCCCACCCCCCTTGCTTATCTCCTTCTCCCCCACTTTCCTGTATTGTAAGATAGGTTTTCATACCAAAATGTGTGTGCATTTTACTCCTTCCTTTAGTCGAATATGATGAGGGTAAACTTCTTGTTTTTTTCTCAGCTCTCCTTTTTCCCTCCCCTAAAAAGTCTCCTGCTTGCCTCTTGAATGAGATATAATTTACCCCATTCCATTTCACCCTCTCTCCTCCCACTACATTTCTCTCTCACCATTTACCTTAATTTCTTTTAAGATATGGTCCCATCCTATTCAGTTCACTCTGTGCTCTCTGTCTCTGTGTGTGCGTGCGTGTGTGTATGTGTGCATGCATGCATGTACGTGTGTGTGTGTGTGTGTGTGTGTGTGTGTGTACATCTGTGTGTGGTCCCACCAACTACCCAGATACTGAAAAGTTTTAAGAGTTACAAATATTGTCTTTCCATGTAGGAATGTAAACAGTTCACTTCTGGTAAGTCCCTTAAGACTTCTCTTTGCTGTTTACTTTTTCATGCTTCTTCTCATTCTTGTGTTTGAAAGTCAAATTTCTTTTCAGCTCTGGTCTTTTCATCAAGAATGCTTGAAAGTCCTCTGTTTCATTGAAAGACCATATTTTCCCCTGAAGTATTAGACTCAGTTTTGCTGGGTAGGTGATTCTTGGTTTGAGTCCTAGTTCCTTTGACTTCTGGAATATCCTATTCCACGCCCTTCGATCCCTTAATGTAGAAGCTGCTAGATCTTGAGTTATCCTGATTTTATTTCCACAATACTGGAATTGTTTCTTTCTAGCTGCTTGCAATATTTTCTCCTTGAGCTGGGAATTGTGGAATTTGGCCACAACGTTCCTAGGAGTTTCTCTTTTTGGATCTCTTTCAGGCGGTAATTGATGGATTCTTTCAATACTTATTTTGCCCTCTGGTTGTAGAATGTCAGGGCAGTTTTCCTCGATCATTTCATGAAAGATGATGTCTAGGCTCTTTTTTTGATCATGACTTCCAGGTAGTCCCATAATTTTTAAATTGTCTCTCCTGGATCTATTTTCCAGGTCAGTTGTTTTTCCAATGAGATATTTCACATTCTCTTCCATTTTTTCATTCTTTTGGTTTTGTTTTGTGATTTCTTGGTTTCTCAGAAAGTCATTAGCCCCCATCTGTTCCATTCTAATTTTGAGAGAACTATTTTCTTCAGTGAGCTTTTGAACCTCTTTTCCCATTTGGCTAATTCTGCTTTTGAAAGCATTCTTCTCCTCATTGGCTTTTTGAACCTCTTTTGCCAATTGAGTGAGCCTATTTTTCAAGGTGTTATTTTCTTCAGCATTTTTTTGGGTCTCCTTTACCAAGGTATTGACCCATTTTCCATGCTTTTCTTGCATCTCTCTCATTTGTCTTCCCAGTTTTTCCTCCACCTGTCTAACTTGATTTTTAAAATCCTTTTTGAGCTCTTCCAAGGCCTGAGACCACCGGACATACACCTGGGATGTCTGGGATACAGAGGCCCTGACCTCCACGTCTTTCCCTGATGGTAAGAATATTTCCTCGTCATCAGAATTGAAAGGCGGGAACATCTGTACCCCATCAAAGTAGCTTTCTATAGTCTTATTTTTCTTCCCTTTTCTGGGCATTTTCCCAGCCAGTTACTTGACTTCTGAGATTCCTCTGCACCCCCGCCTAGATCCACCCAGCTAGTGCTTGGGGTCTGAGATTCAAATGAGCTTTCCGCGGCAGGTGTGGCTGCTATTCAATGTGAGCTTAAGTTCTGGTGCTCTGGTGGGGGCAGGGCCACCTCCCAGGCTCAGTTCCCTCAGGGGCTTAATGCAGAGACCTTCAGTAATGGAGCGGGTGGGGACAGGGCCGTCTCCCAGGCCCAGTTCCCTCAGGGGGTTTATGCAGAGACCTTTGGTAATGGCCCTGAACTTCTGCCTGCTGCTCCGGGAGTCCCCGGCCGCCGCTGCTGCCTCTGCCACTGCCTCTGCCGCTGCCTCTGCTGCTGCTTCCCGAGGGGGCCCGAGTCATGGAGACACCCCGCTCCCCTCTGGCCAGCCCAGACGTCTCTCTCACTGACCTGTAGCGCCTGTGGGCAGAGGAACCTTCCCGGCCGCCGGAGGTTCCGTCCCTGAAGCCTGCTCAGATCTGCTCCTCTGGGGCCGCGTGGCCAGGGCAGCACAGGGGTGGCCTCCGCTGTCCAGAGCGTGATGGACCCCTGGGGATGGCTCTCCAGGGCTCTCTGGAACAGAAATCTTTTCCACTGTGTTTCTGTGTGCCTTGCAGTGCTCCAGAATTTGTGGGGAGTTCTTTTTGCAGGAAATATATGGGCTGTGGTTTCGAAGCTAGCATACGTGAGTCTTTCTACTCCGCCATCTTGGCTCCTCCCTCCAAAGTCCTACTTTTTAAGGTAGCAAAAACTTGGAGACAAAGTAGCTGCCCATTGGTTGGTGTACAGCTGAACTATGAGAAGGACATGAGAGGGCCTTGGTGGACTATAAACTCAATGTTAGTATGATATTGCAGCCAAGAGGTTAAAGTGGTTCATGATGGCCTTGAGACTGACCTAAAGCTTCCAGGAATAAGGAGGTCATGGACCTTCTGCCCTGGTCAGATCATATCTGGTAGCATTATGTTGGGTTTGGAGTGCAACAGTTGAGAGAGGACATTGATAAGCTAGAGGGCATTCAGAGGAGGTCAGTGGGAATGGTGAAGGGCCTGGAGTCCAAATTATGTGAAGAGTAGTTGAAGTAACCAGGGATGTTTAGCCTGGAGAAGAAACAACTCAAAGGGATGAGACAGAGAGCTGTCTTCAAAGGGCGAAAATGTGGAAGAGAGCTTACACTTGTGGTTTGTCCCCAGACAGAAGGAGCAGGAACAATTGGCAGAAGTTACAAAGAGACAAATTTAGTTTGATTCAAGGAAACACTTAGATATGAGCAAAAACATTCAATACATTGAAAAAGAGGACAAAGTAATAATAACTAGCATTCAGATAGTGCTTTACAAAGCACTGTACATTTGTTATCTCATTTGATTTCCACAGTAAATCTGGGAAATCAGTGCTATTAATATCTCTACTTTACAGATGAAGAAACTGAGGCAGACAGTGGTTAAGTGATGTGCCCAGGGTCAAACAGCTAGATAAGTTTCTCAGTCTGGATTTGAATTCAGGTCCTTTCTGACTCCAAGTCTGATGTCTAGAAGTTTTCATGCAGAGGCTGGATGACCATTTATCAGGTATGTCCTAATAGAGATTCTTCTTCAAGTATAGTTTGTACCAGATCGAGGTCTCTTCTAACTTAAAAATTCTGTGATTCTCTCACATTATGTCATAAGAAACTATGAACATGAGAAATGCTGAGCAACACAGGAAGGCATCAGGAGGAAAAAATATGATGACTTGGCTAATGTAAATGAAAACAACACTCCAAGGCAGCTGGCTCAGATTAAATGCATCACTAATGCTGGCTGCAGATGTCAGGTAACAAAGCACCCTTGCTTTTGCCCAGACAGGGGAACAGGGGACTACAGTTACATACACTTGTATGTGTGCTCCCTATCATTCGGATTTGCTTCACTGTTTTTCTTTGTTAAAAGAATATGTATATGTGAAGGGGTAGGATGGGGGCAATATTCAGAATAACAGTGGTATTTTAAAAGGGGCATTAATGAAAAAGTTTGAATGAAAAGGTTGAACTAGATAATCTCTAAGATCAGTTCTAGCCATAAATCCCAGAACCCTGACCAGTTTCCTCTCATGTGGGTCAGAATGTTTCTTTCAAAGGTCCAGTTGTCAGGTAATGCAGAATATCACAGTTAGAAAAGGATCTCAAATATCATTTAAACCAAAAGCTCCATTTTTTTCAAATAGAGAAAGTGGGATCTAAGTAAGAGAAATGACCAAAATCACAAAGCTGATAAGTGGCAAAACTGGAGTTTCACCAGTAAGAGTAGGACTCTTTTCATATAACTGTGCAGACTGGGTGAGCCTTTGAATTTGAATGTGAATTTTGCCTCTGACAGTTACTGAATGACTATGAACAAGTCACAATCTCTGAACCTCAGTTTCTTAATCTAGAAAATGGTGATAATAATGCTTATAATTAATTACCTATACCAAAGGATGACTATGAGGATCAAATGTATATAAAGCACTTCCCAACTTTAAACTGAAACACCTAAAGTGTTTATAAAGGTCAGATAGTATTATCTAAAAAGGCAAAGAAAAGATTCAAAAGTCTCCAGTAGATTTCTAAGCAGTGGTCTGCAATGTGCAGTGGAAAGAATCAGGCTCCTGGTTTTGAGTCCTAGCTTCAACATTTAATAGGTGTGTGACCACAGGCAACTCATTGAATTCCTCAGTTTCATCTGTGAAATGGGGGGATAATAGCAATAACTACTCCCATGTTCATTATGCTTTAAGATTTACAAAGCACTTTCCTAATACTAACAAGATGAACTATATAGTATGAGCAGCATTATCTCCATTTTACAGATGAGAAAATGAAGCTCAGAGAGATGTTAAGGGGCATGCCACTAGTCATACAATTGGTGAGCACTGGAACCAAGATTTGAACATAGGTAGATAGAATCTAAGTTCAATATTTGCACTACCTGCTTCATACAACTGTAGACTATAAAGTGATATCAAAATCTGAGTTATTTTTCCTTTCCCTTCTAAGTCTATAAGAAATTGCATGTCCTTAGTAATCCTAGTGTAGACTGCCAGTATTCAATCTGGGAAACTGGCAGATCTTTACAGGCTGAGCTGGCATGGATAGTCATGGAATTGTAAGGCTAAAAGTGACCTTAAAATCTATTCCCCTCATTTTGCTCATGAAGAAACTGAGGTCCAAAGTATAACCAACAACATCACATATTGAATAAATGGTAGAGCCAGGATAGGTACAGTATCTTTACACCCTTCCATGACATGATGATTCCTTTCCCTCAAAGTTTGTCATCTAGAAATAGGATAGTCTCAGGAATTTGAGGATTTCTGAGTGTGAAGGATTCATTTATAGTTTAGGGACAATTTGCAGTTTGGCAAAAACTGAGGAAAACTGGAGTCAAAACAGAGGCATCTGAACCACTCAGATACTACTAAAGAAATAGACAAACAGCAAGGAAGGGCTCTCCCCAGGCTAGAAGATTCAGACCTGATTGCTATAAGGAATTCCCAGCAAAGAAACTTTTACTAGTGCAGCTTTTCAACTCATCAGCAATTTGTAAATTTAAAGAATTGTCTGGGGGCAATAAGAAGTAAATGACATGCTCAGGGTCACATGGTAAGGACAGGGTTTCTTTTGATGAGTTTATCTGGACTTCTATTTAAAATGGTGTTGTTGAAGAGCCCAACTCTCCCACACATATCCCAGCAAAAATGTAAAAAGGCCCCAGATGGCACAATGATTTGTTGGCTAAGTTGTATCAATCATGTCCAACTCTTTGTGACTCCATATGGGGGTTTTCTTGGCAGAGATACTACAGTGGTTTGCCATTTCCTTCTCCAGCCTATTTTACAGATGAGGAAACTGAGGCAAATAAGTGACTTGCCCAGGGTCACACAGCTAATAATTGTCAGGTCAGATTTGAACTCTGGAATATGAGTCTTTCTAACTCTAGGACTGGCACTTTTTTGACTGCGCTACCTAGCTGCCCTTGGAACAATGAAAAAGAAGACCAAAAAGAAACAGTAGTAAGTTTCTCCATCTAGTCTAGGACAGCACAAAAAGATGGCCAGAAATCTGGGAACAGGCAGGGATGGGTTATGCCAGGGAAGGCACAGACCAATTTGTGTGTCAGTAAACAGTGCTGGAAGCCTCCAATTCCCTGAGCTGAGATACACCAGGGGAAACAGAAGGCTGCTCAAGTTCTGACAACAGGGTCCTTGCAGGAAGACCAGTATGATCTCTGTGGGGCTTCTCTGAGGATGGAACTCACAGTTGGCAATTACACAAGGTAAGAAATAGGGTGAGACCAGCAACTATGTTCGGTCATCAAGAGACGGATGCAGAAGCCAAGGCCGGTGGCAGAGGGCAGGGCCTTTTACCAGGCAGGGTATCAAGAATTGGGGTGGCAGTAACATCCAAACGATAGGGGATACAGAACCAGATAGAGCCTACCCAATCTGACTAAGAGAGTGCAAGAAGATGGAACCTGACCCTTGTATCAAGTACCAACCCAGAAATTTAGATAAGAGATATGAGCTAATAGAAGAAAATATACGTAAGGAAGAAATACAATGGACAGAGTCAGGGTAATGCAATAACTAGTGGGCTGGACTTGGCAAAAGGAAGACAGGTTCGAACCCTACCACAGACAACATCTTAGCTGTAGGAACTTAAATAAAAGTCACTTAAACTCTCTGGAGTCTTTCTTCATATCTTTCCTTGTAAAATGTGGTATTTAACTCACATGGCTGTTGTGAGAATCAAATGAGAATGTTAGTAAAATGCTTTGCAAAACATTTTACTAGTGTTAAGAGAAGTCCCCAGAAGTCAAATGCAAGAAGAGAATTACCCCCTGATGAATTCAAGTAGAGTCCTACAGAAAACAACTTGGCTCCAAGAATGACTAGATATGAAGCACGAGAGAAAGAACAGGATGAAAGGAAGAATCAGGATCACAATTTATGTAACAATTATAATAATATAAAAGGTACAACACTGAAAGACTCCAGAATGCTCATCAATGCGGTAACAACTGATCATGACTTCAGAGACTGCTGATGAATCACACTTTCCACCTCTTAGCACAGAGGGGATAGACAAGAGGTGCAGAATGACATACACAGCTTTAGAAAAAGCTAATATGTTGTTGATTTATTCAGCTTGATAGACTTATTTGTTACAAGGGAAGGTTTCTATATTGTGCAGAAGTGGGTAGTAAAAATGATACAAAAATGAAACATTAAAAAATACACTAAAGAATGCATAAGGAAGATCAGGAAGGGACGAAGATATATAGGGCAATTTTGTTACTACCATGTTAAATTTAATATGCTCTTTATAAAAATTAAGGTGGTGTAGCGGATAGAGTTTTGGCCCAGGAATCAGAAAGATTTCCTTATTTCCATCCTGGCCTCTGACACTTAATAGGTGTGGCCCTGGTCAAGTCACTCAACTCTGCTTGCTTAGTTTCCTCATCTGTAAAATGAGTTGAAGAAGGCAATGACAAACCACTCGAGCATCTTTGTCCAAAAAAAAAAAATCCCAAAGGGGACAGGTAGGTGGTGCAGTGTACAGAATACTGGTCTTAGAACCAGAAGAACCTGAGTTCACATTTAGCCCCAACTGCCTCACCAAAAAAAGAATGAAAGAAAGAAAGAAAAGAAAACCCCAAAGAGTGTCATGAAGGATGACTGAAAATGACTGAACAACTTTTAAAAGTACCTAAAAGAAGTTCAGTTTTATATATAATATTCTTTACTTTTCTTTATATATGATGTTCTTATCTGATAGGTTCCGAAACAAGAGAAAATGTATATTTAAAAATTTTAAAGGGAAATGTTCTGTCTTGTTGTGAGCTACTAAGGATAGCGGCCATGGATTATAACTTTAAAAAAAAAAAAGAAAATTTGATTAACTACAGTTAATAATGAAAATACGCTAATAAACATAACAATTATTCTCTGATGATTCAGAATGGACTTCAGGATGATAAATGAAGGGGGTTGAACTAAACCCTCTACCACTAAAAACACTTGCAGCTCTAACACTCTATGATGTGTGGCCCCTTCAGCTCTGGCCTTCCATAATTCTGTGCTGGTAGTATCACTTTAGTTCTCTAGTTATAATACAAGTTCCTTGAGAACTGGGATTTTTTGATTTTCGTCTTTGCATTCCCAGTGCCAACCATCCCAAGCCTCACTTGCTGTTTGGGTTCTAATGGCTCAGAGTAAATGTCAATAGGAATTGTTTCTGTTTTGGCTAGAAGTCCTGAAGGTCTTCCACTCCCAGATTACTAAGTCAAAGAAGCCATTCTCCACTTCATTTCTTACCTAGCCTTAATCAATGAATGGCTATCATCTCAGACAAACTGAGACCTGGGAAAGACCTTAGCTTAAAAAGGCCAATGTCTCCCACTGTATCCAGGGTCATCTCCAGTCATCTTGATCTATATCTTGCTTTATTTTTATAAAGAGTGTATTGGAGATGGCTTCAGAGGAGAGGGTGAGCCTGGTGACTGCACCGTCCCACCTCACTTAAATCCATTCACTTGCAAGTCATGACATCACCTTCCTGATGTCATGGTCCTTTTTGAGAACAAAGGACATACAACAACAACCCAGCACCTAGCAGAATACCCAGAACATGATGCTTAATAAGAACCTGTTGCATTTGTAAAAAGAGAAAGACTATTCTTTTCTTCAACCAGTGTTTAGATACAAAGTCTCTTACATACCGAAACAATTTTAACCAGCAGGCAAAAGTGTCTCTGCCCTTTCAGTTTTCAGACAAAGAGAAAATAAATTATTCTTTACCCCTAGAAGGAGGAATTTAATTTCTAAACATAAATTAAGACATATAACTCTGGAGAGTAGTTATGGGATATATTGTATCATTGACTAGATAGTAACTATCGCTACAGGATGGAGAATGAGGAGTTGATCTATTTCCCTTGATGCATAATTTGTCTTCTCATCATCTAATCTCATGCAATAAGCACACAGCTCTGTGATGTGATGTTAGCTTCACTAACTTTTTACCTGCTATGTATTATTATTATTTTAAAAATATTTTATGTTTTAATCAGTCAAAATTCATGCTCCTTGTCATGCTCCTACTCCCTGCCCGTTTTGAGAACATGAGAAACATAAAACCCATTATAAACATGTAGTCCATCAAAACAAATTTCTATATCAGCCATGTCCAAAAAAGTATTTGTCTCCATGTGCATTCTGAGTCCCCCCTCTATCAGGAGGTGGGGAGCATGTTTTATTACTAGCTCTCTAGAATCTTGATTGGTCATTATGCTGATAAGAGTTCAGCACAATTGTATTCTATCACATTTATAGACTATACCTTGTTCATCCATCCCCCAATGATCAAATGAGATAATATTTGTAAAATAATTAGCACAGTAGCTGCCACAAAGTGGGCCCTGTATAAATGCTTATTCTTTTCCTCTTTCCCCCCTAATGTATGGGGACTCCTTCAGGTTCCTATTCTTTGGTGCCTCAAAAAGATTTTGCTTAGGACTGATCTCTCTCCCTTAATCTACTCTCCCTCTAATGTCCCCTCCCCCATTCTCCCTTTTCCCTCACTTCTCTTTTGAGTGAAATGAATTTCTCTATCCAACTATGTGTTTCTATGTATTCTTACTTCTTTTTACCACTTCAAATGAGACTGAAGTTTGTCTGCCAATCCCTTCCCCACCTTCTGCTATTTGTACAGATGTCTACTTGCACACTGATTATGAGATAATTTTCCCAAATCGCCTCCCCCATCCCACACCTCTCTCTTCCCACATCAGTGTATTCTTATTTTCCTCCACTTTTTTCCTAAGATTAACAAGATATGTAACAGAATCACTCCCAGGTCTTGTGTAACTGAACTTTCTCCTTGACCCCCTGGGGAGGATAGGGTTCAGAGGCCACATATGCATCATATCCCCATTTGAATATAAGTAGTTTAATAACTGTTAAGTCCCTTTTGATTCCTCATTCATATGTACTTTTTATGTTTCTCTTCCCTCTTGTGTTTGAACTTCTATTCAACTCTGGTCTTTTCATCAGGAATGTCTGGAAGTCATCTATTTCATTCTAGGTCCATTCCCCACCCTCACCCCCATCCCCACCCTAGCTAGCTAAGTATAATCTTAGTTTTGCTGCATAAATTATTCTTGGTTATAAGTTCATATCCTTTGCTCTCTCCAATACGGTATTCCAAATTCTCTGCTCTCTTTTAGTATCCTGACTGTAGTTCCCTGATAATGGAATTCTTTCTGGCTACATGGTGGTATTTTTTTTTCTTTCATTTGGAAACTCTGGAATGTGGCAATAACGTTACTGGGAGTTTTCATTTTGGAGTTTCTTCAGGAGGTGACCAATGGAGTCCTTCTTATTTCCACTTTGCTCTCTGCTTCTAAGAGGTGTGGGTTTTTTTTCCTTTAAGATTTCTTGAAATATGATGTTTCTTGTTTTGGTCATGGTGATCAGATACTCCAATGATTTTGGATTTTTTTTCCTCCACAATCTTTTCCAGGTCAGTTCTTTTTTGCTATGAGATATTTTATACTTTCTTTTATATTCTTGGTCTTTCAACCTTGTTTTAATATTTCTTATCTCATAGAATCATTGGCTTCTATTTGGTACAATCTAATTTTCAGGGATTTTGTTATTTGGGCAAGGTTTTGTACCTTTTGTGCCAAGCTGTTAACTCCCTTAATAATTCTTTCTTTTATAACTCTCTTGTCTTTCCCATTTTCCCCTCTAGAGTTCTCATATTTACAAAAACATTTTAAATGCTTTTCTTAATTCTCGCTCCTAGGAAGTCTAATTGAACTTTTTGCCCAATCTGTGTTTCACTTTGAGCTTTGCTTGTAGATCTTTTGGAGTTATTCTCTTATTCCAAGTTTGTGTCTTGAGCTACCCTGCCACCACAATGACTCTTCTTCTGTTTGTATATTCCTCTAGCCTACTTCTATGTTCTCTACATACTGGGTACCTGACCCATCTTTCCTCACAGACGTTCTTCTCCATCTCTCTGTGCTCATCTGGGCTGGATAATTGATTTCCTGTGACTTTTTGCCCTTGAATTTTCCCATCAGGATTCCATCTGGTACATTTTCTAGATCATTATGGAAGAGTTTTGCGAAGGAGAGCTTGACTGTACTACTTCTTACCATGATGGCTCTGTCCTTGCTGTGTATTTTTCAACAGAATTCAGTCACAGCAGAATGTATCAGGAACATTTGGTAGTTGTCTATATATATAGGAAACAAAAGCTGGTAACATTTCTTAGGTAATGTAGCCTAATCCAGAGGATTGGAATCCAGGGTTTATAAAGTGGGTATTATCATTTTTATGGGGCAGTATGGATTAGTGTGACTAATACTTGACTAGGAGTTAGGAGGTCTTGCTTCTAGCCCTGGCTATGAATCCTTTTGCCCTCCAAGTTTCAGTTTTTCTCTCCATGAAATGAAACCATCAGGAGATGATCTGCGAGGTCCCTTCCAGTTCTGACATCCATAAACCTGAAGATCCTCCCATCACTGATACCCATGGAACCTTGTACTTCACTAAGACACTAGGCTTTCAAGAATAAGAAAATACTCTGTCTGTACTCTGTCCTCTTCAGACCATATATGGAGAATTATAGTCAGTTCTTAGTTTATGGATATTGATACACTTTACAGCCCCCAGGAGGGCAACTGGGGTAGTAAAGGGCATTGTGTCCATGCCATATGAGGATCATCTGAAAGAACTGGGGATGTTTATTTATCTGTTAGCTTTGGTTTTCATTATCATTTTAATTTCCAAATGTATCCCTTTCCCAAAGAAAATGGTACCCAAAAGTCATTTACAATAATAAAAAAGAAAAATAACCCCCCCCCCACAGTTTAGCAAAACTAAGCAAAACATCAACTTGATTCTGTTATCCATTGTGTTAAGAATCCCTTCTGATGTGGTATCATCCAGCAATTTGATGAACATGCTATCTATACCTTGATAAAACTCATGGACAAGAGTGTTAAAAAGACAGAGCAGATTCCTGGGATACTCCTCATGCTTCTATGGAGATCTCTCTTGATAAAACAATATTAAGCCATTAACAATTACTTATTTCCCACCAGATGCACTACTTTTGACTTCTATAAAATGCCATCCTTCCCCAAAGAACCTCATTATTGGGCAATCTTATGATCTTGCAAGATGAAATCAACCTTGGGACTCACATCCCATTAATACCCCTTTATCTTTCTGACTGGACCCATGAGTTTCAAAACTTCCATTTAAAGAGGGAGCCAAGGACAGTAATCTCCTCATTTCCCACCAGCTGTACTGCTTTTGGACTTCTCCCCCACATTTGCCCTTTTCAGTTTCCTTTTGTGTACCATCTTCCCCCAATATATTATAAGATTTTTCAGGGAAGTGACTGTCTTTTTATCCGTATATGTATCCCCAGCACAGTGCTTGGCACATGTGTTCAGTCATTTTCAATAATGTCTGATTCTCTGTGACCCCATTTGAGATTTTCCTAGAAGAGATACTGGAGTGTTTTGTCATTTCCTTTGCCAGTTCATTTTACAGATGAGTAACTGAGGCAAACAGTGAAGTGACTTTCCCAGGGTTGCACAGCTATTAAGTGACTGAGGCTGGATTTGCACTCAGGTCCTCTGGACTCCTGAAGTCATGAAATTAAAAGATGCTTGCTCCTTGGAAGGAAAGCTATGGCAAAGGTGGACAGTATGTTAAAAAGCAGAGACATCACCTTGCCAGCAAAGGTCCATGTAGTCAAAGCTGTTTTTTCCAGTAGCAATGTATGGCTGTTGAGAGGTGTACTATAATGAAAACTGAGCACCAATGTTCTCAAACATTGTACAGGAGGAGATTCTTGAGAGTCCCTTGGACAGCAAGGAGGTCAAATTAGTTAATACTTAAAGAAATTAATTCAGGCTATTGACTGGAAGGTTAAATACTGAAGCTGAAGCTTAAATACTCTGGTGACATAATGAGAAGACACAATTCATTGGAAAAGACCCTGATGTTGGGAAAGACTACAGGCAAAGGAAAGAAATGTAGGTGAGGATGAGATCGATAGATAATATCATGGAAACAATGAACATGAACTTGAACAGACTTCAATAGAAGGGCCTGGTGGGCTATAGCTCATGAGATTGCAGAGAGTTGGACACAACTGAACAACAACCACCAGACCCCAGGCCAGCACCCTGTGCTGTGCCACCTAGCTGCCCAGAGGATTTGTTGCTGTTGTTCAGTTGTTTTCAGATGTATCTAACTCCACTTGGAGTTTTCTTGGCAGAGATCCTAGAATGGTTGGCCATCTCCTTCTCCAGCTCATGTTACAGATGAAGAAATTGAGGCAAACAGTGTTAAGTGACTTGCCTAGAGTCACACAGCTGGTAAGTGTGTGAGGCTGGATTTGAACTCAGGAAGATGAGTTTTCCTTACTCCAGGCTTGGTACTTCTATCCACTGTGCCACCTAGTTGCCTAGTACATGATAGGCACTTAATGAATGTTTGCCTGACTGATTTAATTATTCTTTGGGTCCAGCCATCTAACTAGTTCTGAATCCAACTGATTGAAAAATTGTGTATAAACCATATCTCTCCATCTTCTCTACAATAACAGTATGGGATACTTTACTGAAAGCTCTGCTAAAATTTAGGTAAACTATATTTACATTATTCCTCTCATTTACTAGTTTAGTGGTCCTGTCAAAAAAAAAAATCAGATTAGTCTGGCATGACATGTTCTTGATGAAACTGCCATGCCAGCTTTCTGTAATCACTGCTGCCCTATCTCAGATGTTCACCAAACATTTCTTTAATGATTCACTCTAGGATGTTCCCAATAATGGAAGTCAAGTTCACTGGCCTTTAATTTGCAGCCTCTGTTCTTCTCTCTCTCTCTCTCTCTCTCTCTCTCTCTCTCTCTCTCTCTCTCTCTCTCTTTTGAAAATCAGAACATCTGCTCTTCTCTAATCTCACTGTACTTCTGTTTTTCATGATTTTTCAGAGATCTTTGACATGGCTCAGCCATCACATCTGTCAGTGCTTTCAGGCCCTGAGGATATGATTCACCTGAGCCAGGTGACTTGAGTTCATCAAGGGTGGCCAGGTGCCTACTTTTATTGGCTTACTTATCTTAGGACACTCCTAACACCCTGTGAGTCATTTTTTTGTTCTATTTTTTCCAGTGCAAAGCATGTACTTTGCAGAACAGCACACACAGTGCTTAATAAATGCTTGCTTACTGACAGAACAAGCAGAAACAAAATAAGAACTGGAACTGTCATTGCCCCATTCACCCCTAAGCAGAAGTCCAACCCCTTCTTTGATTCTCTGTTTCAATCAATCAAGAAATATTGTTTAAGCACCTATTTTGTTCCAGGCACTCTGGTAGGTGCTGAGACTACAATTTCTACAAGTAAGGTTAAAAAATACACAAAGTAGTTAAATCTAAGGCATTTTTGGAGCAAGGTCACTAGCAATTGGAGGATAAGTAAAGACTTCTTGCAGAAGACAGTGACTAGAGGGACTCTGACATGGAAGAAAGAAGGGAGGGCATTACAAGTCTGGAGGACAGCTAGAACAAAAGTAGGAAGATGGGCAATGAAATGCTGCAGATGAGGAGAAAAAGCCAGTTTGAGTACAAAACAGAGTGCAGGTGATAGCATTAAACTTAGAATTAAGGAGAACTGAGTTCAAATCCACCCTCAACTGTGTGACCCTAGACCAGTCTCTTAACTTTTGTCTGCTTCAGTTTCTTCATTAAATGGAGAGGATAACAGCACCTACCTCGCAGGGCTGTTGTGAGGATCAAATTAGATAAAAAAACCAAACGACAGCACCTTGCAAACCATAAAGTGTTACATGCCAGTTATTACTATTGCTGTTGTTGCTAATGTACAGTGAAGCTGGGAAGGATAGATTGGGGCTGGGTTGTAAAGGGAATCAAGATCTAAACAAAGGAGTTTAGAATTTTATCCTATGGGAATCCTTGAGAGCTGATTGAGTAGGGAAGTCACATGGTTAGATATATGCTGAAAGACAATTACGTTGGCAATAATGCATGCAACAGATTGGAGTGGTGATACTCGAAGTAAGAAGACAATACAACTAGCTTGTTGTGCTTCATTTTCCTTGTCAGCTTCATCTCCACGTTTCTCAGTTTTGCTTCCAAGCTTCTTTAATTTTTCCACAGTCAATATTTCTTACATTCATGTATATTTATTTATCATTTTCCAATAAATGAGAAACTAATTTTTTGGGAGAGTTAAGAGAAACAGGAAACAGCAATACTGTGTGATGATCAGCTGTGAATGACTTGGCTGTTCTCAGAAGTACAATGATCCAAAACAATTCTGAAGGCCTCATGATGAAAAATGCTATCCACCTCCAGAGAAAAAACTAATGGAATTTGAGCACAGATCAAAGCACAGATTTTAATTTTTGTCTGTGTTTTGTTTTATAACATGACTAACATAAAAAAATGTTTTGCATGACTACATATAATCTATGGTATAATCTTGGTATAATCTATACCAAGTTATATTCTCAGTAAGTGGGGGAAGGAAAGGGAAACAGAGAGAATTTGGAACTCAGAAAACTTTTTAAAAGAAAGTTAAAATGTTTTTGCATGTAATTGGGGAAAAATGAAATATTAAAAAAACAGAGAGAGAAACATGATAGTTGTTTTTAAGGGCTGATATGTGGAAGGATTAGATGTATTGTGTTTGGTCCCAGAGGGCAGAACCAGGAACAGTGGGCAGAAAGGGGCAAATTTAGACCCCTAGGTCAGGAGAAATATCCTAAAAATCAGAGCTATCCAAAAGTGAAAGAAGATGTAGAGACATGACCAGTCCTCCTTCTCCACTTTTGAAACGGAAGTCTGATGACTACCTGGGCATGCTGTGATTAGAATAACTAGAAAGTTACTTAGACTTGAAGGTGACTGAGGGAGGCCCCTTCCCACTCTGATTCTGTGGGTTCATGAGTAACATTGCCATGGCACTTTATAGCTCTATGTTCATTATCTCATTTGAGATGCTTACAATAATTCTGTGAGGCAGACAGGTAGAAGGGATTACTATTGGTACTTTATGCCTTAGAAAAGAGGTTTAAAGAAGGGTGTAACAGGCAGGACCCAGACCAGAAAAGGTCTTCTGATTACTTCTGATTACTAGTCTTAGTGTTTGATTAACATTCCTATACCTTGGAATCTGACTTTTTCCTAAGAGGATGACATCAGTGAGTGTCTCCTTTCTGGAGGGGACAGGAGAAGAGCAGTCCTAATGAAATCGGAAAGTTACTAGAAACCATTGAGTTTGAGCTATTCATTCTGCCAGTTCCCCAATCTCCCCATCCCTCCAAGAGAATTCACTGCTTAAGGGCTGCTAACCAAGCTGATGAGGACAGTGTGGGAAGATAAAGTCCTATCCAAATGGCCTTCTGAGGAGTAGATTTCTTTTATCTGAACAGCTGAGAAACCTCCAGAGAAACAGCCTCCCTGAAAACCCTAGTCCTACCTACTCTACCTGTTAGAATGATTTCTTCCTATAATCATACTAGGAATTAGAAAGTATTTTTTTTTTTTTCCTAAAGAAGGGTATCATGCAATAAACAAAGCCATCTAAACTGCTGGGGAAACAGGACAGCAGTCTTGCAGAAATTAGGCTTAGATCAACATCTCAAGATAATGACTACATGACCAATATATAAAAAGTCACATCACAAACAAATTAGAGGAGCAACAAAGAAATTACTTTTCAGACATATGGATAGGAGAAGAGTTTGTGAATCACAGAAGAAAAAATGAACAATTTTGATCATATAAAATTAAAACGGGTTTGTACTTACAAATGCAATGCAACTAAGATTAGAAGGGAAAAAGTTAACTGGGGAAAAGAAATCTTTACAGCTAGTTCTTAGATAAAAATCTAATTTCCAAGATATATAAAGAAATAATTCAAATTTATTGGAATAAAAGCCATTCGTTCTCTCTCTCTCTCTCTCTCTCTCTCTCTCTCTCTGACAATTGGATTGGGTTGGTCACACAACTAGTAAGTATTAAATGTCTAAGGCTGAATTTGAACTTGGTTCCTCCTGACCCCAGGGCTGGTACTCTATCCCCTACACCCTCTACATGCCCCCTAAAAGCCAGTTTCGAGTTGTTAAATTGTTAGAGGATATGAAAAAGTAATTCTTAAGGGAAGAAATACAAGATAGCCATATTAAAAAATACTTCATCATTAATAATCAGAGAAATGCAAATTAAAACCCAACTCCCTTAATTCCTCTTGGGGCCCCATTTTTCCCATTCCCCAAGCAGCTTTTCACCCTGGAAGCCACCTTTAACACCATACCCAGTAGCTTTCTCTCCCTAGAAGATCCCTCTACTTTTCATTTTCAGATAGTTCTAATTGTTAGAAGTTTCTATTCATAGTAAGTCAAATTTTGCCACCTGCAATTGCCACTGCCCAGTTATTCCTAGTTCTGAGCACTGAGGCTAAGCAGAATAAGTCTAATCCATCTGTCACATGATAGTTCTTCAAATACTTAAAAAGGGTAAATAACACCCCCTTAAGTTTTTCCTTCCTAAACATTCCCACACCTTTCAGTCTAGTCACGCCTTTGGATACTCCTTCCCATTATGGTTGCTCTCTTGATAATGTCCCTCTTAAAATTCCCCTGCCATAGCAGAACTAGACAGATGGGTATTGCCCAGGACACAGGGCAGCACACTGTCAGTTCCTGAACACTTCACTCCTTATTAAGGCTTCCTACACTTCATTTCATGGTGAACAGCCTTCTTAATGGTGACCTAACAGTTCTAGACTGCAATAGTTGCTGCTCTAGCAGCCAGGCACACCTGGAAAGAGAGGATAGCACTTGGATCTGACAATGTTGAGCAAAATGACACTAGGGTTGGACACAGAAGGCAAGAAAAGCATGGCAGGTATCTGGATGCGGAGATGTATCCAAGCTATTTCTCAACTTGTCTCCCTTAATAGCATCTTTCCCATCCTCTTAGCTGTTGGGGACCTGTCCTCTTTGTCATCATCTCCCACTATCTTCTCCTTTAGTCTCTGATGAGGAAACTCTCCCTAGCAAGTTCAACACCTCTGCTTAATTAGAATCCCATTCCCGTCTGTACTCTCTAGCAGAATTCCCCCACAATAATCTCCCATTCTTTTTAATCTTCGATCTCTCCCTGTCTATTGGTTCTCCCCATCTTTTAAAACAAAAACCCTTCAGCAGACTCTACCATCCTATGAAGCTATCAATCTATATTTTCCTCCCTTTCTTACTTCAACTGTGAGAAAGTTGTCTACACTTGTTGCTTCCATTTTTCTCCTCTCACTCTCTTCTAAACCCTGTGCAATATGGCTTTTCAGCGTCATCATTTAACTGAAAGTGCTTTTTCCTAAGTTACCAACAATCTTGTAACTACCAAATCTGGTGTCCTTTTCTCCTTCCTCACCTTTCTTGACCACTCTGAAGCATCCAGCACTGTTGACCACTCTCTCCTGGATACTCTCCTCTTTGGGTTTTGGGGACATTGCTCTTGGTTTTTCTTCTATCTGTATGACTGTGAATTCTCTCCCTCTGCCCCACCCCCCTCTTCTTCTTACTCTTTATTCTTCTCTCACACCCCTTCCTTTCTCTCCCCCTCTACTTGCTAGTTGATTATCAATATCACATTCCCTAACTATGGGCACACTCAAGAAGCTACCTTAGGCTCTTTCTTTTCTCCTTTCTACATTCTCTCACTTGATGACCTTACCATCTCCCAGAGGATAAATGATCATCTCTGTAGAAGACTCTCAGATCTTGATATCAAACCCTAGTCTTGATATTCACAACATTCTCATCTGCTTGTTGGACATTTTGAACTGCATGTTTCACAGGCCCCTCAAAATCAACATTCCATAACAGAACTCATATTTCCCCACCCCCCTCAAACTCACTCCTCCTTAGAACATCGTTATTTCTGTTTAAGGTATCACCAACCTTCCACCCAAAGAGGCTGAAAACCTTAGTTTCACCCTCAGTTTTTCACTCTTCTTTATCCCCATACATCCAACCAGTTGTCAAATCTTGGCAGTTCTATCTCTACAACATTTCTCTCATAGGTTCTCTTCTTTCCATTCATATAACTATTATTCTAGCTCTGGTCTCTATCACTTCTTACCTTGAGTATTTCAATGGACTCCTAACTGATCTTTTTACCTCAAATCTCTCCCTACTCCAATCCATCCTCCATACAGATGTCAAAATAATTTTTAAAAAATATACGGGTGTGACTACATCATAACTTGAACAATAAACTCCAGTGACAGCCCATTACCATTAGGATCAAATATAAACTCAGGCATTTAAAACTATTTACAGCCTGGCCCTGACCCACCTTTACTGGCCTTCATGCATTCTATGATATAGTCAAAGTGGTTTTACTACTCTGCACCTACACACACATACCACTGCATCTCCACTCTTTGCGTCTTTTCATTAGTTTTCCCCCATCCCTGTTTTCCTTCAAGACTCAGCACTCCCAACAGTTAAATCCTTTCACCCCAAGGTTATCTTATATCTTATTTATGTTTTGTAGATACATAGTTATACGCAGGATGCTTCCCCCATTAGAATGAAAGCTTCCAGAGGGTAGGAAATGTTCCACTTTTGTCTTTGTATGCCTAGCATAAGAAGCAGACAGCTCAGGGTGGTGAAGTGGGTAGAGAATGTGACTAGCAGTCAGAAAGTCCTAAGGGCAAGTCATTTAACTTCTGTCTTCCTCATTTTCTTATCTATAAACAATGCCTACTTCACCCAGTGGTGGTTGTGCGGATCTAGAGTCAATATATTCAAAATGCTTTGCAAACTTTAAAGCACCATAACACGATAACTATTATTATTGTTAACCAGCACCACTATGCCTGGCACTGATAAAGGAAAGGGAAAAGAGTAAGAACTGCATAAAGGAAATTTAAAAACAATTATGGCTGCAGCTAGTTTTTAAAAATTTGAAGGTTATATACTTGAGGAAAGTAGAAAACTATGTTTGACACCAGTTAGAGATATTTAAGTGAGAAATAAGGAAGAAAACTGCTGGCTTCAGTGGGCTAGTAGGTTTTTCAGAAGATCACTTCCCCTCTCTAGGCTTCAGTTTCCCCAGCTATATGCTAAGAGTTCAGTCAGACTGAATGATCTCAAAGGGGCTTCCCAACTCTGACATTCTATGATCTTGGTCCCTCCCAGCACCAACGTCCTATGGCCTAAGGTCCTTTCCAGTTCTGACAGTTATATTATGCAAGACACCTTATATCTAACCTATAGAACAGAACTTTCACTGGAACAGAAAAGGACACATACTACACGAAGTTTTCTATGCACAATTCTTAGAGAAACTATGGTTCAAGAGCAAGATCTACAACGTGAGCTTCTCTGTTCAATGCACTCTGCTCTACCCCTGCTGGTTCTGACAAGAGAAAAGAGGTAGAGCATTCAGTTAAAACTCTTCGCATGCTAGTTCTCCCTTCTGTACTCAAACATCTCTGCCAGCTGACACAGACATCTGATCACTAACAAAGGAAGCTCTCATTCTTCAGCAGGGAATTAGGGCAGGAATATGCTAAGAGTTACAGTGAGTTGAATTAGTCACTCCATGACAAGCATCCAGTATCTTTGTGTGAATCACACAGGAGAGCCCTCAGTTCTCTGCATGCATTCTGTCTGCAGCATCTGCAACTGACTATTTCAGTTAAGTAGGCAAGAGTGACTCTCTGACAGTGCTCTTTGGTAGCAGCCTGAGTTCCCAATATGGGGCTCAGCAAGATGTTATTAGAAACAGAAAATGTGAGAGGGGAAAGGGGATGGTAAAAGAGGAAAGAAAGGGGACAGAACAGGAGTGGGAATTTTAGAAAATTTACAAAAATTATAACACTTTCTCCAAAAACTTGAGGGGCTTTTCTGATTTGGGGAATGTCAGTCAATACACAGCCACTGGGATGTATTCCATACTATCAAGAGTCAGAAAATCATACCCCCAGTGCATTTACAAATGGCAAACAGAAGTTGAATGTTGGGGCACTTAGACCAAAAACATGGAATGTAGAATGATCAATGTGAAAAGATTCCAGAGACAGAAAGTCTATCAGATAAAAACCATTACAAATACATCTGATTCAGGGAGAAATTTAAAATACCAGTATCTTCATTTTTGTGAAAGGGTTGTGTCCTACTCTGGATATTAAGTCATCTTCAAAGAAGACCTTTGTAAAGCAAATCCTATTAAGTTGGCTGACTTTGATTACTTAATACAAAACAGGTATGTTCATAGGGAAGGAGGGAGCTCTCCAACCAACTCAGCTGAAAATTTTTGGCAAGAAAGGCATTAAAGGAATGGCCAAGTCGAGGATACATTATCAAAAAGGCAGGGCTTTCCAACACTTTCACAGCTCAGTAGCACTTTGAGAACCTTGGGATCTCCCTTCAACATTATGCCTCCTCTCTCTTGCTTTCCCATACCAAATGCCAGTCAACCAGAATTTCACTGGGGATCCCCTAATTCTACACTCAACCTCTAAGAACTTAACTCTTCTTTCTCTCACTTTTCAGAGTTGGGGAACCTGTGGCATTAAGGTCACATGTGGCCCTCTAGGTCCTCAAGTGCTGCATTTTGACTGAATCCATACTTCACAGAATAAAGTGACCTCCAAGCCGCATGTTCCCAACCCCCTAGTCTAGCCATTTATAATTCTAATAGATTAACTTGTATTACCATATAATGCCACAAGGGAGGCCATCTAAATTGTGCTTACTGTCATTCAGTCTGAAAAACTTAGAAGTTTGAGGCTTTTTGTTCTATAAAACAAACCTGTGATGCATTTTATTAATTCCATAAGCCCCCAAATCCTGCAAAACAGGTCTCCTTATCAGTGCAGATTTGATCCTGGTCAACACAGTAGTAATTTAGGCTGGAAATTTAAGTGGAAAAATATTCCAGCAATAAATGAGTTATATTTTGTATCAGAGCTAAATTGACTATTCCTTTACACAATCCACTTGTATTTTGTGGAGATGAGAGATAATGCAAGTAAATAATGAAGTGAATAATAGTCCTAAGGATGCCTGAAAAGAAAACAAAATCTTCTGGTGTGTGTTGAAACTTAGAAACTACAAAGGGAACCAAGTCATTTCTATGCTTGTGCTTCAGTTTCTGTATCTATAAAAAGAAAAGATTGAACCAAATCCCATCTATAAGGTTCCTTCTAACCCCAACACTCTATGCTCTATATTCTTATAAGCCTTTTCAATTCAAATATTCTATGTCTAGGATCCTGGCAGGTTCTCTCTTTTATGATCTCTTCCAGCTCTGATAGTTTATGCCAGGATTTCCCAACCTGGACTTTGTATACTCTCATAGGGTGCTATAAGCTTTTCAAGAGAGTAAGGAGAATATTGGGTGAAAGGAAGGGAAGGAAAGGTGAAAGGGAGCGGGAGAAAGAGGAAGAGAGGGAAAAAGAGGGGAGGTAATTGAAGATGAATGCAAAAACCAAAAATGAATGGTACAATTCTCTAAGAACAGTGTTGGGAGGACTCAAGTTTAGAATTAACAATTCAAGCTACAGAATGAGTTGAGGCCTAAAATGACAAAAAGGGTTTGCTGCTGTTGTTTCTGTTGCTGCAGTTGGTTTGTGTGGTTTTGATTTTGATTTTTTTTTTTTTTTTTGCTATGTTGAGACAGGAGGAAAATCAAAGAAAAGGCAGGGCCATAACTGTGGAATGGGGAGAGGGGTGATGATTACAGATGACAGGGGGGAAGGCAGAATGATTCATGCTTTCCTTTGCTTCTTTCTGTTTTCTCTACCAAGGAAAACAAGCTTCATATTCAACCTTCCTCCCTTTACGGTCAATTTTTGAGTCACGAATTGTCATTTTTCATCTGTTTATCACCAATTCCAGATACAAAGACTTGTAATGTCCATCTGTTTTGGTTCAGACCTATGACTTCATTTATATGAGGAACTAATGGTATAGAAACTACCTGTACCCAGGTTCAGCTTGGCAACTCATAGTAACTTCCTGTCTTAGGAAGTTGCCTGGACCACTGAGAGGTTAAGTCACTTGCCCAGGGATACAAAGCTAGGAGGTTTCAGAATTAGAACATTAATTCAGGTCTTCCTGAGTTCAAGGCTGGATCTTTAATAAATACTTGGTAAACTAAATTGAATTAAAATCTTCAGAATGAAAAGAATAGAAGAAACTAGTTGAGGATCAGATGAAACTCAAGGTAAGCAAGGAGATCTGAAAAGAGCAATGAGAGCACCAGAAAGATTCAAATGACCTCACCAAAACAAACTACATTTTGGGTTACTGAGAGAAGTGATAGTTGTAATTCCTGAGCAAATGTCATTGATTTCTGAAAAATCATGAGGAAGGGAACAGCTCCTATAGTAGTGAAGATAGACAAATCTTTTTTCAAAAAGGAAGAAGAGAAATTCTTCAAACAATAGGCCAGTGAACCTCCCTTCAATTCCTGACAAAATTTTTAAATGCACCATTAAAGGGATGGTTTGTGAACATTTAGAAAGGGAAAGAGCAATGACAAAAAGCTAGCTCCACCAAGATCAATTAATTAATTCTAGATTAAACTAATTTCTTTTCTTGGTTGGATTTTTTTTTGGGGGGATAATGTTACTAGATCCAGATATAGTATATCTGAATTCTAGGAAGACATGATGAATCTATATGCTATTCTAGGGAACAAGATCAAGAGATGAAGACTATATGGTACTATAGCTATACACATTCAGAGATGATAACGTATCAGAATTGATCTTTAACCTAGAAACAGGTCAGTAGTGGCTCCATCCTTGGCTGTGTTTTGTTCGACATTTTTATTGATAACTTGGATCAAGACATAGATGGAAAATTTATCAAACTGATAAAAAAATCAACTGAACAAATATAACTATAAAAATTTTACAGCAGCTCTTTTTATGGAGGCAAAGAGTTAGAAAATAAGAGGGATGCCTCATCAACCGAAGAACAACTTAACACACTGCAGTACATTAATGCAATGGAATATTATTGTGCTATGAAAAATATTAAAAAGGACAGATTCAAAGAAACCTGGGGACCTGTACAAACTGATGCAGAGTTGAGCAAGAAGAATCAGAAGCGCAATTTATGTAATACTAACAATAATGTAAAAACTGTGAAACACAATGACTACCACTGACCAACCTATACTTGGATTCCAGATTACTAAGGAAGAATGTTACTCACCTCCTGACAGACAGATGATGGATTTAATATGCGTAGTGAAAGAAGATAAATAATGTTAATTGAAAAAAAATTTTTAATAAAGTCCAAAACAACACTTTCGGCAACAGTTTACATAAAAAGGAGCATAGGATTTAGCAGCCTGTAAGCTCAATGAGTCAATACCAGCATGACACAATTGCATGCACCAAACTGAACATGTTCATAGGCTGCATTAACAGAAGTGTAAGAGTGGAAAGGTTTTAAATGAGAAAATCAACTACTGTACCCATTTAATCCTATACTTTAAGTAAAAACACATCTCAATTGAGTCAATCAATCAGAGATGTGAACTGTTTAATGAATATGGCTTGGACATCTGAATCAAAGGTACAATAGCAAGTCTGTTCAGATTGGTTGAATGAATTGTTTATGTTTTGTGGAGCTTGTATAAAAACCCCACAAGTTAGTCTGGAATTGGGGATATAAGAAAATGACAAATGAAGACTGAAGCCTTCTAGCTAAACTCCTTAGAAAGAATTCCTTGGGTGGGAGGGAAGGGGGAGTGAGAGGGTTGAGGGGGAAGGGGAAAATGATAGCACTGGTAGGGTTCTACGGTTTGCAAAGTTTACAGCTATTATCTCATTTGATTCTCACAACCCTGTCAGGTGCTATTACTATAACCATTTTATGGATAAGAGACCTGGGACTGAGCAATTAAATGGTTTACCTAGGATCACACAGTTAGTAAGCACCTGCAGCAGTATTCAAAACCAGAACTTAACTCCAAGTCTGCTACTCTATCCACTATTACACCTAATGCCTACATGAGAAAGGACTCCCTAACAATGAGCACTATACCAAAATGGAATGAGGTAATTTGGAAGATAATGAGGTTCCTTATCATTCACAGTCTTCAAATTCCAGGATAGGGAGATATAAGAGATCTAGCCTAATTTTTTTGCTTTACAAATGAAAGAATTAAAGACCAAACATTAAAAGACTTCTCCAAGGTCCGACAGGTAGTAATAGAACTTACATTTGAACACAGATACATTCTGATCCCACATTCAGGACATTTGCCTCTTCAATTCTTTGAATATTTGCACAGCCTGTATCACTGGACTCATGTGAAAAAGGGGCTTTTCTAAACCTACAGTGTTCTAGAAATAAGATTTGTCACTACTGTCATTATTATTAGTGAAAAAAAATGGGGGGTGATTGTGCAAAGAACATTTAAGGGGCATGTGATTAGTGTGGTTAATTATCTGAAGGTACGTCATAGGGAAGAAAGAATAGAATTATTTTGCTTGCCCCCAGAAGGCAAAGTTGGGAGCAGTGGGATTAAGATAAAGTGGGGGAAATTCCGGGTCAACATGGGAAGAACTTCCTAATAATGAGAGCTATTCCATAATGGAATGAGTTAGGACAAGAGGCTGTGCTTTTTCCATCACTGGAGGGCTTGAAATGGAGACCAGATGACCAACTGACAGGGATTCTGTAGAAGGCATTCCTTCTGGTGTTCCTTTCATCTCCAAGAATTCGATTTCTATTATTGTATTTGCATTCTACAGGAAACGCTATGCAGAGTAGCCCAGGGAGAGCCAAAGAAAGGTGATATAAGTAGATGTTCCGAAGAGAAAAAGCATAAGGATGCACATACACGCATACTTGCATCAACACACAGAGAGAAATGAATGGATTTGTGACTCAAAAGATCTCTGGTTCACTTTGTTCTGGGGGCTATTCTTTAGCTGAAGCTGGCAAAGAACTACAGGCCATTTAAAGAGATAAAAACATACAGTGATGGGAAATAAATCAGCATCAGTCAGCTAAAACTCTGACCACTATCAGGAAGTACAAGCTTTCTTTTCTGAAATGTCAGTGGGAGACTGATACACGTGAAACCTCAGTGTTGTGCCCTGGTGATTAAGGAGATATGGCGCCTGAGTCCTAGGCCAGGGCCCCCATGAACATGCTTCCTACCCACTGTGCTAGCATGACAACTAACTAAAACCTATGATAGATGCAGAACAACCCTCTCTGGGCTTACTCTCCTAACTCCTACTCCCATTGACAGGCCAGAGCTTCAAAGTATGGCTTATTACTTCTCCCCTCATGGTTCTAAGGGAAATCCTGAGGGATTGTTCTCCCCACCCCCAGTTCCGTCACTCATAAGCCCTCATCTGGGGTTCTCTTCACTGATTATCAATTAACCTACTCAGAGTTAATTAGCTTTTAGAACTTAGCTTTTAGATTTCTTTGTCTGAAAACTGTCTGTTCATATCCTTTGACCATTTATCAACTAGAAATTATTTGAATTTTTATGAATTGTCTTTGCTCTCTTCTTATTTGAGAAATGAGGTCTTCATCAGAGATATTTGTTGCAAATCCCCGCCCCCCCCCCCAGTTTTCTGCTTTCCTTACAATTTTGGTTGCATTGGTTTTGTTTTTGCAAAAACTTTTAAATTTTATATAATCAAAATTATCTATTTTACATCTTGTAATAC
Organism: Bettongia penicillata ogilbyi; assembly: GCA_023548195.1. Lineage (NCBI taxonomy): Eukaryota > Metazoa > Chordata > Mammalia > Diprotodontia > Potoroidae > Bettongia > Bettongia penicillata. The sequence goes on along the minus strand of JAJHZJ010000315.1, from coordinate 5,826,717 downwards.
TCTCTACATCTTCTTTGGTCCTAAATTCTTCTCTTATCCACAAATCTGACAAAAGTTTTTAGCTTTTAGTATTTATTGAGATGCTGTAGGAAGTACAGTTGTATAAAGAAGGATTTCCCAAAAACCTGAGACATATTCCCACAGTTATTCACAGGATTCATAGAGATAGTGGGTTCAGGCTTAGAAGGCATGTGAGATCAAAGGTTCCTGATTATTGGCAGTCATTTTTTTCCCTTTGTGGAATCCTCATGAGGTTCACTTTCGGTGGAGCTATTTGCTAGATGGAACTATTTGCTAGGGTACATGCTCCTACAGAGTTCCAAAGGTACCTTTCATGGATTCACCACATGTCTCTCAGTTCCCAATGCTGATGCTGCCATATGTTACTGAGACAATGGAAAGTCTAAATCTTTTGATCTTTTGAAATTTACAAGGTTGTCCTCTGTTCAAGAGCTAGGGGTGGGAGAAAGAATACGACCTACCCATTGGGCCCCCTCTTCCTTTGTCTCCCCTTGCTCCCCACACCCATTCTCTTGGTGGTCTAGTGGCTAGCCTCTTCAAGATGTTCCCAAACCTTGACCGTTTTCTTGTTTGAAACCTTGTTCTAATATTCATAGGCTAAGAGGTGTACCTAATTTTTTCCACCAATCCCAACACATTTTTTATGGGTTGCATTCAATGGCTCAAAAGCACTTCACTTTTCCCAAATTAACTAAGGACTATTCATGCCTAATTTATATCTTTGTCCATTGCGTCAATAAAGGAGTATAGGACTTGTTCACACCTTATTTATACCATCGATTTAATGACCGATTGATTTGGTAACTCAAAAAGGCATTTTCATCTAATAGACATCTTATGTGTTTGTTCTGCGTTGCTGAAGAAGACCATGCCATCACAGAAATAATGACATGACTTGCACTTGACTTTGTTTTGACTGAGGGAGGGCTGTGCAGGTCACCAGCTCCACTTCTCCTCCAGAGCCATCTGAATTCAGTGACCAGATATTCATCAGGATGACTGGAGATGACCCAGGATGAGGCAATGGGGGTTAAGTGACTTGCCTAAGGTCACACAGCTAGTGAGAATCAAATGTCTGAGGTGAGATTTGAACTCAGGTCCTCCTGACTCCATGCTCTATCCACTGTACCACCACCTAGCTGCCTCTAATAGACATATCAGAGTGTGGAGTATCTTACTAATTACCTTACTTAGGGAGAGGAGATGTGCCTCTGTGCCTTTTATTAAACTATATCTTATATATGGAATCCTCTCTCTCATACTGCCTATGTGGAAATCTTATACTATATGTTCTTTAAGTGTCTATGTGGAAATCTTATACTATATGTTCTTTAAGGCCTGGTTCCACCAAAATCTCCTTCATGAAACTTGCCTTAAGCCAAAAGTGTCAACTCTTTTTTTTTTTAATCTCTTATATTACACATATGCAAAAAATCAAGAATGTGTGTTGAAGTCTATAGGTAAACACTGGGAACTCCCTGATTTCCCAGGAACCCAGATCTTTTGATGAGTCTCAGAACTATGATTAATGCAAAAAAGCAGGTAAGGATCCAAAAAAAAAAAAACCACCCTAGAGAAGTCCCAAATTCTGGAAAGGCTAGAGAAATGGGTCCAACTTAGGGTTTTGCCAGACAATTTATGCCAGCTGTTCCTTGTTATTGCTATATGCTAAGTCTCCACAGATCAGATACTGAAATTGGGAAAGGAAAGAAGGAGAATAGGGTTGGTAACCTGGAAAATAGTAGTTAAAGAGAACAAATGAGCTCATTTTCTTTGGCACGAGGACCAGCTGCAACAGCTTCCCTCTTCTGTTGCTAGTAAGGGTAGCTAAACAACAGGTGGAGAGATTATATTTTTCTTGGCCATAACATGTGTCCCTTCCTATGTACAAGTCCTTGTGTAGGAGCTCAACTCTTATAACTCCTCCTTACCCCCCCCTGCCCACAGCTCTCAACAGAAAGCACTCACCCTTATTTCTCTCTGGTGTCCCTTTCCAGCCCACCAATCAGCTCTCAATGCCTCCCAGGCTAAGAAGTAGTACCAATCAGTCCTTCTGACTCAGCAATCAGTATTTTTTCAATTCTGCCCCATCTTTTCATGCACGATATTCCCAAAGGAAAGGGGCAAGCACATTTAATTCACCCTGCTTAAGAAGTCATCAGACTCCTATTTTCTGATGCTATTTTGAGTTTCTTTAGGTCTTGCTTCTGTGCCTCTTATTAAACTATATCTTATACATAGAATCCTCTCTTTCATACTGTCTATGTGGAAATCTTATACTATATGTTCTTTAAGGCCTGGTTCCAATGAAATCTCCTTCATGAAACTTGCCTTAAGCCAAAAGTGTTATCTCCTGTTTTTGAATCTCTTATAGCACATATTTTTATCTCTATATACATTTGCCATAATTTATATTATGGTTATTTTATTATAGAATCACAGAATAGTAGATCTTGAAGGATCCTTCAAACATAAAATATTAGGAGCAGAAGAAACTTTAGGACACAGAATAATAAAGTAGGAAGGAACCTTAGGAGAGAGTATCAGACGTAGAAGGACTCTGAGATAAAATGTCAGTGCTAGAAGGGACCTTAGGATGCAGAATACAGAGAACTAGAATTGGAAGAAAGCTTACAACCCACAATGTTAGAATTATTTAAACAATTTTTTTAACATTTTTATTTAAAGTTTTGAGTTCCAAAATCTATCTCCCTCTCTCCCCCAAACAATCAGATATAGGCTATATGTGTGCAATTATGTAAAACATTTCCAAATTAGTCATTTTATACAAGACTCAAAAGAAAAAAGAAACAAAGAAAGAAAGTGAAAAATAGCATGCTTCATATATTCAATCACTATCAGTTCTTTTTCTGGAGGTGGCTAGTATGCTTCATCATTATTCCTTTGGGATTATTTTGGATCACTATATTGCTAAGAGTAATTTAAATCATTCACAATTCTTCATCAAACAATATTGCTGTGCCTGTGTACAACCTTCTCCTGGTTGTGTTCACTTCATTATGTGTCAGTTCATGTAAGTCTTTCCAGGTTTTCCTGAAACCATCCTGCTTGTCATTCCTTATAGCACAATAATATTCCACTACAATCACGTACTACAGATTGTTTAGCCATTCCCCAAATGATGGACATCCCTTTGATGTCCAATTCTTAGCCACCACAAAAAGAATTGCCATAAATATTTTTGGATAAATAGGTCCTTCCCCTCTACTTTTTTTGAATGTCTTTGGTATACAGACTTAGCAGTGGTACTGCTGGATCAAAGGGACATAGTTCCAAATTTCTGTCCAGAATGGTTGGAGTGGTTCACAACTCTACCAACGAGTGTCCCAGTTTTCCACATTCCCTCCAACATTCAACATTTTCCTTATTTGTCATGTTAGTCTCTCTGACAGGTGTAAGGTGGTACCTCAGGGCTGTAATTTTCCTTTCTCTGATCAATAGTGATTTAGATCATCTTTTTACATGACTATAGATAGCTTTGATTTCTTTGTCTGAAAACTGTCTGTTCATATCCTTTGACCATTTATCAACTGGGAATGATTTGAATTTTTATAAATTGTCTTTGCTCTCTTTTTATTTGAGAAATGAGGTCTTCATCAGAGATATTTGTTGCAAATCCGTGTCCCCCTTTCCCCAGTTTTCTGCTTTCCTTATAATTTTGGTTGCATTGGTTTTGTTTTTGGAAAACTTTTAAATTTTATATAATCAAAATGATCTATTTTACATTTTGTAATGCTCTCTACATCTTCTTTGGTCCTAAATTCTTCTCTTATCTGCAAATCTGACAAAACTATTCCTTGCTCTCTTAATTTGCTTATGGTATTACCATTTATACATAAATCATGTACTCATTTTGATCTTACCTTGGTATATGGTGTGAGATGTTGGCCTATACCTAGTTTCTGCCATACTGTTTTCTAGTTTCCCAGTAATTTTTATCAAATACTGAGTTTTTATTCCAAAAACTTGGATCTTATCATATACTAGATTACTCTGGTCATTTACTATATTGTAATTTGTTTAGAATCTTTTCCACTGATCCACCACTCTATTTCTTAACCAGTTTTGATAATTAAAGCTTTATAATAGTTTGAGATATGAGATGGCTAGACTACCTTCTTTTGTATCTTTTTTATTGATTCCCTTGATATCTTTGACCTTTTGTTCTTCCAGATGAATTTTATTATTATCTTTTTTAACTCTGCAAAATAATTTTTGATAGTTTGATTGGTATGACATTGAAAAGATTAATTTCGGTGGAATTGTCATTTTTGTTATATTGGTTTGGCCCACCCATGAGCCATTAGTACTTTTTCAACTGTTTAGATATGACTTTATTTGTGCAAAAAGTGTTTTGTAGCTGTGTTCATATAGTTCCTGAGCTTGTCCTGGCACATAGACTTCCAAGTATTTTATAGTTACTTTAAATTGAATTTCTCTTTCTATCTTTTGCTACTGGACTTTGTTGGTAAAATACAGAAATAGATTTTGTGGGTTTATTTTGCATCCTGCAACTCTGCTAAAGTTGTTAATAATTTCAAGTAGTTTTTTAGTTGATTCTTTAGGATTATTTAAATATAATATCATATCATCTACAAAGATTGATAGTTTTATCTCCTCATTGCCTATCTAATTCCTTTAATTTCTTTTTCTTCTCTTATTTCTACAGCTAAGAATGTTAACATTATAAGAGCCTTTAGAACATAGAATGTTGGAGATGGAAGGGAACCTTAGAATACGAAATATCAAATTGGGAAGAAAACTTAGAAAACAGTAACTCAGAACTGTAAACACCTAAGGGCACATAATGATAGAGTTATAAGAGACAAGAGAAATCATCTAGGCCAACTTCATGCATTTTTACAGACAAGAAAATGGAAATTGAAAGAAAAAGTGAGTACAAAGAGCAGAGAGGAAAAAAGAATGCCAAACAGACACTTTCAGAATGCTAAGTTAGGAGAAGCACAAAATCCCTTTTGTCTTTATAAAATGGAAGATTCACTTTTTATCATTACTGACAAGTTCCAAAATATGATGAAGCCAATGTGCTCCTCAGAATGTTGGCAGGCTCATCAACATTCTAGGCTGGCACATCAGCAGTCAATCAGGGGAGTATATATGCAAATTTGTTGGCCCAGTGTGACATCTTTCTCTGGTCCAGAACAGGAGTCTGACATCCAAAGACTTCATCAGAATTCTAGGACTGAAAATCCTGTAGCACTGTTCCAATCCAGTACTCTAAGAACACCATAGCCTTGGGGCTCAAACTCATGTTCACATAAACTCTAACTTTGAACTTGTCAAAGCTATTCATTCCAACCCAATGCCCAGTCAGACTCTTTTTCTCTGAGACTTTAGGAAAGTCATGTCCCCTCTCTGGGCCTCAGTTTCCTCATTAACAAGGATGACAACAAACAATGACATTTATTAACACTTTAAGGTTTGCAAGTGCTTGCCATATATGTGAGCCTCACAACCACCTTGGGAAACAGGTACCATAGGTAGTATTTGTTGCCATTTTATAGATGAAGAAACTAGCCCTCAGAAGTTAAGTAACTTGTCCATGGTGACAAAGCAGGTATATGACAGAGATGTATTTCTGACTCCAATTTCAGTATTCTCCTCACTATGGGGAGGAGATTTGGAATCAGACTTGAGAAGATTTAGAATCTATTCCTGTTCAGACAGTCTATGTTTTAGGGATTCTTTTAGGTCTCAAATTCTATGTCTTAATATTCCTCCTTGTTCAAAACTTGTATGTCATAAGATGTATTCCAGTTCTGACATTCTATGCTCTAAGGGTGTGTGTGTGTGTGTGTGTGTGTGTGTGTGTGTGTGTGTGTGTGTGTGTGTGTGTGTGTGTGTGTGTGTGTGTATGTGTGTGTGTAGCTAGATGTCTACTCTAGTCATTGTTAATTACTGAGGATAGGAACCTGTCTTATGTTCATTGTCTAAGTGGTGCTTAGTAAATGTTTATTGAGCGCATACACTCAGACAATTTAATTTCTTTAATTTAAATGGAACATGTTTTGCAAAACAAGCTACTTAACTTCCCTTGGGGTTCTCACAGACCAGTAAATCAAAGAAAATTGGCTTGATACTAAACCAGTTTAGAAATACATCAAATCAGGGACAGAGCCAAGATGGCAGAGTAAAAGCAGGGACTTCCCTGAGCTCTCCCCCAAAGCCCTTCAAATACCTTTAAAAATGATTCTCAACAAATTCTAGGGAAACAGAGCCCACAAAATGACATAGTGAAACAAATCTCCAGCCCAAGGCAACCAGGAAAATCAACAGGAAGGGTCTATCGCACCAGTCAGAGAGTGCAGCACAGTCTGGCGTGGGCTGCACGGGCACAGATGGGGCCAGAGCAGGCCTCAGACGATTGAATCATTGGCAGCTATGGCAGTTTCCAGATTTTTCAACCCACAAATGCAAAAATGTCAGTGGGAAAACACTGTGGGACCTAGGGAAAGAGGAGAGTGGTCTGGCCAGTCTGGCTCCAGCCCTAGCATGGTAGGGTGGTGGCGGCAGCAACAGCAGTGGCAGTGATGGCAGCAGTGACAGTAGTGGCAATAGTGGTAGAGGCTGCTTCCAGAGCTCTAGGTCCATAGATAGTGGGGGAATCAAGTGGCTGATACAAAAATTCCTGAAGCCTGGGACACTACACCCACCCCACCTCCACTCCCAGTGGAAGCAGAGTCCTACCTTGACAAAGAGTCAGAAAGTCAAGTATTTGGCTAGGAGGATGAATAAACATCATAAAAGAACTCAGACTATAGAATCTTACTTTGGTGACAAAGAAGATCAAAACACACAACTAGAAGAAGACAACATAGTCAAAGTTCCCACATCCAAAGCCTCCAAGAAAAATATGAATTGGTCTCAGGACATGAAAGAGCTCAAAAAGGATTTTGAAAAGTAAGTATGAGAAGTAGAGGAAAAATTGGGAAGAGAAATGAGAGTGATGCAAGAAAATCATGAAAATCAAGTCAACAGTTTGCTAAAGGAGAACCAAAAAAATACTGAAGAAAGTAACACTTAAAAAATAGACTAACTCAAATGGCAAAAGAAATCCAAAAAATCAACGTGGAGAAGAATACCTTAAAAAGCAGAATTGGCCAAAAGCTCAGTGAAGAAAATAATTCCTCCAAATTTATAATGGAGCAAATTGAAGCTAATGACTTTATAAGAAATCAAGAAATTATAAAACAAAACCAAAAGAATGAAAAAAAAAAAGAAGACAATGTGAAATATCTCACTGGAAAAACCACTGACCTGGAAAATAGATCCAGGAGAGAGCTTTTAAAAATTATTGGACTACCTGAAAGCCCCGATTAAAAAAAAATAAGCCTAGACATCATCTTTCAAGAAATTATCAAGGAAAATTGTCCTAATACTCTAGAACCAGAGGGTAAAATAGAAATGGAAAGAATTTGCTGATCACTTCCTGAAAGAGGTCCCAAAAGGAAAACTCCTAGGAATATTGTAGCCAAATTCCAGAGTTCCCAGGTCAAGGAGAAAATATTGCAAGCATCCAGAAAGAAACAATTCAAGTATTATGGAAATACAATCAGGATAAAACAAGATCTAGCAGAATATGATATTCCAGAGATCAGAGGAGCTAGTATTAAAATGAAGAATCACCTACCCAGCAAAACTGACTATAATTCTGTAGGGGAAAAAATGCATATTCAATGAAATAGAGAACTTTCAAGCATTCTTGATGAAAAGACCAGAGCTGAATAGAAAATGTGACTTTCAAATATAAGAATCAAGAACAGGAAAGAGAAATCATATGAGACTTATTAAAGTTGAACTGTTTACATTCCTACATGGAAAAATGATATCTGTAATGCATGAAGCCTTTCTCAGTATTAGAGCAGTCGGAGAAAATAGACAGACAGACAGACAGACAGACAGATAGATAGATAGATAGATAGATAGATAGATAGATAGACAGATAGATAGATAGATAGATGGATGGATGGATGGCACAGGGTGAGTTGAATATGAAGGATGATAGCTAAAAAATAAAATTAAGGGGTAAGAGGACTATATTGAGAGAAGGAGAAAGGGAGAGATAGAATGGGGTAAATTATCTCATATAAAAGAGGCAAGAAAAAGGTTTCACAATGGAGGGGAGGAGGGGGAGATGAGAAAGAATGAGTAAACTTTACTCTCATCAGATTTGGCGTAAGGAGGAAATAACATACACACTCAGTTGGGTACCTTACTCTACAGGAAAGTATGGGGGAAGAGGATTGGAGGGGGGGATAACAGAAGGGAGGACAGATTGGGGGAGGAGGTAGTCAGAAGCAAAGACTTTTGAAAAGGGACAGGGTCAAAGGAGAAAACACAATAATGGGGTGAAGGAAAGGATGGAGGGAAATACAGTTAGCCTTTCACAATATGACTATTATGGAAGTGTTTTGCATAATGACACATGTATAACCTATACTGAATTCCTTGCCTTCTCAATGAGAGTGGGTGGGGAGAGAAGAAGGGAAAGAATTTGGAACTCAAAGTTTTAAAAACAAATGTTAAAAAATTGTTTTTACATGCAACTGGGAAATAAGATATACATGCAACACAGTATAGAAATCTATCTTGCTCTTCAAGAAAGTAAAGAGGAAGGGGATAAGAGGTGGGGATGATAAAATGGAGGGCAGACTAGGGCAAGGGGTAATCTGAATGTATGCCATCTGGGGTGGAGGGGAAAGGAGAGATGGAGAGAAAATTTGGAACTCAAAATCTTGTGGAAATGAATGTTGAAAATCAAAAATAAATAAATAAATATTTTTTAAAAGGGAAAAAGGAAAACCAAAAAAAAAAAAAAGAAAGAAATACAGCAAATCTACTCAGAAAATTCATAGTATTCTACATTTGGAGCTAGAAGATCCCTCAGAGATTCAACTAATTGGGGCAATGGCAAGAATATAGGACTTGTAGTCAGGGAGACCTTGAGTTCAAATCCTGCCTCAGATAATTTAGATGTATGACCTTGGGCAAATCATTTAATCTCTCTATTCCTCAATTTCCTCATTTCTAGAATGGGGATAATAGCACCTACCTCACAGGGTTGTTATCAGGATCAAATATTAATATATGAAAAACTGCCAATCTTAAAACATTCATATAAATGCTAGTGATTATTATAATTATCCAAGTTTATAGAGAAGGGAACTGAGATATAAAGAGGTTAGGTATTCCAAGTCATAGTGTGATAGTAGCCACGACTAGAACTCAGGTGACTTGAATCCTAGCCTGGATCTCTTTTCACTAGATAGCTTAGTTGTATAAAATCTTAAATAACTTTCTGAGTTCCACTCTTAATTTTACATGTAGTTCATAAAGCTAAGAGCTGCCTATGAGTATTTGTGAGTAAACCAACAAAACATAAAATGTAGGTTAAAAAAACCTTCCAATTTTATGGTACAAATAATCAGTAACAAAAAGTGAAGAAGCATGGCAGCTTTAATATTCCCTGCCCTGGAGACTATGCCTTCTTCATCTGCTTTTTCAGAAAACTCCCCATGATCCCCATATCCTGCATTCATCCAGGGGTGACAGTCCATTAAGGCAAATAAAACATTCCATTGTTCTCTGGGTCCAGCTTAAGGGACTGCAGCTGGGGAAAATGTAGCAACACTTACTGTTGCTATAGTCACTCCTGTCTGACTCTCCTAATCTGCCTTCCTCTAGCTGAATAGATATTTCAGCTGGGCAACTGCTACCGCTGTCAGCAGCAAGAAATTAAGGTGCAAATAGTATGTATGCAAGGATGCAAAATGGAAGACGGTGCAGAGAAAAATGTTCTTTTAAATATGAGGCTGTGCACTGTTGGATGAGATCTTTAATATCCTTACCAGCTCTGACATCCTGCATTCTAAGGATGCCATGCTGACATACTATGTTCTAAGGTCCCTCCCAGCTTTGCCATTTCATGTTCTAAGGTAAGGGTGTTAAACTCAAATAGAAATGATTGCCTGTTGGTTCCATATTGACCTAAAAAAACACAAATTAACCTTATCTATGTTGTATTGAATTTTTATTTTTGTTAAACATTTCCCAATTACATTTCAATGGAAGTTCTGCTGGCCCTAGACTGGGGCCAACCCCAGCCAGTTTGACATCTCTATTCTAAGGTCCTTCCCAGACCTGACACTCTAGAAGTCTACTGTAAGATTATTTATATAAAAGGAAATTATTTTATTGGGTTTCTTAAGCAAAAAACCTGTTTCTTTTTATCATGAGAATTCAATGAAAGTCACCTAGGGAAAGCCATGTTAGTACAGAAACTGAAATTAATTTTGAATTTTACTAGTGCTTCTGGGGAGCTATGATGGGTAATCCCCTTTCAGAGAAATTGCACTGAGAAACTTCTCCTCATCCTGCTTCTCAGAAAGACACTCCAGCTCTACAGGGAGCCTTTGTGCCCCACAACCCACTCATCTGGTAGTCTGTAACAACATTCACTGAATTTGGATGGTGCTTCCAATGAGAACTGCAACTCTGAATCACTGTGAAAACCCCAAATGATTTGACACCTCTGTCAATCAAACTAGAAATAAGTATTACTTGTGACCCAAGGCCAGCTCCTACCATATCTGCAGTGAGATAAACTTATAAAAGATTTCTAAAAATATCTTAAACTATCATATGGTGTTGTTGAAATCAGTTAAATCCAGAAAACCACCGGTTTTCCCTCCATCATGGTTTGAATGTGTTACCTTCTGGCCTTGTAGCAGAGGGGTACTAAATGTTTGAGTTTTTTCCAGGAAAGGTCAAAATGACCCAAAAGTTTCAATAATGATATTAATAATAAAGTCTGTGCACTAATTATACATGGAATTCACTGGGTTAACCTGCTCTTCTAAATAACGTTATCATCAGTAAGTTCCTGCTATCTGACCTTAGCCAAATCGCTAATTCAAGGAAGCTTGGCCAGAAGGTGACAAGCACGATGCAGCTGGGCTTGCTTACGCTGCTGTTCCTGAGGACGCAGCAATAAGCATGTTTTTTCAGCATATCGGGTTTGTCATAAAGCATGCTCCAGAGTTTATACAGGGAGAAAAATGGCTTAGCACAGCGTTCTTGGTTCAGAAGCCAATGTCTCCTAGTTACCCTTAGGAATGATCACATTCCTTTGTCTTCCCTTGCTATCACCTCACATAAACCTCTTTTAGTGCCCCTGATATTTATAGCAGATAGTGTGGCCAAGTAAAAAGACTAAAGGGCTACAAGTCACCTAACCTGGCTTCGGAGTCTCCTGTCACTAGCTAGCTGACAGACTCTAGGCTTAACCTCTCTAAGCACAATTTCTTGATCTGTAAAATGAAAGCATTGACGGTGTCTAAAATTCTCTCCAGCTCCAAATCAATGATCTAAATATACTTCTAGTAATCCAAAAGTCAGAAGAAAGAGCTGAAACTTTATTTGGAAACAAAAAAAACTCTCCCAAATTCTGGCTGTGTGACCTCGAGAAGAAAACTTTTCATCTATCTCAGTCTCAGTTTCCCAATTTGTAGAAGGAAGGAATAGCCTAGATGATGTGACAGCTTCAAAATCCTACAGTTCTATGAAATTGACTACATCTCGTCCAAGCCATCCAAGAGTTCCTTGGGGCAAAATTTAGCTCAGTTTCTGCTATGATAGCTACCCACCTTCTCCAGGAATAGCCCAGGACACAGATAAGCAGATTCAACAAGTCAAGGTATACCTACAGAGCAAGCCATCACTACTCCTAGACTAAGGCCTCTGGACCTTATTGTAAAGCACCTGCCAGTTGGGGATCAACTGCAACATCCAGCTCCTATCTAGCAGAGGTGGTTATCTCATCTTATCTCAGAAGGGGAGAAGGTTGTTGGGAGAAAAGGAAGGGAAAGTAACAGGCATCAGCTAACAGGTTGCCTTATGCCAGGAATATCCTTTTTCCTCACCTTTATTCAGGCAGTTCCTAAAATCCTGCCTGCTCCACGAAGCCTTTTCTGCCTAACTTGAATCAAGGTGGTAACTTTCCCTTGGCCTCACCTTTTACAGAATTCTCATGACTTCTTTTACTCCCTGGTACTCATCCTTTTTTTTATATGCAGGAGACACCGAAAAGGCACTGAGCAGGTATGCAATAGACCTTAAAAGGGCACTGGAGCAGGGAACAAAAGATGGCTTATGTTATTCAAGTGTTTCACAATTTACTAAGTGCTTTCTTCCCAACAGCCTGAGAGGCAAGCAGTGGAATATTACCCACATTTTGCTGATTAACAAATTGAGGCTCAGGGAAAGTAAGTGCTCAAGATCATGTGGCTAGCAAATACCAGAACTGGAACTTGAACCCAAGTCTCCTGACTCCAAATTCACTTACATCACAATGAATAATTAAATTATTTGACTGGCTCTCCCTTCTGTTGGTTTAGGTCTGTCTTGACTTGCACGTTCCTAAAGAGCATGAACTGTGTCTCCTTAATTCACTTCATCTGTGCATGGTATGGAAGCCCAGTTCTAGCTATTTGCAGGCACTTAATATGTGCTTGAGATGATGCCAAGGCAACCATTAAGACATAACCTAGAGATGATCATTCTTTTTGAGGGGTGTAAATTACTATTAAGGACAAATCGAAGTTATTCACAAACCTATTCCACACACATGAAACCTACCACACACAGATAGATGTTTGACTGGGAAAAGAGAAGACTTAAGGAGGTTATCTATTGTAGGGTTGGGGAACCTGAAGCCTGAAGGCCACATTTGGCCTTCCAGATCCCTAAATGAGGCCTTTTGACTGAATCTAAATTTTACAGAACAAACCCAAGGGTTTTATTATGATATATACTATGTAATTTATATATTTACATGTAATTCATCTACATATTATATTTATATAATATGCAATATAATATATAAAACATAATACATATAATGCACTTGTTACATTATTATATGTAATACACTGTATTTACATATTTTATATATAATTATATATAATATAATATATAATAATATATATCACCTCTGATCTATTGTCTATAGTCCTGTGTCATCTGAGGCAGGGCATAATACTCCATCTTCTGCAAAATAATCATTCAAATGCTTGAAATCAATGACTATACCCACCACCTCACATCCTATTAAAATCAAATTTCTTCTCCAGGCTAAACATCTCTATTCCTTTCACCATTCTTTACAAAACTAATTTATAACTAATTATTACTTATTATTTCATATCCTCCCCAGCACTGCTTGTGAAGAAGGTTTTTTATATAACTTAAAGGTTGTGAACAATGGGCAATATTACTATGATCAAAGACCAGTAGAATGTTAGATCTGGATACAACCTTAGAGGTCATCTAGTCCAAGTGCACTTCATTGTAGAAAGAAGGAAACTAAGGCCCTAAGAAGTTAAGCAACTTAGTTAAAATTATGCTAGTTGCCCTCTTCTAAGTAAGTTCCAGTTAGCAGATGTCCACTCAAAAATTCGGTATCCACAAACCAAGTCTGCTCTGAGTAGAATGAGGTGGGAGCACATTCTCCATTACATTTCAACAGTTCCTTTTTTTCTCTCTAGGTCTAGCATGCTATCCTCTCCAACATAGTTTCTTCTCTTACTGAGGCCATAGCTTGCCTATAGCACTATGAAGTGCTGTCTGTACCTGAGGAGACTCTTCATCTGCCTTCTCCATTTGCCATCCTAGAAGAAGACACAGGAGTCAAGCCCTACCTGGTCTGAAATGTTGTTGATAACAGTAACTTCATTTGGAGTGATAACAGCTTTGTTTTCCAAAGGCAGCAGGCCAACAACCCCCCATCTCTCTTTTCTTAATCGTGTTCCATATATATTATAGGGAAAAATCAATGGTTTTCAATTTCACATAAATATTCTTTGAGCTACTCTGTGGATTTTTGCCCTTATGTTCCTGGCCAATGTAGGATTAGAAGACTATTTATGTTCTATTTGCGATGACTTCCCATCAATTTAGATGGTTATATGGTCACAATTTAATTCAGTAAACATTTATTAGTCATTTAGTATGCAAAACTCTAAACTGGGAGTTGGGGAAGATACAAAATCTCTTCCCTCATGGAGTTGATAGTCTAGTAAGGGGATATGACACATACATAAGTAACCATATTTTATAAATTTGTTAGAGAAATGCAAATAAACTGCTTCACAAAATCCAAGGGAAAAAGAAAAGTAAACGAATGAAAGCATTTACTATGTGCCCACTGGGAAAAGGGAGATTGGGGAGCATCTCATGGTGTTGGGCTTTAGGAAAGGGAGAGAAATACAACTCACAAAGAGAATATCCTTTTCATAGGATACTGTGTGACCAAAGGCCCAGAAATGGCAAGGCACACAAGAATCCTTTAAATTTTAATTGATGGCGTTACTGGGAAGGAAAATCATTCTTTACCATTTCCCAAGGGAAGCAGGATTCAGGGCAAATCTCAGTCAAGTATCTGAGAAACACAGAACAAGTAAAAAACCACAACTCAGCATTCACACACCATATATACATGAATACTTTTAAAGCTGGGGTTATAAGGTTGGCTGCTTGGCTCGGTAAGAGGCCCTTAACACTAAGTTTCACAATCCCACGTTGGAGACCATCTGGATGACGTGCGGGCATGCATGCTGAGCAGGACTTAGGAACAACAATAAACAACGCAAACATGTTAGTGCTATTTCAAGGAGTGGGTTTTGGCCCCAGCAAGCATAGTGCGTGCAGAGAACGCGTGTGCAGAAGAAGATGGATCACTCATGTGCAGCACTTCTTAGCTCAAACATAATTATGTTAACCTGAACTCTAAAGTCAGACCTGGATGGGAACTTAGCAGTCATCTGATCTGATTTCCAGACTTTAAAAGTAGGGCAACTGAAGTCTAGAGAGAGGAAGTGACTTGGTTAAAGTCACATAGTTAATAAGAAGGAAAATCCAGGCCTCCTGCCCACTGACTCCAAATTCAACATTCTTTCCACTACACTACAACTAAATTCAATTTGACCAAATGAGGGATTCTTTACCTAGGATCCACAGACTTCCATCCTGTCCGCCAAGGAGTCTGTAAGCTTAGATTTGAAAAACAAAGCTACATCTTTATTTTTTACTACCTCTAACTGAAATTTAGCATTTCCTTCAATATTGAACATATGCAACATCCTGAGAAGCACTCCATAGGTTATACCAAATTGACAAAGGGGTCCATGATACAAAAGTGGTTACTAACTCTTGGACGAAACAAACATTTTATTAATCCCTTAAATGAGAACTTTGTTAGCTTTTAGAGATAGATATAGCAAATATAGATGGCATAAAAACTGCTCTCAATGAACTTACAATCTAAATAGGGAGGAAGACATAAACAAACATAATACAAGGAAAATGAGATGGGGCAAAGAAAATGTTCAGACACAGTGCTATAAGAACCTGGAGAAGGGAGAAATCATTTTCATGGGGATAAAAGAGGTTTCTAAAAGAACCGTACTGAATTCAGAATGCTTAGCACAAAGCAAATTGTGGGACATGATTGTAAAGTGATGAATTAAGAAAATGATGAAAACAGAAAAGAATAGGCAGACATAAATTGATGCAAGGAGAAGCAGAATAAGGAAAATAATAAGCACGATGATTAAAACCATGTAAACTGAAAGAAAAACAACCAAATGATCGCAACTGAATGTTGTGAAATTATGACCAAGCTTGACCCAAAGAATTATGAAAAGGCACCAGATCCTGCTTCTCTGCACATGTGGGCAGCCAGGGCTATAGAACACTGCGTGTAGGGTCAGAATTTCTTAATGTGTTTGTTGGTTTTGCTGAACTTTTCCTCTCACTTTTTTTATTCTGTATTGTGAGATGTGGTTCTCTGCAAAGGGTGGAAGAACATATTGGAAAACATAGATGATATAAAAATCAAAAATAAAAATATAATTTTATTTAAAGAAAAAACTAAAAGATTGTACTACACTGGATTAGGTGTCATGGGACCTAGATTTTAGTTCTGCCTATTATCTATCTTGGAGACTTTTAGCAAGTCTCATCTTTAGGGACTGGTATCCCCATCTATAAAATGAGGGGTGGGGACTAGGCTAGAGAATTCTTTCTAATCCAGACACTGTATGTTCTATGTTCTAAGGTCACTTCCAACTGTGAAATATTATGTTCCAAGGTCTTACCAGTTGAGTTATCATATGTGCCATATTCCTAGGTCCTTTAAATTCAGACATTCTATGATTCTAATTAAGTCACTTGTTAACACTAGGCTCCAGAGAATGATGAGCCCATATATACATTCAGAGCTTCTACTTGATCCCTTCTCATAAACCTTACTCTGCCAGTTCCTTTAGCTTTTGGAACTGTCCAACCTGCTGATAGCTGAATCATCCTGCCTCTGCCTGAAGACTTACTTGAGTCCTTATTCTTTCTTTCCCCTTTTCCTTCCCTTCCAACTCTCTGGCCAATCAAAGAAGGACAAGCTCCTGGGCTCTCTTGCTAATATGGGCATGGGTAATCATGTTACCCACCCCACCCCCAACAAACTCCCGTGGCTTCCTATTGCCTCCAGGAGCAAATAAAGATGCTTTTTGGCATTCAAAGTCCTTTATAACCCAGCCTCTTTTTGCTTTTCCAGTCTTTGTATACCTTATTCCCTAAAACGTACTCTTCGATCCAATGACACTGGCCTCCTGGCTGTTCCACCAAGTCCCTCCTTCTCTCAGCCCCAGGCACCATCTCTGGCTGTCCCCATGCCTGGAAAGCTCTTTCTCCTCCACTCTGACTAGTGACCTCTCTGGCTTCCTTTAAGTCTTAACTAAGATCCCACCTTCTACAGGAAGCCTTCCCCAATCCCTCTTCACTCCAGTGCCTTCCTTCTTTTAATGATCTCCTAGTTATCCCATATAGAGCTTCCTTTGAATATACTTACTTACATGTTTTCTCCCCCATTACATTGTAAACTCCTAAAGGCAAGGACTGACTTTTGCTTCTTTTTGTATCCCCTTAAGGCTGTGCCTGGAATATGGTAGGCATTTAATAAGTTTATTAATTGATGGATTAATTGTCTCATCAAAAGGAAAAGATCTAAAGGTAAACCATCTAATCCATAGTGACAAAGATAAAGGAAGCCACTAGAGAAATGTATGTGCAGGGATAAATGATAGGAATCTGAGTTCCTTTCGAAAGGATGAGCGTGAAGGAGACACGAACCCCTTATTTTATAAAGTGGGTTGGGCCCTTCTATTCCTCAAGATCTCTATTCCCCCTGATTCAGTGAAGAGCCAGTGAAGAAACCGGCCTTGAATTACGACTGAACTTTAAATGGATTACAGAATCATAAAAGGTCAGAGTTAGAAGGAACTTTAAGAACCTTCTAACTCGCTCATCTTATAGATGGGGAAAATGAGGCGGGCCCTGGGAGGTTATGGGACTAGTCTAAAATGTTTATTGATTTAGAAATATATTTCAGCTTAATAAATGGAAGAACTTTGTAAGAAATCATAGTTGCACAAAAAGAACAAACTATCTTGTGAACCAGAGAGTTGCCCGTGACCAGAAGTGTCTAAGCAGAGGTGAAACGACTATTTGTCAGAGATGCTGTAGAGGACATTCCTATAATGGGGCATAGAACCAGATGACCTTGAGGTCCCTTCTGGCTCCTGGATGAGAGAATACAATTATTGGTATCTAGGGAACACTATTCCCTTAGCACCTATCACACAATTTGCAAGGATGGGAATTTGAGTACCAAAGCTGACAGAACATTGCCAGTACAGATCCTGAGTTCTTGTCCTTAAGGGAAAGCTGACAGGGGGTAAAAGTTGGGGGTGGGGAGATGACAGAGGCAGGAAGAGGAAGAGAACAGAATCAGACTAGTGACGAGGGAGACAGGGCCCCATTTGAAGTTAGAAGGCTTAGGCATGGATGCTAGCTCTGCTATCTATCTACCACCAGACTTTGAACAAGTCACTTCACTGCCTTGGGCCTCAGTTTCCTCATTTAAATGATGAGTTTGGACTAGATTGTCTCTAAGGTCCTTCCCAGTTGGAAATCCCTTAATTTGACTCATTAAATGTATATTAAATAAACTGTGAATTATCCATTGGCTCTGTCCTACCCATTTAGGGGAATTTCTACAGTTCTTGAATGAGAGATTCATCACAAACTATCTTCAAGAGATGACAATGAAGTAGCCAGACTGGAAAACATTTTGGGGCACATCAGTTTAAAAAACAGACTATAGCACTCTGTTAGGAAAAGTTACAAACAAGGAAAGAGCTCCTCAGGTACAAACCCAAACCTCTCAGGGAAGCCTGTTCTTAGTTTTTTATTTTCTCAACAGCAGCAGCTCAGGCCAAGACTTGGAACTGAGCTTCTTGGAAGAACAAGGTTCTGGGGCCAGGCAGAGGATAGCCTCAGAAAACCCCTCTAGGCTCCCTTCAACCCCTGCTCTGCATGTCAGAAAATCAAGGAACTAGACTGATCATGCAAATGATTTGCTATTTCACTAGCCTTAGATATCTCTATACACTGAGTGCCAAAAGCACATTTCCTTAGCAGGATCATATTTAGAACTTGAATAAGAACTTAAATACTATCTAATCCAACTCCCTCACTTTACAGATGAAGAAACTGAGATCCAGAGAGAGGAACTGCCTTGCTTATGATCACATGACTAGTAAAGAACAAAGAGAGTCAGTCTCCCATCCAGAGCTTGGATCTCAAGTCTAGTGGTCATTGCATTATTTTATATGAACTCTCTATGGTTGCACTGGAGCTGTGAGATAGAATGGTAAGCAAATTGGAAAAATCCGAAGAGGAGAAAAAAGGGACAGTGAGGAGGAAAATTCTTTTAAAATATTAAAATACTATATGAATGTGGCAATATATGTGTGTGTGGAAGCTGTCAGGTAGGGTTGGAGGTGGGGGTGGTTATCATATGCCTTTCTTCCTTCCTCCCCTCAATAACACTCATGAAGCACCTACTATGTGCAATGCTCAGTGTTTGGAAGTGGAGGGAATACCAGGACAAAGAAGCAGGGATGCCTACCTTTAAGGAGCTTAGAGTAGGGCAGATAAAAAAAAAAACCATCAAATGGGATGCACATGATAAGACAGCTCTTGTGCCAAAGCAGAAAAAGCAACGATGCTCGAGATTTCAGTTCAAGTCTTGGTTTGGACACTTAGGAGTTGGGAGAATCTAGGCAAATCCCCCTTCTGCATCTCAGTGTCTTCATTTGTAAAATGGGAATAAGATTACAGAATCAGAGGCAGAAGGGACCTTACTGCTAATCTACTCATAGATTCAGAGCTCGGATGGGTCTTAAACTAGTAAAGGCTAGCTTGTCTAAATTCCTCATTTTATAGATAGCCTGGAGAGGCTGTCACTTGCCCAAGGTCACATCACTAGTGAGTCAGAATGGAGAGAAGGGAGAGAATTCAAGTCTAGATACTCTGAGTCCAGCCAAGCCCAACAAGAATTCTTCTGGAATCAAACTCCTTCATTTTACAGATGAGGAAACCAAACCCTAGTGGTACTAAGTGACTTGCTCAGTATCACACAGGTAATAAGGAGCATTGTTAAGACTTGATTCTAGGTCATCTTCAGCTTCTAAATCCATTTTTTCACTCTACCATGTATAATAACCAGATTGACTACTTCACAGAGCTGCTGGAAAACTCAAATAAAATAAATATGTAAAGTACCTTGTGACAACAAAGTCTCCTATAAACATCTTTTCCTTAAAAGGTAGCAAGCATCACATGACAGAAACAAAACTGATGTTGGTGTTTGAAGACCTGGCTGCCAGTAAAAAATACTAAACCAGGCTTCTCTGGGTCTTGGTTTCTTCTGGCCCAGTGAAAAGTTCACTGACTCTGGAATGGTAGGGCCTCTAGCTCAGACTCTCTCTGACTCATCTGGTAGGTCATCTCACCTCCCTGGGTCTCAATTTCCTCAACTGTAGAATGAGGGAATTGGCCCAGACATCCAATGAGGACCCTTAGAGATACAGAGCCATGAGCCTGTGGTTGGTATATCTGCCCTGCCATTGATTATCTACCTATCTGAGTGTCAGTGGGCAAATAACAAAACCCTCTCACGGCTTGTTTTCTCATCTATAAGGATCAGGCTAGGGCATTAGAATAGGCAGTAGACCTATGATTTCAGAAGTACAGTATAAGTGTATATAAGTATATATATATTCCCCTTCCTATCTTCTGTGCAATTAGAGAGTTACTTAGAGCACTGAGAAGTTAAGTGACTTAACCAGGGCCACACAGCCCGCAGGGTCAGAGAAGAGACTTGAACCCAGATTTTCCTAGCAACAGTGCTATGGTACCACACTGCTTCTCCTTAAGAGATTATAACACTAGTACATGGTTGTTGAAAGTAAAGTACTTTGTAAACTTTGAAGCACTATAATAATGTGAACTATTATTATTCTACAAGGCATATGAAATGTTATGAGATCAGAGAAGGAAGAGATCCCTTGTAGTTGCAGGTAAGCAGGAATCCAGAAAGGTTTCATCAAGTTGGGCCTTGCACAAAGTAGACACATCATAAATGGTGGCTGAAGAAGTATTTGAGCTGAGTGGGATTTTAAAAGAGTGAGTGGGACAGGAAGGGATAAAATGGATAGGAAAGCACTGCAGGAATAGGGAACAATTTGAACAACGGTATAGAAATAAGATGGCCCTTATCTGTACAGAGGATATAGAACAACTAAGTCCCCATTCTTAAGAATCTCACAGTCTCATCAGGAAGGGAAAATGTACTGTGGAAATAAAAAGTAAATATATTTCCATTTGGAATGTGCTAAGTATATACGATTACTCTGGTGCTAGAATAAATGCTGTCATTTCTATAGGGCTTTAAACATTACTAAACATTACACATGTTACAGGGTGATGAGGATTATAGATGAGGAGCTGGAAGAGCCCTCAGAGGTGATCAAATCCAACCCCCTCATTTTCAGATAAGGAAATAGAATTCCATAGAAGGCAAATAGAAGCCCACTACCTCAGCCTGCCTTGGCCATACTGTCAAGAGTCAGAAGTGGGATTTGAACCCAGATTTCTTCTGATTCTCAGTCTAGTCCAGCACCCTTCCCACTATACCATGCTGCAGGAGATCTGAGCAAGAAATGATTGCTTTCAGCTAGATGAGGGAGGGGAAGGAGAAGGGAGAAAGAAGGAACTCATGAGGAATTCAGCATTTTCGTTGGGTTTAAAAGTATGGGTAGGATGATAATAGGCAGAAACTGAAGTATGCTGGGAGTTGGGAAAACATTTGTGGCCTAGGAAAGAGCTTTAGAGCTCTCTTCAGTTTGTGACTGTGGTGCTATAGAAAAGTGGGGCATCCTTAATTACCAGGAAACAAGGCCAAAAGAAAAGAATGTGGAAGGCTGTAATTAGAGACACATCCTGTTGGGCTCAAATGAGTGAGACCAGGGGAGATTAGAAAAAGGAGAAGCCATCAATCCTATCTAGGGTAAACAAAATTGTTGGTCACAGGAAGGGGAAGGCAAGAGGTAGAATGTCCTGTGACAAATATAGCCTTAGGTCCTCAAAGAGACTGGCCCAGGAGGAAAAAAGTGCCTAGGGTGATCATTTCAGAACCAATTTGAAAAAATGGTATTAGCAAAAGACCTCTGGACTTAAGGTCAGAGGATCTGAGTTCAATTCTATAAGCTTCTCTTAAGCATTGTACTGGGGTTAGGGAAACGCTTGTTGACAACTACCAAAATGAAACAGGCCCTGCCTTCAAAGAGCTCGCATGCTTTTGAGGGAGATAATGCACACAAAAATAAATACAAAATGCGTACAAAACAAATACGTAGTATTTGGGAGAGGAGAAGCCCTATTGGGGAAAGAAGAAGGCATGTGAACTGAGTTCTTGTGCTGTAGAAAGGCTCCACCTTCTCTCTCCATCTTTTGAATGTAGATTTAAATTTCTGCCAGTTTTCCTCCAGCGAGGCTCTTCCTCAGACTCCCTTCCAGCAAAGGGAAAGGCAATGCTTCTCCCCCTGCTCCCCATTCCCCATTTGTAAACACATACTAGGAGCTCATGGAAGCAAGAACACTGCCTGCCCAGAAGAGCCTTCAATAGCCTCAAGGCCCAGGCACGGGTCACTGAAGAGGAAGAACAGCAGGTGGTTCTTTTCAATCCTGTGAGTTCCAAGGGTCCTGATTTGGTGCCAGCTATCTGGTAACAAGTACTTCCTACAAATACACTGATGCTCAGAGATGATCGAGGGCAAGAGCATTCTAAACCTGAAAGGGCTTGAAGGGTTATTCTGTCTGGCCAGAAGCTCTGGCTCTTACGAGTCACCTGGACAGTGTAGGCCTAAGAAGAAAGTCAAAGGCCTATGGCAGCAATCTTACCAAGTGCTTTTACCTTTCTGGATATTATAAAGATATTGATGGGTATTGGTTTATGTTTTAAATCTTTCTTTTGTGGTGTGTGTGTTCATCCTTCATTGCCAAAGAAGACCATGCCATCAGAGAAATGATGACATGACTTGCACTTGACTTTGTTTTGAGTGAGGGAGGGCTGTGCAGGTCACCAGCCTCACTTCTCCTCCACAGGCATCTGACCAGATGACCAGATATTCATCAGGATGACTGGAGATGACCCAGGATGAGGCAGTTGGGGTTAAGTGACTTGTTCAAGGTCACACAGCTAGTATGTATCAAGTGTCTGAGGTGAGATTTGAACTCAGGTCCTTCTGACTGCTGCACTGGTGCTCTATCCACTGCACCATCTAGCTGCCCCTTTTTGTGGTAGAAGAAATAAATAGCTGTTTTATACCTGATATCTGTCTGAGTATCCTTTCTAAAAAGGGACTCTGTTAATCCCTTTTGGGAGACCCTGGATATGAGCCACATCTAAGATTTATTTTATAAATTCTCTCTTGGGTAGGGGCATGACAAACCAGAAAATTTTTAAAAAGTTTGACTCCTTTTTTGGGGGTCCAGCCACCCTCAGAAAGAATCTGGGCTTCATGTAAGTACAAAGCAAGATCATCTTGTGGGAAGGGACCCTGCAGGCCAAGAGTCACATACAAAATAACTACAAAATTAATTCATGGGGGAAGAGAGGATGCTAAAATGCTTAACATGGTGGGAGGACTCCAGCGGAGTCTCACAGGGATTCGTACCTGGCCCTGTGAAACCTTTATCAAAGGAATCAGAAAAGGTCTCTCAGACAAAGCATTTAAGCTGAGCCTCCAAAGGAGACAGAGGTTCCAAGAAGCAGACGTGAAAAGGAAGAGTATTCTAAGCGTGAAGTTCACGTGTTTCAGATTCAGATCCCGGCCCTGCCCTTCAGTAGCTGTGTAACCACAGGAAGGATGTTTCACCTTTAAGTCTTGGCATCCTCTTTGGTAAAACAGGGATGACAATGCCGAACTCTGAGTGGTTAGGAAAGTGTTTTGTAACACTTAGAGTGCATGTGAGTGTATGCTGTCTTTTTCATTAAAGAACAATCACAGAAGCTTGTCAGAGGGATCCAGGAGATCCAGACCTCAACGAGCCTTTGCTCCAGACCCTGAGGATGGGGCCTTCTCTACTCTGGGATAACTCTAATTGTTAAGAAAGTTTTCCTTCCTCAAAGTCTACATTTGTCTCATTGTAGCCCCGACCACTGCTCCTAGTTTTCCAGGCCAGGCTTTAGCACAATAGCCTAGGCCCTCTCCCACGTGCCAGGCCTTCAGATATTTGCAGACAGTTATTTGGGCTGCACTAAGTGTTCCCCTTCCCTTTCCAGGGTGGGCTTTCACATTAGTCCTTATCTCCTGCAGACTGCCCTGGCAATCATGCCCCGGAGCTTTCACTCACTCTCTGATCTCCCATTGCTTCCTGCTGGCTGTTACCTGGTGCTAAAAAACATGCAAATCTCCTCAGATGTAAAACTCTCTGCAATTCCTCTCAAATTGCTGTTCTCTCCGTCTTTCTCAGTTTCCCTCGTTCTCTTCTTTATGAGCCAGACTTCTAGAAAAAGCAGCCGATGTTCTTGGTCTTCACTGCCCTTCTCCCATTCACTGCCCAGTCCTTTACAATCTGGTTTCCAACCTCATTTCTCAACTGAAACTGCTCTCAGTAGGTCAACAAGTTTTTACTTATTAACGATCAAGTACTTATTATGTGCCAGACACTTGCTAAGCACCAGGGATATAAAGAAAGGCAAAAACAGGGTCCCTATCCTCCAAGAGCTCCCATTCTAATGGGGAATAGACATAGATGTAGACAGTAAGTAAACAGCAGTGTACAAACAAAATATATAAGGGCAAATGGAAGGTAATCTCCAATAGAAATGACCTACCCATGATCTCCCAATTGCCAAGAACAATCATTTTTCCTTGACATTCCTTCTTGTCCTCTCTGCAGCATGGCACACTGTTATGCCCCTCTCTAGGTTTATGTGGAACTGCTCTCTAGAATTTCTCTTCCCTTGTTGCACATCACCCACACGTCCTTCTAACTATGTGTACACCCTAAGGCTCCTGAAGAGACCCTCTTCTCTTTTCCTTTTCTATCCTCTCACTTGATAACCTCACTGGCTCCCAAGAATTTAACAATCATCTCTGCATAGATAACTCTCAGATCAAAATGTCCAGCCCTAGTATGTCTCCTGGACTCCAGGCCCACATCACCAGCTGCTAAATGGAGGATGTCCTAAAGGTGTCTCAAATTCAACAAGTTCAAGATAGGACTTATTTTTCTTCTAACATATTTCTCTTCTAAATTTCCCTTTACATGGCAACATGAGCATCCTTCCACTCATCTGAGCTCACAGCCTTCAAATCATCCTTGACTCTTCATTCCCTTACCTCAAAGAGCTGTAGTTACCAAGACTTATTGAATCTATTTTTACCTTTATGCCTTTCTCTCCACTCACACAGCCACTACCTCATCCAGGAAGGACATCATCACCTCTTGTCTGGTCTACTGCAATAGTATTTTAACTGGTTTCCCACCCCAAGTTTCTTCCTTCAATGGTCTGTCCTCCACACAACTGCCAAAGTGTTATTCCTAAAGCACAGGTCTGATTGTGTCATTAGTACTGACTCCAGACTGTCTTTAGGATCATATATAAATTCTTCTGTTGGGTATTTAAAAACCTTCCCAACCTGACTCCAATCTACCTTTCCAGTCTCTGTATTCTTGTAGAGAAGATGAAGAGAGGTGGATAAGGTGAAAACACAGTTGAAGGAACTGAGTTTGATAGCTGGATTCAAGGACTTGTTAATGGTCCAGTGTTAACATGGGGAGAGAACTCCAGTGGAATATTCCAGGGACCTGCGGTTGGCCCTGTGCTTTTAACAGGTTTATCAACAGGTTATGAAATACTGTCCCTTGACTCAAGTCTCTCCCTACTCCAGTCCACCTTCCATTCAAATGTAAAATTGATTTTCCTAAAGCATAGGTCTGTCCATGTCACACATTCCACATTTTCCCACATTCAATAAACTCCACAACTCCTCCCCTATCACCTTCAGAAATAAACATAAAATCTGTTTGGCTTTTAAGACCCTCAATAGCCATACTCCTTCCTTCTTTTCTTCTACCTTATTCCTCACCCCGCATATTCCACAATCCAGTAACACTGGCTACCTAGCTGTTCCTAGAATAAAACAATTAGCCTCCTCACTCCGTGCATTTTCCCTGGCAGTCCCCCGCACCCGGGCTTCTCTTCTTCCTCACCTCTGCCTCCTGGCCTCCCTGACTTCAAACCCTGCAATCCTGCCTTCCCCAGGAGGCTTTTTTGGATCCTCCTTAATGCTAATTCTCTCCCTCAGTGTATTAGCTCCAATTTATCCTATACATCTTGTTTATTGTTTGCATGCCTTCTCCCCCATCATACTACGAGCTTCTTTAGAGCAGGGGATGGTTTCTTGCCTTTCTTTGCATCCCTACAAATTCAGCATCATGCCTGGCACATAGTAGGTACTTAATAAATGCTCGTGGACTATCCTCCCCTCAAGCCATTATCCACCCAATTATTATAAAAGATGTCTATACTTCCTCTCTTCTCATTCACTTCTCAACCCTCTGGAATCTGGCTTCTGATTTCACCACTTAAGTGCCATGGCTCCCTCCAAGGTTCCCTCTTAATTGCCAAACTGTGGTCTTTTCTCAATTCTCCTCCTTGATTTCTCTGTGCCACTTGACACAGTTGGTGACTTCTCCTGGATGCTCCCTCTTTTCTGGGTTTTCATTACACCTCCACCTCCTAATTCACCTCCTACCTGTGGGACTACTCTCCTCAGTCTCCTTCTCTGCCTCTTTTTCCACATCAGGCCCCCTAACAAAGGGTGTATCCTCAGGCTCTGTTCTGAGCCCTCTTTCTTCTATGTTCTTTCAGGTAGTGACTTAAACAGCTTCCATGGATTTAATTACTGTTTTTATGCAGCTGACTCCCAGACCTCCCTCCACTTCAATCTAGCTGTCTTTCACAGAGCTGCCAAAGTGATGTTGTCTGCCTATATTCCTCTCCTACTCAATAAACTCCAATGGCTCCCTATTACTCCTCGGGTAAAACAAAAACTTGTGTTTGGCTTTTAAAGCCCTTAATGACTTAGTCCCCACCTATCTTTCCAACCTTTCTGAATTCTGTGGTCTACCCAAACTGGTCTCCTGGCTATTCCTAATACCTGGCACTTCCTTTACTATCTCTGTGCCTATCCCTTAGGCAAACTAGCTAGCTATCCCTTGTGTCTTGAATTCTCTTCCTCTCTATTTCTGCATCACAGAATCCCTAATATCTTGATTTTGCCTTGACTCACAAGTGGTCATGAAATCCAAAACTCCCTTCTCTGGTCATGCCTTTTAATCACTGAATTTTCCCCTTCGATCTTACAACCCCTAATCCTATTCTTTGCCCTCATTCATGACTGCCAGTGCCTCCACCCCACAATTCTTTCCCAGGCCATCATCCCTGTGCTGGCTGCATTCTCCCACACCATCCTTTACACTTGAATCCTTTGCCCTCCCTTGTCCTACATCACTAGTCCTGCCTTTCCTAACTCTAACCTTGGAATACTCCCACTATCTGTCCCTTTTGCTTCTATCCCCATGCTACTGAGTGGAGCTGGAGAA
This sequence comes from Bettongia penicillata ogilbyi, assembly GCA_023548195.1. NCBI lineage: Eukaryota > Metazoa > Chordata > Mammalia > Diprotodontia > Potoroidae > Bettongia > Bettongia penicillata. The sequence goes on along the minus strand of JAJHZJ010000315.1, from coordinate 5,799,579 downwards.
AGTCACAAAGCTGTGCTTCCTGAACCAACTACAAATTTATGTTACATAACCTCAACTATGCCCTCACTGCATCAAGGCAATCCTTTTATGTCTCCATAATGGATCTGCTTTCCCACACACCACCAACTATTCCAAATCTTTTTATCCTTTTCAGATCTTCCATGGCAACTCCTTCCCCTACCCTCTCTGCTGAGGATCTCATTTTATATTTCACCAAAAAAAAAACCCCAAAACTGAGGCCATTTACCAAGAACTACCCCTTCTTCCTTCTCCATCTCAAGTCACTTGTCTTCCCCCTGATGTCAACTTCTACATGCATCCTTGATCCAATCCCATCCTATTTTCTCCAGAAGAGACCCCTATATCATTTCTACTCTCTAAACTTCAATCCATCCTATCTTTGGGCTCCTTTCCCACTACCTCCTAACACTTCCATGTCTCCCCCATCCTCAAAAACCCTTCATTTCCGCTAGCTACACATTTATATCTCCCTTCCCCTTTTGTAGCTAGTCCTTGAGAAGGCCATCTACAACTGGTGCCTCTCCTTCCTTTCCTCTCACTTGCTTTTAAACTCTCTACAATCTGGCTTCTTCATTCAACTGAGACCGTTCATCCCAAAGCCACTAATGATCTCTTCATTGCTAAGATCAAATGGCTTTACTCAGGCCTCCTCCTCCTTGATCCCTCAGTATACTCTGACCTAATCCATCATCCTCTTCTGCTGTACACTCCTCTCCAGGTTTTCTTAATACTGCTCTCTTCTGGTTCTCCTCTGACTGCTCCTTTGGCTGGATTTTTACCCAAGCCATGCCCACTAGGCATGTGTTCCCCCAGCTTCCTTCTTAGGTCCTCTTCTCTTCTTCTTCTCTACTGCTTCGCTTGGTGATCTCATCAGCTCCCATGGATTCTATTATCCTCTCCATCCAAGTAAGCCCTGCCTCCCTGAAACACGACAGTCTATCTCCGGACTGTATCTTCTCACTCATTATTCCTCACATCTGGAGTGTTCTTACTCCTCTCCTATAACTACTAGTTTCCCAGCTTCTTTAAAGACTCAGCTCAATTCTCACATTCAGTAGGAGGCTTTTCCAGGTTCTCTCCCTCCCCCGCCCCCCAAATGCTAATGTCTTCCCTCTGAGACTGCCTCCCATTAAATCTGTATATGTCTTCTAGGTTTATCCTTGTTGGCATGCTGTTTCCCTCATTAGAATGTGACCTCCATAAGGACAAGGAATATGTTTTTCCCTTTCTTTGTATCCCCATGCTAAGCAAGGGTCTGGTACATAATAAGTACTTAATAAAGGCTTGTTGACTGACTGCTAACTGAATAACTTTCTACATTCCTGATACCAACACCTTTGTATTTATTTTTATTATATTTATTTATTATTTACACACACACACACACACACACACACACACACGTGTCTCCCTCCCCAGAGAAAATACAAGATCCTTGGGGTCAAGGAAATTTCCATTTTTGTCTTTGCATTTTCAGCAACTAGCACAGCACAGTGCACATAATAGGTGCTTAATAAATGCTTATTGGTTGACTGAACATGCGAAGAGGATAAAACTAGACAGACAAACTGGAGACAGATTGGGAAGGACCTTTTGTGCCTTTCATAAAATATGAGAAGTGGAATGGAGAATGTATAATAGAAATAACGTAGAATAATATATAATAGAAATGTATATAATAATGCATAACAAAAATTCAAGACAGGAGAGATTACTTCTACCTTTGTGGCAGCTAGGTGGCACAGTGGATAGAGTGCTGCACCTGAAGTCAAGAAGACTTGAACTGAAATTTCATTTCAGACACTTGCTAGCAGTGTGACTCTGGGCAAGTCATTTAGCCTCTGTTTGCCTCAGTTTTGTCATCTGTTAAAATAAGGATAATAATAAATTGTACCTACTTCTTAGAGTTGTTCTGAAGATCAAATGAGACAGTAATTGTAAAGCACCTAGTCCTTACTATGTTCCAATAAGTGGCTTTTTCCATAGAAGTCACTTTTTTCATAGACCTCAGTTTCTTTATCTGTAAAATTAAGGAATTGGACTAGAAGGTCTTAAAGATCCTTCTTATCTCTAGATTTGTTATCATATTAAGTAAAACTGTCAAGACTTGGCAAAAAAAGGTTGAAAAATCAGTACAGGACTGGTGAAAAAACCCCAAAAAACATCAATAAAACCAAAAAAAAAAAGATTACAAAGGAGACAGGATGATGGGTGAAAGGTCAAGAAAAAAACCTGAACAGGGTGCAAGGGCAGATTTTCTCTCTACAACTACCTGATCAAAGGGGTAGGGCAGTCAGCTCAAGCATTAGAGGGAAAAGGTCAAAAAGGATGTGGCTCAGCATCCTGGTCAGAACAGGGTCAGGAGGTTATCAGTTTTCCATCCACTCTGCTTTCCTTCTTTCCTTGATAGGCCTCTTAAGAAAGGAGAACAAGGAGAAGTATTTCCAATACATTTTCCTGTCTCCAGAAATCAAAGCCAGAGCAGAGAAGGGGGAATGGTAACCAAATGCCATTCACTGGCCTCCCAAAACAGTTCTCGGGCCTCCAGAAACATGGCACATGGTGGGTCAACTTACTTCCTCCAGTGGATTTTAGGTCAGGAGTATTGCAGACATGTCTTAAGATACAGAAGATAGTTAAAATTGAACTCATTATCCTTCCCCCCAAATCCTTCCCCATTCCAACCCTACCTTTTACTGTAAGGGCATCATCATCTTCCCAGTACTCCAAGCTCACAATTCTCATTTTCATTCACAATACTCCTCATTCTTTCTGTCCCATATCCAATTTGATATTAAGGCCTAATGCTTAACTTCAGAACAGCTCTTGCAATAGCCCCCTCTTCTCTGTGCCATCACCAACCCCAGTGCAGGCTCTCAGCTCCTCACACCCAGATTATTGCAATTGTCTGCCAGTGGGTCTCCCTGTCACAGTCTCTTCCAACTCCAGTCCATTCTCTCCTCAACTATCAATGTGATCTTCCTAAAGCACAGGTCTGACTATGTCATCCCTCCCCCACTTAATCAACTCCAGTGACTCCATAATGCATCTAGGATTAAATATAAAATCTATATAAGTTTATATAAAATTACATAAAATTTATATAAATATAAATAAATTAAAAAAATAAAAATTAAATATAAAATACAAAGACCTTTGTAACCTGGGAGGTCAGTGAATGGCATTAGATTACTCCTCCTACTTTTCTAGTCTTTTTAGCTTTACTCACTCCCATAAACTCTGCAATTCAGAGATGCTGGCCTCGTTGCTGTTCCTCACATAAGACATTCTAACTCCAAGTATTTTCTCTGGCTGTCTCCCATGCCTGGAATGCTCTCCATCTTTATCTCTACAGGCAAAGACAAACTTATTGCTCTCCAGAGTTAGGCAATTTGGGGATGACCTGGCCACCTGAGTCACTCTCTAGACCTTGAAGCCTACCATATATCCCAGAACCTGAGGAAGAAAAGAGAGGCAAGGAGGGACAGGGAAGACACACATTATAGCACAACACAGAGGTTTAACGCACAAAGTGTCTTTTTAAGATCATGAAGACACAAATTTTTCCAGTGGAGAGGTTATTTATACTGAGGTCTAGAACTATTTATGCTAAGGAAAGGAGAACTATAAACCTATATAAAGCACCAAGGGAGCTGCCTTCAGTTAGGGGTCCCTCTGTTGTTCACCTTTTATTCAATCCACTAGGGTGACTTTACTAAAGAGTCCAGGGCCCCATTCCCATTGTGAACAGCTTGAGCTGTCAATATGTGGAGAGAAAGCCAGTAAGGAAAAGTGGTCCAGGATTTAAGCTGGAAAGGTTGGTGGGGGTCAGGGGGAGTATGGGGGAAGAGGAGGAAGGGCAATAAAGGTAAATATCCAACAAACATTTATTCAGCATCTATTGAGCACAGAGTTACATAGTGGGGAAAGGTAAAAGGAGAGTGAAGACAGAGTATTTCTGTCCTCATGGAACTCATGAGACACAAACATAGATGACTGGTTGGTTGTTGTCCTTTATTCTCAAAGAGGGCCAAAATGACATCAGCATATTAGAGTCAAGTTACAGTATATCTGATTATGACTGATAAGACCAATACGAGCTAGGAATGTTCTTCCCCAGGCCCATGTGAACATCTGGGGTAGATTCTCTAAATCTGTCCATCTTGTGCTTCTTTCAAGCTACTTCAGTTCTACTTTGCTCAGAGAGCACAGCACCTTCTCTGATGAGGGTGCACTATGCTGGGTGGCTCTATGCCAGTGTCTTTCACGTCATGCAATCAATTCAACAACACAAAAGTGCACAGAGAAGTAGCAAGTACTATGTAAGGTCTAGAGAAACAGGTCAAACTCTCTGAGGAGCAGCCAGATGGTATGATGGATAGAGTACTGGGCCTGGATTCAGTAAGACTCATCTTTCCAAGTATAAATCTGGCCTCAGATGCATACTGGCTGGGTGACCCTGGGCAACTCACTTAACCCTGTTTGCCTCAGTTTTGCCTCCAGCTCTCAGCTGGAGAAGGAAAGGGCAAACCATTCCAATATTTCTGCCAAGGAAAACTTCCAATGGGGTCAGCAAGAGTGACACAACTGAAACACTGAACAGCAGCAAAGTAGCAGTACTGCTGCTACTACTAGCCCACCAAGTATCTTTTAATATAGCTACAAACTTTAAGATTTGTAAAGGACCATACCTATCTACATGTCTAATCACATTGGATTCTCATAATAATCCTATAAGAAAAGTACTATTATTATTCCTATTTTACAGATGATGAAACTGAGAGTAAGAGGTTAAGTGAGCTGCCCCAGGTTATCCAGCTAAGGGCATGAAGTAGAATTTGAAGTCAGGTCTTCTTGACTCAAAGTCCTATGTTCTGTCCACTTCTGCAACCTAGCTACCTATAAAGTGGGCTTACTACAAAGTCATGTTATTTAATTTCATGTGGGCCCTGACAGCTCCACAGCAATCTGTTTGTTTTTCTGGATTATCATATTCCCTCAGTGCTGTTCTAAGATTTCTCTTTCTATACACGCCTCACATCTTTCTCACAGGAGATGTCCCTACCTCCCATACAATATATGAGACTGTAAAGATAGAGTGTGAAAGGCTTTAGAAGTTAAACAGGGGAATTTATATTCAATTCTAGAGCCCAAAGAATTCTCTCTTCACCATATCCCAGGAGCCCTCTTCCTCTGGAAGGTGCCTCCACACCAGCGGCCTTCTGCCCCTGTGGCTTCTTCCCATGATCGGTCAGCTCCTCCTGGAGCCCCGCTCTGAGGAGGTGCCCAGGGCAATCATGTTCGCTCCATCACTCCCTCCCAGCTCCACCTGGGATTCTCCAGACTCTTTCTCAGCCATCCCAGCATGGCTGAGTCTTCTCCCCTGGGCATCTCCCCACTCTCTTCAGCCTTTTTGTGAAGTGATTAGTGCAGCGCCTGGTCCACAGTAGGGGCTTAATAAATGTTCACTAGATGGCTCACTTGTCATTCTGATTTCCTTTTCTGTTCATCTGCACAAACCTTATCCTATTATTTGAATATTTTCATTCTTATCTCTCCCTTTCAGAATCCTTCCTTCAGGGCTCCACTCACTTGCTATCTACTCTAGGAAGCCTTCCTGGATCCCTCCACTTGTTAGCCCAGTCTGTGTACCTATTATATCCCCAGACCCTCCCCTCCCCCTTAAGAAATGCAGCTCCTTGAGAGCAAAAACAATTTGTTTTTGTTTTTTGTCCTTGTAGCCTTAGTACCTAACATAGCGTCTGGTACATAAGAGATGCTCTTTAAATGTTTGTTGAATTAAAGTGAACAGTCCTGTGTGGTCAGCAGAGCAAACAGTATCAGCCCCATGTGACAGAGGAACCAGAAGCTCAGAAAGGGAGAGTCACAGAGGTCTATGGTGTGGAACACTCCATACAATGTCAAGTTTGCCCCCATGTATTAATCTGCTGTGTTGAATTCTTTTCTTCTTCTTTGAAAAAAAATGCTTTGTTATAAGAGATGGCTCTCTAGGAGAGGAAGGGGAAATAATACAAAGGGAAACTTAGTTAATATAAAAACAGACATAGATAACTTTTTATTTTAAGGTAATAACAACAATGATGATCATCATAGACTTACCCAGGGTCACAAAACCAAGGCTCAAAACCAGGTCTTCTGACTGAGTTCTGACTAAGTGAAACATATTCTTTGTTTTTCTTTCCTACCCCTCTGCCTTCATGATTAGAGGAAGATGTTGGCCCTTGAGTCTCTCCATTGACCCTAATTATGGTCCAAGGAAATATAAGGCATTCCCACAGTACAGAATGAAAGTTTCCTCTCTGTTACTTAAATATTTAAGTATATAATATTTAAGTTCATGAAAGAAAGCTATCTAGTCTCTTAAAGGCAGAAACATTTTCTCAGGTTCTGTGAGGTGGGATAAGCCAGTCTTCTAATGTCACAGGATTTAGATCTACAAGGAACTATGGAGATCATCATAATAGCTAACATTTATATATGGGTCAGGCATTGTGTTAAGTGCTTTACAATGATCTCATTTGATTCTCCCAACAACACTGGGAGGTAGGTGCAATTATTAATCTCTATTTTACAAAGAAGGAAACTGAGGCAAATGGTAGTTAAGTGACTTGCCCAGGATCACACCTCTAGTAAATGTCTGCAGCTGGATTTGGATGCCAGGCCTAGTGCTCTGCTCTCTGTAATACCAAGTTGCGCTACAGTTCAGTTGATCTCTATAGTTCAATTTCTTCCTTCAATCTTTAATGGTGTATGAGGAAGGTCTAATGACTTGTTGATCTAGTCACACAGGTAGTTGGAAGAATGCCTGGAAACAGAACCTAGGCCCTCTGACTCCAGACTAAGTCCTTGCCCTTTCCATTCAATCTCAGAAACCCACAACTCCTACTGGCCTTCCTCCTGTTCTCTCTTCCTCTCCTCCTCCTCTCCCTCTTCCTTCTTCCCTTAACAGAAATTTTGCTTAAGAACATGAAATCCCTAGGGAAAAAAATTCAAAAGGGGGCTGAGCCAGGTCAGGCCCTCTTTTATTCACATAGCTTGGAGGCTTGAGCTGTAAATTCTCACACTTGCAAACTGCTCAATAGTGTACACAGGAGGGAGTAGACAGGGGGTCCCTCCAGCTCCCAAACTGCAGGAGGGTGAGAAAAAAGCCGCCTGGTGACCACATTCACCTCTGGAATTCACACGCAGTCAAAACCAGGTCTGTAATCAATCAACCAGGAAGCAAATACTTGTTGAGGTCCCAATATGTACCCAATGGATGGGACAGAGAAGTAGAAAATACTGTCCTTGCCCACATGTTCCTTATAGTCTAGCTGGGGAGACAAGACATAAACTCACAATAAGTTAAATGAAAGTATAAAAGTTCAACAACACAAAAGATGTCAAGAAGGCAAGAGAGAATAATGTCAAAGCAGTGATACAGACAGTTACTTCAGAGGAAAGAATTCACTACATAGTAGGATGGTGTGAGAAGGATTCCTAGAGGAGGCGATGACAGACCCAGGCCTGGATGGAAAGGGCTAGCCAAAGACAACTAGGAAGAGCCTTCCACATCCAACAACTAGCCACAGAAAAGCAAGGTCTGTGGCTTACCTTTTTTTTTTGTACTTTGCAAACTTCGCATTGTGACTGGCACATAAATGTATGATACATATTTGATTAACTGAAGGGAAGTATAGGGAGGCACGGCTGGACAACACCTCATATGATCTTGGTGACTTCATTGGCATCCTCAGATTCAACAACAATCTCTTTGACTCAAATATATAACCATCCAAGTCATTCCCCAATTGATAAATGGTCAAAGGATATGAACAAGCAATTTTCAGGGGAAGAAATCAAAGATATCTATAATCATATGAAAAAGTGCTCTAAATCACTATTGATTAGAGAGATGCAAATCAAAACAACTCTGAGGTACCACATCACACCTGTAAGATTGGCAAACATGACAGAACAAGAAAATGATAAATGCTGGAGAGGATGTGGGAGAGTTGGAACACTAATTCATTGTTGGTGGAGCTGTGAGATCATCCAACCTTTCTGGAGAACGGTTTGGAACTATGCCCAAAGGGCTACAAAAATGTGCATACCCTTTGACCCAGAAATATCGCTACTAGGATTGTATCCCCAAGAGATTATAAAAACGGGAAAGGGTCCCACGTGTACAAAAATATTTATAGCAGCACTCTTTGTGGTAGCCAAAAAGTGGAAGTCAAGGGGATGCCTATCAATTGGGGAATGGCTGAATAAATTATGGTATATGAATGTAATGGAGTACTATTGTGCCATAAGAAATGATGAACAAGAAGACTTCAGGGAGGCCTGGAAGGACTTATATGATCTGATGCTGAGCGAAAGGAGCAGAACCAGGAGAATTTTGTGCACAGCAACGACCACAGTGTGCGAGAGTTTTTTCTGGTAGACTTAGAACTTTGTAATAACACAAGAACTTACTGAGAAAAAAAAAATCCTAATGTCGGTCTTCTAAGGCAAAATGCCTTCCACACTCAGAGAAAGAAATGTGGAAGTCACTTGCAGAATGTAGCAGATCATGTTTGTGTGTGGGTGGGTTTCAGTGTATTATGTGTTGATTTGTTATATGATTTCTTCCATTTATTTTAGTTTGACTACATAGCATGACTATAGTGAAAATGTGCTCAATAGGAAAGTATATGTAGAACCTAAACAGAATTGTATGTTGTCATGGGGAGGGAGGGGGGTATTGGGGGAAGGGTGGGGGGATAAAATCTTAACTTTAAGGAAATGATTGTAAAACATTAAAAAAAATAAAATAAAAAAAAATAACAATAATCTCTTTGCTGATAGCTCTGAGTCTTAAATATGGCTCCCAGCCCTGATCTGTCTCCTGAGCTCCAGTTCCACAGCACCAACTCCCTACTAGACATTTCCAATTCAATGTCAGATAGGCATTTCAAATTCAACATATACAAAACAGATCTTCCCTTAAAAAACCCACTCCCCTCTTTCTGCTGATATTACCAGTAACCTTCTAGTCAGCTAGCTGACAATCTCAGAGTCATCCTTGACTCTTCCATCTCTGCATCTTGTATCTAGGTGGTTGTCAAGTCTCTTCGATCCTGTCTTCATAATATCTCTCACATCTTTCCCCTTGTCTCTACTTACGTGGCTGCCACTCTGGTTCAGGCCTTTCAGAACCAGAGGCCTGTCTCTTGCCTGCACTATCGCAATAGTCTCCTGATTAGTCTCTCCACCTCCAGGCTCTCTCCCCTTCAATCCATCTTCCATACCGAGCCAAAGTATACATCTGACCTTGTTGCTTCCAAGATAAAACACAAACTCCTCTGTTTAGCATTTAAAGTCTTCCACAAGCTAGCTCTGGCCTATCTTTTCAGACTTTCCTTCATCTGGGTGACAAAGATCTCTGAAAGGTTGTCATGTAGAAAGGACTACTGCTTAGCCTCCAGGAAGCACAACAAGCAGCAATGCTTAGAAGTTGAGAGGAGAGAAGCTCCATCTAAGAAGAAACTTACTAATAATTACAGCAGCTTAAAAATGAGTTGCCTTGAAAGGGAGTGGGATTTCTGCTACCGAAGGTCTTTATGAGAAACATTACAAATGTGGTATAGGTGATTGCTTTGCAATCTCTTCTAGTTCTGAGATTCTGAATAATGGGAAATAAATTTGAATAAATAGGTTGGATCAGAATGCAGAAGATCTTGAATGTTAGAGTAAAAGGTTTTGGCTTAGTAATTAATTCATTCTTTCAATAAACATTAAGTGCCTACTCTGGGTCCCTCTCCTCTCCAGAGGAAGCTAAATTTTGATAGAAGCTGCTCAGCTACCTTGGGGTTTACTGGCTAGATTTCTTTCCTTTTTCTTTTCCTTCCCCTCCTTTCTTCCTCTCTCCCTCTCTCTTCTCTTTCTCTCTCAGTATCTTAAACCCAGTTCACTCTCCTGCCCAAGCTCCACTTAATGGCTGTATTTTGGGCCCTCCCGGTTTAGAGTGAATGGCAATGGTAACTTTCTCTTCGGAACAGCAATCCTGAAGGTCTTCCCCACCCAGCTTGATTTTTTTTCTTTTTCCTTTCTAATTAAAGGGGCCATCTCTTGACTCATTTCTTAAAGAGGCCTATTCACTGAATGGGTGTTACCTCACTCAAAGCAAGAACCTGAAAAGACCTTAGCCTAGAAGGGCCAGGGTCTCCCATTGCATCCTGGGCATCTACAGTCGATCTGATGAATATCCGGTCACTGAACCCAGGTGGCTCTGGAGAAGAAAGTGAGGCTGGTAACCTCGCGTGGCCCTCCCTCACTCATGTCAAAGTCAACTGTAAATCATGTCATTGTTTCCCTGATGTCATGGTCTTCTTTAAAAACGAAGGACAAGCACAACAAGTATGGGTCAAGGAAACACAAAGACAAAAGCAAAACCATTCTTCCTCTCAAGGAGGTTACATTCCCTGAGGGGTACACCATATACACATACCTACAAAAGTCAAAACATATTCAGCCACTTCATATACATTTGACCCTCCTAACCATTCCATGAGGCAGGCATGGCAGGGATTATTGTTTACATTTTACAAAAGGGAGACCTATGTTCAGGTCAGCTGAATGACATTGATTTTCACATCCATTGTCTATCTCCCTGGATGCTCAGACCATCCCCTGTGAGGCAGGTAAGGTGGGTGGGGAGCTCTGATTTCCATTTTAAAGATCAGGAGACTGAGGTTCAGAGTAGAGAGACTTATCGTCTAAGGGCCTCTGGTCAATACTAGACTGGAGGATATCACACAGGGATTGAGCCCTATCATCCCAAATTGGTTCAAAATTAAATCTTGGTAATCCCAGAGGGTCTGATGTGATCCTTTACTGTTCTAGGAACTATTATGTCTATTTTAGCCAAATATATCACTGATGCCAACAAATAATAAGCACTAAGTGATGGTCCTGGGTCTTTATTACCCATGCCTTACAGATTTCAACTGAAACTGCCTGAGGCACCTGCTCCAAAACAGTGAGAAAGAGCCAGGAGTAGGATTATATTTCCTAGAAATCTATAAACAGAATCTATTCCCTATTGACACTAAAGGGACAAATAGCTCCAAGAATGCATCGGAACTACCATGATCACAGTGCTTTGAGAAATGAGATGTTCATATCACTTGTACTTTTCTTATTCTTAGGGCAAAGTAGAAAATCCTTTCAACGCTAGTTGAAAACGTCAATGTAATAGTAATATTTCCAAGTGTTAAGTAAGTAACCTACTAGACCCATTCAAGTCACAGAAGGGAAGGGATATTAGAAACCATCTAATGAAATCCAGATTGGCAGGGGCAAGGGGGAGAAGAGCAAGAAATGATTTTCCAACCTAGGGCTACTCAGTAAGCACCAAGGTCAGGATTCAAACCTCAGTCTTTCGATTGCAAAGCCAAGGTTCTTGTCAATACACCAGTGTCATCATTTTCCTTCGCTGACCTTCATCCAGTCTCCATGGATTTAGGTGGCATGGGAGCTGAGGTGGCATAGTCTGGCGCTAGGACAGCCTCTGGACACTGAGGTGCTGGTATTCTCATTACTATTATTATAGTTTTAAACTAAGCTTACATAATGACTTGTTTTTCTTCTCCTAAAAAGCAGAGAAAGGGGAGAAATTCCGGAAGTTATGATTTCCTATTTAAGTGAAGGTAGTTTGAAGGAGCAGTGTGGGGCAGGATAGGAAGAGTTGTGGAGTCACCAGCCCTGGGTTCTATTTCTGGCTCCCACCATTCTCTTGGACCTTGCGCCTCTCCGAGGCTCAGATTCCTCATCTGCAAGATCCAGGGAGCGGGCTCTATGATCATGAAGGGTCCCTCAAGCTCTGATATTCTATAATTAGGAGCAGGAAAGTGGAGAGCACAGAGTGCTAAATGATCTTTTTCTTAGCCTCCTACTTCAGCTTTTCCACCCACCATTTGAGAGAGTTGTAAGGTCTGAAGGGGAAGGCTCATTATCCAAAACAGATATATGTCCAAAAAAATCCTGGACCCATTAAACATATAATAATATAATATTATATAATAATATATTAATATCCATAAAAGCTTCTTCTCAAATTACCTCAGTTTCAGTGTCATACCCCAAATACCTCCTAAGCCCCCTCCACTCCATTCCTCATACCAAGATGGTTTTGTTTTTAAAAATATGTTTTTGTATCTTTGTTTCTGGAAAGGGAGGAAAGCTTTCCTTCTTGCTTCTTACGTATTAAACAGTAGCAACCAAGGCTGGCAAATTCATGAAAATGCATGAACAATTCCCATAGAAGGAGCTGGTGGATCTGAGCTGTGATCATCAAGCAGCTTCTAACTTTATAGATAAAATGATCATAACAGCCAGTACAAGAATAGAGAAGGCTGAGAGTGAAGAATTTCTCAAGGCAGATTTTACAGCTCAAGATCTAGCTATCCAATACTGGTGTAGGGGAAAGAATAAGAATTTGGAGGTGGAACACCTGGATCCAACACCCAAATAGGCTATTTTATGACATGAGCCCCTGTGTAGACTCAGCACCCAAGACAAAGATTCCTTTCCATTTTTAACCTGAAGCAGAGAATGACTGGGTCACAGATTTAGCAAGACAGGCAGTTACTGATGGAAGGGGATTTAAGAGATTAACTAATCCAGTCCTTTGCCAAGAAAACCCCAAAAGGGGTCACAAAGAGTTGGACAAGACTGAAAAATGACTGAATTGAAACACTACTGTCCTTTTTTACAGACAAGAAAACAGCCCCAAGGGAAGTAGAGATTTGCTTGAAATGACATAGCTAGTAAATAGCAGTGCTAGGGTTCAAATCCAACTCTTCCACCTCCATATTCAGTGCCCTATACAAATATTAAATAGTCTTATCTTTAACTGTTAAAAAAAAAATACCTCCTTCTCTACTTGCTCTCTTAATCTCAAGTCTGAGACAATCCCTGATACTTCCCTATCTAATGGAGTTTTATAGCTAAGCTCCCTCCTTGAATTTTTTAAAAAGGTTTACTTTACCCTTGTATATTTGCTTGTTGAACCCAACATAAGGCAGCAGCAGCAGCAGCTCCCCATTCTGTTTGGGGAGATCACCATGTATGGCTTCATCTGCCACATGCAGGCACATTCTGTTGTGTCTCTCAGCATCTTAAAGCCAAACACCTTGGCAAGAGAAGCAGAGCTCACACTCTCCCTTGTCTGTCTAACACCCTGCCTTGTTGGTGCAGGTGGAAGGGGCTAATGGCACATTTTCCCCTGTAGTTTGCTTGTTCTTCCTAATGAGTTTCCCACATTGTTAACCCCCTACAAATCAATAGCTAGAGACTCAAGTATAAACTGCTTGCACTGGACTCTGTAAAGAACAAGTCATGTTAAGCTATTTGGAAATTGAATATGGATTCTCTCAGAAGTCAGTTCTCTTTGAATCCATCCAAATCTGCTCTTGTATACCCTTAAGTAAATCCAATTTGGGCCTCAATTGCTCCATCTGCAAAATAAGCAGGTTGGATCAAATCTCTTTAAGTTTCTATCAGCTTTAAATCCTATGATCCTCTATGAATTATGAGATGCTTAATTTCTTTGAGGATCAGTTTCATCATCTGAGAAAGTTCTTGCCTTGTTTACATAGCCCAATGGAAAGGATGCTAGCTGAGGAGACAGAAGACCTGGGCTCAAATCCTAACTCTGCTACTTACTAGAAATATGACCTTGGTAAGTTTCCAAATATGCAAAAAAGTCTAAATGATCTCTCTCATCCTGTCTAGCTCTAAATCATAGCATAGGGTCATAAAACATATGTATTTGCCAGTATTCACTCTTTCATACCGTCTCCATGACAAAGACAGCAGCCAACATGGATATTTTCTCCCCACCAAACCAGCCCCACACTTTCCTGCCTTTGCTCACCCTGTTCTTTATCCCTAGAAAGCCTTCCCTCCATCTCATATCACTTATTCTTCCGCTAATCCTTCATGGCCCAGCTTCCAACCCACCTTTTTCACAAAGTAATCCCTGATCTTCCTGGAAAAAAAGGGGGATATGGTGGGTAGAGAGCACTGCGGCCTGGAGTCAGGAAGATCTGAGTTCAAATCTGACCCCATACATACTAGTAGCTGTGTGACCCTGGGCAAGTCGCTCAACTCTGTTTGCCTCAATTTCCTCACCTGTCAAATGAGAGGGAGAAGGAAATGGCAGACCACTTCAGTATCTTTGCCAAGAAAACCTCAAATGGGATCACCAAGAGTCAGACACAACTGAAACAAACGAACGTAACAACAAAGTTATTTCATCTCCAACTACTTTTAGGTGACTTTTTTTCTTAATTTTTATTGATTTCTTTTTTCATTTCCATGCTCATTGAAAGTTATCGCTTGCAACAAAGAATAGAAGGAAGAAAGGAAAGGAGCCTAACCAAAGTGGGCAGCACACCAACAGCACCTGCAACGTTCCACACCAGTCTCCCACTCTGTGAAGGAAGGGAGGGACATTTCTCACCTCTTCTCTAAGGCCAAGGTTGATTATTATGACAATGTTGAACTTGAAAACTTGTAACAAGTTTTCCTTTTCATTCTTTCCATCTACACTGTTGAAGTCATCATGTATAGTTTTTCTGCTTGTACTTACTTCACGAAGTCACTCTCAACTCTCTTTACGATCTGACCTCCAGTCTCATCATTCAACTCGGACTGGTCCCTCCAAAGTTGCCAAATCAGAATTTAAAGACCTTGTCCTCTCTACAGCCCTTGACACTGCCCATTACCCATTTCTCCTTGATACTCTCTTCTCTCCAGGTTTTTGGGATACCACTCTCTTCTGGTTCTCATCCTACTTATCTGAACATTCCTTTTCAAGTCTCCTTTGCTGGATCTTCATCAAGATTATGCCTGCTAACCTTGGATGTCCCAAAGGGCCTGGCCTAGAGCCCTCTTCTTTTCTCCGGTTATATTATTTCACCTGGCAATCTCATCAGTTCCCATGGATTCCATTATCATCTCTATGCTAATGATACTCAAATCAACTTATTCAGCTCTAAGCACTCTGCTCACTTCCAGTCTTGTATCTCCAGCTGCCTATTAAACATCTTGAACTAGATGTTCTAGAGACATCTCAAACCAGGAGTGGGGAACCTTCAGTCTTGAGGTCACATGTGGCCCTCTAGGTCCTTAAGAGCCGCTCTCTGACTGAATGTCTGTCTCAACATGTTAATTATCTTTCCTCCAATATCTTCCCCACTTCCAACTTTTCCTATTACTGTAGAGGGACCCACCCTCTTTCCAGTAATCCAGGCTCAGAACCTATGTGCCATCCTCAACTCCTAACTCTCTTTTACTGCCCCATGTCCAATCTGTTGTCAAGGTCTGTCAATTTCACCTTTTATCTTTGTAACATCTCTCACATACACCCCTTTCTCTCCTCTGACACTGCCTCTACATTGGTGCACCCTGTCCATTATCACCTCATGCCTGAACTACCACAATAGCCTGCTGATGGGTCTGCCTGCCTTAAGTCTCTCTTCACCCTAATCTTTCCTCCACTCAGCTGTCAAAGGGAGCTTCCTAAAGCATATGTCTGACCTGTGACTTTCCCTATCAAAAGTGGCTCCTTATCACCTCCAAGAACAAATGTAAAATCCTCTAACATTTAAAGCTGTTCATAATCCTCTCTCATTCTTTTTCTTGTACTTTATACCACCCATTCCACTCTACCCCCTTCCACTTAGAGATCCAGTGACTCTGGTCTCTTGGCTGTTCCATGAATAAGACACTCCATCTCCTGAGTCTAGAATTTTCCCTGGATGCCCCCGTGCCTCTTCATCTCTGCCTCCTGGCTTTCTTCAAGTCCCAGCTAAAACCTCACCTTCTGCAGGAAGACTTTCCCAAACCCTCTTAATTCTAGTACCTCTCTTCTCTTGATTATTTCTAATTTATTCTTTGTACAGAGTTTTTGTATACTGACTCTGCTTTAGGATTATAAGCTCCTTGAGAGCAGGGATTGCTCACCTAGTGTATTATTTGGCACATAACAAGCAGTCATACAGTCAAATATTTATTCACAAACTATTTGAGTATCTACTATCTACACCACTTATACTAACTTGCTGAATGAAAATAAATACAAAATATCTATAAGTGAACTGTACAAGTCTCTTTTCCTTCTCTGGATCTGTTACTTATCTGTATAACAAGGAGTATGACCTAGATGGTCTCTGATGGTCTTAACAGTTTGACATTATTTGTTTGAAGGTCCACCTCAGCTCTGACATTTTATGTTCTAAAGGCACCGGCAGCTCTGATATTCTAATGTACCCTTCTAGTTCTGGCATTTCAAGCTTTAATGATACCTTTTATCTGTGAGTTGGCTATAAATGCATTCCTATCTTATATCTAGTTTACATAGGAACAAGTGAGATCATGTTTGTGAAACAACTTCATGAAACAAAAAGCACTACACAGATAAAATAATATATTATTATTGGGAACCTTTCTGTTCTAACTCCCCTCCAGTATCAAAGTAAACAATGGAAATATTTACTAAGCACTCCTTGGAAGAAAATGCTAGTTATAAGGGATTTCTGCAGAAAATGAAGAAGTTAACATAATAGCAGGAAACTGGAAAGGACTGAAATTGTACAGAAATGTAAATGTCTTGAGGGGTTTTGTGGATTTTACTATTCATAACAGTCATCATGATGAACACAATCAGATCTTAGAAGGTACTAAAGTCCATGAAAGCTAATACAAATCTCTGAAAATACAATGACTCTCAGAATTTGGTAGCAGGTCCAAGGCAAAGTCTATGGAGGATCTCTCTCTCTCTCTCTTTCTCTCTCTCTCTCTCTGTCTCTCTCTCTCTCTCTCTCTCTCTCTCTCTCTCTCTCTCTCTCTCTCTCTCTCTCTCTCTCTCTCTCTCTCTCCCTCTCCCTCTCTCCCTTTCTCCCTCCAATTTAGTAGCCATCAAGGATATCTATCCCAGGAGGAGAAAACCAAGTGGAATTCATAAGAGCAAAAGCAAAAGTACCACCTAATAATGACCCCTGTTGAAACAAGTCTTCTGACTATCCATCCCTTACCTGGCATATCTCATACATGACTTGGTAGTATCAGGGTAGTTAGGAGCTGAGAGAACTCATGCTACATCTAGTTAACTGTAAGTTCTGTATAAAATAACCTGGGCAGAACATGACCATCATCACCACTACCTACATTTTTATAGCATTTTATTGTTTTTTAAGGGCTATACAGATAAAATGATATATTAATATTTATATCCATTATGCTTTATCTATCCATTATCTCATTTGAACCTGATAATGACCTTAGGAGGCAGGCCAGATCAGCATTATCTTTATTTTACAAATGAAGAAATGAGACCTCTGAGAGGTTAATATCAGAGTCATACATGGGTAAACAGAGGAACCAGAACGCTATTGTAGGTCTTCTGACCCCTCATCTAGCCTTCTTTCTACTATGCCAGGCTGCCGCCATGTAAGTTTAACAGGCTATAACAATGGGTCTAACCATATAAGATGATATTTGAGATTAATATAAAGATGCTGAGGCTTTGCAAACAGCAATAAACTTTGTGATCTAAGGACCAGCCTTGCTGCATGGGAGTACCTCAACATTAGTAGTTCGGTCACTGTGAGGAAATCTTTGTCCATGACATCTTATTATTTTAACAGCTGACTGTCCAGAAGCTGACAACTCAGCATGACTCACTGCATCCATAAGTGAGTGGAGAAAGTGCTATTGGAAAACTGCAATAATTAAACCCTCCAGAGGTTCTTAGACATATAAACATCAGGGGGTACCCAGGCTCTCCAACTCTGATCATCTGCTGCCTTTCAAGATGTTCCTGCTCAAGACTTCAGAGTGCTTCTCATGCACAGCCTCCAAACTCCTCCTGGAGTTTCCCCAGGAGCAGGAGTCACATAAAACTATTCCTGGCAAGCAAAAAGATGCCAACAAATTTACTAGGTCCTGGCCAATGGGAAGTTATTGCAGTGGTGATCTCTTCTCAATGAGGAACACAGATGGAAAGACCCAGGGGGCAAGGAGATGAGACAAATACTGTGACCTAGGACAGCTGTCAGAGTTAGCACCTAGCTGTGGGAAAGCCTCACTTGTTGAAAAATTAGTCATTATAATGATGGAAAGGTACAAACTCAGAGAATGGAATAAGCAGACAATTCCGAGGCAACATTACAGTATCAAAGCAAGTCAGAAGAACTGATTTAGACTTCAATCTTGGCTGTGTCAGTTTAAGTCCTAGGATCACAGGATTCAGAACCAGAAGGGGACACTACAGATCTTGTCCAAGTCCCTCACTACGATGCAACAGAGCATCGTAGAGATTAAGTGGTTACGCCAGGTTCCACAAGCTGTAGGTTACCGTGGAGAAGTTCTTTTCCTCATCCATCACACATGGGGATAATAATGCCTGTATTACATTACTTTGTCACGACATTGTATTAGGGATCAAACAAAATAACGAATATGGAAGCACGCTGAAGTTCTATATAAAATTATATTATGATGATGATGCTATCAATGTATCTCTCTCTATGTGTGTAAGAGACAATAATAACATAAAAAGACCAATGGCCATTAAGACAAAGGTGAAACTGCCTATGATCCACGAGGGCTGGGGAGGGTTTAATTGTTCTGTTTTTTGTATATTTTGCATATTCACCAGTTTTGACTGAGAGCCTCCAAAAGGCATGTCTCTGTGAATGGGGAGAGGAGACATTGAAGAATTATTGGATGATCAGAGTTTAAAAATGTACATGGGACAACAGGACTAATTCATATGAAATAACAGCAAACATGACAAGGCTATGTATAGTCAAGTAAAATGGTATGTGTTACAAATTATAGATGTTGGTGTCAGGCAAGAGAGATATCCTTGAGGTGTGGAATAGTCAAGGAAGTTTCCAGAAGGAAGTGGGTGGGGACTCTCTTGCTGAATGTCAAATATACTTACCTCCAGAAGGCCAGGAAGGCTTTTTCTGACAAGGCAAGGTACTGTAATGCCCACTCCATGTGGGAGAGTTCAAATAAGGTTAACAATGGAAGGGATTTTGTAAGTGTTTCTAAGCAGGAAAGAACTTTAGAAAAGACCAGAGTATGTCAGAACTCAGAGGGACTTTTGACATTGGAATGGGAAGGACAATAGCTCATGGTTTGATAACTCTTTACAATTTTCAAATGAATTCCTTAGAACAACCTGTGAGATTCAGCCTAAGTATTCTAATCCCCATTTTCCAGATGCAAAAGTGAGTCTCAGAGAAGTTAAGTGGCTTGTCCTAGCTCATAGATACATCCAGACAAATAGTGCCTGAACCTCTAAGTCCAAGACAAATGTTCCTTCTACTATGCCATACCCCATTCTCCTTGCACCTTGCTATCAGGGATACCAGGAGCACCCCACTTCTTCCCTGTCTGTCTGTCCATCTTCAATGTTACTGTCAATGCCTCCTTCTTCTTTTCCTTTCCTGGATGGACACTGAATACCCAACCCACTACTGCCAGAGGGAACCCTGAATCAGCTCTCTACTGGGACTTTTAACCCACTCCTTCCTTCCCAATGGTGGTAGGCTGCTCCTGCGGAGTAGACAGCACAATGCATCCTAAGGATTCTCTGTCCTGTCTCTACACTCTTAGAACCTCTGAGCTCTTCCATTTACCCTATCACTGAACTTCCCTATATGTGCAGTCTTCATTAAATAGAATGTGAGCTCACTGAGGGCAGGCATTGCCTTTTTTAATTTATTCATAGAACAGAAAATGTCAGATCTGGAAAAGCCCTTAGAAATAATAATATTTATATTTATACAGCGATTTATTGTTTATATTGATTTAATGTTTGCAAAGTGCTTTATAAGTATTCTCTCATTTGATCCTCACAACAAACCTGGGAGGTAGATGTTATTATTGTCCCCATTTTATAGATAAGGAAAGTGAGGTAGACAGAGACTTGACCAGGACCATATAGCTAATGTCTGAGACTGGATTTGAACATAGGTCTTCCTGTCTCAAAGTCCTAACACTCTCTGTATGACTAGTCTAACCTTCTTGTCTCACAGAATCTCAGAAACTCTATATTCCAACCTATGCTTGACTAACAATCCTTTCTACATATGTGAAAATTATCATCCTGTCTGTGCTTGAAGCAATTCACTGTCTCTGTCTCCTAGGGATGCTTATTCTCTGAGCCAGCATTAATTGTTAGGAAGTTTTCCTTCTATCACTTCTAAGTCTGCCACTTGGCTTCCAACCACTGCTTCATCTCTGCCCTGGGGTGAAGTGAGCCAAGTGTTATATCCCTACCAAATGATATCTTGTCTGATACCTGAGGATGGCTATCAGATCCCTTGGAAGGGCTTTTTCTCCTTCATTCCCCATTTGCTTTGATAGATTCTCATAGGCCATGATCTCAAGCTGCCTGCCTCTGGGCCTTCTCTAGCTTATCAGCATCCTTCTTCCAACAGGTGCCCAGAACTGAACATGCTGCCCCAGGAGTGGTCTGACAGAGGCATTACAGGAGAATCCTCATTCAGTCCTGGACACTACAGCTCTCTTAATGCAACCTAGGAGTGCAGGAGAGTTTTTAGGCTGAAATAATCAAAATCAATTGCTTGAAAAATTATAATGGCCATGATGAATTCAAAGAAGCTTTCTATGAAGCAGATATTGTCACCTTCTTTGCAAAACTGAGGTACCTATGAGTGTGAATAATGCAGATAATTCCAGACTTTTTCAATACATTAGTTCATTTTGTTAAACTCCTCTTTGTCTTCTTTGCCATAAGGGACAGCTGTCCAGAAGCAGGGAAGGAAACAATGGGAAACGTTGGTGATATAAAAACAGAAGGTATCCACAAGATGTATTTTTTAAAAGATTTCAAGGCTGCCACATCCCACTGTTGATTCCCCTCGAGCTTCTAGTCCTCTAACCACCCCCAGATGTCTTTTCCAGATGAACTGCTGCCTAACCACACCCCCTTTACCTTGTACCACTGAAGGTGATTTTTTTAATGCCACTCTAAGACTTTCTACTTACTCCAGATAAATTTGATTAGATTCCTTTTTGGACCCTGACACTTCAGCCAACTGCTATTTATCCTTCCTAGCTTTGAAAATTTTCTGCAGATTTGATGAGCAGACCACCTGTCCCTTTATCTAAAACAGGGGGTCAAGAACATATCCCCTTGGCCAGAGCTCTTACACATCCTAACAAGGAAACTCTGAGCCATTTATGAATCTAACTATTCAACAATTCTAAATACACTAACGATATAATTGCTTGGCCTGTGTCTCTCTAACTTGTCTGCACAAATAATAAGAAAGACATTGTTGAATGTTTTGCTAAAATCTAAGTAAACAACATCCACAGCTTCCCCAGGCCTAATAACCCTGTTGAAAAAGGAAATGAGGTTAGTCTAGCATGAATTGGTGTTAATGAAGCTCTGGGTGAGCACCACTTCCTTTTTCACATGTTCACTAACCATACATTTAATATGAGCTTCTAAAATGTTGCCAGGAATGGAAGTCAAGCTCATTGATCCCAACTGTGTAGACATCATTCTCTTCCATTTTTCCAGAAGTAAGATGATTGCACTTTTTTAGTCCTGTGGTATCTTCTCCATCCCTAAGGATGCTACCAAGATCCCTGAGAGTGGTTCAGCAATCACATTCATCCTGATATATGTTCCTGGGGACCTGGTGATTTCGATTCATCACTGGAAGCCATCTGTCCTCTTATTATCTCGCTATTTATCTTGAGCCCTGACTCCCTATTAGCCTTCTTTTTCTCTCCTTTCCAGTTCAAAGATCATTCTATTTGACAGAATAAACAGAACCACAACAATGGAGTGGATGCTCCTTTTCTCCATTGCCCTTTATCATTGCCTCATCTACCGCCAATAGCAGTCTCATCTCTCCTGTGATCCTCACTTCTCCCCTAAGAGAACCTTAAAAAGTCCCTGTGTCATCATCAGCTTTCCTTGCCAGTTTCAGCTCATTTTGAGCTCTCAAGCTTTTGACATGTTTCTTAGAATACTTTACCACACTGTTTATTCCATTCTCTGTTACGTGCCCTTGCTCCCATCTGTAGTACATGATTTTGTTGGTTTTAATCTATGCTGGTTGATGGATTTCATGTGCATCCATGTTGGTCTCTAAATAACTACCCTTTTACTTGCTCATTAAAATTGTGGTTCCATGTCTCTTGAGAATTCCATATCATTCCTGGGTTGACTGGAATCCCTATAGAATTTTTAGTTCATGGGATGATATATATTCCTTCTCTGAATTCTGAAATCTGCTCTCTCCAAAGCTGGGAAGCATTCTATACTGTGTCCAGCTTTCCTCTCTTCCACCACAACTTCTAAGACAGAATGGTCACTTTTGCTCACCCATTATTTTCACCCTAATAACCCGTTTCTCCTAGTTGATGCAAATCAAATCCAAAAGAGCAATTCCCTTAGTGAGTTCCACTACCTTTTCATGGATAAACTTCTCATTAAATCAAGTCCAGTAGGTATTAACTACTCTTTTATCAGAGAGAAAGCTCCAGCAAAATTATGGATGTGCCATGTGCTACTATATTGTGCTCCTTTGCAGCGCATATCCTGAACTCATGGTTTCTTCTGTCTCCAAGGATTCCGTAATATACTTTAATGATAATACTACTACTGCTTCTGCCCTTATTCCAATGATTTCCACCATGTTTCCCCCTCTCTGTGCTTTCTAGGTATCCTCACATAAGTGTATTTTCTTGAAGAGGCAACATGTGGTCATGTATAAATCCCTTAACTTGGAGTCAGAAAGACTTGGAATCAAATCCTGTCTGGGATCATTATTAGCTGTATGACAGTGAACACTTAATTTTTCTCAGTCATATTTACTCACTGGCATAGGGGATAATGTTATTTTTTTGAACCTATTTCACACAGTTACTGGGAGTCTTAAAAAAGATTATGCAAAAATATATTTTTACATGTGAAGGTGCCATATAAACATCAGCTATAATTTCTGAAAAAGAATAGCTTCTTGAAAAGACGCAGCTCCGTGTGCAGCCCCGAGGCTCTTTAAGTTCCACTGAGTCCCATCTGACCTAGGAGTTTCATTGGTGCCTATGAAGTCAAATCTCCTTTGTTGTATCAGGATTCAGAATTCATCTTGCTTATGATACATGCTTTGTGAAGTATGTACAGATATCAGAGGTCGTGGATTCTATTGTTGGCTGCTTTCTTGGATGTACCCTATAAATCTCTGGGTACTCCTGCTCTGAGAGCCAAAAGCCAAGAAGATTCAGGTGCCAATCTCACCTCGGATACATCCTGGCTGTATGACTATTGATTAACAAATCACTTAACTTCTCAGTGCCCTAGGCAGCCCTTGACCTGCAAAGACAGAGGGAGTTCCTCAGTTCCCTCCACCAAAGACCTCCCAGGTCCCAGTCTGATCCCTACCGTTTCTACTGTCACTCTTCTCCCTATACAATTGCTGCTCTCTACAAGATCAAGCTTGGTGGAGGGACATGCAGAATTTTCTCTTTACACCTTCCTTCACAGTTTAAAGCCCTTTGACTCAAGGTAAATACTTGTCCATTTTAAATGCATTCCATCCCCAGCCAAGAACCTGTCATTCCTATATTTTAGGAAGGTAAATCTCCTAGTATCTCATATACACAAACACTGAAAGCATTTGTATTGGGGGTGGGGGGGAAATGCCAGCTATTATGAGCTTTTCATATTAGACAAAAGTTACCATTACAAACTCAAGCCTAAATCCTGGCAGGGTCATTTAAGTAGAAAGACCTCCAGACTGGGAATCAAGAAGCAGAACCTGGGAAAATTGGGGTTCAAGGCCAGTCAACGGAAGAGAAGAACACCCCTGAGACGCAGGAAGGCTCAACCTGGGGCTGCGCTTTGCCTCCTTATCCTTCTGAAGAGGCTTTCCTGGCTAGATGCTGTCACATGAAGGGAAGTATGGCCTATCCCCCAGGGAGTACAGCTGGTCTCACCCCACAGCATAATCAACAACCCTTGAAGATCCTTAATTTCCTAAAACCCTCAAAAAAGACCAAGGGTAGAGAAGAAAACATGGAAGTTGCCTCCTTAGATTCAGTGAGAAGATGGGGCAGACAGAGGAGGTGGGAGACCACCAGACCTAGGAAAGTTGCTTGGTCATTAGGAACATTTACAGAGCCCAGGCAAGGGAACTAGGGCAGCAGCTGGCTAGGGACTGACTGATGGTCGCTGGAAGAAAAGGTCCCAAGTTTATATCCCACATTCTTATCTTCCTTCCTCCTCTTTCTTATGCACCATGGCCACTCCAATGGCCACTAGCCCTTTGGCAGATGTGTTTTGGGCAAGTGACCGATCCTAGAAATTGTTCTCCCGCCTGCCTTTGTGTGTTTGGCATTTGGTGGTGGAAGGCGTGGTTTCTGCAGCAAAAACCTCAGCTTTGCAGTAAATGAAAGGCTAAGGGAGGTTCACAAAAACAACGGTATTTTAGCCCAGAGAAACTTCTTTCCAGGCAGCTTCCAAAGAGCCTTCCAAAAGGCCAGGTGAGTGGGGAGGGAGGTAACCTGGGGGCACACACATTTCCTGGAGTCATCTGCAATGCACATATGAATCACTACTAGAACTTCACTTGGCTGAAGTTTTGTCTGCAGAAAACTTTGCTCAGAGACTTGTGTGTCAACAGGAATGTATTTTGAAATGTGCTTTTAGAGCAAGGGAGTAAAGAAAATAGTCTTAAAGGACATTCAGAGCAGAAGTTAGGGTCAAGAAGGAAAAAAGCTCTGCCCACATTAGACAAGTGGTTTGGGAAACAGCAGGACAATGTCCTTCTTGGGTGGTCTGGCTCTTTTTACATCTGATGCCAGTAGCAAAATTCTATGAGACCACCCCTAGGGTAGAAAGTGCCACACTTCTCAATTTCAATGCCAAGGAAAAGCCTTGGTTGTCTCAACCTCATTCTGGGAGGAAACCTGACATTATCATCCCAACAATGCACACACTGTGGCTGCAGCAAAGGCACTGGTCTTCTCTGGGCCTGTTTTTTCTTATATTAAATGGGAATAAGAATACTGACCCTCTCATACTTATCTTACAGAGTTATTGGGAATATGAGATTTTAAAATGTAAAAATGCTTTGAAAAATACAAAGCTTTACCTACAGAAAAGTGTTTAAGTACTTCCTATGGTTAATATTGCACTATTTTCGATATGGAGTTTAAAAAAACTTTGAAAGGCATTTATATCACTGCGTGATAATAACTGACTTTTCCATAATATTTTATAAATTGCCAAGTATTTTCTTTATAACAAACTTGTGAGGTGGCTAGTGTATTATCAGCAAAGGAAAAAGTAAAGGCTGAGACTTAAATGGCTGAACATGCCTAGGGCTGGAAGGAGCTTGGATTGCAAGATCAGGGATCTTTGTACCCCAATGTGAGACCCAAGCACCTTCCCTGCATTCTGCAGGATCTGTAAGGATAAAGGGCAGCAAATAAGCGAAGAGAATGAAAGTCCACAGAGCTCTATTTTCAGCATTGGCACCTAATCTCTATTAAACACTGTTTCTCAGACACAAAGGCTCACATGTGCAGCTAGCATGTTGGGCTATTGCTAGGCGTTGCTCTGCTGCTTGGCTCGTGCTCTCAGCTCAGGCATGTAAGTTCCTTCTCCCTCCCCCGAGCCTGGCCCAGCCCCATGTGTCCTTTCAGGATTTCTGTGGGTACATATTGTACTTCTCGGTGAATACACTAAGCTGACTGCTTAACAACTAAGCTTGCTTGTGGGCAAGACTCAGTTCTAGGCTCCGGGGAGGCAGAGGATGACAACGCTGTTTATGTTCCTTAGAGTCACCCTCTCTGGCTTGTAATTATTACCAGCCTCCAGACACACATAATCAGGACAACTGGAAGGGCACCAGGTAAAAAGACAATATTCAATAGAGTCCCAATATGGCACTCACTGCCAAGTAGGGCAAGCTGGGAATTCTTTGAACCTTCATAAACACGGGGTGCTAAGGATATACAGATGAGAAATAACATAATCACTGCACCTGAGGAGTGTACACAGGTGTCACAGAGTCACAGAGGTGAGATGGCATATGTGAAAATACATACAGTACAAGGTAGAATGTGAGAGTAGCAGAAGGAAAGAGCCAGGGCCATCTTTTGTCCCCTCACGCCTAGTTTATTAGAATGTGCTCCAAAAGACTTCCTTGCTTCCAGTCTTTAATCAATTCTATCTACACTGCCAGCCTGCCCCCTGAAACACTGCTCACATTCAGCTACCTCACCAAATCCCCCAAAAATCTTCAACCGCTCTCCAGGGTAATGACAATGGTGTTTTAGCCCAAAGAAACTTCTCTCCAGGCAGCTTCCAAAGAGCCTTCCAAAAGGCCAGGTGAGTGAGGAGGGAGGTAACCTGGTAACTCAATTAGCCTCACATTCAAGGCTCTTCTCAATCTAGTGCAGCCCTATTTCTCTTCAGCCTACTCTCAGACAATGACACTACAAAAATCTTCCATGTGTGGCAAGCTTATTGTCCCCTGAGGGTGCATTCCCCCTCCCACTTCCATCTCTCAAACCCAGGCCTTTCTCCAAGTCCTAACTCGAGTCCTGACTGCCCAGAATGTAGGTGCCTTCTCCCTCCTCAAACTCCTCATAGCACTCCAAAGGCCTTCTTTGTAATTCTATAATTTGTCCTCGTCTTGCCATCATTTCTACCCCATCCCCTATTAAGCTGTAACCTCCTTAAGAAATAGTGGATAGAGTGCTGGGCCTGGAGTCAGGAAGACTCATCTCCTTGAGTTCAAATCCATCCTTAGACACTTACTAGCTGTGTGACTCTGGGCAAGTCACTCACCCAATTTGCCTCAGTTCATTTGTAAAATGAGCTAGAGAAGGTAATGACAAGCCACTCCAGTACCTCTGCCAAAGGAAATCCCAAATGGGGTCACGGAGAGTTGGACACGACTAAAACAACTCAACAACAACAATGTTTAGCTCCTTAGCTCCTCACACAGAGGAAGGGCTTATTCAGTACGTTAGGGAAAGAGAGGAACAGCACGAGAATCTTCCACCATCTCCACTGCAACAGCTAGGTATAAAGGCGGCATCCCTGTCCACTCTATAGCTGGTAACCATCTCTACGCTCCTGAGGTTGTGGAAAGAGCATTAATCTTGGAGTCTGAAGAGATGCAGGGCTGAATCCTGCCTCTTTCAAAAATAAATCATGTGACCATGGACAAGTCACTTCACCTTTTTACTTCTTTTACTTCTCACACCTCCAAAATGCGAATAATCACACTTTTGTCACCTACCTCAGTGGGTTGTTGTGATTGCATCATATGCCTGAAAGCACCCCAGCAATGGAAGTTTTTGCTCTAGGGGGTGACAAGAAGACCATTGTTGGAGTCAGGAGCCCTTGGCTCCAGACTTGGCTTGGCCACTTACCCCATGAACCTTAGGCACTTAATTTCTCTGGGTCTCAGTCTCCTCATCTGTCAAATGAGGGGTTTGGGCCAAATGATTCCTAAAGTCATTTTTACAGCAAACATTTAATGGATTATTATTCTTATGAATTAAAATTTAATGTGACTAGTATCATTACTTAATAGTGATGACAATCTTTCATTATATGAAAAAAATGACAAGAACTAAATTTAGACTGTTGTGTTTCCTGTCAATAAAAATGTATGATTTTTAAATGAATGAATCAGTGCAAGTTGCCTTAGGGTAATCCTTATTTATGGATAATCGCTCAGAAATAATAGCCAGACATATATATTTTTAGAAAGTCAAGCAGTATCAAATGTGCAACCTCAGTCAAAAAAGACGAGGAATTTTCTGCTTCTTCCAAACTGTCAATGAAAGACAAGATTTTTATCTACAGTCCCAAATCCTGTGGAAAAGATAAAACACATGGTTACCAGTTTAACATCAAGAGAGGCAACATGAAAACAGGAAGTGTAGTAAGTGCCTTGATTCTACACCAGAGCAAATTAAATAGCATGAAGTTAACCATTTCCCTGCTAAACTCTAGCAATCAAGTCCTGCCAGTGGTATCATAAACTTTTCACCTAGACAGGGAAGTAAGAGGGATGGGAGAGAAACATTAATTTTGTTTTGTTCGTTCTATAGAGGAAAATTTACCCTGGGTTAACTAGTTCATGCTCTCACACACACACACGTACACACACACGTACACACATACACATACAAACACACAAACTCCAATCCTATATTTTCTCTTTGATTTGGGGAAATTTTCTTTTCAACTTCTAAACTAAGTCTAAGTTTTAGTTCAAATAAAATAAATGCTCAAGACAGACCCCCCTTCCTCCAAGACAGTTCAGTGTGTCCAAAAAAAATCAAACTAGCTGCTGACAGTATTTCAAAGGCTCTAAATGAAGACGATATAACTTTTGCAGACTTTGAGAGTTAGAAAGAATATTTCTCCTCTCTGGGTCTCCGTTTCCTCATCTGTCAAATGAAAGAATTGGAACTAGATGGTAATGAACCTTCTAGTTCTGCTATTCCATGTTTAATATTCAATCAAGTAATTTCAAGAGAAGTCTGTAGTAGGTGTTCTCACTTCAAATCCTCCAAGCTGAAAAAGGAATGAAAAAGGAAAGGGGGACATAGGAAGGAAGAATGGATGACTGGCAACAAGCTGCAGCAACAAGCTCTCTTCCCTGCTACTTTTGCTGCTTTGCTTAGCAAGGGGCAAATCTTTATAGGGGATGAATGTTAGACGTGCTTAGGGGGAAAATGAGCAGCAAATTAGAGACTTCCCTGTCATTAGAGGCACGTCAGCAGGAGCTGGATGAACACATCATTTTTGTCGGTGTTAGTGCTATTTCATTTCAGTCATGTCCATTTTGGGTTTTCTTGGCAAAGACGCCAGAATGATTTTCCATTTCCTTCTTCAGCTCATTTTACAGATGAAAAAACTGAGGCAAACAGGGTTAAGTGAATTTCCCAGGGTCACACAGCTAATGTGTTAAGCCAGATTTGAACTCAGGAAGATGAGTCTTCCTGACTCCAGGTTAGGAACTGGGCCACCTAGCTGCTCAGATGACATCAGGAATATTTTATCGGAGATTCTTGTACTGCATGGGATGGTGGACCAGATGACTGAGATCAACAAGTGGGAGAGGTTTTTTCCCTTCGAATTTTAATATTAATTTATTTATTTTTAGTTTTCAACATTCACTTCCCTAAGATTTTGAGTTCCAAATTTTCTCCCCTTCCCTCCCTTCCCCCCAACTCCAAGATAGCATGCAATCTGATATAGGTTCTACCTATACATTCATATTAAACATATTTTCACATTAGTCGTGTTGTAAAAAAGAGTTAGAACCAATGGGAAGAACCATGAGAAAGAAGGGGAAAAAAAGAGAGAGTAAATAGTACGCTTCTATCTGCTTTCAGACTCCACAGTTTTTTTCTGGATATGGATGGCATTTTCCATCATGAGTGTTTTGGAACTATCTTAGATTGTTGCATTGCTGAGAAGAGCTAAGTCTATTAAAGTCGATCATCACACAATGTTGCTGTTACTGTGTACAATGTTCTGGTTCTTCTCACTTCATTTAGCGTCAGTTCATGTAAGTCTTTCCAGGTTTTTCTGGAACAACAGTATTCCATTATATTCATATAACCTAACTTGTTTAACTATTCTCCAGTTAATGAGCATCCTCTCAATTTCTACCACAAAAAGAGCTACTATAAATATTTTATATTTATATTTTATAAACATAAATGCATTTGTAAGTACAAATATAAAAATAAAATATAAAATATTTTGTAAATATTTTAGTACACTTGGGCCCTGTTCCCATTTTTATGATCTCTTTGGGATACAGACCTAGAAGTGGTATTCCTGTGTCAAAGGGTACGCACAGTTGTATAGCCCTTTGGGCATAGCTCCGAATTGCTCTCCAGAGGAGGTGGATCAGCTCACAAGTGGGAGGGTTTTCAGCGGTCATCTGGTACAATTCTCTCATTTTAAGACTGAAACAACTGCAAG
This sequence comes from Bettongia penicillata ogilbyi, assembly GCA_023548195.1. NCBI lineage: Eukaryota > Metazoa > Chordata > Mammalia > Diprotodontia > Potoroidae > Bettongia > Bettongia penicillata. Next base: position 5,769,488 of record JAJHZJ010000315.1, on the reverse strand, counting down.
AACTGCCTAACCTAATGTCACAAAGGTAGTAAGAGTCTGTAGCTAAGTCCAGGACCTCGGAGTGGAGAACCCAGGTCCTCTGTCTCCAAATTCAGTGCCCCTTCCAACACAGCCGGTGTCAGCCATCTCTTTATTTCCCATCTAGTTGTCTCAGTCAGGCCCACACCTTGGTTATCTTCTCACATCCCCCCTATTATTTTCTCCCCCTTATATAGTAAATTCCTTGATGGCAGGGACTGTCTTTGTTTCTTTGTACACTCAGAGCTTAGCACAGTAATTGGTACACAGTAGGCATTTAATAAATATTTACTGCCTGACTTCCAGTGAGGCACTTCTTTCAGATGCAGACTGGCACCTGCTCTATAATTTATAGTCTTAGAAAGTTGCCTAATATACTAAGAGGTTTAATAAATCAATCAAGGAGCATTTGTTCAGCCCTTCTGTATCAAACTGTGCTGTGCCAAGCACTAGGAGGTACAATGAAAAGATGCAAATAGCCCTTGCCCTCAAGGAGCTGAAATTCTAATGGGCACTGTGCCGGGGATACAAATATAGGCAAAAATATCATCCCTTTCCTCTGTGAGCTCACATTCTAATGGGAGAGGCAGTCTCTAAATAACTATGTACCTACAACTGTAACACAAATGTAAATAACTGTGAGCACATAGTATAAATAGAAGGTTATGTCAGAAGGGGGCTGGAAAGGCCTCCTGAAGGTGGGATTTGAACTGAGTCTCAAAGAAAAAGAGGAGGAGGGAGTATTTTAGGCATGGGGTACGGCCAATGAAAAACCTAGAAGTCATGTGAAGGGACAATAATGAAGCCGGGATAGCTATATGAGAGAGCTGAAAGGGGAGGAAGTACAAGAAGGGGCCAGGCCTGAAATGCCAGACAAGAGGATTTTCTGTTTGAGCCACTAGAAGAGAGGAAGTTTGCAGAAGCAAAAAGGAAACAGTCCCTGCCCTCAAGAAGCCTACACTAGTCACTCTAACCCTGAATCCAAAGGAAAAAGGAAGGAAAACAGCAAATGAGCTTTGTTCCAAGACCAGCCTCAGCAGCTGCAAGCACACATAAGCACTGAATCCATGTTTGTTGAATTCCATTTAATTTGGGAAAGGACAGAGTGTAGTTCATAAAGAAGACTACTCACCAAGACTCCAAAGATATCAAAAAAAGAGGAAACTGAGGATATGCCAATCAATGGGGAATGGCTGAACAAGTCATGACACATGAGGATGATGGACTATTACTGTTCTAAAAGAAATGACAAAGGGAACGGTTCCAGACAACCTGAGAAGACTTGTGTGAAGTGAACACAGCTAAGAGAACACTATATACAACAGCAACAATGCTAGAAGGAAAACCAACTCTGATCAACACAACAACCAACCACAACCAGAGGACTTACGATGAAACGTCCTGCCCCACTTCAAGTACAGAACTGGTGGATTCAGAGAGTAGACTGAAGGATATGGGGGGTAGGGGGAGAGCAATGGGCCAATGCCTAATTTCTTTTGCTTAACTATACATATTTATAAATGGTTTTATTTTTTTTGCTTTGCAACAGCAGCCTTTATACAATGTCTGCTATGTGTCTGAGACTGTGTCAAACACTTTATAAATGTTACTTCACAACAATGGCAGTGGGGTGGAGGGTGCAGGGGAGAGAGAAGGTAATATTATCGTCTCCATTTTTATGGTTGAGGAAACTGAAGCAAATGAAGGTTCAATGACTCGGCCAAGGTCACATCATAAGTATCTGAAACCACATTTGAACTCACGTCTTCCTGACTTCAGGCCCAGAGCTCTATCTCTCTGTGCCACCTAGCTACCCCTGAAAATAAAATTGAATTTAAAAAAAAATTCAACAGAGGATTCAGAGAATGTGGAGTGGAAGGAGTCTGCCAAATGATTTAATACTACTGAGCATCGACTTAATTGCCCAGTTCTTTTGCAAAGCTTTTAATGGAGGGAAAGAGAATATATATGTTTGTATGCGTACACACACACACATATACACATATACACATATACATGTACTAGATTTCTCCCAAATACATTTATGACAGAAACTTAGAGGTGCAGGGGTCCTCAGAGCATCTCTAGACCAACCTATAGCTAAATAAGAAACCACTTCCCCCATCAAGGGGTCATTCATCTCCTCTTGACACCCTCCAGAAATGAAACCAAATCCACTTCTCCCAGCCCCTCCATTCCACTGTGGGGCAGGCAGCTCTATTGCTAAGATTCTCCTTGGGGATGGGGGTTTGGGGAGTGGATTCTGCCTTTTTGTAGCATTTACTGATTGCTCCTATTTCTGTCCTCTGTGACTATGTGAGCTCTGAACAACTACTTTTGATTATGGATTGTGGACAATTTTGAGAACCCATAATCACAGGAAAGACCTGTCCTGTCTTTCCCATCTTTTGTAATCCTAAGTGAAAGTCTCTTTCTGTTCAAGTCTCTTTCTGTTCAGCACAGATTGTCTTGTAAAGTAGCCAGCAAAAAGGAACAGTGTGTAAGTCAATGGATTATATGGTTATATGATATTCCTTCTCCCCAATGGGAAAAACAAATTAAAGTGAATTTCTGCCACAAAGTTTGCATTCTTAGGGAAAGAACAGCCCATTGCTTTCTGGCCTTTCCCTGAAATATATCTAAGCAACTGTAACAGCATGTGCTAAATTAGATGGTATTTGGGGATTCTAAATTTGTACCACATGCCATACTCTGACAATGAGAAGTTTCCAAGGGCTGCAAAACCTTCCTCAGTAAGCGGGAGAGAACAAATGCCAGCAGCAGTGAAAAGAAGTGGGAGGGAAGGAGGAGTGTGCAGTCGGCCAGAGGGGTCTGGAGAAGGCTTCAGAGGCAGAAAATGCCAGTTGGTGATCCGCAGCCACGTGATACTCAGCCCAGGAATGCCACTACTGCAGGGCCTTGGAATGCACACTCGTCAGGACAGGAGCATGAGACAGCTATATACTCACTGAGTACAGCCAGGAGAGACTAACCGAAAATATGTGGTGCTCACATTGCTGGCTGACTAAATTTAGAAAAGCTAACTATCTGGAGAATGTGAACACGCAGTGCTGTTAGAAGTGGCCTAAGACATCTGGAAAGCTCACTGTCTCACTAAGGGTTCAGCAAAAGACTACATTTGGGGATACAGCATTTATTCATATCCCTCTAAAAACATTATGATTTTTTAAAATTTTAAATCAAATTAGGCCATGTAGTAGGAAAAAAAAACACTGGACTCGGGTTCAAGTCCAAAGTCAGATGCTTTCTGGCTACATGACTGTACAGTGAACAATGTCTTTGAACCGGGGGTTCCTTGTTATTGAGTGAGGACAATACTTGAGCTACCAGCAAAGAAGGGAGCCATGGGGATCATTGAGTTCAACCCCTTCACTTTAGCCAGAAACATTCATTACATGCCTAACATGAAAACACCAAGTTTAGAAAGAGTAGTCGCTGTCTTTCCTGTTTCCATGGAGGGCACCACCATCAATCCAGTCTGATACCTCAGTGTTATCCTCAAACTCCTCACTCTCACTCTCCCCATACATTCATTCAATCAGTTACCAAATCTTGGTGTCAGGACAACTTAGACTCAAGTTCTATCTCTGACATAAACCATGTGATCCAGGAAAAGTTAGTTACCACTCAATGTCCCAGGCATTTGCTTCACTGAGAGCTTTGTACACAGATGTCCATGGTCATAGGGAAAAAAATAATGGTTTTAGATGGAAAATTACCCTAATGGTTATCTAGTCTAAACTTCTCATTTTAGATATAAGGAAAATGAACACCAAAGAAGTAAAGTGACTTGGCCAAAGTCTTACAAGGAGTAAGTGAATGGGTCAGGAACTGAACGAAGGTCCTCTGACTTGCAATCTCAAAACCTCAGTTGAGAGGAGCCAGAGAGATTATCCACTTCAACGTGTACCTGAATAAGAACGCTCTCAACATATTCCACAAGTGGTCACCAATTTCTTATTAAAGATTTCTTGGGAGGGGAAATCTACTACCATTTCCAACTAACACATTCTCCTTTAAGATAATTTTTTCTTTGTTTCATGCTTAAATCTGATTTTCTGCACCTATAACCTACTGCTCCTACTCTGTTCTCCAGGGGCAAGCAGATCAAGGCTAATCCTCTTTCCCCTGCCCTTCAAAGACTTGAAGCTATCTTGGTCTTCCGAAGTTTCTTTTCTAAACTAAACACACCCAGGTCCTCACATGACATGAATTAGAGGTCTTTCACCATCCTAGTGGCCCTCACCTGAATGTTCTTGAAATTATCAATGTCCTTTCTAAATGCAATGTCTGGAACTAAACACAATAATCATATATGATCTGATCAGGGCAAAATACAATGACATTATCACCTCTCTAGTTCCAGATATTATGACTCTCTTAAAAGAAGCATGAACTTACATACCAAATAAAAAGGGGCATTTTCAAAAATACATATATTATATAGAAATCTTCATTTAAATCAAGTGCCAATCAAGGCATATTTATTGAGTGCCTACTATGCACAAGGCATTGTGCTGGGTGCTGAGGATACAAAAAGAGGCAAAAGGCAGTCCCTGACCTTGAGCAGCTCACGATCTAATGGGGAAACAACATGAAAACAAATACCTACAAACATGCCATATACTGAATAAAAAGGAAATAATCAACAGAGGGAAGGCACTCTTAAGAGGGATTGGGAAAGACTTCCTGTAGAAGGAAGGATTTTAGCTGGGACTTGAAGGAAGCCAGGGAAGCCAGTAGATGGAGATGAAGGAGATCATTTCAGGCATGGGGGCAACCAGAGAGAATGCCAAGAGGATGGAATGTCTTATATGAGAAACAGAAAGGAGGTCACTGTCACTGGATTATAGAGTATGGGTGTGTGTGTTGGGGTATGTGTGTGTGTGTGTGTATGAAGGGGTGTGTGTGTGTGGAGGGGTGTTCATCTTTCGTTGCTTCGTTCAACTATCCTCAAACCTCCCATAGTTTCCCCTCCCCACGCTCTTTCAGCTAACCAAACAATACCACTACTAGATCCCAAATAGATCAAAGAAAAAGGAAAAGATTCATCTGTACAAAATACTTATAGCATCTCTTTTTGTGGTGGCAAAAAACTGGAAATTAGGGAATAACTAAACAAGCCATTGTATATGAATGTGATAGAATACTATTGTGCTTGAAGAAAAAGTGAAAGGAATGTTTCTGAGGAACCTGGGGAGACATATGCAATGACTCAGAATGAAGTGAGCAGAGGAGAGAACAAATTATACAACAACAGCAATGTTGTGAAGACAAACAATTTAAAAAACTTAGGAACTCTGATCAATGTAATACTTAACCATGAGTCCAGAGGACTTGTGTGATCAAACAAGCTACTTATTTCCTGTTAGAGAAGGAATGGACTTGTAGACTGAGGCATTTTTTTGGACATGGCCAAAGAGAGAATTTGTTTTGACTATACATGTTTGTAATTAATGTTTTTTTCCTCAATAGAGAGAAGAGGGAGTTGAGAATGAAAGAAGGTGGATTTTGTTCACTTAAAATTTTTAATTTGAAGGTGGTACAAGAGAAGAAACCTGCTTAATATTAGTGACTTATATATTGAAGCAATCTATTTCTGCTCCATTTACCCTCTTGTCTTCTCCCCATCCGCTGTGCAATCACAAGGGTTTTTAATTCTTCTTTTTTTTTGGTTCCCCTTGGCTCCCCCCACCCAATTTCAGCATTTGTTTTGCTTATGACTACTCCATCCATCCTTTCCTTTTAGAAGATGTTCGGGACCCTGATCCCCACAAATCCATTCAAGTGTAAATAATTCATCATCATATAATCCCTTTCAATTGATTAGATGTATTTATTTTTTTTTGTTTCTATTGACTCCTGGTGTTTCCATTTCAGAACTTTCCTTGGTTCTGGCTTTTTCAGTAGGAATGTTTGGAAGTCCTCTATTTCATTAAATAAAGATCCAATTTTTTTCTAGGATTCTGATAAGTTTTGCTGAATAGTTTATTCTTTGTTGTAAGTCTTTATCTTTTGCCTTATAGAATATCATATTCCAAGCTTTCCTTTTCTCTTAACTGCTAGCGGTCAAGTCTTGTGTAACCCTGATAACAGCTCCTTTTTTCTTAAATGTTTACTTTTTGGCTGTTTTCAGTATATGTATTTTTCTGTATTTATTCTCTCTATATATTCTACATTAAATATGTATTTATATAAATATATATTCTATATGTGTTAATATATTCTATATTAAATATATTTCTATATTTAGTTGGAACTTTTGGCCATGATGTTCACAGAAGTTTTCATTTGCGGGTTTCTTTCAAGGTGACTGATAGGTTAATGTTCTTTTCACCTTATCTTCTGGTTCTAAGAGATGTAGGCAGTTTTCATTTATGGTTTCTTGACATATGGCATCTAGCCTTTTTTTGGTCATGATTTTCAGGTAGTCAGATGATTTGAATAGCTCAGTTTGTACAATGGATAAATTGCTAGACTTGGAGTCAGGAAGACCTAAGCTCAAATCCAACTTTAGCTGTATGACCTTGGGCAAGTCACTTAAATGCTATCTGCCTCAGTTTCCTCAACTGTAAAATGGAGATAATATCACTTGACTCCCAGAGTTGTTTTGAGAATCAAAATACAGATGAACTGTTTTCTAAAGATGCTCCCTCCTCAAAATCTTATAAAAACAACTTTAGCCTGGAGTTGGATGGAAGAGGAGGTCTCTATTTGGACTTGATTACCCTTCAGAGTTCAAAAGTCTCAGTCAAAGCAATCTCCAGATATTTCCCTGCAATAGAGTCAATCTAAGTTGTTAATCCTCAGTGCTAGCCACACCATGACAACAATGAATTGTGGGTTACTTCTTTCCACTTTCCAGTACAAAACTTCAGAGTTTACAAAACAATTTAAATGAATCTCTCATTTAATTCTCCAAGCATCCCTGAAGAGAATAAAGGGCAGAGATTATGCTCTCCAATTTGCAGATCAGGAAGCTCAAAGAGGTAAAATGATCTTCCCCACACCCTATACCCAGCAAGCATCAGAGCCTGTGGTGATAGTTGGCCTTGTTCTGGCTCTGGATCTCTTCCTCATAGTCTCTACCTAAATGACCTCTGTGTTAAATGAGATCCCACCCTTTAGAGTCTTCACCAACCTAAACTTGGAGCACAGAAGTATTTCTTCAGAAGTTTGGACAGAGATTTGATGACAGTACATTTCAGGTATAGTTCCCCTAACCCTTAGAATTATTACTGTAGGCTGGGCTTATTGCCCAAGCTTAACTGAACAAGAGATGGGAAGCAGGACTTCCCCTTTTCCTATACCAGGGAATAAGAGGCATTTACTCAAATTCTGACTCTTTTCAAAGCTTCCCTTCAAAGAAAACTCACAAGCCTACAGGAAATACTGCCCAGGGGCCAGGAAACCCTGAATTCAGGCAATTCAAAGAATCTGCTTTTAATAAAAGACAAAAGATTCAACCAGATAAAAGACCACAGGAAATCTTGGAGGCATTGGGATTCTACAGGCAATAAAACTTGGCATTTTTAGAGGAAGTTTTTTCCACGGCACTCTATTTCAGGAAGAAGTCAAGAGACCTCAGTTTTAGTCCTATCACTAGTTTGGGAAAGTAACTTTCACTCTTTGGACCCAAGGAGCTCAGTTTCTTCAAATAAATTAGGAGGTGATTCATAAAGTTCCTTCGAGCTCTGACATTCTGGATCCTAAAGGCCTTGGAGTCCTGACAATATGCATTCCCTTATAATAAGGGCCCTTTCACCTCTTACATCTTATGACTTTTAGTATGTTGCAAAGATATTTCAGTCAAGAGAAAGAATAGAAATGAGGAACCTATCTGAAGACCATGTGCTATTTTCTATATACAAAATATATCTTTCTGAGAGCCAGAACACTGATATCAAGTTCTCCTCTTACAGCTTCCCATCTTACCTCTGCATGCTCCCCTGAAAGTTGATGTGAAAAGCTTAGGAAGAACAGGGTAATGATTGGATTAAAGAAAACAATTACCTCAAATTAATTCAAAAAGTAATTTAAACAATTAGTGCAGGGCACAGAGCAATCTGTGGAGCTAGATACATAGTGGAAGACAAAGATAAGCTGGATGCAATAGTAAAAACCTTGAATTTAGAAACAGTGGGATTGAGTTCAAATTCCTGCCCTGCCACTTAGTACCACTTACTACCTGCCACCAAAAAGCCAATTCTTTTTTGTACCTCAGTTTCCTCATATAAAATGGAGATAAAACACTTCTCCCTTTCACAACCAAATTCCTTTAAAAAGCTCTTTACCGATTACCTCTACTCACTTCTCAATCCTTTACAATTGGTCAGCCAATCAAAAAGTATTTATTACAAGCTTACTGTAGGTCAGGCACTTTGCTGAGCATGAGAGATACAAAAAAGGTTAAAACATATGGTCCCTGCCCTTACAGAGCTCAGATTCTAATGCAGACAACAAGCAAACAATAATTATGTATATACAAGACGTGTGTAGTGTATACAGAGACAACTTCAGAGGGAAGTGGGTATGGAAGGAGAGTTGGGGAAGGGACCAAAAAGGTATATGGCAGATGGTAGGGCTTGACTTGAGTCTTGAGGGAAACAAGGGAAAATAGGGGGCTGAGGTGAGGAGGGAGAACATTCCAGAAATGGGAGAGACATTTATGAAAAGACACAAGAGTTGGCAGCTGGAGTGTCAGGTGAGAAGAGCAGTAAGAAAACCAGTTTTGCTGGATTGCAGAGAACACAGAGGAGAACAAAGAGAAGAAGACTGGAAAAGTAGGAATGGGCCAAGTTGCAAAGGGCTTTAAATGCCAGACAGAGGATTCTTGTATTTGAACCTGGAGATAACAGAGAAGCACTAACATTTACTGAAATGGGGCAGAGAGTGAAATGGTCAGGCCTGCATTTTAGCAAAACCGAAAGCGCATTTGGCAGCTGAGCAGAAGATGGACTAGAACAGGGAGAAACTTGAGGCAGGGAAACTAACCAAGAGGCTAGAGTAATAGTCCAGACATAACCGGACCAGAGGTCCTGCACCAAGAGGGTGGCTGTGTCTATGGAAAGAAGGAGACATAATCAAGAGATGCTGTGAAAGCACAAATGACAAGAGACTGAATTTGTGGGATGAGTGAAGGTGAAGAATCAAGGAAAAGAGTGAGGTAGTAAACTTGGGTGACTAGAAGGATGATAGTGTCCGCAATGGTGATGGGAAAATTGGGAAGAAAGGAGAATTTGGGTGGAAAGATAACGAATTCTGTTTTGGACAAGCTAAGTTTGAAATGTTGAGCTTTTCTATTGGAAATCCAACTGAAGATATCTAATAGGCAGTTCGTGATATGAGACCAGAATTCAGGAGAAAGGTCAGGACTAGACAAATAGATCTGAGAATCATCTGCATAGAGATGATAATTGAAACCAAGGAAGCTGAGAGTACCATGCAAGATGGTATAGAGGCAGAAGAAGGCCCAGGCAGAACTTTGGAGGATACCTATCTTAGAGGAAGATCCACCAAAGGAGACTTGAAGAGTGATCAGACAGACAGAAAGAAAATCAGGAGAGAGCAGCATCTGAAAATTTAGAGAGGAGAAAGTATCAAGGATAAGAGAGTGACCAATATAACTCTGCAGAGAGGTCAGAAGGATGAGGAGTTAGAAGAAGCCATTAGACTTGACAATTAAGAGATAATACCAATAGGGATGATTAACAATGACCAACACCAATGAATGATAAGGTTGTAGGCGAGATTGTAGAGAGTTTAGAACCAAGTGAGAGGAGAGAAAACAGAGGCAATGAGTTAGTTTTATCTCATTATTCAACTGTGACTGCTCTCTCCAGAGCTACTAATGACTATGCTATATGGCAAATCTGATTGCCTTTTTTTAATGTTCATCCTTGTTCCTCTCGCTCTCTGACAACGCTGACCAGTCTCTCCCCCTGGATGCTTTCTCCTCTCTAGATCTTGATAGCATTGCTCTCTCTCTTTGGTTCTGCTCCAGTCTGTCTGACTGCTCCTTCACTTATCATCCTTTCCTTGATCATCATCCATGTAACTCCCATTAATTGTGTATGTAATGGCCCTAGACTATTTTCTTTTCACTCTGGTACGTGGTGACCTCATTAGTTCCCAAGGGCTTAATGATCACTTTTATGCAGATGATTCCCAGATCTATGTATACATCACTAGTTTCTCTCTTGAGCTCCAATGATACTTTTCTTTCTGCTTACTGGATTAACTGTCCCATTGTCGTTGAGCAGTCATTTCAGTCATATCTGACTCTTCATGACCTCATTTGGGGGATGATTTGCCATTTCCTTCTTTAGATCATTTGGAAGATGAGGAAACTGAGGTAAACAGGGTGAAGTGACTTGGCCAGGGTCACACAGCTAATAAGGCCAGATTTGAACTCAGAAGGATGAGTCTTCCCGACTCTAGGCTCAGCACCACCTAGCTGTCTACTTGATATTTTCAACTGGTGACTGTCCCACAAGCATCTTGAATTCAACATGTCCAAAACTCAACTCATTCTTTTCCCCAAACCACTCTACTTGGAACTTTCTTATTTCTGTCAATCACACGTTATCCTTCAGTTCTAGCTTTGTAACCTTAGCATTAGCCTTATTTCCTCATATTCTGCTTCAATCCCCAGTTTTGGGGATTGCCAAATCTATGTTCATAATTTCTCTCATATCCACCCCTTTCAATCTATTCAGTCACCATATTTCTATGACCTTTTAAGATTTTCAAAGCATTTTTTCTCACAAAAATCCTGTGAGGAAATAGTGCAAGTTATTACCAGTTTAAAGATAAACTAAAATTCAGAAATTTATTCAAAATCACAGAGCCAAGATTTAAACCCAGATCTCCTTGTTTTGAGTATAGTAATGCTGGCAGTATAATATGTGAATGAGAGGTATGAACAAAATCCTGTGTGAGGTAGATGGAAGAAAAATATTTGTAGTTGGAGTGATCAAGAGAATTGGACTTAGTCTAAGGATAAATTAATTAAAATGTAGTATATAGTATCCTGATCAAGGGAAGTAATAGGGCCACTTTATTCTGACCAGACTATATCTGGAGTTTCATTACATTTTAAAAGGATAAACTCCAGAGGACAGTGAACAAGGATGATGAAAGATTTGAAAACTGTTATGTGAGGAATAGTTCTAAGAACTGAAAATGTTTAACGTGGAGAGGAAAAGACTCAAGGGAGATAGAGTTGCTGTCTCCAAAAACCTCAAGGAGAATCATGTGGATAAAGGAGGATTCCTTTATTCCTTATTTACTCTTTGTGGCTTCAGTGTGTATAACTGAGGCCAAAGGTTGAAAGTTATAGTGAGGCAGATTTTGGCTCAATATGAAAAAAAAAATTTTTTTAATAACTAGAGCTGTACTGCAACGGAACAGGATACTGTGAGGTAGTGAGCTACCCTACACTGGAAACATCTAGGCAGCAACTATAGGGTTTTCTGAGAAGGATGCTATAGAAGAGACACTTGTATTGTGCTTGGGCTAATGGTAAAAAAGCAAAATGTGCTGCAGCAGAAAGAGCACCCATGTTCAAATTAGAAGATGTGAGCTTAAATCTCCATACTACAACATATTGCCTATGTAACTTTGGTCAAGTTAATTCACTTCTCAGGCCTCACTTTCCACATCTGAAATGATTGCTAAGTTCTCTTCCAGCTCTATATGTTTGCAGTTCTATGATGGGAAAGATTTCAAGGAAAGAAGATTGGAGGGGCCCTTGGCATGAAGTGACATTCCAGAAACAGGCAACAATGTTAACAAAAGTATGGGGACAAGAAGGCACAAGGTGGCAAAATGTTCCTTTAAAAATCTTTCTCTGGGTATGCTAAAAGCTAAAGCAGATCTAGATCATTTATAAAGTCGGTTTCACTTTTCATTCACACACATACAAGTATGACCAAAGTCAAAGCCACATCTCCTTTGGGGGAAAAAATCAGATGGTATTTGAAAGAAAAGGTTATACCAGTTGGGGAAGGGAGCTTGTTTACTGTCACCAATTACATACAGAAAACCACAAAGACTCCAGCTGCTAAAGGTTAGGCCCAATGTACAGGTAAGGGGGAGGAAAGGGGGAGGCAAGAGGGAGGCAGGGGAGTGTGGAGGGGTGGGAGAGATGAAGAGCCAGAGAGATTTCTGACTCAGCAGAGCTCACCCACACACAGTATCTCTGTCATCAGGAAGAGTGTGACACTCATAAATTGAAATTACAAATTGAGATAGACCAAGTGTTTCTGCATAAATAGGAAGGCAATTTTCTCAAACAGAAATGGAGAAGAGTTAACCAGGATTTTAAAGGTCGGTATAATGTCAGTAACTCCAGGGCATACAAACAAAATGTGGTTTGGAGACTCCCACCCTGTTCAGATGTAATGAAAGTCCCGTGGCATATAGGTCATCAAAGATTCCCTAAATATGAAGGGACCTTAAAGAGGATCCTATCTCATAAAGAATCACCAAATCTCAGAACTTGAAGCAATTTCATACCTGAGTAAGAATACCTTTGATAACAATCCTAAAAGGCATTTACTTTCCGGTCAAAGATCTAGGGAAAAGGTACCTATCCATCTACTGTATAGGTCCCAGGCAACCTGAAGTATTCCACCTTTGAACTGTTTTCCTTCAAAGAAACTTGTATCAAACAGAATTGCCACGCTTTCAATCCTGCAGGTTCATAGCATCACTTTCTCTCACCCGGTCTTTTGCCACATCTTATCAATTCTACTTCCCTATCCTCCCGTGAGCGTTCCCTACCTCAAGTCTCTTTCTTCTCCAGTCTGTCCTCCACTCAGCTGTCAAAGTTATGTTCCTAAAATACAAGTCTGACCATGTCACTCTGGGCTTAATAAATATCAGTAATGGTTCCAAAGTGCTGTCAGTATCAAATACAAACTCTGATTTTTAAAGCCCTTCCTAATATATCCCAACTTTTAATCTTTCCAGTCCTATACGTCACATTCCTTCACATATTCCTGGGGCCAACCACACACAAAATGTTGATTTCCCACCTCTGTACAGTCTGTCTTCCATGCCTGATATGCACTCTTCCTCTGCCTCTTGGAATCCCAATTTGTTAAGTGCCAAGTTCAGCTTAAATGCCATCTCCTACATGAGGCCTTTTTCTATTTCTGCCTCTGTACTACATGCTTCTCCCCAAACTAGTGCTTCACTCCCCAAATTACTTTTTATTTTGTAGGTAATTATATGTGTGCATCTTGTTCCCTGAAGGATAGGAACTATTTAATGTTTGCATTTGTATCCCCAGTGTGCAGGCACACAGTAGGTGCTTACTAAATGCTTGTTAACTGGTTAACTGATTAAATCTGCCTCTATTAACTTTCAACCAATTTTTTTTTTTTATAGTTTTGCCCTCTGGAATCAAGCAGAATGAGTACAATCTCTCTCCATGTGACAGGCCTTCAAACGTTTTTTAGGCCTTTCACCATTTTTAAGAATTCTTCTCTGGTTATTCTTTAGATCAGTCCCTCTTAAAATGTTAACAGTATGGCATCCCAAATTTTTACTCAGGTGTGGTCAGGTCAGCACCCAAGGGGATTATCACCTATTGTGATCAGGATGCAATAACTCTAATGATATAGTCTAAGGTCACATTGGGTTTTTTAAAGGCAATATCAAACTATTCGCTTATATGCACATGTATTTATAGAAATTAAAATGTGAATATCAGCTTATGAAGGGTAGGTACTTTGCTAAGTTAGCCTGTAATAATGCAAATATCTCAGACAAACACTGCAAATGCTAAATGAGCACATAATCGACAAGAAATGGGACCTTAGCCTGAATCAGATTAAAGAATTGTGCAAAACTTGGAATGATCCCAGCTTGCACACTGTCACAAAACCCATCTCTTTATTACAGTTACTTTCGTGGTGTTTCTTTACAGTTGTAAATCATGGAATATCATGCTCTCCGAAGGATCATAAGTGAAAGTGACCCAAAGAGCAAAGTGGTGGAATATTACCAACGATGATTTGAGCATGGAAAGTGTTATAAAGGGCACACAGGAACTCACAGTCATGTGGCAAGAATGAGTGAAAAATAGACAACCCAAGTGTTGCACAGATATTCATAAACTATTAAAGCAACCAAAGAAAGGCCTCTAGCATATTGGGTAGATAAATATGGGATATTAATAAAAAGACATGGACAATAGCCATACTGGTTGAGAAGTTATGGATGGGATGCTATCTGCACTGATGGAAGAAGTCTTCATACCAATGGGCTCACAGATCCATTTATCTACATAAAGAACAATTGTACCTTGTAATGATGGCAATAATTTGGTTTCTCCTCATCATAAGAAAGTAGTTTTCTTGATATGCCTAGACAATCAGTCAGTAGCCCTGGTTTTTAGACATGGTTTTGACTAACTTGCTATTAACCTTTAGCAGATTCCTTTCTTTCTGTGGTCTCAGTTTCCCCATCTATAAAATGAGGGGGAGGTTATAACAGAGGCCCTTCACTTCGGGTTTGTGGATATATTTTGGAGGGGGAAAGGAGGTCTGTGAAGTTGGATGGGGAAAATTACATTTTTATTTTCACTAATCTCTAACAGAAATTTAGCATTTTCTTCAACAATAAATTTTTTTTTGAGACAATCAGAGTTATGTGACTTACCTAGAGTCACATAGCTATTTAATATGTATGAGGCCGGATTTGAACTCAGGTTCTCCTGATTCCAGGGCGGGTGCTCTAGCCATTGTACCACCTATCTGCCCCAACAATGAATGTTTTTTAAAGAAAAATCATTATTCTGAGGCATCTGTAGGCTTCACCAGGCTGCCAAAAAAGATTCATGACACATAAAAAAGTTAGGATCCTCTTGGTCTAGGTAGATGATCTGGTGAAGCCTATAGACCTCTTTTCAGAATATTGTTTTTAAATGCATAAATTAAAATATATAGTATTACCAAAAGAACCAATCATATTGAGATGGTTATCAAAACAATTTTTTAAATAAGTTTATAAACTCTAGTTTAAAAACCCCTATTTAAATACAATGTTACATAAAAATGTATTAGTGGAAGGCTACTTATAAAATCATAAAATGCAAGACCAGGAAGGAGCCTTTGAATCTAAAATAATAGAACTAGCCATAATTTTAGAACCCAGAACATCAGAACTGAAAAGAACTTAGAACTCTAAAACATAATATTGGAATTTTAAGGGACTGTGTAGGTGATCAAGCCCAACATTCCATTTTCCTTTTGGGGAGGCTGGGATCCGAAGAATGGCTTGTCTTCAGTTCACACATAGAATTAAAGCTGGGAGCACACTCCAGATCTCCTGATGTGCAGTCCCTGGCTCCTTCCACTGCAGCATATCAGACAGAAAGGAGTCAGCAGTTCTCTCTGAACAGTTTCTATCAAATACTCATTTAGGGAAATTCATTTATCTCTTGTAAGCTAACTGCAAGAGGCTTCAAGGAAGCACTTCAACATTTTCTTGGAAATTTATTTGTTTTTTCAAATGGGACTAACAAGAATTTTACTCAGACCTCACTGGCAGGTTGCCATACACAACCAACTGTACTCAATCCCAGTACTCTCCCTCCTCCCACATTTCTCCTGTGTTGCAACAGACTTGGAGAGAGACGCCTTCAAGCTGCATCAGGCCCTGCAGCAGGGCAGGGCAGTGTCAACTATGAATTCCAAAGAACTCTGGGTTGGCTGAACCAGACCCCAACAAGCTCAGAGAGAGGCAGCCTTGATCAGAGCTGCCCTTGAGAAATCTGCAGCTCCAAGGCTAAACACAATGCCCTGTACAGGCTTCAGAATAGGTGCCTGACAAGAGCTATAATGAGGGTTTACCAGAAGCAATATTGCTTTGTGTTTTCTGAGTTATCTAAGCATTTCACCAGAAAGGGCAACTAGGAAGGACAAAGAATCACAGAAATCACAGCACCTCATACCTGGAAGGGCCAGTGGAACAGAAAATGTCAGAGCTGGAAGGGATCTTAGCACCTAGAACACTCGAAAAGAATAGGGTCATAAGATCAAACATATAAAGCTAGCATGTCATTACTTGGTAGAGCCAGAAGGCAGACACAGGTATTTAGAATATAAGAACAGACAAGCAGAGATGAAAAGGACCTTAGCAATCAACTCAATCCAGTCTCCTTGCCTTATAGACGGGGGACCTTCATCCAGAGAAAGGAAGCATCTTGCTGAAAGTCCCCCAGCGTATCAGGTGTATAGCTAGCCCTAGAGTCTGGATCCTCATAGTCTGGTACTCTTTCTACTATACTCTGTAACCTCTAAAGAATTCCAATATTTTCAAATTTTATTTTTTTCAAAATATTCAATTCCCTTTCAATAAACAAATTACACAAAAGACTAAGGAAAAACCATAGGCAGCACAAGGCAGACAGAATCTGTCCTGTATTTCTCTTCCCTCAGCTTCAGTCCCCCATTTGGCTGCTGGTGCAGACACCTGTCTCTCAGGCACTAAACTTGAGAGTGGTACATCATATCAAAGAGGCTGTTGAAGTACATACAGACATAAAACAAAGGAAAACCATGATGAAGTTTGAAATAGGTAGGTGTGAGAAGAAAGGCCATCCCTTAAACATATAATTACAAAGCCAATATTACAGCTTGAGGGGTAGACTTGGGAGAAATTTAAGAAATGTTCTTAGAAAGAATTCAACATGCCAGCAAATCTTATCAAACTGCTGGCAAAAATATCCCTCTGAAACCTGGTAGAATTTCACATCAATCTAAAGGGTATCTGAATATTTAATTTTTTTCTTTCTTTCTTCCCACAGCAGTTCAAAAGATACTTGTTAAGAGTAAACAGATCTCTCCTGTGCAGTCATTTACACAAATTCCATGTACACATCCCCTTTGGGAGATCTGGCCCCTTCTGCCTTCAAAGCATTCAGTGGTGTGATGTGACACCTTGGCTGAGCAGCACAGAGGGAAATGATGGCTGGAAATGAGAATCATGAACGTCTACATGCAGGCTTACCTAACAAGGGAAGAATTCGGCCTGTTAGCTAGTCTAGACTGTGGTGTTTCTGGGATTTGGGTAGGTGTGGGCCAGAAATAATAGAGTGGGATGGTTCTGGCTGCCACCTTGTGGTCACTACTCAGATGGAAGTGAAGTTGGTCACCAGAAAAAAATCAAAAGGGATTTTGTAGTTGTAAGAAATTATCCAGGACTATATGCTTGCCACATTCCTTCGACCTAAAGCCAACTCAACACTGCCCCACCCCCCCAACCTGGGAGAGCAGATAGAGAAGATTTATCTTAAAATCACAGAATTTTAAGGTTGGAAGGACTTTAACAGACGAGTCCAACCCCTCGCTTTACAAAAGAAGAAACAGAGACCTCTAAAAGTGAAGAGACGTAGAAAGCAAAAAACAATAGCTGATATCATCACCATCATCATCACAATGTGCTCAGGATTCATATAGTATGTTAGGGGTTGCAAAGTGTTTTACAAATACCATCTCATTTTATCCTCAACAGTCCTGTTAAGTAGGTGCCACTGTCCTCTCCATTTTACATATTAGCAAACTGAGGCTGAGAGAAGTTAAGTGATGTGCCTAGGAGTGCCAGTAATTGTCTGAAAGTGGATTAGAACTCAGCTCTTCCTGACTCCAGGTCCAGTGCTGGCGAAGGCTCACTTTAAAGTTTACGGACCCTCTCAGTGACATGAAGACAGCACCATGGATGTTATTATCCTCTACAAATGAGCAAACTGAGGCTCTGAGGGACTTAAAGACTGCTTGCTCTTTCCACTCCAGCACACTATTTAGGACTGAGAGGCCAGATAATCCCCAAATCTTCATTTTACAGCAGAAGAAAGGGAGGAAAGGGAGGTTAGGTGACTTAAATTCACATTGGAAAGAGCAGAACAAGGGTACTGAAACCCAGGTCTCCTGAATCCCAGTGAAGGGCTCTTCCCAAAGTCTCTATTCAATTCAATGGGCAGCTAGGTGGTGCAGTGGACAGAGCACCAGTGCAGGAGCCAGGAGGACCTGAGTTCAAATCTCACCTCAGACACTTGACACTCACTAGCTGTGTGACCTTGGGCAAGTCACTTAACCCCACTTGCCTCAACCTGGGTCATCTCCAGTCATCCTGATGAATAACTGATCACTGGATTCAGATGGCTCTGGAGAAGTGAGGCTGGTGACCTTCACAGCCCTCCCTCCCTCAAAACAAAGTCAAGTGAAAGTCATGTCATCATTTCTCTGATGGCATAGTCTTCTTCAGTGATGAAGGATGAACACACACACACACACACATTCAATTCAATAATAGCAAATATTTATTAAGTTCCTGCTATGGACAAGAGACTGTGCTAGACACTGAGGATATAAAGATGAAAAAAAAATACTGCTTTTGCCCTCAAGGAATTAATGGTCTCCTAAGAGCAATAATAACATCTACTCAATAAGTATAATGCAAGACAGAGTATGAGAGGGGCAAAAGAAAGATTCAAAGATAACTGGAGAAGGAAAAAAACCACTTTGCACCTAGAGAGCCCAGGAAAACTTTCACATAAAAGGTAGCCAAGGCTCAGAGGGACATGGCGGTAGCAGTGCACACCTGTCATCCAGAGGTAGGAGGCTGAGGCAGCTAAAACTGACAGGGTTTCTACAATAAGACTGACACCTGAAAGTGGAGAAGAGAACATACTCGGCAGGTTACCTGAGGAGGGGCACGCTGGTTGGAAATGGAATACATCAAACCTGGTGTGCCGGAACAGGTCAGTGGTGTAGTGAGTACAGCAGGAGCCCAGCAGGAGCTTAAATCTGGCCTCTGACGCTTGACACAAACTAGCTATGTGACCTTAGGCCAGTCACTTTACCCCAATTGCCTTATCTTCCCCCTCCAAAACAAAACCCACTATTGTGCCAAGTGGGATGGGGTCAGCAGTCCACATGGATGCTGCTCTTCCAGCTAGGAGAGACAGGGAGACCAACCTAGATGGGGAAAAGATCATCACAGACCTTAGTGATGGGTTACCACCTGTCCAGTATCATGAACAAGTGATTCTTCTTCAGGTATGGGTGAGATTAGCTCAGCTCTGAGATCTCCTTCCAACTCTGAGATGCTGTGAGTCTGAGTCACTAAAGTTTTTTGAGCACAGAGTGACATGGTAAGATTTGTGACTTAAAAAGATTATTTTGACAGCTGTGTTCAGGAAGAACTAGAAAAGAGAAAGACTGAAGGCAGGAAGAGCAGTTAGGAAGCAATTAGAATAATCCTGTTGAAAGGTAAGAAAGATCCGTCCTAAGGTGATGACCATAAAACTAGAAGAGACGCTGCTGAAGTCAATCAAATCAACACACCAACACAGCAAGTTATAATAATAATTCCTGACATTTACACAGACTTTGAAGTTTATGAAGTTCCAAATAGACTTCGTTTCTTGAGCATCTACTATGCAAGTTGCCCTATCCTGTACGCTGGGCACTCAGCTAGGTTGACATCCGTATACTTTCAGGTTCTATATAATACTTGTTTCACTTTGGGATGTAAGAAAATTCCTTGTGTAGCTCTATCTCTCAAAGTATTTTATGTGCCAATGGTTTTTCATGAAGAACTTTAAATAAGAGAAGCAAACCCTTTCTTTAAACCAACCTAAACTACTTATGACGTCCAAAATGTTCTGCAAGCTGATTTCACAAAAGTTTAAACATCCCCAATTCAGAGTTTTGCCCATAAATCCATAGTAAGAAACAATACTAGAGTGGGAATTAGGCCACCTAATTCTGGGTGTGTTACGGAATGGGGCAAGTCACTGACTCTTGCTGGACCTCAGTTTCCTCACCTGTAAAATAGGGAAGACTTGAAGAACTATTACAACTCTAACATTATAGGACTCAATGACTGTAGGGCCTCAAAGCCACAGAAAACTGATACAGCAGTGACATCTAAAGGCAAAATTGATATATTACACAAAGTTAACACCAATAATCACATCATATAAACATTGGAGAAGACTAGGCATCATCCAGTGCCACCCAATTATTTTATTGATGGGGATAACTGAGGCACAGAAAGGGAAAGAGATTTGCCCTAGCATATACAGTAAGTTAAATGGAAGAAATTGGACTTATATCAAAGTTTTCTGTCCAGTATTCTTCACAAGCATAGTTGAGATAATTTTCCCAGGGCAAATCCAAGCTGGCCTACAAATTAGCAGATTCTGTTCAACCCTGAAGAGGTTTCTCTGAAGCAGCAGCACCTGCTGCACCCCTGTGATCAGGAGAGACGCTCTAGAGACTGTTGCTAATCACCAAGGAATATCCCACACTAGAAAAGCACAGTGGCTTCCTAGAAAAAAAAAACTTTCCTCCTTGAGAAGGACAAAAAGAGAGTATTCCACCCACATCCTGTCCTACTTAGTTATCCAGAGGAGAGATACCCTGAGGTTGGAGAAGGGATGCCAGACTTACGAGTCAGGAGATCCACAATGGAGCTTCTCTTCCACCACTGAACTGGCTGGAATGTTGACCTTGACCTCTCAGCTCCGTGTCACCACTAAGTCCCGCTGTGGTTCTCTGGAAGATGTGTCTGTAACAGGCATATATTGGACACAAGAGCACCATGATTCAATACTACCCAAACTATTTGCTTCACAAGATGTTAGTAACAACTTATACTCCTCCAGCACCCTAAGGTTTGCAAAACACTTTCCTCACGATTCTGTGAGACATACAGGGTAAACACTAGCACACTTATTTTAGGGATCACAAACCCAAGACTCAGAGGTCAAAATGCTGCTAAGCAATGGGGTCAGGGGTTCTGATTTTAAGTCACACACATGTTTTCTGTTCCACTGCCTCAATAAATAAAAGTCCACATAGAGCACATTAAAAGGTTAAAACAACACTGAACTATTAGCCACTTTCTGGCTAAGAACAAATCACAACCCCTCTGAGCCCCGAATTTCTCCTACAAAAAATGAGCGGAATGTTACTAGTACTAACTAGTTGTCAGGATAAAATGAGAAATGTAAAAAGGACTTTGCAATCATAAAGCACTGTTCAACTACCACAATTATGTGTATGGGTACATCTGTGGCTATTTTTAACCCTATGTTTGAAATACCAAATTAGGGAAGGACCATTTAATCTGGGTGCACCCTTGTTCTCATTGGATCCATCCAATGAGAATATATTTATAGAGGAGCTCATATAGATTTTAGATTATCTAATTCCCTCATTTAACAGATGAGGAAATTGAGGTTCAAAGAGGATGAAGGATTTGCCCATGATCATGCTCGTAGTAAAGTAGCAGATCTGGGGTCAGAGCTCAAATTCAGTGCTCCTTTGCACCATCTCTTCAAGAAAGAAGCTATTTTTTTTTCTGTTAAGGCAAAGAAATAGAAATCAAGGGGGTGTTCATCCACTGGGGAAAGGCCAAACAAACTATGGTTTATGTATGTAACAGAATATTACTGGACTGTAAGAAATGACAAAAGGAAGTGTTTCTAAGCTATCTAGAAGACTTGTGTGAACTGATGCATTGTGAAGTGAGCAGAAGCAAAAGAACAATTTACACAATTAGAGTAATATTATAAAATTAAAAAACAACACATTTGGAAGAGTTGCAAACTCTCATCAATGCACTAAACTATGATCCCAGAAGACTGATGTATTAAAAGCATGTCACCCATCTCTTGACAGAGAGGTGATATAACTCAAGTTACATAATATTATCAGACTCAGAAAATGTGGGATGAAAATTTGTTACAAGGACTTTGTTTTTCTTTTTTCTTTTTCCTCACTGCAGGGTGCAGTAGGATTTGAAGGTGAGAGAGATAGGGATAGGATAGATAAAGAAAAGCAAAGAAAGATGGTCTTTAAGGTCTTTTTAAAAACTACTCAGAGAGAAGAAAGTCCAAAAAGAAGCATAGACAAGCAGAAAACTATGAAAGCTATAGGCTGAACTTATTATACACCAGTATGCATATAATAGAGATTTTAAAATAATAGCTAGCATGCATATAAGCACATAAAATTTGCAAAGCACTATACAGATATAACCTCACTTTGTCTCTACCACAGCTCTGTAAAGGTAGGTGCTATTACCCCCATTTAACAGATGAGGAAATAGAGGCTGAAAAAGGTAAAGAAAGAGACTTGCCCAGGCAGGGTGACACATATAGTGTTTGGGGAAGAATTTTTAAGTCAGATCTTCTTGACTCCAGCACTATCTAGCTTCCAAGTTCCATATACAATCCTCTGAAATATACATTTTACTTGGTGCTGAAGTTCAGAAAAAAGAAAATAAAAGGAGCTGGCATCAGTGTGTACATTATGATTTCTTCCTGCTCCAGGCTTTCTGGAAAGCAAGAGCTCACATCATTGATCATTCTTAAGCCATCAAAAATTTCCAGAAACTGGAAGTAACTGGCCAAAAAGGCAATTCCCTTATATCATTGCCTAGGGTTGCTTCCAGCAGAGATTGGGTGGAAGGGATCGGAATGGGGAAGGTGTAACATATTCCCAGTATGGCTTGTGCTTTCAGATATAATGCCTACCACCTCTCCAGTTAGTTGGCAGAAGGAAGATTACTGTTCCCATAGCAATTAGGCAAATAGTTCAGGGAAGTAAGATTCAGCCCACAAAAAGCTTCCCCACCTCTACCCCCACACCCCAAGGAGGAGGGTGGGGGAGGAGGAATTTTCCTGGCAACTGGCAATTAGTTGGTGGCTGACAGAATTCCACAGGGCTATTCTTTGGGAGTTGTGAAAGATACAGCTCCAAGGAGAGCTGGCCTGTGGAGTCTACTGGAAAGAGTGCTGGACTCAGAATCGGGGGATCAGAGATCAAATCCTGCCTCTGACACTTACCAGCTATGTGAATATTGGAAAATTCACTTAATCTCTCTCTCAGTCTCCTCGTTTGTAAAATGAGGATAATAATATGTCCCACCTGGCAAGGCTGTTGTGTGAAAAGTGCTTGATAAACCTTAAAGCACTCTGTGGATGTGAATCGGGGCTGCTGCAGATGTTACACTACAAACAGCACTGTTGGTCACAGGCAGAGAGGATGCTAGGGAGTCCTGAGAGGCTCACTCCTTCTCTTCAAACTGATTTGTAGACTGCTTGCTTTCACGTATTCTGTATGCTCAGGAATCTCTTTGAGGACACAGATGACTTCATTTTTGTGTTTGTATTCTTGGGGGCTAGCGTAGGGCCTCCGAGGGCCCTGACAGTAGGCCCCTGACAGTAGGTCCTTCAAGAATGTCTGCTGAGGGCAGAAGTTCAGGTCTCTGCATAAACCCCCTGAGGGAGTTGAGCCTGGGAGGAGGCCCTGCCCCCACCCACCCCATTACTGAAGGTCTCTGCATAAAGTCCCTGAGGTAACTGAGCCTGGGAGGCAGCCCTGCCCCCACCCACCCCATTACTGAAGGTCTCTGCATAAACCCCCTGAGGGAACTGAGCCTGGGAAGCGGCCCTGCCCCCACCCCAGCACCAGAACTTAAGCTCACATTGAATAGGAGCCGCTCCCGCCGCGGATAGCCCTGAGACTGGGAAGCAGCATTTGAATCTCAGACCCCAAGAACTAGCTGGGCAGATCTAGGCAGTGGTGTAGAGGAATCTCAGAAGTCAGGTAACTGGCTTGGAAAATGCCCAGAAAAAGGAAGCAAAATAAGACCATAGAGAGCTACTTTATTGGGGAAGAGATGTTGGTTCCTCCTTTCATTTCTGATGAGGAAGTACAATGCTTGCCATCAGGGAAGGATGTGGAGGTCAGGGCCTCTCTATCCCAGGCATCTGAGGTGGATGTCCGGTGGGCTCAGGCCATGGAAGAGCTCAAAAAGGATTTTGAAAATCAAGTTAGACAGGTGGAGGAAAAACTGGGAAGAGAAATGAGAGAGATGCAAGAAAAGCATGAAAAACGGGTCAATATCTTGGTAAAGGAGACCCAAAAAAATGCTGAAGAAAATAACACCTTGAAAAATAGACTCACTCAATTGGCAAAAGAGGTTCAAAAAGCCAATGAGGAGAAGAATGCTTTCAAAAGCAAAATTAGGCAAATGGAAAAAGAGGTTCAAAAGCTCACTGAAGAGAATAGTTCTCTCAAGATTAGAATGGAACAGATGGAGTCTAATGACTTTCTGAGAAACCAAGAAATCATAAAACAAAACCAAAAGAATGAAAAAATGGAAGAAAATGTGAAATATCTCATGGGAAAAACAACTGACCTGGAAAATAGATCCAGGAGAGACAATTTAAAAATTATGGGACTACCTGAAAGCCATGATCAAAAAAAGAGCCTAGACATCATCTTCCATGAAATTATCGAGGAAAACTGCCCTGACATTCTACAACCAGAGGGCAAAATAAGTATTGAAAGAATCCATCGATCACCGCCTGAAAGAGATCCAAAAAGAGAAACTCCTAGGAACATTGTGGCCAAATTCCAGAGTTCCCAGGTCAAGGAGAAAATATTGCAAGCAGCTAGAAAGAAACAATTCCAGTACTGTGGAAATACAATCAGGGTAACACAAGATCTAGCAGCTTCTACATTAAGGGATCAAAGGGTGTGGAATAGGATATTCCAGAAGTCAAAGGAACGAGGACTCAAACCAAGAATCACCTACCCAGCAAAACTGAGTATAATACTTCAGGGGAAAATATGGTCTTTCAATGAAATCGAGGACTTTCAAGCATTCTTGATGAAAAGACCAGAGCTGAAAAGAAATTTGACTTTCAAACACAAGAATGAGAAAAAGCATGAAATAGTAAACAGCAAAGGGAAGTCATAAGGGACTTACCAAAGGTGAACTGTTTACATTCCTACATGGAAAGACAATATCTGTAACTCTTAAAACTTTTCAGTATCTGGGTAGTTGGTGGGACCACACACACACATACACACACACACACACACACGTACATGTGTGCACGCACACACACATACACACAAGCATGCACACACAGAGACAGAGAGCACAGAGTAAATTGAATAGGATGGGACCATATCTTAAAAGAAATTAAGATAAATGGTGAGAGAGAAATGTAGTGGGAGGAGAGAGGGTGAAATGGAATGGGGTTAATTATTTCTCATTCAAGAGGCAAGCAGGAAACTTTTTAGTGGAGGGAAAAAGAGAAGAGCTGAGAAAAAAACATGAAGTTTACCCTCATCACATTCGACTAAAGGAAGGAGTAAAATGCACACTCATTTTGGCATGAAAACCTATCTTACAGTACAGAAAAATGGGGAAGAAGGAGATAAGCAGGGAGGGAGGGATGATGGAAGGGAGGGCAATGGAAGAAGGGAGCAATTTGAGGTCAACACTCTTGGGGAGGGACAGGATCAAAAGACAGAATAGAAACAATGGGGGGGCAGAATAGGATGGAGGGAAATACAGTTAGTCTTATACAACACGACTGTTATCGAAGTCATTTGCAAAACTACACAGATAGAGCCTATATTGAATTGCCTGCCTTCCCAAAGGGAACGGGTGGGGAGGGAGGGATGGGGAGAATTTGGAACTCAAAGTTTTAGGAACAACTGTTGAGTATTGTTCTTGCTACTAGGAAATAAGAAATACAGTTAATGGGGAATAGAAAGTCATCTGGCCCTACAGGACAGAAGAGAAGATGGGGACAAGAGAAGGGAGGGTTGATAGAAGAGAGGGCAGATTGGTGATAGGGAAAATTAGAATGCTTGGTGTATTGGGGTGGGGGGAGGGGATAAATGGGGAGAAAATTTGGAACCCAAAATTTTGTGAAAATGAATGTAAAAAGTTAAATAAATAAATAAATTTGAAAAAAATAAAAAAAAAAAGACTGTCTGCTGAATTGAACTAAATATTAGGATCCCAGGTTATAATCATAACATTTTTCAAAGGTCATTTTGATTTGAATTAAGATATTACAGAAGACAACACTCTGCTGAATCAAGGGCCACTGGGGCTATAGGTCAATGCCACAAGTTACCTATTCCCATTTTTCTTCTCAAAGAGCCTCCTACCCAGGACTACTTGGGATAGGATATAACCAGTACACTAGTTATCAAGCCCTAGCATAAAACCCACACAGAAGATGGGAGTAGGGGTGAAGAGAGAAACAATAGGGGTTGCTCTGTTCTGGGCTCTTGGAATAATCAACTCCAAGAAGCAATTCCTGAGTGGTAGAGCATCTGTGTGTCCAACTTTCTTATCATGCCTCTCCTTCCAAAGTCTTGTCAAGCATCACTGCCCCCCAGGCACTGAGGCAGGCCAAAATCCTTTGTCTGGAATGTGCTCTCACCTCTACCCACTGAAAATCTCCTCTTTCAAGTTATGGGTTAGACACCACTTCTCCAGAAATTTTCTCTTGGTCTTCCCTCTAGAAGTGATGAGAGAGGACACCTAGAGTTGAAAGGGTCCTAGAAATAAAAGTCATCTAATCTGGTCCTTATATTTGACATGTAAGGAAACAGAGCCAGAGAGGGGAAATGATCCACTAACAGTCATGAGAGCCACAAATGGAGGAAAGCAGGACTAGAATCACCCCTCTTGAATGTTCATATTTTATCTAATTTCAACTTTGTTTCTATCATATTGTACCTTTTATCATACTTGCCTCCACCAACGGTTGTGGCACAGGAATGGCTTAGTGGGACAGTGGATAGAGCACTGGGTCTGGTGTCTAGATAGACCAGAGTTCAAATGCAGTCTCAGATACTTAGATCCTGGGCAAGTCACTTAATGTCTGCCTACCTGAGTTTCCTCATCTATAAAATGGGGATCATAATAGCATCTACCTCCCAGAGTCATTGTGAGGAATTAGATGATAATTGTAGAGCATTTTGCAAACTTTAAAGCACCACACAAATGCTATCTAGCATCAGTATTGTTATTATTACTTATAGAATGTACAAGTTCTATCTCCCTATAGACATTACAAGCTCCCTGAGGACAAGGACTGTGTCATCTTCTGTCTTTGTATCACAAATAGTGACCACCAAGCCCTGAACACAGTTGGTGCTTAATGAAATGCAATACAAAAAAGTGTATTAAGTCACTATTCTGCAAAGGCTTGTTCCAAGCACGGAGTGAAAAAGTTAAGACACTAGGCCCTGCCCTCAAGGAGGTGACAATATATGTAAGTAGAGGGACAATACCAACACAACAACATAGGTCTAATATACAATATCACATGACAGATAAATTAGAAAGCTGAAATAGGTTTATGTGAGATCTGAGGAAGAAAGTAGTTGCTGACCAGGGATATTTAATATTTGTATTGTAGTGCACATGATAAGTATTTGCAGAAAGAATATAATATAAATAATTAGTTAGGTAGAGAGAGCATTTCAGGCATATGGAACAAAAGACTGAGCAAAGGCACAAAAAAACAGAGAAAACAATGCAAATCTATGCAAGTTTCTCTGATAAAGGCATCTCTCAAATATATAGTTAAATGAGTCAAATTTATAAAAATAAGAACAATTCTCCATTTGAGAAATGATAAAAAAAAATATGAATAGTCAGTTTGAGGGGGGAATGACAAAGGGGGTTAGGATTTATCCAGATTGATTCATGAACTAAATATTCCTCCCTTCCACTAACTCCATGCATTGAGCAAAGATTGTGAGGGCCTTAAATTCCACCAAAAAGAGTTTCAATTTTGCTCAGTAGGCAATTAAAAGCCACTAATGATTTTTGAGCAGAGGAGTGACATGAATCTATTCAATGAAAAAGAAACATAATTTTCTTTTTTTTAAAGCTTTTTTATTTAGTATTTTATTTTTCCCAATTACATGTAAAAACAATTTTCAACATTCTTTTTAAAAATTGACTTCCAATTTTTCTCCCTTCCTCCTCACACTTCCCCACCCTGTCATTGAGAAGACAAGCAATTTGATATGTTATACGTGTATAGTCACGCAAAACATATTTCCATATTCGTCACGCAGTAAAAGAAAACAGAGACCAACATAAAAATCCAAGAAAAATAAAGAAACTTTAAAAGTATGCTTCAATTTATATTCAGACTCCATCAGTTCTTTCTCTGGATAGCATGGATAGCATTTTTCATCCTAAGTCTTTCAGAGTTGTCTTGGATCACTGTATTGCTGAGAATTGCTAAGTTATTCACAGGTGATCATTTTACAATATTGTTGTTACTGTGTACAATGTTCTCTTGGTCCTACTCATTTAACTTTGTATCAGTTCATGTAAATCTTTCCAGGTTTTTCTGAGAGCATCCAGCTCATCACTTCTTATATCACAATAGTATTCCATTACAATCACAGACCACAACTTGTTGAGCCATTCCTCAATTGATGGGCATCCCCTTATTTCCCAATTTTTTGTTAGCAGAAAAGAGTTGCTTTAAATATTTTTGCACATGTAGGTCCTTTTCTTTTTTGTTTTTTATTTCTTTTGGTATACAGACCTAGTAGTAGTATTGTGCATGGTTTTATAGGCTTTTAGGCATAGTTCCAAATAGTTCTGCAAAATGGTTGAATCAGTTCACAACTCCACCAACAGGGTATTCGTGTCTCAATTTTCTCATATCCCTTCCAACATTTGACATTTTCCTTTTCTGTCCTATTAGCCAATCTAATAAGTGTGAGTTAGTACCTCAGAATTGTTTTAATTTACATTTAGTGATTTAGAGCATTTTTTTTCATATGGCTATAGATAGCTCTAATTACTCCATCTAAACAATGACTTCATTTATTTTTTTTATCATTTCTCAATTGGGGAATGGCTCTTATTTTTGTAAATTTGACTTGTTTCACTATATATTTGAGAGATGAGGCCTTTATCAGAGAAACTTGCATCAAAACTTTTTTCACATTTATGATTGCTAACTATATTGCCTTCCATTCTACTTCCCCTGTTTATTCTATTTATGTTTATTGTATTTCATCTGTCCCTCCTCAAAAAGTGTTTTTGCTCCTAACTGCCACCTCCCCCAATCCTCCCTCCCTTCTATGTGCACCTCCCTCTTCTCTTATCCCTTCCCCTCCTACTTTCCCATAGGGAAAGATAGATTTCTCTACCCAACTGAGTCTTTGATTCAATCCTGATGAGAATAAGGTTCAAGCATTCCCTACCACCTCCCCACATCTTCCCTTCTGCTGTAAAAGCTCTTTTGTGCCTCTTTTATGTGAGATAATTTAACACATTCTACTCTCTCTTTCCCTTTCTCCTAGTGCATTCCTCTTTCTCACCTCTTAAGTTTATTTTTTAAGATATCATCCTATAATATTCAACTCCTATCTGTATCCAATGTCTATATATACTCTTTCTAACTGTCCGAATAATGAAAAAGTCCTTGTGAGTAACAAATATCATCTTCCCATGTAGGAATGTAAACAATTTAACCTTATTAAGTACATGATTTCCTTTTTCTGTTTACCTCTTTATGCTTTGAGTCTTGTATTTGAAAGTTATATTTTCTATTCAGCTCTGATCTTTTCATCAAGAATACTTGAAAGTCCTCTACTTCATTGAATATTCATTTGTTCCCCTGCAGGATTATACATAGCTTTGCTGGGTAGGTGATTCTTGGTTGTAATCCTAGCTCCTCTGCCATCCAGAATGTTATATTCCAAGATCTCTGATCCTTTAATGTAGAAGCTGATAAATATTGTATTATCTTGACTGTGGTTCCATAATACTTGAAGTGTTTCTTTCTGGCTGCTTGTAATATTTTTTCCTTTATCTGGGAACTCTGGAATTTGGCTATAACATTCCTGGGAGTTTTGCTTTTGAGATCTTTTTTCAGAAAGAGATGGGTAGATAATTTCAATTTCTATTTTGCCCTCTGATTCTACAGTACCAGAACT
Organism: Bettongia penicillata ogilbyi; assembly: GCA_023548195.1. Classification (NCBI taxonomy): domain Eukaryota; kingdom Metazoa; phylum Chordata; class Mammalia; order Diprotodontia; family Potoroidae; genus Bettongia; species Bettongia penicillata. The sequence goes on along the minus strand of JAJHZJ010000315.1, from coordinate 5,739,633 downwards.
GTTTTCCTTGACAACTGCTTGAAAGATGATGTCCAGGCCCCTTTTTTTTAATCATGGTTTTCAGGTAGTCCAATAATTTTAAAATTATTTCTCCTGGAAGTATTTTTCAGGTTAGTTGTTTTTTCAATGAGATATTTCACATTGTCTTCTATTTTTTATTCTTTTGGTTTTGTCTTATAATTTCTTGATTTCTCATAGAGTCGTTAGGTTCCATCTACTCCATTCTAATTTTGAAGGAATTATTTTCTTCAGTCAGCTTTTGGACTTCCTTTTACATTTGGCCAACTAAGCTTTTTAAGACATTGGTCTCCTTATTGGCTTTTAGAAACTCTTTTGCCTTTTGGTTAGTCTATTTCTTTTTTTATTTTTTTTTTATTTTTATTTATTTATTTTATTTTTTATTTATTTATTTAGCTTTTTACATTCATTTTCACAAATTTTTGGGTTCCAAATTTTCTCCCCTTTTCTCCCCTCCCCTCACCCCAATACCCCAAGCAATCTAATTTTCCCTATCTCCAATCTGTCCTCTCTTCTGTCATCCCTCCCTTCCCTTGTCTCCGTCTTCTCTTTTCTCCTGTAGGTCCAGATGACTTTCTATTCCTCATTAACTGTATGTCTTCTTTCCTAGTTGCAACAACAATACTAAACAATTGTTCCTAAAACTTTGAGTTCCAAATTCTCCCCATCCCTCCCTCCCCACCCATTCCCTTTGGGACGGCAGGCAATTCATTATAGGCCATATCTGTGTAGCTTTGCAAATGACCTTCCTGATAGTCGTGTTGTGTAAGACTAACTGAATTGCCATCCCTCCTAACCTGCCCCTCATTGTTTCTCTTCTGTCTTTTGATCCTGTCCCTCCCCAAGTGTTGACTTTCAATTACTCCCTCCTCCCTTTGCCCTCCCTTCCATCATCCCCCCCCAATATCTCCTTCTCCCCCGCTTTCTTATACTGTAAGATAGGTTTTCATACCAAAATGAGTGTGCATTTCACTCCTTCGTTTAGTCAAATGTGATGAGGATAAACTTCTTGTTTGTTTTTTTTTTTCCTCAGCTCTCCTCTTTTTTCCCTCCACTAAAAAAATATCCTACTTGCCTCTTAAATGACATATAGTTACCCCCTTCCATTTCCCCCTCTTTCCTCTCACTACATTTCTCTCTCACCATTTACCTTAATTTCTTTTAAGGTATGGTCCCATCCTATTCAGTTCAATCTGTGCTCTCTGTCTCTGTATGTGAATGCATGTGTGTATGTGTGTGCATGCGTGTACATGTGTATGTGTGGTCCCACCAACTACCCAGATACTGAAAAGTTTTAAGAGTTACAAATATTGTCTTTCCCTGTATGAATGTAAACAGTTCATTTCTGGTAAGTCCCTTAAGATTTCTCTTTGCTGTTTACTTTTTCATGCTTCTTCTCATTCTTGTGTTTGAAAGTCAAATTTTCTTTTCAGCTCTGGTCTTTTCATTAAGAATGATTGAAAGTCTTCTGTTTCATTGAAAGACCATATTTTCCCTGGAAGTATTATACTCAGTTTAGCTGGGTAGGTGATTCTTGGTTTCAGTCCTACTTCCTTTGCCTTCTGGAATATCCTATTCCACGCCCTTCGATCCCTTAATGTAGAAGCTGCTAGATCTTGAGTTATCCTGATTGTATTTCCACAGTACTGGAATTGTTTCTTTCTAGCTGCTTGCAAGATTTTTTCCTTGAGCTGGCAGTTCTGGAATTTGGCCACAATGTTCCTAGGAGTTTCTCTTTTTGGATCTCTTTCAGGTGGTGATCGATGGATTCTTTCAATACTTATTTTGCCCTCTGGTCCTAGAATGTCAGGGCAATTTTCCTTGATAATTTCATGCAAGACGATGTCTAGGCTCTTTTTTTGATCATGGCTTTCAGGTAGTCCCATAATTTTTAAATTGTCTCTCCTTGATCTATTTTCCAGGTCAGTTGTTTTTCCCATGAGATATTTCACATTCTCTTCCATTTTTTCGTTCTTTTGGTTTTGTTTGGTGATTTCTTGGTTTCTCATAAAGTCATTAGACTCCATCTGTTCCATTCTAATTTTGAGAGAACTATTAAATTCAGTGAGCTTTTGAGCCTCTTTTTCCATTTGGCTCATTCTGCTTTTGAATGCATTCTTCTCCTCATTGGCTTTTTGAACCTCTTTTGCCAATTGAGTGAGCCTATTTTTCAAGGTGTTAATTTCCTCAGCATTTTTTTGGGTCTCCTTTACCAAGATATTGACCTTTTTTTCATACTCTTCTTGCATCTTTGTCATTTCTCTTCCCAGTCTTTCCTCCACCTGTCTAACTTGCTTTTCAAAATCCTTTTTAAGCTCTTCCAAGGCCTGAGCCCACCCAACACCCCCCTGGGGTGTCTGGGGTACTGAGGCCCCGCCCTCCACATCTTTCCCTGATGGGAAAAATACATTCTCATCCTCGCCATCAGATCCGAAGGTCGGGATCATTTGCATTTGTTGGAAAAAACTCTCTAAAGTCTTATTTTTCTTCCCCTTTCTAGGCATTTTCCCAGCCAGTTACTTGACTTCTGAGATTCCTTTCCACCTCCACCTGGATCCGCCCAGCTAGTGCTTGGCCTCTGAGATTCAAATGCGCTTTCCGGAGGCAAGCTTTAGTTCTGGCGCAGGGGTGGGAGCAGGGCCGCCTCCTAAGTTCGATCCCTCAGGGGCTTTCTGCAGAGACTTTCAGGAACGGAGCGGGTGGGGGCGGGGTGGGGGGCCCGCCTCCTATGTTCAGCTCCCTTGGGGGTTTTATTCAGAGGCGTTCAGCAGTAGAGCAGGGTGGGGGCAGGGCCGTCTCCCCTGCTCGGCTCCCTCAGGTTGGAAAGACCTTCAGTATTGAAGATCCTACCTGCTGCTGGGGGATTCCTGAGTCCCGGGCCGCTGCCCAGCCGCCCGCCCACACCTCTGCCTCTGCCGCTTCCTGCCCCCGGCTCTGTCGCCGCCGCTTCCTCCCGAGGGGGCCCGAGTCACGGAGACGCTCCGCTCCCCTCCCCTAGCGCAGCCTTCTTTCTTACTGACCTGTAGCTTCTGTGGGCGGAGGGACTTTCCCGGCTGCCAGAGCTTCCCCCCGGAGCTTCCCTCTCTGAAGTCTGCTCGGGTCAGCTTCTCTGGGGCTGCGGCCAGGGGTGGGGGTGGGGTCCGCTTTCCGGGGTGCGATGGACCCCGGGGACGGCTCTCCAGGGCTCAGTGGAACGGAAATCTCTTCCCCTATGTTTATACACCCCCTGCAGAGATTCAGAATTTATGGGGATCTCCTTTTACCTCAATTCCATGGGTTGTGGGCTCGGAGCTCGTAAATGTGCGTCCTTCTACTCCGCCATCTTGGCTCCGCCCCTAGTTAGTCTATTTCTTAAGGTGTTATTTTCAGTATTTCAGTCTTTTAGAAAGCTGTTGATTCATTTTTCATGATTTTCTTCCATCACTCTCATTTCCTTTCCCAGTTTTTTATCTACCTCTCTTACCTGACTTTCAAAATGCTTTTTTTTGGGGAGGGTTGGGGGTGCTGAGCCAAGATGGTGGAGCAGAAGGACAGACTCTAGTTCTACCCCCATAGCCCACAAAATACCTTTAAAAAATTACTCTAAACAAATTCTAGAGCAGCAGAAGCCACAAAACAACAGAATGAAAGAAATTTCCAGCCCAAGAAAGCCCAGAAGGCCAACAGGAAAGATCTACCACACCAGGCTCGTAGTGGAGTGCAGCCCAGCCTTGGCAACGTGGCATGGCTCAACAGGACTGGAGCAGGCTTCAAGACATGGAATCACAGGTAGCAGTTGCAGTTCCCAGATTTCATTTCTCAATCCACAAAAGCCAAAGATAGCCTCAAGGTCAGTAAGAAAGCTTTTTCACCAAGTGAGAGGGAGGCATGGGTCTGGCCCAAGCCCCAACCCCAGGGCAGCGGAAATCAATGCAGCAGCATCCCCTTTTGGAACCCTCCACTTAAAGACCCTGAGGGAGTCAAGTAGATGATCTAGATCTCAGCCCTGAGTGGTGGTCCTGGGGTAAGGAGGAGTGCATGGTGGAGCTGGTGGTAACAGTGCAAAGGGAGCCTTACTCGCAGATCCTGGGCAGAACAGTGCGTGTGGCTGCACACAGACAAGAGTGCAGGCCAAGAGAAGAGTAAACTCCTCTCCCTTGATTGTGCCACCTTGGAGGAACTGAGGATTTACAGGCCCCTAGAATATACCCTCCATTTGACAAAGGATTCAAAACTCAAGTAACTGGATGAGAAAATGTCCAAAAAAGGGAAAAAAATAAGACTATAGAAAGTTACTTTCTTGGTGAACAGGTACTTTCTTCCATCCTTTTGGATGAGGAAGAACAAAGCATACCATCAGAGGAAGATATCAATTTTAAGACTTCTACATCCAAAACCTCCAAAAAAATATGCAATAGTCTCAGGCCATGGAAGAGCTCAAAAAGGATTTTGAAAATCAAGTAAGAGAGGTGGATGGGCAACTAGTTGGTATAATGGATAGAGTACCAGTGCAGAAGTCAGGAGGACCTGAGTTCAAATCTCACCTCAGGCATTTGACACTCACTAACTGTGTGACCTTGGGCAAATCACTTAACCCCAACTGCCTCATCCTGGGTCATCTCCAGTCATCCTGAAGAGTATCAGGTCACTGGATTCAGATGGCTCTGGGGGAGAAGTGAGGTTGGTGACATGCACATCCCTCCCTCACTCAAAACAAAGTTAAGTGCAAGTCATGTTATCATTTCTCTGATGGCATGGTGTTTTTCAGCAACAAAGGACAAACACAACAAGAAGAGAGGTGGAGGAAAAATTGGGAACAGAAATGAGAGCAATGCAAGAAAATTATGAAAAGCAAGTCAAAAGCTTATTAAAGGAGACCCCCAAAAAATGCTGAAGAAAATAACATCTTTAAAAACAGACTAATCGAAATGGCAAAAGAGGTCCAAAAAGAATGCTCTAAAAAGCAGAATTAGCCAAATGGAAAAGGAGGTTCAAAAGCTCGCTGAAGAAAACAGTTCTTTAAAAATTAGAAGGGAGCAGATAGAAGCTAATGAGTTCATGAGAAACCAAGAAATTATAAAATAAAACCAAAAGAATGAAAAAAATGGAAAACAATGTGAAATATCTCACTGGAAAAGCAACTGACCTGGAAAACAGATCCTGGTGAGATAATTTAAAAGTTGCTAGTCTACCTAAAAACCATGATGGATCAAAGAGCCTAAGAGATCCCAAAAGGAAAAATCCTAGGATTATTATACTTAAATTCCAGAGTTCCCAGGTCAAAGAGAAAATATTAAAAGCAACCAGAAAGAAACAATTCAAGGATTATGGAAATACAATCTGGACAACACAGGATTTAGCAGCTTCTATGCAAAGGGATTGAAGGGCTTGGAATATGATATTCCAGAGGTCAAAGGAGATAGGATTAAAACCAAGAATCACCTACCCAGCAAAACTGAGTACAATACTTTAGGGGAAAAAACAGAATTTCTGTGAAATAGAGGACTACCAAGTATTCTTGTTGAAAAGACCAGAACTGAATAGAAAACTTGACTTTCAAATATAAGAATCAAGAGAAACATGAAAAGGTAAACAGGAGAGAGAAGCCTTAAGAAACTCATTAGAGTTGAACTATTTAAATTCTTACATGAAAAGATGTTATTTGTAACTCATGAGACCTTTTTCAGTATTAGGGTAGTTAGAGGGAATATACATATATATATATATATATATATATATATATATATATATATATATATATATGAATGCAGGTGAGTATGGGTATGTACATGTATGTACATGGGTATATGTGTGTATGTATGTATATGTGTGTGTATGTATATATATATATATACACACACATACACATAGACAGAGGGCACAGGGTGAGCTGAATATGACAGGAGAATATCTAAAAAAAATAAATTTTACTGTTGAATGGAATGTACTAGTAGTAAGAGAAAGAGAGAGGTAGAATGTAGCAAATCATCTCACATACAAGAGGGAAGAAAGAGTTTTTACAATGGAGGAGAAGAGGAGTGGAGATGAAAGGAAATAATTGAGCCTTACTCTCATGGGATTTGGTTTAAGGAGAGAATGACACACCCTCAATTGGATATGGAAATCTATTTTACCCTGCAGGAAGGCAAGGGGGAAGGGAATGGGAGAGGGAAGACAATAGAAAGGACAGAAAATTGGGGAAAGGGATAATCAGAAGTAAACACTATTGTGGGAGGACAGGTCAAGGGAGAGAATGGAATAAATGAAGGGCAGAATAGGATAGAGGGAAATGTGGTTAGTCTTTTACAACATAACTATTATGGAAGTGCTTTGCATTTTTATACACGTATAACCTATACTGAATTGTTTGTTTTCTCAATGAGGGTGAGTAGGGAGGGAGGGAGAGAATATGGAACTCAAAACTTTAGGAATGAATATTAAAAACTGTTTTAGCATGCAACTGGAAATTAAGCTATATAGGAAATAGGGTATAGAAATCTATTCTGCTCTACAGGAAAACAGAGGGGAAGGAGGATGGAAGAAGGGTGGGTAATAGAAGGGAGGACAGACTGGAGGAAGGAGTGCATGGGGTGCATGCTGTCCTGGGGTGGGGGATGGGGAGAGATGGGGAGAAAATTTTTAATTCAAATTCTTGAAGAAGTGAATGTTAAAAACTGAAAATAAATAAATTATACACTAAAAAATAAAAATAAAAAACTCCTTTTTGAGTTCTTCCATGGCCTGAGAGCAATTCATATTTTTCTCAGAGGCTTTGAATGTAGGAACTTTGACTTTGTTGTCTTCTTCTGAGTGTCTGTTTTGATCTTCCTCATTGTCAGAGTAAGTTTCTATAGTTTGCGGTTTTTTTCCCCACTGTTTTTTTCATTTCCCCAGTCAGTTTATTTGACTTTTTAACTCTTTGTTAAGGTAGAGCTCCACTTCTAATTTGGAGGGGTTTTGTGCAGTTGTCTTCAGAGAAAGAACTACGGAACTGTAAGTTTTCAGTTCTTCCAAGGTGATATGATCTAAAAAGAGATGTTTACTCCTCTCCTGGTCTGTGCTCTGGTGTGTGAGTGACCACAAGCACTCTTTTCTGACCTGGAACTGTGAGAAGGGTTCCCTCTCCCCTGATACCATAAGTTCTGCTATGCCAGTGCTCTTCTTCACCCCAGGACTGTGACCCAGATCCAAGCATGGACAAAGCAACAGAATCCTGCCTCAGGGCCAGTCAAGAGACCCCTGTAATCGCCTTCTAATCAGTTATTCAATCCCTTACCATCTATGGGCTGAGAGTTCTACAAGCAGCTGCTATTGCTGCCACTGCTGCTACCATCACTGCCACCCCAGGAGTGTGCTGGGGCCAGGGTTGAAACTGAACTTCTGTCACCCAGATCTCACAGACCTTTCCTACTGACCTTCTAAGCTGTCTTTGACATCTGCGGGTTGAGAAGTCTGGAAACTGTCACAGCTGCCTGTGATTCAGTTCCCTGAAGCCTGCTCCAGGTTCACTGTGACCCAGCGTGTGCCAGCATGGCTTATGCTAGATTGTATTCCTTACTCAGTCTGGTGTAACAGACCATTCCTGTTGACCTTCCAGGTTGTCTTGGGCTGGAAATTTGTTTCACTCTTGTCTTTCTGCTGGGTTCTTCTGTGGGTTCTGCTGCTCTAGAATTTATTTAGAGTAATTTTCTACAAGTATTTGGATGGGTTTAGGGGAGAGCTCAAGTGAGTCCCTGTCTTTACTCTGCCATTTTGGCTCTGCCTCTTGGGATATTATTTAAAGGTGTTCAGAGGGGTTGTAGGGGGAGTTTAGGTGGGTCCCCTGACTTTTTCCACTACCTTGACTCTGCCCCCAAGGAAGATGATTTTAATAAAAGTTTATTTTCTTGCATGTTTGATTTGCTTGATATTATAGCTCATCACAATAGGGGAAAAAAACAACAATCACAATTTTCTGTTCCTTTAAAGAACTTGTCATTTCCTGGTGAGCTCATTTCTTTTTACTTCTATTCCTACAGGTCCTCTCTGAAGTGAACATTTGTTCTCCAAGGCAAGGGAAATGTAAGCTGTGGACTTGTGGCCAAACCTGATGTTGCAGGATTATAAATGTTAACCTGATCATCTTGCATTTACCCTGATATATTTGATGTGTGAATTCAGGTAGAAACAGAAACACATTTCCTGAAAGTCACTTCAAACCCATCTGGTTAACTAGTCCAAGCACTAAATCCCAACCCCTTCCCCCAGCATCATACAAAGTAATAGCTGTTCACGGCAGGGAGAGAAAGTCTGCTCCTTATAGCAGTGGGTTTAATGCCCAGGTTTTCCAAAGGAACACCCCTAGAGCTCCGTTTACCTGCCTCAGCCAAGGCCTCTGGCAGTCTGGTGCTGTTGTCCTAAGGTAGTCCTGCACAAGGGCAGCCAAGAACACAAACAGCAGAAGCATGGTAGCCCTGGGTTAGTAAGGTCATGTGAAGGTTATTCTGCCCAAAACACTGATACTCTGTTCCAGGAAATGCCACATACCTCAATTTTTTTCACTGGCAATATTGCAAAACTAATAGTACAATTTTATCATTACAGTAGCACCAGATTAATCATAAATCCAACTAACTGGCACTTCACTTTAAGAAGTATTTTCTGAGTGCTTAATAATAATAATAATTGTCATTATTATCATTAAATAGCTACAATTCAATGGTGACTTAAATTTTGCAAAGTGCTTTCCTCACAACAGACTTGTGAGCTAAGTAGTACAAGTACTGTTATCCCCATGTGGCAGACAATGACCTCCATAAAAACCCTCTAATGCCAAGGCATCTCCACTTGTCCTGACCTCTATCTGGTCACTGGACCGAGATGGAAAAGAAAGGAAGGCTGGTGACTTTGCACAGGCCTCCTTTAATTAAATCCAATTCACTTTTGTACGGTGTCAGACATTGGTCTATGACCAGTTTCCACCACATTGTTATCCAGTTTTCCCAGCAATTTTTGTCAAACAGTGCATCCAAATGGATACATGATCTAGGTACAAAGATTGATACGATAAACAAATTAGGGGAGCAAGGAATAGTGTATTTGTCAAATTTATGGAGAATGGAGAAATTTATGACCCAACAAGAGAGAGAAAACATTATGAAGTACAAAATGGATAATTTTGATTACATTAAATTGTAAAGATTTTGCACAAACAAACCCAAGGCAACCAAGATTAGGAAGGAAGCAGAAAAGTGGGAAAGAATTTTTGTAACTAGTGTCTGTGATAAAGGCCTTATTTCTAAGATATATAGAGAACTGAGTCAAATGTACAAGAATACAAGTCATTCCCAGTTGATAAATGGTCAAAAAATATGAACAGGCAGTTTTTAGAGGAAGAAATTAAAGTTATCTATAATCATATGAAAAAATGCTCTAAATCACTATTGATTAGAGAGATGCAAATCAAAACAACTCTGAGGTACTACATCACACCTATCAGATTTGCTAACATGACAAAACAGGAAGATGATAAATGTTGGAGAAGATGTGGGAGAGTTGGAACACTAATTCATTGTTGGTGGAGCTGTGAGCTGATCCAACCATTCTGGACAGCAATTTGGAACTATGCCCAAAAGGCTACAAAAATGTGCATACCCTTTGACCCAGCAATATCACTTCTGGGGCTCTATCCCAAAGAGATCATAGAAATGGGAAAGAGTCTCACATGTACAAAAATATTTATAGCAGCTCTCTTAGTTGTAGTCAAAACCTGGAAATCAAGGGGATATCCATCAATTGGGGAATGGCTGAACAAGTTGTGGTATATGAATGTAATGGAATACTATTTTGCTATGAGAAACGACAAATAGGAAGACTTCAGAGGAAATCTGGAAAGACTTATATGAACTGATGCTGAGTGAAAGGAGCAGAACCAGGAGAACTTTGTACACTGCAACAACCACAGTGTGCGAGGAATTTTTCTGGTAGACTCAGTACTTCATTGAAATGCATAGACTTCAAAAATTTCCAATGCACTCTTGAGGCAAAATGCCTTCCACATCCAGAGAAAGAACTATGGAACTGGATCACAGATAGAAACAGACCATTTTCTTTCATATTATGTTTTGTTTTATGGTTTCTCTCATTCATTTTAATTCTTCTATGCAACATGCATTTAATAGGAATATACATGTAGAACCTATATAAGATTATATGCTCTCTCAGGGAGGAAGTGGGGAGGGAGGGGGGAACAAGGGGGAGGGAATGGAGAAAAATCTAAGATATATGGAAGTGACTATCGAACACTGAAAACAAATAAAATAATTCAATTTAAAAAGAAAATCCAATTCACTTGCAAGTCATGGCACCTGATGTCATGGTCCTCTTTGAGAACACAGGACAAACCACACAATCTCTAACTCCTGATTATGGTGTGAAGGCAACCTTGACAAAGGCTTGTCTGCTGTTGAGAACCAGCTCTCGGAGGCTGTACCATAAGGAATATGGACCCAATGACCTAGGTTCAAACCACATTCTACCAATTATTACCAGTGTATCCTTGGATGAGTCACATAGCTAACTTCTCAGGGCTTCCATTTCCTCTTCTGTAAAATGAGAGGGTTGAGCCTGAAAAACATTAAGGTCCCTTCTAGCTTTCAATATATACTTCTATGATCCTAAGTACAGAAAGTCTCATCAGTAACAGGTTGGGGCTTAAGGGATGAATTTCATGGTGATGGAAATCCCTGAAAAAGAAAAAAAAAAAACAGATTCCCTTGAGTCACATGCATTCTCCTTTAGTTTACACAGGTACAATGGTAGAGGAGCAGAAAGGGCATCAAAAGCTGCTAAGAATCATAGCTTCTGAATTTTTTATAAAGATTAATTTATTTAACTATTGGCACTCAAAACATAAGGTTTATATTGTACCATTATCAATATTGACATCTTTACTACAAATTAAACCAGAAAACATAAGGAAGCTGTAGCTAAATGGAAGGACAGATCACAAGTTGTCCTTACAGATGTAAATAAAGGAGCTGATGCAATTTTTCCATCATGCACACAAAAGAAACAAGATACAGACAGCCTTTCCTGGAATGGCCATTTTGCCTTGCAGTCATGGTGAGAACCAGAAAAAATACCACTAGGAAGAAAATACAACTTTTATGGAGATAATCTCTTGCAGAGGATAAGAAGAGATAGTCTATAAAGAACTCAATAAGATTAAATCAATACATTCACATTTGGTGACATTAATGCAAAAGCAGGCATGAGAGAGGATGGCAAAAAGTATAGTTACATTATAAAATATGCTTTACTATTAAGAAACTGAAAAGAAAAAAAAAACAAATTAAAGAGGCTTAAAAGGCTTGTGATGGAAGCTTGGGAGGTTCTCATTTAATTATTATAAACATGCCCTTCCAAAAAGACAGCCAGGAGACACTGACCAAAGAACATTAATCACAACAAAAACAAGAAGAAGAAACTACTTCTAAATGATCAGTACAGTAACCAGCATGGGAATCATTTCTGCATCAGTTACCTGTATGCAATCAGACCTTCAACTAGTCATACCAAAAGTCCAAATTGATCTCAATTAGCAGATAAGGAAAAGATTACATTCTATTGAGTTGATCAAACATTTGTTAAATACCTTTGTGCAAAAACACAGTGTTGGGCACTGTGAATGCCAAGACAAAAACATGATCCTGTCCTCACGTAGCTTACATTCTACTGGAAGCTCCTGGATGTACACAGATATATTGGAGGCAACATAAAATAACGTCAAAAGTGCTTACCTAGGGGGCAAGCAGGAGAGGCTTTATGTAGAAGGTAGTACTTGAGCTGAGTTCTGAAGAAAGCTGGAGATTCTACAGCTCAGAATTCATTATACACATGGAAGGTCATTAAGCATGGAGCCAGGAGATGAAATACCATGTGTAGATAATAGGGGGCAGGTTAATTTGACTAGAACATAATGTGTTAAGGGGAGCAATATGAAACAAATCTATAGAGGTAGTTGGGGAAGGCTTTAAATTCCAGATTGAGAATTCTGTCATCTATCCTAGGAAGCCATTAATAATTTCTGAATAAATGATAATATGGTCATATCTGGTTTTTAGGAACATAAAATTTAGCAGCTGTGTTGAGGATTAGAAAGCTATTGCAAGAGTTTTCCCAAGGTTACCCTTAGAGCTTAGCTGACCTGCCTCAGCCAAAGCCTGTACAGTTCAGTGATGATATCCTAAGGTAGACCAGCAGGAGGGCAGTCAAGGACTCAAGTAGCTGGTATATGGCCTCTTTGGGTATACCTAGGGGTATTGTAATAGTTCATATTACAAGTGTTATAGAACTAGGGTAAAAGCCATGTGAACAGAGAAAAGGGTATAATCAGGAGACACTGTGGAGGTCCAAGTGATAAAATAAGACAATTGAAAAGGTAAAAGTGAGGATGGTTCCAAGATCCTCAAGATGAAAAGACATGGAAGAAATTTAAAACACCTCCAATCTGACCTATTCAAATGGGCTACTGATCGCAGAAAATGGGAAAGGACAAGCAAAAGGCACTAAAACTGATCAAACCACCATAACAAACAGGCCAGAGCCCAGAAAGTGCCTCAATCAGCAAACATTTTATCTAAGACCTTGGGCAAGTAATTTAACTTCTATAGGCCTCAGGTGTTTCATCTATAAAATGAGGGGAGTGGACTAGAGGGGCCTTTGAATTACCTTCCAGTTAAGAATCTATTTTCCAATTATCCTCCTTGCCAAATGGAAATACATGGCAGCAAAGGCAACATTAACTTAGAACAGCCATTTCCAAAACGTTAATAGTGGGAGATTACAAGCAGTTATCACCTCATAAAGATAAAAGAGTAGCAGAAAGGAAAATGGATCTTCAGAAAGCTTCTCTTAAGACTTAAGTAAACCAAGACATTTACAGGTAAAACTGTGAGAGGATAAATAAAAATATAAAAACCAGAAGAAATCTAGGAATTTTTTATGGCAACTTATTTTATAATCATCCATAAGAGTGGAATCATCATATCTGAATTCTAACACTTTAGTTCCAGATATGGGTCTTCTTATAAGGAAATAGAAACAGAAGTTAAGAAAATGAAGTTAGAAATAAAGTGGGTGTGTACTGATTCAGAAATGACTGAATATGTGGTTTATGAATGTAACAGATTATTGTACAGTAAAAATTGATTCAATAAGAAAAAGGAGGATATTCAAAGCAAAGAAAGTAATAAATTGACATGATGGATAGAACAGTTTGGATGGAGCTCATATTGAGTAGAAGGGAGAAATGGGATAAATTTGGAAAGGTGGGTTGGCACCAGATTATGAAAGTATTAGAATGGTAAGCTAAGGAGTTTTCATTTTATCATCATCATCATCATCATCATCATCATCATCATCATCACATCACCACTATCATCATAGCTAGCACTTATTTAATGCTTTAAGGTTAGCAAAGCACTGTACAAGCTATCACATGTGATCCTCATGACAACCATGGGAGACAGAGCTATTACTAACCCCATTTTACAGGTGAAGGAACTGAGGCTGGAAGTTTGATGCTGGGCAAATAACTTGCCCAGGATCATACAGCTAGTGAATTCAGGTCTCTCTGACTCTAAGTCAGAGTCTAGTCTAAGTCAGTTATAACCCACTGGATGTCAGTAAAAAAAAATTTTTAATGCTTTTGGTTTTTATGTCACAGTAATTTCAGCTAACCTCCTCCAGGATAACAAAGAAAAATAACTGAACAGAAACATCTGATACAGTAACTACAGCTGACAAACCTATAATATTCTACCCTTGAAGAAATTCTCTGCCTACCTGCCAGTAGGGGATAGGCATGTTTTATTATCTGTTTCCTGGGACCTTCATTAGTTTTATCATTATTGATGGTTCCTTTTAGTTATCTTTTTATTTAAATTGTTGTAGTCTTTGTTTATCTTGTTCTATTTGATCTATTTATTTCACTCTTCATCGGTTCATGCAAATCTTCAAATATTTCTCTGAACTACTATATCTTGCTGAAAAATCATATCCCTCCTTGCTGCAAAATGTTTCATTACTTGCAAATGCCATAGTTTTTTAATCAGTGAAGATCCAGTTGTTTTTTCTTTTTTAAAAAAAATTAAAAATTTATTTTTAGTTTTCAACATTCATTTCCACATGATTTTGAGTTCCAAATTTTCTCCTCATCTCTCCTCTCCCCCACCCCAAAACACCATGCATTCTAATTACCCTTTCCCCCAATCTGCCCCCTCTTCTATCACACCCTCCCTTTCCTTATCCCCATCTTCTCTCTTTTATTGTAGGGCAAGATAGATTTCTATACCACATTACCTGTATTTCTTATTTCCCAGTTGCATACAAAAACAATTCTCAACATTCATTCGTGAATCTTTCAGTTCCAACTTCTCCCGTCCTCCCTCCCCACACATCCCCGCCGTGAGGGCAAGCAATTCAATATAGGCCATACGTGTGTCGTTATACAAAAGTTATTATTCCATAATAGTCATGCTGTGAAAGACTAACTACATTTCCCTCCATCCTATCCTGTCCCCCATTTATCCTATTCTCTCTTTTGTCCTTGTTCCTTCCCCAAAGAGTTTACTTCTAATTGCTCCCCCATCTCATTTGCCCTCCCTTCTATCATGCCCCCCACAGTCCACTTATCCCCTTCTCCCCTACTTTCCTGTAGTGTAAGATAGATTTTCATACCAAATGAGTGCACATGTTATTCCCTCCTTAAACTAAATGTGGTAAGTAAGCTTCACTTTTTCCCTCTCACTTCCCCCCTTTCCTCTTCATTGAAAAACCTTTTTCTTTACCTCTTTTATGAGAGATAATTTGCCCCATTCCATTTCTCCCTTTCTCCTCCCAATATATTCCTCTCTCACCCTTAATTTTATTTTTTAGGCATCATCCCTTCCTATTCAACTCACCCTGTGCTCTCTGTCTACCTCCAACTACCAAAATACTAAGAAAAGTCTCAAGAGTTACAAACATTATCTTCCCATGTAGAAATGTAAACAATTCAACTTTAGTAAGCCCCTTATGATGTTTCTTTCCTGTTTACCTTTTCATGCTTCTCTTGATTCCTGTGTTTGAAAGTCAAATTTTCTATTCAACTCTGGTCTTCTCATCACGAATGTTTGAAAGTCCTCTATTTCATTGAATGACCATTTTTTCCACTGAAGTATTATACTCAGTTTTGCTGGGTAGGTGATTCTTGGTTTTAATCCTAGTTCCTTTGACTTCTGAAATACCATATTACAAGCCCTTCGATCCCTTAATAGAGAAGCTGCTAGATTTTTTGTAATCCTGATTGTATTTCCACAATACTCAAATTGTTTCTTTCTGACTGCTTGTACTATTTTCTCCTTGACCTAGGTACTCTAGAATCTGGCTACAATATTCCTAGCATTTTTCTTTTTGGATCTCTTTCAGGAAGTGATCAATGGATTCTTTCAATATGTATTTTATCCTCTGTTTCTAGAATATCAGGTCAGTTTTTCCTTGATAATTTCATGAAAGATGAGGTCAAGGTTCTTTTTTTTTTTTATCATGGCTTTCAGGTAGCCTCATAATTTTTAAATTGTCTCTCATGGATCTATTTTCCAGATTGGTTGTTTTTCCAATGAGATATTTCACACTGTCTCCTATTTTTTTCATTCTTTTGGTTTTGTTTTGTAATTTCTTGGTTTCTTATAAATTATAGTCACTAGTTTTCATCCGCTCCATTCTAATTTTTAAAGAACGATTTTCTTCAGTGAGTTTTTATTTTTTATTTATTTATTTATTTAGCTTTTTACATTCATTTTCACAAATTTTGGGGTTCCAAATTTTCTCCCCTTTTCTCCCCTCCCCTCACCCCAATACCCCAAGCAATCTAATTTTCCCTATCTCCAATCTGTCCTCTCTTCTGTCATCCCTCCCCCCTTCCCTTGTCTCCGTCTTCTCTTTTCTCCTGTAGGTCCAGATGACTTTCTATTCCTCATTAACCGTATGTCTTCTTTCCTAGTTGCAACAACAATACTAAACAATTGTTCCTAAAACTTTGAGTTCCAAATTCTCCCCATCCCTCCCTCCCCACCCATTCCCTTTGGGACGGCAGGCAATTCATTATAGGCCATATCTGTGTAGCTTTGCAAATGACCTTCCTGATAGTCGTGTTGTGTAAGACTAACTGAATTGCCATCCCTCCTAACCTGCCCCTCATTGTTTCTCTTCTGTCTTTTGATCCTGTCCATCCCCAAGTGTTGACTTTCAATTACTCCCTCCTCCCTTTGCCCTCCCTTCCATCATCCCCCCCCCAATATCTCCTTCTCCCCCGCTTTCTTATACTGTAAGATAGGTTTTCATACCAAAATGAGTGTGCATTTCACTCCTTCATTTAGTCAAATGTGATGAGGGTAAACTTCTTGCTTGTTTTTTTTTTTTTTCCTCAGCTCTCCTCTTTTTCCCTCCACTAAAAAAATCTCCTACTTGCCTCTTAAATGACATATAGTTACCCCCTTCCATTTCCCCCTCTTTCCTCTCACTACATTTCTCTCTCACCATTTACCTTAATTTCTTTTAAGGTATGGTCCCATCCTATTCAGTTCAATCTGTGCTCTCTGTCTCTGTATGTGAATGCATGTGTGTATGTGTGTGCATGCGTGTACATGTGTATGTGTGGTCCCACCAACTACCCAGATGCTGAAAAGTTTTAAGAGTTACAAATATTGTCTTTCCCTGTATGAATGTAAACAGTTCATTTCTGGTAAGTCCCTTAATACTTCTCTTTGCTGTTTACTTTTTCATGCTTCTTCTCATTCTTGTGTTTGAAAGTCAAATTTTCATTTCAGCTCTGGTCTTTTCATTAAGAATGATTGAAAGTCTTCTGTTTCATTGAAAGACCATATTTTCCCTGGAAGTATTATACTCAGTTTAGCTGGGTAGGTGATTCTTGGTTTCAGTCCTACTTCCTTTGCCTTCTGGAATATCCTATTCCACGCCCTTCGATCCCTTAATGTAGAAGCTGCTAGATCTTGAGTTATCCTGATTGTATTTCCACAGTACTGGAATTGTTTCTTTCTAGCTGCTTGCAAGATTTTTTCCTTGAGCTGGCAGTTCTGGAATTTGGCCACAATGTTCCTAGGAGTTTCTCTTTTTGGATCTCTTTCAGGTGGTGATCAATGGATTCTTTCAATACTTATTTTGCCCTCTGGTCCTAGAATGTCAGGGCAATTTTCCTTGATAATTTCATGCAAGACGATGTCTAGGCTCTTTTTTTGATCATGGCTTTCAGGTAGTCCCATAATTTTTAAATTGTCTCTCCTTGATCTATTTTCCAGGTCAGTTGTTTTTCCCATGAGATATTTCACATTCTCTTCCATTTTTTCGTTCTTTTGGTTTTGTTTGGTGATTTCTTGGTTTCTCATAAAGTCATTAGACTCCATCTGTTCCATTCTAATTTTGAGAGAACTATTAAATTCAGTGAGCTTTTGAGCCTCTTTTTCCATTTGGCTCATTCTGCTTTTGAATGCATTCTTCTCCTCATTGGCTTTTTGAACCTCTTTTGCCAATTGAGTGAGCCTATTTTTCAAGGTGTTAATTTCCTCAGCATTTTTTTGGGTCTCCTTTACCAAGATATTGACCTTTTTTTCATACTCTTCTTGCATCTTTGTCATTTCTCTTCCCAGTCTTTCCTCCACCTGTCTAACTTGCTTTTCAAAATCCTTTTTAAGCTCTTCCAAGGCCTGAGCCCACCCAACACCCCCCTGGGGTGTCTGGGGTACTGAGGCCCCGCCCTCCACATCTTTCCCTGATGGGAAAAATACATTCTCGTCCTCGCCATCAGATCCGAAGGTCGGGATCATTTGCATTTGTTGGAAAAAACTCTCTAAAGTCTTATTTTTCTTCCCCTTTCTAGGCATTTTCCCAGCCAGTTACTTGACTTCTGAGATTCCTTTCCACCCCCGCCTGGATCCGCCCAGCTAGTGCTTGGCCTCTGAGATTCAAATGCGCTTTCCCGTGGCAAGCTTTAGTTCTGGCGCAGGGGTGGGGGCAGGGCCACCTCCTAAGCCTGGTCCCTCAGGGGCTTTCTGCAGAGACTTTCAGGAACGGAGCGGGTGGGGGCGGGGTGGGGGGCCCGCCTCCTATGTTCAGCTCCCTTGGGGGTTTTATTCAGAGGCGTTCAGCAGTAGAGCAGGGTGGGGGCAGGGCCGTCTCCCCGGCTCAGCCCCCTCAGGTTGGAAAGACCTTCAGTATTGAAGATCCTACCTGCTGCTGGGGGATTCCTGAGTCCCGGGCCGCTGCCGCCTCAGCCACCGCCCACGCCTCTGCCTCCGCCGCTTCCTGCCCCCGTCTCTGCCGCCGCCGCTTCCTCCCGAGGGGGCCCGAGTCACGGAGACGCTCCGCTCCCCTCCCCTAGCGCAGCCTTCTTTCTTACTGACCTGTAGCTTCGGTGGGCGTAGGGACTTTCCCGGCTGCCAGAGCTTCCCCCCGGAGCTTTCCTCTCTGAAGCCTGCTCGGGTCAGCTTCTCTGGGGCCGCGGCCAGGGGTGGGGGTGGGGTCCACTTTCCGGGGTGCGATGGACCCCGGGGACGGCTCTCCAGGGTTCAGTGGAACGGAAATCTCTTCCCCTATGTTTATGCACCCCCTGCAGAGATTCAGAATTTATGGGGATCTCCTTTTACCTCAATTCCATGGGTTGTGGGCTCGGAGCTCATAAATGTGCGTCCTTCTACTCCGCCATCTTGGCTCCGCCCCCCTTCAGTGAGCTTTTGAACCTCCTTTTCCATCTGGCTAATTCTGCTTTTTAAAGGATTCTTCTCCTAAGTGGCTTTTTGGACCTCTTTTTTCATTGGGTTAGTCTCTTTTTAAAGGTGTTATTTTCTTCAGCATTTTTTTGGGTCTCCTTTGGCAAGCTGTTGACTTGCTTTTAATGATTTTCTTGCATTGCTCTCATTTCTCTTCCCAATTTTTCCTCTACCTCTCTTACTTGATTTTCAAAATCCTTTTTGAGCTCTTCCATGGCCTAAGACCACTGCATATTTTTTTTGGAGGTTTTGGATGTAGAAGCCTTAACTTTGATGTCTTCCTCTGATGGTATGCTTTGTTCTTCCTCATTCAAAAGGATGGAAGAAAATACCTGTTCACCAAGAAGGTGACCTTCTGTAGTCTTATTTTTTTCCCTTTTTTGGGCATTTTCCCAGCCAGCTACTTGAGTTTTGAGTCTTTTGTCAAGTAGAGGGTATACTCTAGGGATCTGTCAGTTCTCACGTCCTCTAAGGTGGCACATTCATGAAAGAGGAGTTACTCCGGGGGCGGAGTCAAGATGGCGGAGTAGAAAGACTCGTGTATGCGAGCTCCGAACCCACAGCCCATGGATTTAATGTAAGAAGAGCTCCCCACAAGTTCTGGATCACTGCAGGGTGTGCAAAAACACAGTGGAAGAGATTTCCGTTGCAGAGAGCCCTGGAAAGCCGACCCCAAAGGTCCGTCTCGCTCTGGACAGCAGAGGCCACCCCTGAGTTGCCCTGACTGCACGGCCCCAGAGGAGCAGATCCGAGCAGGCTTCAGGGACAGAACCTCTGGCGGCCATGAAGGTCCCTCCACCCACAGGCACTACAGGTCAGTGAGAGAGACTTCTGGGCTGGCCGAGAGGGGAGTGGGGTGTCTTCGCGGCTTGGGCCCCCTCAGGAGGAAGCAGCAGAGGCAGAGGTAGGGGCAGGAAGTCGCGGAGGCAGAGGCAGGGGAATGAAGCTGCATGGGCAGAGGCAGCAGCGGCGGCCCCTGGGACTCCCCGAGCAGGCAGGATCTTCATTACTGAAAGTCTCTGCATAAACCACCTGAAGGAGCTGAGCCTGGGAGACGGCCCTGCCCCACAAACTCCATTACTGAAGGTCTCTGCATAAAGCCCCTGAGGGAACTGAGCCTGGGAGGCGGCCCTGCCCCCACCCCAGCACCAGAACTAAAGCTCACATTGAATAGCAGCCACGCCTGCCGCGGAAAGCCCATTTGAATTTCAGACCTCAAGCACTAGCTGGGCAGATCCAGGCGGGGGTGGACAGGAATCTCAGAAGTCAAGTAACTGGCTGGGAAAATGCCCAGAAAAGGGAAGAAAAATAAGACTATAGAGAGCTTTTTTGAGCAGATGCAAATGATCCCGACTTTCGGATCTGATGACAAGGAAATATTCTTGCCATCACGGAAAGACATGGAGGGCGGGACTGCTGTATCCCAGACATCCCAGGGGGTTGTCGGGTGGGCTCAGGCCTTGGAAGAGCTCAAAAAGAATTTTGAAAAGCAAGTTAGACAGGTGGAGGAAAAACTGGGAAGAGAAATGAGAGAGATCCAAGAAAAGTATGAAAAATGGGTCAATACCTTGGTAAAGGAGACCCAAAAAAAATGCTGAAGAAAATAACAGCTTGAAAAATAGGCTCACTCAATTGGCAAAAGAGGTTCAAAAAGCCAATGAGGAGAAGAATGCTTTCAAAAGCAGAATGAGCCAAATGGAAAAAGAGGTTCAAAAGCTCACTGAAGAAAATAGTTCTCTCAAAATTAGAATGGAACAGATGGAGTCTAATGACTTTACGAGAAACCAAGAAATCACCAAACAAAACCAAAAGAATGAAAAAATGGAAGAGAATGTGAAATATCTCATGGGAAAAACAACTGACCTGGAAAATAGATCCAGGAGAGACAATTTAAAAATTATGGGACTACCTGAAAGTCATGATCAAAAAAAGAGCCTAGATATCATCTTCCATGAAATTATCGAGGAAAACTGCCCTGATATTCTACAACCAGAGGGCAAAATAAGTATTGAAAGAATCCATCGATCACCACCTGAAAGAGATCCAAAAAGAGAAACTCCTAGGAACATTGTGGCCAAATTCCAGAGTTCCCAGGTCAAGGAGAAAATCTTGCAAGCAGCTAGAAAGAAACAGTTCCAGTACTGTGGAAATACAATCAAGATAACTCAAGATCTAGCAGCTTCTACATTAAGGGATTGAAGGGTGTGGAATAGGATATTCCAGAAGTCAAAGGAACGAGGACTGAAACCAAGAATCACCTACCCAGCAAAACTAAGTATAATACTTCAGGGGAAAATATGGTCTTTCAATGAAACAGAGGACTTTCAAGCATTCTTGATGAAAAGACCAGAACTGAAAAGAAAATCTGACTTTCAAACACAAGAATGAGAAGAAGCATGAAAAAGTAAACAGCAAAGAGAAGTCATAAGGGACTTACCATTCCTACATAGAAAGACAATATTTGTAACTCTTAAAACGTTTCAGTGTAGTTGGTGGGACCACACACACACATGTACACGCATGCATGTACACACACATACTCACATGCACGCACATACAGAGAGCACAGAGTGAATTAAATAGGATGGGACCATATCTTAAAAGAAATTAAGGTAAATGGTGAGAGAGAAAGGTAGGGGGAGGAAAGAGGGTGAAATGGAATGGGGTAAATTATATGTCATTTAAGAGGCAAGCAGGAGACTTTTTAGTGGAGGGAAAAAGAGGAGAGCTGAGAAAAAAAAAACAAGAAGTTTACCCTCATCACATTCGACTAAAGGAAGGAATAAAATGCACACTCATTTTGGTATGAAAACCTATCTTACAGTACAGGAAAGTGGGAGAGAAGGAGATAAGCAAGGGGGGGGGGTGATGGAAGGGAGGGCAATGGGAGGAGGGAGCAATTTGAGGTCAACACTCTTGGGGAGGGACAGGATCAAAATACAGAATAGAAACAATGAGGGGTAGGATAGGATGGAGGGTAATTCAGTTAGTTTTACACAACACGACTATCATGGAAGTCATTTGCAAAACTACACAGATAGGGCCTATATTGAATTGCCTGCCTTCCCAAAGGTTATGGGTGGGGAGGGAGGGATGGGGAGAATTTGGAACTCAAAGTTTTAGGAACAACTGTTTAGTATTGTTGTTGCTACTAGGAAAGAAGACATACAGTTAATGAGGAATAGAAAGTCATCTGGCCCTACAGGACAAAAGAGAAGATGGGGACAAGAGAAGGGAGGGATGACAGAAGAGAGGGCAGATTGGAGATAGGGAAAATTAGATTGCTCGATGTATTGGGGTGGGGGGAGGGGATAAAAGGGGAGAAAATTTGGAACCCAAAATTTTGTGAAAATGAATGTAAAAAGTTAAATAAATAAATGAATGAATAAATAAATAAATGAATGAATGAATGAATGAATGGATAAATAAATGAATGAATGAATGAATGAATGAATAAATGAATAAATGAAAAAAGAAAGAAAAGAAAAAAAAGAATCCTGGATTTGGTATCAGGGACCTGAGTGCCAGTCCACCTTTGGTATCTGCTACCTTTTTGATCTAGGCCAAGTTATATCAACTCTCTGGGACATGGTTTATTCATCTGCAAAGGGAAGAGATTGGACTAGATGATCTCTAAGGTCTTAGTCTTCATTCTCTGCCTTAAGTTGATCTACTGACCTGGGACATTAAAGACATTTTGAATATCCCTGATTCTGCATCAAGTTAATAAATGAAAAAGTCTTCTTTTTTGGTGTTCAAAGCCATCTGTCAACAATGAGATGTGTTTTTTAAACCTTCCTTGTTCAAATCTTTTGCTTTTTTGTTACCTTAATTTACCATTATAGCTTACCCCTCCTCCTAAGAGCCATTCCTTGTAACAAAGAATAAAGAAAAGAATAAAAGAAACCCATCAAAAAAAAAAAAAGAGGCGTTACTCCTCTCCTGGCCTGTGCTCTGGTCTGGGAACAACCACAAGCTTTTCTGCCCAGGTTCTGCGAATAGGGTTCCCTCTCCACCACCACCTCCAGCTCCACCATGCCAGTGCTCCTCCTCACCCCAGAGCTGCCACTCAGGGATGAGATTCAGATCAGCCACTTGATTTCCCCAGGGTCTTTAGGCTAAGGGCTCCAAAAATGAATACTGCAGCCACCTGGGCCCAGGCTAGGGCAGGATCCTTCTCCCTTCTAATCCAAGTGAAAGAGTTTTCTTACTGACCTTTGAAGCTGTCTCTGGTGTTTGTGGGTTGGGGAATTTGGGAACCACAGATGCTACCTGTGATTCTGTGCCCTGAAGCCTGCTCCAGTCCTGTCCCTGCTGCACTGAGAGGCCAAGGCTGGGCTGGGCTGTGTGGGCTATGCTCTGCTCTGAGACTGGTGCAATAAACCTTTCCTGTCAGCCTTCCAGGTTGCCTTGGGCTGGAAATCTCTTTCACTCTGTTATTCTGGGCTTGTGCTGCTCTAGAATTTGTTTAGAGTCATTTTTACAGGTATTTTATGGGCTTTGTGGGGAGAGGTACAGCAGGTCTGTCCTTCTACTCCACCATCTTGGCTCCACCCCCCATTTATTTTTTCTAAGCCTTGGTTAATCTCTTACTCTGAAATTAGATTGCTTAATATCACAATTTATTATTTTATTAATTTGAGTATTTTATATTTATAGAGATATTCATCAATTTCTTTGGAATCCTCAAGTTTTGCTGGCATATAATTGTGTGAAGTATTTTTTATAATTTCTTTTATTCCCTTACCATTGTGAATTCACCTTCATCTTTATTTTAGTGATTTTATTATCTTTTCTCATTCTTGATCAGTTTAGTTTTCTGATTGTGAGTCTTTTTAAAAGTTATTTTTTTGTCATTTCTGTAGTCTGCTTTCATTTTTCTCTTTCTATAATACTCTTTTTGAATACATGTTTTAGAATTGCTAATTATTTTCTTGGCTATTTCACTGCATGCTTAGTTCATTAATCTCTTTCTATTTTGGTCCAAAAAGTTTTCAGAGATGTACATTTTCCTTGTTTTGGAATATTCTTTCATTGCTATTATTTTATCATAATTATTCATTGTTTATATGGTTCATTCTTTTCCCCCATGGGATATCTTGAACTGGATATCTCATAGACATCTTAAACTCATTATGTCCAAAACTAAACTCATTATCTTTCTCCCTAAAACCTCCCTCTTCCTAACTTCCTTATTACTGTCAAGGTACCACCATCCTCCCAATTTTTCAGGATTACAATCTAGGGTGTCATCCTCCACTCCTCACTCTCTCACCCTGTATAAAAAAAATCGGTTGCCAAGTCATGTGCTTTGTACCTTTGTAACATCTCTCATATATGTTACCCTTCGTTCCTCTGACACTGCCACCATCCTGGTACAGGCCCCTGTCACCTAATGATTGAATTATTACAAAACATTCTGTTTGGTCTTCCTGTCTCAGGCCTCTTACCACTCCAATCCATTCTCCATTCACCTGTCAAAATTCTTTTCCCAGACCACAGGTCTGATCATGTCATACTCCAATCAACTCTAGTGGCTCCCTGTCACCTCCAGGATCAAATATATAATCAATCATCTGTTTGATTTTTAAAGCACTTCATAAAATGCCCCCTTCCTTCCTTTCCAGCCTTCTTATACCTGACTCCCTTTCATATATTCTGCAATCCAGTGACACTGGCCTCCTTGCTATTTTTCCTGACTCCAGGCATTTTCACTGACTGCCTGCCTCTATGCCTGAAATGTTCTCCCTCCTCATCTATGCCTCTAGGCTTCCCTCAAGTTTCAGCTCAAATCTACTCTTATGCAAGAAGCCCTTCTTGGCCTTCCTTAGCCTTAGTGTTTTCCCTCTGAAATTATCTCTGATTTATTCTGTTTATACCTAGTTGTGTGCATGATGTCTCCCCCATTAGACTGAGGATTTTGCTGGCATATAAAACCTCAAAACTTTTGAGATCAGGCACTATCTTTTGCCTTTCTTTTTATCCCTTTTGCTTAGGATAGGGCCTGGGATGTAGTAGGTGTCATTACTTAGTATATATTTAGATCTGTATCTTTTGCTCATATTTCTTTTATTCATTACTATTTTTACTGAGTTTATTCTATTTATATTTGCCTATTTATATTTATGATTCCTTTATGCTCTAGCACATGATCAATTTTTGTACAGATAACATAGGAAGCTAAGAAATGTATATTCTTTAATATTCCTATTCAAAAGTTGCCATAGGTCAGTTAAATCTAGTTCATCCAATAATTCAGTTCCGTATTTTCCTTCTTATATTTTGTTGGATTTATGTGTTGTTTGTCCTTCATTGCTGAAGAAGACCATGCCATCAGAGAAATAATGACTTGAATTGCACTTGACTTTGTTGAGCCATCTGAATCCAGTGACCAGATATTCATCAGGATGAGTGGAGATGACCCAGGATGAGGCAACTGGGGTTAAGTAACTTGGCCAAGGTCACACAGCTAGTGAGTGTCAAGTGTCTGAGGTGAGATTTGAACTCAAGTCCTCCTGGCTCCTGCACTGGTGCTTTATCCACTGAACCACCTACCTGCCCCTGTTGGATTTATATAACTCTGAGAAAGGAATATTACATTTTCCCACCATTATTATGCTACTCTCAATGTCTTTTGAGGATTC
Source organism: Bettongia penicillata ogilbyi (assembly GCA_023548195.1). Lineage (NCBI taxonomy): Eukaryota > Metazoa > Chordata > Mammalia > Diprotodontia > Potoroidae > Bettongia > Bettongia penicillata. The sequence goes on along the minus strand of JAJHZJ010000315.1, from coordinate 5,714,186 downwards.
ATCTTGCATTTCTTTTAAGAACTTAGTTGTTATGCCATTTGTTGCATATATATATATATGTATTCAATTTTTTCATGTTCTATGGTGCCTTTAAGCATAATGTAGTTTCCATATTTATCTCTCTTAATTTCATCAATTTTTATTGTTTGCTAATGATCATTATAATTCCTGCTTTTTAAAGATACCCAGAGCATGAGAGACTGCATTTATTCCCTTTATTTTTACTTGTTAACATATCTACATGTCTTAAATACACTTCTGAAGTATATGTGTACATGAAAATTGCTGGGCATTATTTTCTTAGTCATTCCTGCAGTCATTTCTCCCCCATCCTTGCTTTTATAGGCCATCACTCTTGTTGTGGTCTCAATTTTCTCTTCCTTCAAAATTTTGACCTTTCAGTTAACTGGTTCAACTTTCCACTGTCTTCTCTATTGATTTCTCCCTCCATCCACCTGCCCCATCCTATCACCTTTCCAAACTCCATTAGATACTAGTGACCACTCCTTCCTTCTAAACACTCTTTCTTCCTTGAGTTTTATGACACTACATTCTCTGGATTTCTTGCTACCTATCTGACAGAGCTTTCCCAGTCTCCTCCGTAAGATCCATAATTCATGTCCCTCTCTCATGCATGAATGTACCCAGGACTCTGTCCAGGGCCCCCTCATCTTCTATCTGTACATTTCTTCTTTTGGTGATCATATCTGCTTCCATTAACTCCACTATCATTTCTACACAAATGACTCATAAGTCTACAAGTTAATCCCTCATTTCCCTCCTAAGTTTCAAACCTGAAATTCCAATTTTCTGATGGACAATTCCAAGACCCAAAGGCATCTCAAACCTAACATACTTAGAAAAGAAATCATCCCTCCTAGCCTCCTTATTTTTATAAAGGTCAAAGCCAGTCATCTAATCATCAAGATACAAATCCAATTATAACCCTCAACTCTTCACACTTACATCCCCCATATCTAATTGGTTTCCAAGTCCTATTGATTGTACTTCCACAATAAATGTCACTAAAAGGAGAGACTAGTCTCACTTTTGAATTTGTAACCCCAGCAACTAGTTCATCACCAATATCAACAGGCAATCACAGTTTCATGAAACTTATGTGAAAACTAAGTTTATCACAACAGAAATAAACATGTATGTGGAACCCAAAGAGTTCACAATCCATACAGAAGTTTACATTTTTATAATAGGAGATCAAAGGAAGGAAGAGATACCATAAATCTCTGCCTAAAAGGGCATAGCATGAGAGAGGGAAAAGGTGCAATAAAGGTGGGAAAAGAACAAAATCCTTCCTGAAGGGGAGGACCAAGGCAATGACAAAAGCTGTATTCTTTTCCCTTGGAAAATGCTAGGCTATGAAGATAGGACAGTCTGCTGTCCTAGTACAGACTGTCTGATGCCTGTCGACTCCCAAGGACACACAGGGAGTCCAGCTTAGAATGCAAACAATACATTATGTCAGCCCTTTGGGGTGGGGGTGGGGGTTCATCCCTGACATATTCAGGGCCTCTTGCATACTCTGTATCCAGCATTTCTGGAAAATAGGACAACTCAAAAAGATAAGTTCAAGGGACCCCTTAATATTCCATATACCTAGAAGATAGTAGAAATTTAATAAATGCTTAAATCAATAAATACATTTATTATTATAGCAAGAATAGGAGAGACTGGAGAGAGAAAAAGTATAGGTGTGAAGAGCTATTAGGAGGCTACTGCAATAGTCTAGGCACATGGTAGTAAGGGTCTATACCAGAGTGGCTGCAATAGAAACAGAGAAGAAGGTACAGATATGAGAAATCACAGGATTGCAGATTATAAGGTAGGATCAACAGAATTTAGCAACTGACTATAAGAGGTAAGGTAGAGTCAAAGGTTATAACACTGAACAGAGGATAGTGCCACAAACAAACACTGTGAAGACAAAAGACAGACCTAGGTTTAGATAATTTGAGTCTGAGGTGCCAAATACTCATGGAGAAATGTCTTATAGGTAGTAGAAAATACACATTAGATACAGTCAGCAGAAGAGTCAGAAGGGCAATATTACATAATATACACACATTTATACATACATGTAAACCCATACATATATTACACATATAAACTCAACATGTTCAAAATAGAACAATGAGGGCACTAAAAATAGGAAGACCTATATTATACTAGCTGTATGCTATGTATGTTATGCTATACTAGCATATAGGCAGGTGGTGATAAATGCCTGAAGTGGGGTAGTTGTAGTGGGAACAGAAAGAAAAGGAGAGTTATGTCTTATGGAGGTAAAATTGACAAGACCTGGCACCCATTGGATCTAGGGGCAAGGGAGAGTGAAGAGTCAGAAGATCCACCAACAAGCATTCATTTATTAAGTGCCTCCTTTGCTCCAGGCACTGAGACACAAAAATGGAGACACAAAAACAAGAGTCCTTGCTCTCAAAGAGACAAACATACATATAAAGATCCGTCTACATCTATCTATGTGCAAATATAGAGAGTGGATACAAGGTGTTGGGGGGAGAGGAGGAATGTACTAGCAGATAGGAACTGAGGAATAGCCTCTTGTAGAAGACGGAAGCCACGGAGACCAATTTAGGTTTGATGTCAGAAAAAACTTATGACAATGAAAGCTGGCCAAAGTGGAATTGGCTGCCCAGAGTCATGGTAGCTTCCCCCCCTAGAAGTTCTTAAAGCAGAGGACATATGACCACTTGCTGGGTATCTTATATTGGAGATTTCTTTCATATATGTTGGACTTTCAACTGTCAAATTTATTGATTCTATGAACTGAGTCCTGAATGAAACTAAGAATTCTAAAAAACAGAGATGGGGAGAAATTATATTCTATGTGCGCAGGGCTGCTAGAATTAAGAAGTCCAGTATGACTGGAATATGGAGTAAAATACGGCTGGAGAGCTAAGTTGGGGCCAGATTACAGACAAAAGGATACCAAACAGAGAAGTTTATTGACCCTGAGATGACAGGGAGCCTAGGAATTAAATGAGTAAGAGACTCTGTGCAGACTTGCGTTTTAGGGAAATCTTTTTGACAGCCATGGGAGGGATGGCCTGGGAGAAGGAGAATCTTAAAACAGATGGCCCAATCAGAAGACTATTATAATGGCCAGGTCAAGTGTGACGAGGGCCTGACTTCAGAGAGTGACAATGTAAGTGGAGAAGGGGCCATATTCAAGAGAGGTTGTACAAGTAGAAATGGCAAAATCTGGTAACTAATTGGATAGCTTCAAAGTTGCAAAGTTGGGTGGGATAAAAACAGCATTGTTCTACACAGGAAAGCTTGAAGAAAAACTTAAGTTTAGTGGGGAGAATAGTAAATTTCAGTGAGGCCATGTAAAGTTTGGATTTGCTAATGTAATATCAAGATAGAACTGTCTAGTAGGCTTGGGACAGACCTGAGGGTTGGATATATAGATTTGGAGGCTACTACATAGAGATGATTATTCTCTATAGAGGTAATGGGAGCTGATGAGATCAGGGGACAATTCTGGGAGCCTAATTTTAGCAAGGACATTGAAAGAAGCTCTAGATTTCTAGAGGAGGATGACCAGGGTGGAGAAAGACCTCAGGTACATGCCATAGGAGGATCAGTTTAAGAAATTGGGGAATCTAAGAAGAAAAGCTTTGGGGGGAACACAATAGAGTTGTCTTTAGACCTCTGAAGAGCTGGCAGGTGGAGGAGGCAGGCAATTTGTTGTGCTTACTTTCAGAAAGCAACATGAAGAGCAATAGGTAGAAACTGCATCCTAACAACTGGAGAACATGGATGTGGACTGGGCTGCCTAGAGCCTTCAAACTCTCTCTCCCTAGAGGTTAGATCTCAAGCAAAGGCTGGACCATGATTTGTTAGATCTGATGCTTGAGGCATTCAGATCCAAAGAGCAATTTAGATTAGATAGCTTGAAATCTCTTCCAATTCTGATGCCGTGAAGATTCCAGAAAATTGCCAGACTGGCCAAATGATGATGAAACGCTTAGCTGTTACACATGGTGAAACATGCTTAGTGGGGCTCCGGTCTACGCAAAGAAAAGAGGCAATCACACAGATAACACTCAGATCTTAAAAGCATGGAATTAAGTTCAGTTTATTTGGCTCCAAATTTCTTTGATCCTACTTTATCCCAGGGGAACGTGTCTGCTCCTAAGAAGAACATTCATGGGTTCCCTCAGTAAATGTTCTTTGGCCAAATTCAACCAGGAAACACTGCTAGAAGAAGCAGAGAACAGTAAAGGAGTGAAGGAAATTAAAGAAAGACAAAGCTTTTGTTGCCGATGAAAACCTTTTTCTAACTCAGTATTCTTCAAATGCACTAACAATACATTTCACTGAACACGGATCTAGAGAGGGAAGGGACTGAGTAGATCATCTACTCAAATCTTCTCAGTGAGGAGACTAAGGCCCGGGAACGTTTGGTAATCTATCCAACCCCCATGGGAGGTAGAAAGAACAAGTACTATTATCCACTTTTTAAACATCATAACAGCAATAATAATGAGAGCTGACATTTACATGTCATTGTAAGGTATACAGAATACTTACCATACATTATGAGGGTAAGAATAAAATTAAATCAAATTAATATATGGAAATAATATATACAAAAATGGAAAAGCAGCAGAATCAGGAAATCTGAAACCAAGCTCTCTGACTTGAAATCAAGCTTCCTTTCCCACTGTGTTGTATCACCTCTGAATCCCTTGGATTACCATGGACTCTGGGGACAATTTAGTCCAGTTTCTTCCTTGCAAAGAAACTGAAGTCCAGGAAGGAAGAGGGGCCTGCCAAAGGTCCCAAAGCAAGTCAGGGGCAGAGTCAGAGCTCAAACTCAGGTCTCCTGACTAAGGATATTGCTTCCAGGTGTCTGGGAACAAAACAGAAAGGAAACAAGTCTTCATGAAAGGAAAAAAAAATCTTTCAAAGTGGGCTACAATAAAGGAAATCCATTACAAGCTGGTCAACCAAGAATCAGTCTAAGACTGAGGGAAAAACTCTGATCCAGAAAGAGAAGATAAGCTATTTGACATTGAAATAGCCTTTCTTTCTGCACCACTTTGCAACTGTCCTCACACACAGACTTCCTACATACCAGGAAGATGTTACTCAATATTTTTCTGGTCAACCCTGTTCAGCCCACTAAGGTCAATCTGATGTAAACAAGTGTTACGACCTTCAAATCAGTAGGAGCCAAGGCCTTGTTTGCTTCTAGCTGGCACAAGTCACATTGGTTAATGGAGCCAAGAGAGAAGCAGACCCATTTTTTACAGGGATCTGGGCCGATGGTGAGCTCTGTTCTGGGGTGATTCATATACCCATGAGCCAGAGCTGGGGTTAGTGAGTATAAGGAGAAGTCTTCTAAATCAATAAGCTAATATTACACTTCTGGGAAGAGATGAGAAGGTCCTGAATGTAATGTATATCTAGGGAACAAGAACAAAGGGGCATCAGAGCTGTTCTGGGCAGACCTCAATCATATTATTAGCTCACTGAGTAACCTTGGGAAAAATCGCCTCCCCTCTAGTCCTCAGATGCTTAGGTGATCTCTAAGGTCCTTCCAGCTCAGTTTAAGTTCTAAAATACTTCTACCATAAACATTCTGTATTCTACAGTTTCAACCCTGCCAAATCTTCACAATTTATGTGTTAAGGTCCCTTTCAGCTTTAACATTATTCACATTTTTATCATGCTTTAAGGTTTAGAAAGTGTTTTCTTCACAACCTCCCTGTGAGGTAGAGAGCACTTTTCACAACAATAATAATGGATGATATTGTTATGTTTACATATTTATAATTATTATAAATTATTTTACGTATTATTTCTATAAGCTAAAGTCCTTTATATCTATGTTATCAGGAGGATCAAATGAGACAACATATAGAAACGATCTAACATCATCATCATCATTAACATCATTTTCTTATTTGAGTCTCACAATCAATTTGCAAAGTAAGTACTAGAGCAGTCCTACACAACCTGCTGCCTGCAGGCCGCTTACAACACACCAATGGATTTATGGCAGTCCACAAAAACTGTAGAGGAAAATATCCTTTGCATGCAGAAGAAGTCCTCTGGCATGTCACAAGCAGCCTGTGGGCCACTGGCAGCCCAAGGGCCCAAGGCTGTGCAGGCCTGTTCTATTCATATTATTGTTCCTATTTTACAGATGAGGAAACAAACTGGAAAATGTTCACAACTAATAAGTGCTACGGTCTGGATCTGAACTCTCACCTACTAACTCTAAGAACACTAAGAATCTCTGAAGGAGAGAGCTCCCCAGAAGTCATTCTGTCTAATCAAAACTTAAACAAAAATTCCTCTCTAATATCCTCACCAAGAGGTGGTTATCTAAACATTGCTTGAAGACCTCTATTGAGGAGGGAGTCACTACTAAGGCAGGAAAGTCATTCACCTTTTAGTGAGTTTTTCCTTGCATTGAGCCTAATTCTACCTCTTTGCAACTTCTACCCATTGCTTGGCTCCAGAGGGTAGAATAAATCTAATCCTTCTTCCCATGACAGATATTCCACAAATAACTTGAATCCAAACACCTTTATCAATTACTTATTAAGTGTCAAGCACCAGGGATACAAATGCAAAAGCATAGCTAGGCCTTGCTCTTGAGGACCTAAAATTTTGGGGGTCAAGATAGGCCTCTTATTATAAGAAGTAATACTTGAGAGGATCTTTGAAGGAAGCAAAGGATTTCAAGAGGATTTGCCAGACAGGGTGGACAGCCTGGTTAAGTATAAAAAGGCAGGAAATGGAATGACAGGTAAGAAGAAGAGTAAGTGGGCCAGTGTCTCTGGAACTGCAAAGTTTGTGGATAATGACAGTGAACACTTAGCCGCTGTGCATACTTTTCCAGGCTTTTAAACCTCTCAATCAACGAGCCTTTATTATTAAGCATCTACAATAGACCAGAGCCATGACTGGAAATACAAAGACAAACAAGAACAACAAAGAGCCCACATCCTTGAGGAGCTGACAGTCCAACTTAGAGAGATACTCTGTACGTACAAATGCACACAAAAATAAATAAAAATAATTACAATAACTCGTGGAGAAGGTGCTAGCAGATGGGGAAGAAGGAAAGGTTTCATGTAGAAGGTAGCCCTCAAGCCAAGCCTGGAAAGAAACCAGGGATCCTAAAACTCAGAAGTGAGAAAACAGTGATCCCTGAAATAGGGAGAAAGCCAGTGCAGAGACAAAGATAGGCGAGGGAGTGTCTTAGAGGATGAACAGCAAAGGTCCATTTGGATGCACTATTGGGGGCAGGAAGGGGAATCATGTTTGTCTAAGAAGACAGGAAAGGGAGGTTGAGGTCAGGTCATAAAAGGCTTCAAACATCAGAGAGGAATTTCTATTTGATCCCAGAAAAACAGGAAGTCAATGAAGTAAGGGACTTGCATGAACAGATTTATGCTTAGGGAATATCACATTGATAGCCAAGTGGAGGATGAATTGGAAAAGGGAGAGATTCTGGGAAGACTCTGGGTAGAGAAAAGGGATCAAGGACACATTATCTATCCTTTATTTGGTTGCCAAGCAATCTTCCAAAAGCAGAGACAAGGGGGGTGGAGTCAAGATGGCGGAGTAGAAAGACTCACGTATGCTAGCTCCGAACCCACAGCCAATATATTTCCTACATATTTCCAATTTCCTATATTCCCCACGAATTCTGGAGAACTGCAAGGTGTGCAGAAACACAGTAGAAAAGATTTCCATTCCACAGAGCCCTGGAGAGCCGTCCCCAGGGTCCGTCATGCTCCGGACAGTGGAGTCCACCCCAGCGCTGCCCTGGCCGCGGCCCCAGAGGAGCGGATCCGAGCAGGCTTCAGGGAGAGAACATCCGGCAGCCGGGAAGGTCCCTCCGCCCACAGACGCTACAGGTCAGTGAGAGAGAGGCTGGGCTGGCTGAGAGGGGAGCGGGGTGTCTCCGTGACTCGGCCCCCTTGGGAGGCAGTGGCAGAGGGAGCGGGAGAGGCAGGAGCAGAGGCTCGGGACTCCCCAAGCAGGCAGGCAGAAGCTCAGGTCTCCGCATAAACCCCCTCAGGGAACTGAGCCTGGGAGGTGGCCCTGCCCCCACTCGCTCCATTACTGAAGGTCTCTGCATAAAGCCCCTGAGGGAACTGAGCCTGGGAGGCGGCCCTGCCCCCACCCCAGCACCAGAACTTAAGCTCACATTGAATAGCAGTCACAGCTGCCTCGGAAAGCCCATTTGAATCTCAGACCCCAAGCACTAGCTGGGTGGATCTAGGCGGGGGTGCAGAGGAATCTCAGAAGTCAAGTAACTGGCTGGGAAAATGCCCAGAAAAGGGAAGAAAAATAAGACTACAGAGAGCTTCTTTGAGCAGGTGCAAATGTTCCCGCCTTTCAATTCTGATGATGAGGAAATATTCTTACCATCAGGGAAAGACATGGAAGGCGGGGCCTCTGTATCCCAGACATCCCAGGGTGATGTCTGGTGGGCTCAGGCCTTGGAAGAGCTCAAAAAGGATTTTGAAAATCAAGTTAGACAGGTGGAGGAAAAACTGGGAAGAGAAATGAAAGAGATGCAAGAAAAGTATGAAAAACGAATCAATACCCTGCTAAAGGAGACCCAAAAAAAATGCTGAAGAAAAAAACACCTTGAAAAATAGATTCACTCAATTGCCAAAAGAGGTTCAAAAAGTCAATGAGGAGAAGAATGCTTTCTAAAGCTCACTGAAGAGAATAGTTCTCTCAAAATTAGAATGGAACAGATGGAGTCTAATGACTTTCTCAGAAACCAAGAAATCACAAAACAAACCAAAAGAATGAAAAAATGGAAGAGAATGTGAAATATCTCATGGGAAAAACAACTGACCTGGAAAATAGATCCAGGAGAGACAATTTAAAAATTATGGGACTACCTGAAAGCCATGATCAAAAAAAGAGCCTAGACATCATCTTCCATGAAATTATCGAGGAAAACTGCCCTGACATTCTACAACCAGAGGGCAAAATAAGTATTGAAAGAATTCATCGATCACCACCTGAAAGAGATCCAAAAAGAGAAACTCCTAGGAACATTGTGGCCAAATTCCAGAACTCCCAGCTCAAGGAGACAATCTTGCAAGCAGCTAGAAAGAAACAATTCCAGCATTGTGGAAATAAAATCAGGATAACACAAGATCTAGCAGCTTCTACATTAAGGGATCGAAGGGCATGGAATAGGATAATCCAGAAGTCAAAGGAACTAGGAATCAAACCAAGAATCACCTACCCAGCAAAACTGAGTATAGTACTTCAGCAGAAAATATGGTCTTTCAATGAAACAGAGGACTTTCAAGCATTCTTGATGAAAAGACCAGAGCTGAAAAGAAAATTTGACTTTCAAACACAAGAATGAGAAGAAGCATGAAAAAGTAAACAGCAAAGAGAAGTCATAAGGGACTTCCCAAAAGTGAACTGTTTACATTCCTACATGGAAAGACAATATTTGTAACTCTTAAAACTTTTCAATATCTGGGTAGTTGTTGGGACCACACACACACACACACACACACACACTCACACACACGTACACATGTATATGCATACACACACATGCATGCACATACAGAGACAGAGAGCACAGACTTAATTAAATAGGATGGGACCATATCTTAAAAGAAATTAAGGTAAATGGTGAGAGAGAAAGGTAGGGGGAGGAAAGAGGGTGAAATGGAATGGGGTGAATTATATGTCATTCAAGAGGCAAGCAGGAGACTTTTTAGTGGAGGGAAAAAGAGGAGAGTTGAGAAAAAAAACAAGAAGTTTACCCTCATCACATTCGACTAAAGGAAGGAATAAAATGCACACTCATTTTGGTATGAAAAGCTATCTTACAATACAGGAAAGTGGGGGAGAATGAGATAAGCAAGGGGGGGAATGATGGAAGGGAGGGTAATGGGAGGAGGGAGCAATTTGAAGTCAACACTTGGGGAGGGATAGGATCAAAAGACAGAATAGAAACAATGAGGGGTAGGATAGGATGGAGGGTAATTCAGTTAGTCTTACACAACACGACTATCGTGGAAGTCATTTGCAAAACTACACAGATAGGGCCTATATTGAATTGCCTGCCTTCTCAAAGGGAACAGGTGGGGAGGGAGGGATGGGGAGAATTTGGAACTCAAAGTTTTAGGAACAACTGTTTAGTATTGTTGTTGCTACTAGGAAAGAAGACATACAGTTAATGAGAAATAGAAAGTCATCTGGCCCTATAGGACAAAACAGAAGATGGGGACAAGAGAAGGGAGGGATGATAGAAGAGAGGGCAGATTGGTGATAGGAAAAATTAGATTGCTTGGTGTATTGGGGTGGAGGGAGGGGATAAAAGGGGAGAAAATTTGGAACCCAAAACTTTGTGAAAATGAATGTAAAAAGTTAAATAAATAAATTTTTATTTAAAAAAAAAAAATCTTCCAAAAGCACAAATCTGACCAGTGTCACTCCCTTATTCAATAAACTCCAGTGGCTTCCTATTACCTACAGGATTAAATATGAAATCTTGTTTGGCTTTTAAAGCCCTTCCTACCTTTCTACTTACACTTTGCTCCCTTCTATAGACTGTGATCCAGTAATACCAGCCTTCTTTACGTATATATATATATTTATTTTTCAGTTCTTAACATTCACTTCCACAAGAATTTGAATTGAGCAGGAGGAAGCCAAGATGGCAGAGTAGAAAGACTCACGTATGCTAGCTCTGAACCCACAGCCCATAAATTTTCTGTAAAAAGAACTCCCCACAAATTCTAGAGCAGTGCAAGCCACACAGCAACACAGTGGAGGAGACTTCCGTTCCAGAGAGCCCTGAAAAACCGGCACCAAAGGTCCATCGCACACCAGACAGCAGAGCCCACCCCTGCCCTGCCCTGGCCGCAGCCCCAGAGGAGCAGATCTGAGCAGGCTTCAGGGATGGAATCTCTGGCAGCCGCGAAGGTCCCTCCACCCACAAGTGCTACAGGTCAGTGAGAGAGACTTCTGGGCTGGCTGAGAGGAGAGCAGGGTGTCTCCATAACTCCAGCCCCCCTCGGGAGGAAGCAGCAGAGGCAGAGGAAGTGGTGGCCCGGCACTCCCGGAGCAGACTGGAGTTCTGCTCCATTTCTGAAGATCTCTGCATAAAGCCCTTGAGGGAACTAAGCCTGGGAGGCGGCCCTGCCCCCACCTGAGCACCAGAACTTAAGCTCACATTGAATAGCAGCCGTGGCCTGCAGCTGAAAGCCCTGAGGCTGGGGAGCAGCATTTGAATCTCAGACCCCAAGCACTAGCTGGGCGGATCTAGGCAGGGATGGAGGGGAATCTCAGGAGTCAAGTAACTGGCTGGGAAAATGCCCAGAAAAGGGAAGCAAAATAAGACCATAGAAGGCTACTTTCTTGGTGAACAGATGATGTTTCCTCCTTTCATTTCTGATGAGGAGGAACAATGCTTACCATCAGGGAAAGACATAGAAGTCAAGGCCTCTGTATCCCAAACATCTGAAATAGATATCCAATGGGCTCGGGCCATGGAATAGCTCAGAAAGGATTTTGAAAATCAAGTTAGACAGGTGGAGGAAAAACTGGGAAGAGAAATGAGAGAGATCCAAGAAAAGCATGCAAAACGGATCAATACCCTGCTAAAGGAGACCCAAAAAAAAGCTGAAGAAAATAACACCTTGAAAAATAGGCTCACTCAATTGGCAAAACACGTTCAGAAAGCCAATGAGGAGAAGAATGCTTTCAAAAACAGAATTAGCCAAATGGAAAAAGAGGTTCAAAAGCTCACTGAAAAAATAGTTCTCTCAAAATTAGAATGGAACAGATGGAGGCTAATGACTTTCTGAGAAACCAAGAAATTACAAAACAAAACTAAAAGAATGAAAAAATGGAAGAGAATGTGAACTACCTCATTGGAAAAACAACTGACCTGGAAAATAGATCCAGGAGAGACAATTTAAAAATTATGGGACTACCTGAAAGTCATGATCAAAAAAAGAGCCTAGACATCATCTCTCATGAAATTATCAAGGAAAACTGCCCTGAGATTCTAGAACCAGAGGCAAAATAAGTATTGAAGAAATCCATCGATCACCGCCTGAAAGAGATCCAAAAAGAGAAACTCCTAGGAACATTGTGGCCAAATTCCAGAATTCCCAGGTCAAGGAGAAAATCTTGCAAGCAGCTAGAAAGAAACAATTCCAGCATTGTGGAAATACAATCAGGATAACACAAGATCTAGCAGCTTCTACATTAAGGGATCGAAGGGCATGGAATAGGATATTCCAGAAGTCAAAGGAACTAGGACTCAAACCAAGAATCACCTACCCAGCAAAACTGAGTATAATACTTCAGGGGAAAATATGGTCTTTCAATGAAATTGAGGACTTTCAAGCACTTTTCTTGATGAAAAGACCAGAGCTGAAAAGAAAATTTGACCTTCAAACACAAGAATGAGAAGAAGCATGAAAAAGTAAACAGCAAAGAGAAGTCATAAGGGACTTACCAAAGGTGAACTGTTTACATTCCAAATGGAAAGACAATATTTGTAACTCTTAAAACTTTTCAGTATCTGGGTAGTTGTTGGGACCACACACACACACACACACACACACACTCACACACACTCACACACACACGTACACATGTGCACGCACACACACGTACACACATGCAGGCACATACAGAGACAGAGAGCACAGAGTGAATTGAATAGGATGGGACCATATTTTAAAAGAAATTAAGGTAAACGGTGAGAGAGAAATGTAGTGGGAGGAGACAGGGTGAAATGGAATGGGCTAAATTGTATCTCATTCAAGAGGCAAGCAGGAGACTTTTTAGTGGAGGGAAAAAGAGGAGAGATGAGAAAAAAATATGAAGTTTACCCTCATCACATTCGACTAAAGGAAGGAATAAAATGCACACTCATTTTGGTATGAAAACCTATCTTACAATACAGGAAAGTGGGGGAGAAGGAGATAAGCAGGGTGGGGGGATGATGGGAAGGAGGGCAATGGGAGGAGGGAGCAATTTGAAGTCAACACTCTTGGGGAGGGACAGGATCAAAAGACAGAAGAGAAACAATGGGGAGCAGGATAGGAATGGAGGGAAATACAGTTAGTCTTACACAACACGACTATTATCGAAGTCATTTGCAAAACTACACAGATAGGGTCTATACTGAATTGCCTGCCTTCCCAAAGGAACAGGTGGGGAGGGAGGGATGGGGAGAATTTGGAACTCAAAGTTTTAGGAACAACTGTTGAGTATTGTTCTTGCTATTAGGAAATAAGAAATACAGTTAATGGGGAATAGAAAGTCATCTGGCCCTACAGGACAGAAGAGAAGATGGGGACAAGAGAAGGGAGGGATGATAGAAGAGAGGGCAGACTGGTGATAGGGAAAATTAGAATGCTTGGTGTATTGGGGTGGGGGGAGGGGATAAATGGGGAGAGAATTTGGAACCCAAAATTTTGTGAAAATGAATGTGAAAAGTCAAATAAATAAATTTATATTAAAAAAAGAAAAGAAAAAAAAGAATTTGAATTGAAAATTTTCCCCTAATCTCTCCCGAACCCCTACCCTAAGACAGCATGCACCCCTTCTTCCAGTCTGTCCTCCCTTCTATTACTCACCCTTCTTCCATCCCCCTTCCCCTCTATTTTCCTGTAGGACAAAATAGATTTCTATACTCCATTGCCTGTATAGTGTAATTTCCACTTGCATGCTAAAACAATTTTTAACATTCATTCCTAAGGCTTTGAGTTCCATATTCTCTCCCTTCCTCCCCACTCACCCTCACTGAGAAAACAAGCAATTCAATACAGGTCATACATGTATAAAAATGCAAAGCACTTCCATAATAGTTATATTGTAAAAGACTAACCACATTTCCCTCTATCCTATCCTGCCCTTCATTTCTTCCATTCTCTCCCTTGACCTGTCCTCCCACAACAGCGTTTACTTCTGATTATCCCTTTCCCCAATATTCTGTCCTTTCTATTATCTTCCCTCTCCTATCCCCTTCCCCCTTGACTTCCTGCAGGGTAAAATAGATTTCCATATTCAATTGAGTGTCTGTTATTCCCTCCTTAAGCCAAATCCCATGAGAGTAAGGCTCAATTATTTCCTTTCATCTCCCCCCTCTTCCCCTCCATTGTAGAAGCTCTTTCTTCCCTCTTGTATGTGAGATAATTTGCTACATTCTACCTCTCTCTTTCTCTTACTCCTAGAACATTTCATTCAATAGCAAATTTTTTTTAGGTATTCTTCCTTCATATTCAGTTCACTCTGTCCCCTGTCTATATGTCTGTACATATATATATACATACACACATAAACACATGTACATATACATACCTACACATATATAATATACACATACATACATATCCATATATACCTACATATCCCTATATATCCATATATACCTACATACATATCCATATATACCTACATATATGTATTCCCTCTAACTACTCAAACACTGAAAAAAGTCACGTGAGTCACAAATAACATCTTTCCATGTAAGAATGTAAATAGTTCAACTCTAATGAGTTTCTTAAGGCTTTTCTTTCCTGTTTACCTTTTCATGTTTCTCTTCATTCTTGTATTTGAAAGTCAATTTTTCTATTCAGTTCTGGTCTTTTCAACAAGAATGCTTGGAAGTACTCTATTTCATGAAAATTCCATTTTTTTCCCCTGAAGTATTATACTCAGTTTTGCGGGGTAGGTGATTCTTGGTTTTAATTTTATTTCCTTTGATCTCTGGAATATCATATTTCAAGTCCTTCGATCCCTTAGTGTAGAAGTTGCTAAATCCTGTGTTATACTGATTATATTTCCACAATCCTTGAATTGTCTCTTTCTGGCTGCTTGTAATATTTTCTCCTTGACCTGGGAACTCTGGAATTTAGCTACAATAATCCTAGGAGTTTTCCTTTTGGGATCTCTTTCATGAGGTGATGGGTGAATTCTTTCCATTTCTATTTTACCCTCTGGTTCTAGAACATCAGGGCAGTTTTCCTTAATAATTTCTTGGAAGATGATGTCTAGGATCTTTGTTTCATCATGGATTTAGGTAGACCAGCAATTTTTAAATTATCTCACCAGGATCTGTTTTCCAGATCAGTTGCTTTTCCATTGACATATTTCACATTGTCTTCCATTTTTTCATTCTTTTAGTTTTGTTTTATTATTTCTTGGTTTCTCATAAAGTTGTTAGCTTCCATCAGCTCCCTTCTAATTTTTAAAGAACTGTTTTCTTCAGTGAGCTTTTGAACCTCCTTTCCCATTTGGCTAATTCTGCTTTTTAAAGCATTCTTCCCCTCATTGGCTTTTTGGACCTCTTTTGCCATTTCGATTAGTCTATTTTTAAAGGTGTTATTTTCTTCAGCATTTTTAGGGGGGTCTCCTTTGGCAGGTTGTTGACTTGCTTTTCATGATTTTCTTGCATTGCTCTCACTTTTCTTCCCAATTTTTCCTTCACCTCTCTTACTTGATTTTCAAAATCCTTTTTGAGCTCTTCCATGACCTAAGACCACTGCATATTTTGGGGATGGGTTTTGGATGTAGAAGCCTTTACTTTGATGTCTTCCTCTGATGGTATGCTTTGTTCTTCCTCATCCAAAAGAATGGAAGAAAATATCTATTCACCAAGAAAGTAACCTTCTACAGTCTTATTTTTTCCCCTTTTTTGGGCATTTTCCCAGCCAGTTATTTGAGTTTTGAGTCCTTTGTCAAGCAGAGGGTATATTCTAGGGACCTGTAAGTTCTTTCTCAGTTCCTCCAAGGTGGCACAATCAAGGGAGAGGAGTTCACTCCTCTCTTGGCCTGAGCTCTGGTCTGGGAAAAACCACAAGCGCTCTTTTCTGCCCAGAATCTGTGAGTAAGATTCCCTCTCCAGAGCCTCCACCAACTCCACCACGACAGTGCTCCTCCTCACCTCAGAGTCACCACTCAGGGCTGAGATTCAGATCAGCCACTTGATTCACCCAGGGTCTTTAGGCTGAGGGCTCCAAAAATGTATGCTGCTGTTGCCCTGAGGCTGTGGCTGGGGCTGGGGTAGACCATTCCTTTCTCACCCAGGTGAAAGAGCTTTCTTACTGACCTTTGAAGCTGTCTTTGGCATTTATGGGTTGAAAATTCTGGGAACCGCACCTGCTACCCGTGATTCCATGCCCTGAAGCCTGTTCCATGTCCTTGTCCTTGCCATGCTGTGCCATAGGTGGGCTGCACTCCTCTCTGAGCCCAGCTCAATAGACCTTTCCTTCAGTCTTCTGGGCTGTCTTCGACTGGAGATCTCTTTCATTCTGTCGTTTTGTGACTTCTGCTGCTCTAGAATTTGCTTAAAGTCATTTTTTACAGATATTTTATGGGCTACGGGAAGAGAGTTAGAGTAGGTCCATCTTTCTACTCTGCCATCTTGGCTCTTCCCCCAATACCAGCCTTCTTGCTGCTCCTTGAACATGACATTCCATTCCATGACTGACTCCCTGCCTTTTCACTGCCTGTTCTCCATCCCAGGATGCCTCCCTCCTCATCTTTGCCCCCTGGCTTCTCTCAAGATTCAGCTCAAATCCCTTCTGTAGGAAGATTTTCTTTCCCCCTTTGTCCCCATCCAGTTCCTTCCCTCAGATATTACCTTCCATTTGTATATATCTTGTATCTAAATAGTTACTTGTAAGTTGCCTCTCCCATTACAATGTGAGCTCTTAAAGGGCTTTTTGCCTTTCTTTGCATGCCCAGCACTTAGCAATATCCCAAGTACTTAGTAAATGCACAATGTGATTGAAGCACAGGATACAGTGGATAACCTTGGCACCTTTCATGTCTGACCAAGCTCCAAGCTCCACAGTGCCTGCTTCATGACCCTTGGAACAAACTGTTCTCATCCGCCAGTTCTGGGGGAAGTCTTCGCGTGATTAAGGTAGACGTCCCCCTAACTCTCCAGTGGGTTTCCAAGACCTGTTGATTACTTTCAACCTGGTGTAGCCCATCTGCCAGCTTTACCAAAATGTGGCCATAGCATCCTGCAACCCCTTAGAGGCACAGGTGAGAGCTGACAGGTGGACGAGTGACCCTGAGAGGGCTCAGAAAGCCCTCCCACCAGAAGTGTTGGTCCTCTAGGAGTACACCATAACGCATAATAAGTACTTATTGATTTGACTTGATTTACTATGACTTCCAATATCTCTATCCCTCAGTGCTAATTTATCTTCACTTTCCTCCCTTCCTAATCACAACTTTGTAGTTAACCAAATAAACTCTATGTTGGCCAACATTCCCTAATTTCTTGTCCTATCTCTGCTCTTGCCTGGCCAATCCCCAGCCCTGGGCACCACATGCCTCCTACACTCCTATTCACTTGCTGCTGAACAGAGCCAAAGGAAGTCAAGCAATCAAGATTACTAGATGCATTACAGATCTGTTATCTAATGTCAGCTGTGCCTCACGTCAGCAAGGCAATCTTTTCATGCATCCCTAACTGATTTTGTCCTCACTCCTTCCCACAGAAACACCCCATACAGCCCTTCTCAGGGCTGCTCCTCCACCACTGGTGTCTACCTGTCACTCAACTCTCACCAAGAAGCTGTGGCATGTGCAGTGGTCATATCCTGGAAAGAACTATCTGCTGAGAAGGGCTAAACCAGGTTGACGGTAACCAAAAGACCTCAAACCCAAGCACTGCTGGAAGATTACTTTGGAAATCAAGTGAAGGATAGACTGGAGAGGGGAAGAGGAAGAATAGTTTTAGGAAGGAAAAGGCACAGGGCAAATTGCATACAGAATGTTGTAATCAGAGAAAGGAACTTCAAAGTTTCTGAACATAGAAGCAGCACACTTGAGGGTGATGGTGAGATCCTTCTGTGGAGTGGTGTGGAGGAGCAGGTCATGGGAGTTGAGGAGATTACAGAATTGGAAGGCTAAGATGTTTGAAAGAACATTGACATGTATGCTGAAAGCCCCTCGTATGAGGGTAGGAGTTAGGGGTAAAGAGGAAGACTGTGAGACAGGTAATGAATTCCTTAAGGAAAGAGAGAGAATGACTTGGGGCTGGTAGATAACTGCCTGTAGGATCTGGAACTGGTGACAAATTTTTCTTACCAAAGCCTGACCAAGAATTCCTTCTATAACACTTCAAATAAACAGTGACCCATGTTCTGTTTGAAGAACTCCAATGAGGAGGAATCCACTATGCCCCCAAAATAGACTATTTTACTTTTGGGCAGCTCAAAGTACTATATAAGCAAATGTGTCCTTTCATCAAGTCTAAATCTAACCCTTTGCAATTTCATTCTGGCCTCTGGGGCCAAGAAACTAAGTCTAATCCCACTTCTATAAACTAGTCCTTCAAATATGTGATGATAGATATATAGGCTAGACTTTCCAAATTCCTTCAGCCATCCTCATAGGGCATGTTTTCTAAGCCTTATCACCCTGATCTGAATTTTTTCAGTTTATTTAGGTACTTCTTAAAATGTAATCCTCAGAAATTAATATAGGACCCATGACAGGATCCAGTTAGGGCAAAATAGAACAGGATCATTATCTCACTTATTCTGGATACTCTGCCAAGGATAGTGTTAAGGTTTTTGGCTGCCATATCAACTGTTACTGAGTTTGTAGTCCATTAAAACCATTTCTATTTCACACAGAAATAGTTATCTAGTCATATCCATTCCATCTTATATTGGTGAAGTGGATTTTGGGTACTCAAGTGTAGAACTCTTACTAGGGATGTTGAGGTCCCATATATACTAAAATATTTACAGTACTTCTTAGGTTATGAATTTCATAGCATCTTTTATGATAACAGAAAGTTAGAAATAAAAGTGAGTAGTGAAAACAATATTAAGAGGAAGCCAAACTAAAAATAATTGCATCAACCAATCTTGGTCCTGGAGAGGAGATGATGAAACCTACTTCCCTCTGGTTGACAGAAAGGTGAGAACAAGCACAGAGTTTTCCTTCACCGCATTAGTGACTGGGAAAGTGTGAGAGCATTATCCACTATTCACAGTCTGTGCAAGCATGCCCCCATGAAACAAGCATACAGGGCTGTGTGCTTGCTCCCATGCTGTCTAGCATGATGTTTTCAGAAGGTGGCAGATGATGAAGGTGTCAGACACCTTCAGCTAGGACAAAAAATGACATCGAGGTCAGCAACCACACTAAAGGTAAATTACCAACTTGAAAAGGCTACAAGCCAAGACTAAAGTGGAGGGAAAGTTGATACATGACTTTTTGTTTGCAGACAATTGTGTACTCAATGCAACCTCTGAGGCTGAGATGCAAGAGAGTCTAGGTCAATGCCCTGCCACTTGTGCTAATTTTGGCCTGACATGCAACACCAAGAAAATAGAGGTTCTCCACCAGCCAGCATCACACCATCCATATGTGGTGCCACTGGTTACAGTAAATGGAGAAATTTTGAATGCTGTGGATAAGTTCACTTACCTTGGCCATATACTTTCTAGGATGTACATATGGACGATGAGGTTGATGCACACATTGCCAGAGATAACTCAGTGTTTGGGAAGCTCCAAAGGAAAGTGTGGGAAAGAAGAGGTATTAGGCTGCCTACCAAACTGAAGGTCTACAGGGTGTTTGTGTTGCTCTCATTGCTGTGAGCAAGAAACTCAATCAATTCCATTTGAATTGTCTTACAATGAAGATCCCCTGGCAATATAAGGTACTGGACACCGAGGTCTTTTCTCAAGCTGAACTATCAAACATTCAAAATCTTAGGGCAGACAGTACAACTTCAATGATTACATTGATTACATTGTTTCAATGCCAAATGTACATTTGCCTAAAAGACTATTTTATGAAGAACTCACACAAGGCAAGAGCTCACACAGAGGTCAGAAAAAGTGATACAAAAACAGTCTCAAGGTTTCTCTGGAGAACTTTGGAATTGATTGTACAATATGGGAAAACAAGACTGTCCAACATGGTATGCCCTTATCAGAGAAGTCGCTGTGCTCCATGAGTGAAGCAGAATTGTAGTAGCTCAAAAGAAATGTGAGATGCACAAATTTAGAGACATCTCCATCCCAAATGTTCATAAAAACTATTTGTGCCTGACCTGTGGTAGAGCCTTCCGAGCTGATACTGGTCTGATCAGCCACAGTTGGACACACTGTACATTGACCTCAACATAATAATGTCATTTTGGTTATCTTAAACTATAAAGGGCAACCAACCAGAAAGGTGAGGAACCATGAGTATAGAGTGTTATATATGTTTGTCTGAAAGCAGTGGTTTTTTTCCCAATTAATTCTACTTAACTGTTTGCCTTTGTTACAAGGGAGATTCAACTAAAGGAAAAGGTTTAGAAAATCACTGATATTAAAAGTCAAAAGGCATCAATAAAACTTTTTTAAAATTCATCTTATTCTATTCATCCCATTTTTCTTCATCCAAGTCATTGACAAAAATATTGGAAAACACAAATCAAGAACAGATCCCATCGACAAAAATATTGGAAAACACAAATCAAGAACAGGGCACTCCACTTAGAAATTTCCCTCCAAGTTTACATTGTCCTATTAACAACTACCCTGAGTCTGGTCATTCAACCAGTTCCAAATCCACCTAACCTAGGGAGAAGATTCATGTCACCTTTGTAATTGTTTGTTTGAGTCTCAAGATTTGATTTAACTCAATTTACTCCAAGAACTATGTAATAGCTAAGATGTTACTGGACAAATATGACTGTGCTAAGTGCTAGGAATACAAACAGAACAAGAAGAAAGAACCTGTCCTTCATCAGCACCCATTCTATTTGGGGAAGAGGGTACATAAAGGAGAGTAAGCTACAGGGTGGGTGGCAAGTCCCAGGACTCCTTACAGGATGTCCTCATACTTCCACAATCTGGCTCTCTCCCAGTTTTAGGTGTCCCTGCTCACTTACAATCACTCCTCCTCCAGCCAGACTACTAAGCTTGCCAAGTTCCCCCTTTCTCTTCCTTCCCTCTGGGCTCTTGCTGACCATTTTTTTCCAGAGATGTGACCAAGGATCTCAGAACTTAAGAGTCAGAAGGAATTTAGAGATCATCTAGTTCAGAGATTCCCAAACTTATCTGGTCTACCATCCTCTTTTCAAAAAAAAAAAAAAAATTACTCAGTGCCTCCTTTAATGGTCCGTGGTTTTTTTTTATATTTGTGTCATTTCAAAAGAACATAAAATATATTTTTAAATGATCCATCTTAAACTTAATATTTTATTGTAAATTTGTGGGGTTTTCCTGCATTGAAATTTTGATGATACAATATTGTGTCATATAACTGTATAATACTGTATTGTAAATAAGTCATTACACACATATTCCTGGTGATGCATGCTGCACTTCCTGATAATGCACAGCATGCTTACCTTCCAACACTTGCTTGCTAAGATCTGTCAGGGGCCTTGACTAGTAATTGGTTATATCTTGCATTTTGTGTAGAAGGCCAGGGTGGACTGCGGTTGACAAGATCGGGATAGACCTTCAGGGAAACTGTTCTTTGAGGCTGTGCTCATTATTATCTGGAATGGCTCTCCAAGACCCCCAGATGTTGCTGTCTCCGTGAGACAAACAAGAGAAATACAGAAAACAAGGGATATGTAAAATAGATGCCCTCTAGGCTCACAGTCTGATTATATCAGTCTTATAAGACTAATTTAATTACTAGGGTGGAGACAAGCAGAATGTCAGATGGGCTTACAGTTTCTGTCTATAAATACCCGGACCCTCAGATCAATAAAGTGGAGTTGGTCTATCATCTCCTGCCTCCCCGTATCTTTCTTCTTCACCACATCACCGAGCTGTGTAGGGACGCAGGCTGTCCGCTACAATTTTGCATGTTTATTTGGAAAATAATGTAATTACTATGACTTTAACTCTTATATAACAGAAACATATACTCATGGTTTTTCAAAATTTTCTTCTCTTCTTTCCTTATGCTTCTACTGCCCACCTTATTTTTATTCAACAGCCTCCCCAATTATACCTGAGGCTATTGCGGCTCCACTGGATCATCCCAGCACCCTCCAGGGGGAGTGGGAACCTCTGAATCCTAGTTTGACACTTTTGTTTTACAGAAGAGGAAACAGAAGCATAAGGAAGTCAGGCAATTTGCACATATGTAAACAGCAGAATTGATAGTCAAACTCAGCTCTAAAATGGTTCTAGAATAAACATTCTTTTTTACCATGCTAGACTGTCTCTATGATCATAAACTTAATTTTTTTTTAAGAAAAAGAAACTGAGACTCAGAAAGGTAAAGCCACTTACCTGGGATTATATAGCTACTTAGGATTTTATATGTGTGTGTATGTGTATATACATACATATATATACATATATACATACACACATACAAACACACACACACATATATGTGTGTGTGTGTGTGTATATATATATGTATGTATATGTATGTATGTATGTATAATTATTTATTTATTTTTGTGTTCCCAGCACTTAGCACAGTACCTTCTTCATACCGTTGTTCAGTTGTTAGGTTGTGTCTGACTCCAGGGAGTTCTCTCTGCAGATACCAGAGTAGTTTGCCTTATCCTTCTTCAGTGGATTAAGGCAAATAGAGATTCAGTGATTTGCCTAGGGTCATACATCTAGTGATTGAGGCTGGATTTGAACTCTGGTCTTCCTGACTCCAGGCTCAGGACTGTATCCATTTGAGCCATCTAGCTGCCACTTTATATATTGTAGGCGTTTTGTTATTATTTTAAAAATATTTATTAGTTCACATTAATATAGTACCTTAAGGCTTATGAAGTGTTTCCTCACAACAATCCTGTGATGTAAAGGTCTATTAGCTATTTTGCATATTAATATGCTTGAGGCAAGAAAAATGAAAGGTGCAGGACAAATTCACCTAAGTCTTAAGTAAAGGAGCCAAGGCTCAGACCCAAGTCCTCTGGCTTTAACCCCAGTGCTCCTGCCTCAACACCACATTGTTCTTCCCAGTGACATATTCCCAGAACCTGATTTTCTGACTGCAGAGTTCTTGGTTGTCCAGTTGTTTGGAAACAGCACTAAGCCTATACCTCCTATAACCTCAATTCATCAGTAACATGTGCAACAGAGGTCTTCACTGGGAGACAGTTCCAGGTTGTCACCACTCCCAGAGGATATGGCCAAATCATCTCTTAGCAGAAATGGTCTGTGGCCAACTTTGCCAATCATTTCTCTTTGAGCTTAGGATTTGGGGGTGGGAATTGGGGAAAAAGAGGGAGAGAAGGGCAGGCGAGCATGGAAATCAAGCACCTTAGGTCTGTCCCAACAGTTACTACATCTGGTTGTTTACTGAGCCTGAAGAATTCCACTGTGTGGGTTGTTCTGTTCCTTCTAGAAGAACAGGAAAATAAGAAAACAAGCTTGACCTCGATGCACTGAAACAAACCACCCCGTCTGTCATCCTTCCTAGTGCAAAGGTAAAGTACATGCCTTGGCTGCATGGAGGGACAGTTAACTGCCCCCCTCCCCAACCTCTATCCTGTTCATTGCCTACACAGAATGGGTGGGAAAAACAGCTAGACACCAAAAAATGGGGCTCTCACCTTCTGTCAGTCCCTCTGGTCTTTGGCTGTGGTCTAGTGGAAAGAACAGAGGCCCTAACAACAGAAAATCTGAGCCCATCTAACATTCAATGATTTCCTAAATGCTACCACTCCAGTCCTTCTCAAGTTGGCTGTAAGCAGGCACTTCCTAATACACTGTTGTATGCTCTATCCTACCTTCCCACTTTGGGTTTAAAGGGGACTCCCTTCAGACACCTAGACTCCACAGGGTAGCACTTTCACAAAAGCTTCTTTGCCCACTCATTGGCCACCGCTGAATAAAACTCTTTTGTACTTCAGCACTTCCCAGGCTGTTGAAAACAGAGTCTAAGATGAGTCATTTGCAGCAAATGGCTTTCAAGGGTACCCCACAGATTAGGGATCAGGGCACGATTCCCAAATGCTCTAACCCTTCCCACCTCCTTCGCATGTGTGTGCTGGCTCTCCACACCTACTCATTCCTGGCTCCTCCGCCCAGTGACAAGGGCCCTCACTGGTGGGCTGCTGGGCAGTGTTATGCAAATATCTGCCCAGAAAGAACTGGTCAGACATCAACTAATTTGTATTATCTCAATGCTACTTCCAGAAGGAAAATGGATGGCTCATGGGGCCTTTGGATGTAGTAAGGCTCCTAAGGACCAACTGGCCAACTCAGAGGATTACATGTTGAGCTGTTCTAAGATTGGCATCTCATCAAGGGCAAGTCTCTGAATCAGTCAGATGGAGCATTAGTCAGGGAACTTGGGAACAATATGTTACATACCAACCAGCTAATTATGGTGGCTGTACCACTGTATCGCTGACTCAGACATGAGGATAGACACACGATCGCTGCTTTTGCTATTATGGCAATTATATTCTTAGGATTGCACTCATCATCACTTGGGTGTCACTGGACCCTTTGAGGTAGAAGTAGAGGGCTCCAAGTTTACCTTAGAACCTTGGCTTATGGCAATCACTAGGACAAGGAAAGCTTGTTTGTACAACAGTATTATCATCATAATGATCATTACCACCATTATTATATTAGCACAATACAGTAATGCTCTTATGAACAATAACAGCTTTTAGCTGCATGGTATTCTACAGTTTACAAAGCACTTTCCTTACAACAGCCCTGAAAGTAGGTACGGCAAGCTCTACTATCCTTATTTTATAGATAAAATGTGGTTCAGAGAGGTTTAATTCAAGACTGTTAGAGCTAGAAGGAGCCCAAAAGATTGACTAGTCCAAACCACTTATTTCACAGAAGAGTAAACTGAGGTCAAAAGAGAATAAGTGACATCCAACACACACAGCTGGTAGTAGAGTAGGCACCAAAACCCAGGTTTCCTAAGTGCAAGACAAAAACTCTAAGCTCAGTTATTTTTTTTTTAATTACACTACTCTCCCATATTAATCTCTTTCTTCTTTGACTTTTCATAGGACTTACTGTCTGAATCCCACAAGTCAACATCTACCTGATCATGGGATTTTATAATTAGAAGTGAGTGACCTTAGTGCTGATCTGCCCAACTCTCTTATTTTACAGATAAGGAGATGAAGGCTCTAAGAGGTAAAAATCACTTGCCCACAGTCAGAAAGATAATAAATAAATGGCAGAACTAGAACCTAAAACCAGGCCTTCTGACTCCAAATTCACTGATCTTCCCACTACACCAACCTATTTTTGATTCTGTCTTTGACATTTCTACTACATTTAAGAATTGGGAGGAAAGTGTTTTAGGAACTGCAAAGCACTATAAAATGGGATCTGCTGTCATCAACATTAATTTTAGTATTTTTTAGAAAGGAAAATGTAGGAGAAAACAATGCATTTGTAATGGCCACTGGGGGCTTACATTCAGGCTCCTACCAGAGAGAAGAAGAGAACACACGTCGGGTAGAAAGTGAAATGTGGCAACTGAAGAAGTTGGGGCATCAATCATCACAAAAGGGATAGAATCCTATGTCTCCATCCCTGTTCTTTCCTCATCCTATTTAGCCACTTTGCCACAGAGTAAGTAGGAGACCCTGGGGGTTAGGGATGGGGGTAGGGAGCAATGTACTTTGGCCTTATTCTTTTTTGGTGCCTTGAATGAAGTGCGTAGTTGGGGTGACAGGCACCTGGTTCATATGTATCATGACCACCTGGTGACTAGCCATATGTTTTAGAAGGTTGATAAGCTTCCCATACAGTGTTTAATCCTGGACTGGTTTCTGCCACCTCATACCCTTCTGACAGGTGACCCAGTCTTTGTCATGGGTATAGCCTGATGATAAAGAGAATGTCCAGGCAACATACTTGCTTATGCACAGAATGTCCTGGGCCCAGGCCATTTGATTTTCACAGGATCAGGTCCTATTGGCACATAACCCTTCATCCATTAATTCAATGTGTTATCAAGGAGATTCTTGTCCCTGTATTAGATGGCCTCTGAGACCCTTCCAGAGACTTGGAGATTGTGTAGTCTTGTGAAATGGTTCTCACTGCTGCCCTTGTATTCTTGTCTCCCCAGCTAGACTATGAGCTCCTATGAATGTAGGACCTAGTCTTATACAGCCACCGATGGGACCACAGAGCAAAAACTCAATTAGTATTTACCTAATTAGCCAACTGAAGTAAGAGATGTTAGCAAATTAATAAACACTTATTATTGTGGCCTCCTATGTGGCAGGCACTGCGCTAAGCACAAGGGAGTCAAAGAAAAGCAAAAGACCTTGCCCACAAGGGCAAGATTGCTCCCCAGTCTAATGGAGGAAGTTAAGGAAGGCATCATGGTAATCTTTAGGGGAGAGGAGGGAAATCTGAGAGGGGAAGGTGAGCATGGAAGTGCTGACAAGAAGAATCTTGGACATACAATGTACTTCATTAGGTCTGCCAATGTCATAGATTCCATATTTCTAAAGATTTTTATACTCCTGACCTCTGCACAGATTATCGATTACCAGCTATCTGCCAAATAATAGATATTTAACAGTCCCATATAGACTATAAGTTGGCCAAGTACAATGGAAAGATCATCAACATACAAAACAGAAGAACTGAGTTCTAGTGCTATGGCTGTTCTGATTTTCTGCGCAACTTTGGGCAAATCACTTTTCTTATCTGGGTCTTGGTTTTGTTATATGTCAAATGGAGGATCTGAATTTGTACTCAGGGTCTGCCCTAGGTTTGTGAGGTTCATTCTAAGAACTGAGCCTTTCCATTCACTTAGCTCTCAAAACGAACAGTTACATAGCAAATGCTGCCTCTAGGCAACTAAAGGGTGAAAGCAAAACCCAATATCCAATTCATGTATCCAATTCAGTAAGGTTGACTGAATGATATGATTTAGATACAGCCAGCCAGATCTCTGAAAACAGGAAGTGCAGGGAGTGAAAAGGCAGTCAAGGTCCTCTCAGGCATGCCCAGATGAGGCATACTTCTCCAGGGCTATAAGGCTTCTGGTCCTTCATCAGCTTTCTCCACTCTGATATAGCACCAACAAGATTTGCAGGGTGAGTCTTTAGCAGCAGTTAGGTTTGAGGCTGGACTGTTCTTGGTTATAAAGAGAAAAAAAAAAGCTCTATTTCTGCCATTACTCTCATCAGGAAGGGTCCACTTTCCAAGCATTCTTGAAGACTGAGAGCACTGGGCACATACACCTGTGCTCACAGAGAGTCTTTTCCAAAGTCATGATTAGGAGCATTTAGCCTGAAACACATTCAACACCCTCAAAAGGCACAGGTGAAAAAAACATGTGTGTGTGTGTGTAACATAAATGGCAGCAAAGCCTTTGAGAAAAGTTAAAAGGGAAAAAATTCTGTTAAGCTTGTGCCATGCAAATATATTACTTGGACTTTACAAGTCTATGCTTCAAAGAAAACTATTCCTTCTTATCATACAAGCAAAACCCAGTACAATAAACCACCTTAATACAAAAGTTTCTTGTACTTGGGAAAGTATTCTTTCCCATATTTGGGGGAAGAGGGAGAGGAGTCACACTTGCAATTCAGTAGACATCAGATGATGATGATTATAAAGATAGTCTGAATTACAATTTGTGCATTTCTATATTAGAAATTCATACACCAATAGTACCTTCAAAGAGAAAGTGGAACCCAGCACTCAAAATAAAGCTCTAGCTACTGAAAACAAGTCAACCATAACAAGTCTCTGACTTTGTAGGCGTTCTATGTTTGGAACTGACTCAAGGCAAAGCCCTGCCCAAGTACAGGCTAGAAGCAATCCTGCTTTGTGTTCAGCATGCTCCACCCCCCACCCCAATCAAATATACTAATCCAGCTGAAATTAGTTTAAGATAATATCAAAGCACAGCCCCATCAAAGGGCTGGTAGCCCAGGAAAAAGCTGAAGGTAAACCATTCTCTATTGTGTGCAATGTGCTTGTTAGGTGTGGAGAGAAATGGTATTATAAATAAACCTTGCTCCCTTCCCTCAAAGAACTTATAATCTAATCAGTATATAAGTCACAACATATATAAATCTATCAGTTTAAATGAAAGTGTCCAGGGAATACACTATGCTACCAGATGAGCTGAAGGACCCATCACTTCAATGATTCAACGTTTATTAAGTGGCTATTATATGCAAAGCCCAGGTTCACAAGTATTCCTAACTCTCCTAAAAGCAATTTTACTTTTAGCCTGGGACATCAGGGAAAGTGGAACCTGAACCTGGCTTTGAGAAGGTCAACAGGCAAAGATGGGAGGTATGTGGGGGAAAGTAATCACATACACAAAGACACAGACAAGTATGGGATCTGAGGGAGGAGAGGTGGGGAAACAAATGGAAGGGGAGAGAAAACACTTAGCGTAGTGCCCTGCACACAGTAGGTGCTGTATGTTGTATAAATATTATTATCTCATTTGAGCCTCACAACAACCCTAGTAGGCAGATGCTGTTATCATCCCTATTTTACAGTTGAGGAAACTGAGGCAAAGAGAGTGAAATGATTTGCCCAGAGTCACACAGCTAGTAAATGTCTGAGGCTGCATTTGAACTCAGGAATGTAAATTTTGATGGCTGAAGCCTAGCAAGATATCCTGGGTTTTACTGATAAGATTTCTTTCTTCTTCTTAAAGACCATGCCTTAAACCTAACTGACTCTGGCTCTCACAGATTGGCCCAATCACTACCTAGTGGTCATTGTTTGGGCCCTGCAAGCTCAGAGTGAATGTTCATAGAAATTGTTTCTGTGTGGGCCAGAAACCCTGAGGGTCTTCCCTTCCCGGGTTGATTTTTTTTCTAATTAGATAAAAGGGGCCATTCCGAGGCTCATGTCTTAACCAGTCTTAACTACTGAATGGGAGTTGTCTCTGTCAAAGTGAGAAGTCAGAAAGACTTCAGGTTAAAAAGGCCAAGGTCCCCCACTGCATCCTGGGCCATCTCCGGTCATCCTGATTTACATCTTGCCACTGGACCCAGATGGCTCCGGAGGAGAAAGTGAGGCTGGTGACATTTTGCACAGCCCTCTTTCGCTTAAATCCAGTTCAGCTGCATCATGACCTCATCTTCCTGATGTCATGGTCCTCTTGGAGAACAAAGGACAAACAACCACCAGCAGCCAGGAGAAGGGTCTTGTAAGCAGCACAAGGCTGCTTCTGACCCAGGGAACTGCCCCCTCAGACCCTTCCTCCGAAGCCAAGGAGTTTTACTACGCATCTCTCTGACTCAATAGGACCGGTTGGTCGGTTGTTGTCCTTCATTCTGAAGGGGACCCAATGACATCATTGTGCTACGGCCAAGTTACAGTGCGCCTGACTGTGGCTGATGGGCAGTATGAGTTGGGAATGTTCTACCCAGGTTGGGTTGAGTCGTCCGTGTGGACATTCAGGGCGGACACTCTTAAATTTGTGCATCCTGCATTTCCTTTGAGCTGTTTCAATTCTGCTTTGCTCACGGAGCCCAGCACCTTCTCTGATGAAGGCACACAAAGCTGAGCGGTCCTGTGCCAGTGTCTCCCATGTCACACAATCAATTCCAAAGTTCCTAAGAGAGACCTTGACGGTGTCCTTGTATCGCTTCTTCTGACCACCGTGTGAATGCTTGCCTGTGTGAGTTCTCCATAAAAGTCTTTTTGTATATCTCCCTGACTCAACAGCATGAGTAGATCTACCATGAAGGAAGCCAGGGCAGTCATCAAGGTTTTGTTTTCAGCTGAGATAAAGAAGGAGACTCAATGCCAAGGAATATGAATTGAGGGCAAATAGAGTTTTAGGTGGATGGATCAGAAATGGCAATGGGGCTACTGGGAGAGGAGAAAAACAGGGAAGAAAATGAGGCTGTCCTGTGATCAGCAACACAATTCTTTGTTATTGTATCCTCCATAATACCTAGGACACAGCCTTGAAAAGTACCTTACAAAACTTAAAGTGTCTTATTATGCAGTATCTCATTAATATTATAATATTGTTCTACAGCTGATGCTATGTTATTGGTAATGTGCAGTGTTATCATTAGTAATATATAACAATATATTACACTGCTAAGTGGCACAGTGAACTGAGCATTAAACCTTATGTCAGAAAGGTCAGAATTCAAATCCAGTCACAGACACTTAACTAGATGTTTAACCCTGGACAAATCACTTAACTTTTATCTACCTCGGTTTCCTCATCTGTAAAATGAGGATATTGATAGCACCCACCTCCTAGGGTGATTGTAAGAGTCAAATGAGATCATATTTGTAAACTGCTTTGCAAATTTAAAGTGTGATACAAATACCTAGTTTACATGCATCTACTAAAGATAGTGAAAGTGAAAGGGACAGTAGAGACATATCCAATTCCTTAATTGTACAAAGGAGGAAGAGAGTAAGTTCCTTGGGGGCAGGCCTGTTTCATTTCTGTCGTTGTGTCCCTAAGGCCTAGCATAATGCAAATAACTCACATTTAATGAATGCAACTTCAAGGGACGGGATCTGCCCAGTAACAGCAGGCTACTTTGGGACTAGAACCCAACCGTCTGTTACTTTTGGCAGACATCATGGTGTAGTAGAAGTGGTCCTAGACTACCTGGATCAAATCCCTCCTTTGACACATTGCCTTTGTGACTTAGGGCAAGTCATTTTAAAGTTTCAATTTTCTCATCTGCAAAATGGAGGTTAAAACAGCTCTAGTACCTATTCACTAATTTATTGAGAGGTTCAGGCAAGGTCTTGGATGTAAAGCACTTTGCAATCTTTAAAGAGATATCTAAACATTATCTATCCTGATTTAATACACTCAAACAAATGTTTATCAAGATCCTACTATGTGTCAGACAGTGTGCTAGGCACTAGAGATATAAAGGGGAATCGTTCCCAACCTCAGGTTTACATTCTACCAGGTGAATGCAAGGAAAAGGATGAGAATAGAGAGACCAGGGAAGGCCAGTCATAAGAGCCTGGAGGGAAGCCAGGGAAACTAGTGGCAGAGGTGAGGAACATGTACATTCTGGGCATAGGGTCCAGTCCAGAAGAAGGCCTGAAGAAAGGAAATGAAGTGCCAACGTTGGGCAATAGCAAGGGAAGCCAGTTTGACTGGAATGTAGAATGTGTGAAGTGGAAAAATGGAAAATCAGTCTGGAAAGGTAGGCTGAATTTTGAAGGGCCTTCAATGCCAACATAAAGCACTTGTATTTTTTCTTGGAGGCAATAGGGAGCCCCCGAAGGTCCTTGAGTAGGAGAATGATATAGTCAGGCTCAAACTTTAGGAAGACTATTTTGGTCCCCGTGTGGAGAGTGGATTAAAGGAGAGATCAGAATCCAGGAACCCAATTTTGGAGTCTAAAATAGGGCTGTGACTGTGAGAGTAGAGAAAGAAGGATCCAGGAAGGTGGAATCAACAAAATTTAGCAACTGATGAGATATGGGGATGTTCACCCAGGTGAACTAAGATAACTTTGAGGTTTTTTCTCCATTGCCAAATGAAACAGGTTTAGAATCCCACTTGGACCTTCACACTGTAAAATGGCCCAAATGCCCAATGACTTTTAGATTAACATCCTCAAAGGTTACTAAGAAGCCAAATGATCATAAAGGAATCAAGAGGAACATAGGATGGAAGCTACTTGAGGGCAGGGAGTTGGGGGGATGTTTTGTCCTTGCATCCCCAACACCTAGCACAATTCCTTTCTTGCATGTTGTACAGTAGCTCAGTCATGCCCAACTCTATGTGACTTTAGACTTTGTTCATGGGATTTTCTTGGCAAAGATACTGAAATACTTTGCCATTTCCTTCCCCAGTTGTCTCCATTTTACAGATGAGGAACTGAGGCAAATAGGGATTAAGTGGTTTGTCCAGGGTCACACAGTAAGTACCTGAAGCCAGATTTGTATTCTGATATTTCTGACTAGAGGTGTGGTAGTTTATCCACTGCACTACCTAGATGTCCCTTCGTTACTGGTAGTAGGCACTTAATAAATGTTTGTTAATATGAAAAGAAGAAACGATACAATGGGCCTAGGTGGTCCTCCAAGTAACTCATATTGGAACATGATGGATGTGGTTCAGGCAGAGAATTTTTATAGTCACTGAAGTCCTGGCAACATATTTTTGCCCATATTTGTGCACTGTAACTGCTCTGCCAAAAACTGACTGATTAACTGGTTGCTTAGTAAATCACAGGAAGAACAGCAACTCAAGAGAAGTGCAAAAATTAGATTCTCTTTGCTGTGTTTTTTGGCCCAGACCAAAAAGGGTGACACGCAATCAAAACTGCTCAGTCCTACACACCAGCAGGCCTTGCAGGGGATGAGCAAGAATGAGGAGTTAATTATAATATTCACAGCTCACCTTCTATGGGACTCTATGGGAGACTCCCAGGGTCAAGGCCTGATGCTGCTGTGAAGTGGGTTACTGTGGGTAACTCCTTTGGTCTTTCTCAGACACAGCTTCCTTCTTCCCAAGAAGAAGCCTAAATGGTGTTTGCAGTTCATATCAGCTCAAATCCTATACTAGAGAAACAGTAAAAATATTATTACATCTATTTTACAGGGAAAGAAATAGATGCTGAGAAGGAGAATGATTACCTATAGCCACACAACTAGGTCGTGGGACCCAAGCCCACTGCTTCATCCCAGTAGTGCCCTAGGAGCCCACAAAGGTGGTAGATGGGGGAGGGATACAGAAGGAACCACAGAGAGTGCATGATGCAGGGAAGAACAGGTTTTCAGAGCTTGGATTGAAAATCTACACTGAGAGGCCCAGAATTTAAGGCAACAAGTATTCCTCAGGTAAATGACAAGAGGCCCTTGAAGGAGGCAGAACATTTTAAAAGTCTATAACCGTATAACGTGGCAGTTCTGTCAAAGGAACACAGTGTTCATGGAAAGAACTGATAAAAATGAGAATTTCAACACATGCAGAACTAATTTAGTGCTAAGAGGTAACATGGGAAAAGAAAGAAAAACAACTAGATTTGCATGTTCTGTTTGGAGTTTGACCCAGAATGGCAATGCTACACTATCAAGATAAATGGCGCCAATCTGATTTTTAAAAACAAATGTACAAACTCTCCAAGACAACCAGGAGCACTCAACAAACCCGCTTTGATGACAGGAGGCCACTGAGTTACTCTGTAATGTAGGCAGGTGGCAAGGAAGCAAGAGAAATGTTTGCATTAGCAAAGCACTGAAAGCCTTCTGATAAAGACAAGGCACCTCTATGCCTGCTCCATGTACAGCATTAGGGAAGGTGATCTTTACACTGGCAAAGGAAAACAAAACATATGAAGGTCGTTCATTTTGAGGAGGTAGGAATGGTGACCTTAGGCAAATCACTTCTCTCTGGTTCCCAATTTCCTCATACGTAAAACAAAGGGATTCAACTAGAGAGTTTCAAAACAGCCTTCTGGTTTTAGATGCTATAGCAGGCAAGGAAAACAAAGGTCAGTTTTGAAGGCCAAAGGAATGGAAGTCATGGCTCTCCTGGCACTAGAAGATCCCATACAAGAAATGACATTCCTACCAGGTGGCCCACTTTAGGAGGGGAAAACTCACAAAGTAAACAAGCACAGTTTATACAGAAGTTAAAAGGACCTCTAGCCTTATTCCACATTTCCTTGCCATACCAACTTCCCCATGTTTAATTCTCAGTCTGCAGACTTGAGTAACTAGAACCATACATCAGAAGTGGTGGAGTGCACTGGAGAACCCTGGCTCCAGTATAGTCAAGCCATGCAACTTTGGACAATTCACTTATCTCTTTGACCCTAAGTTTCCCCATCAACAAAATAAAGGGTAGGGTGAGATGACCCTGAAGGTCCCAGCAGCTTCAAGTTCCACAATTCTATGAGTTGGGAAGAAGTATATATTCTCCATATTTCAAATAACACATTATTCAACAGGGCAACTAGACTAGCATTTGGCTCACCAAATGTTTCCTGGGCATCTATCACACAATACCTAACTTGCTGAATTAAGTCACTGAACGGGACCATTATTATAAATTGCTTTGGCATCATTTGGACGTAAATACATCTGGATATAAATACAAACATAATGAAGAAATCATACACAAAATTTACTTTCATGACAACTGACATTTCCCAGAAGGAAAAGATATCTACTATATCTAAGATGAAAGCTACGCTAGCTATCAAACCATCAGAGATCACACCGAGAAAACCCTTCATACAGCAGCAATTTGCTAGTACAAAAGAGTCAACACTACGGAGACACAAATGACTGTGGTATACTTAGGACAGAAAACTGATGGTCTAAATATATACTTACTGGGACATATACTTTGAGTTTTTCTTCTAGGAGTGGAAATTCTTGGTGAAAGTTAGCAACCTTTCTTGGCAATGAACTAGGCAAGAACTATTATGTTATGTGCTTGGGGGACCCCATCTCCCCCCAGCAGCTAAGTGGTGCAGTAGATGGAATGTTAGACCTGGAATCAGCAAGGCCTGAATTCAAATCCAGCCTCAGACATTAGTTGTGTGACCCTAGGCAAGTCACAACTTCATATGATTCAGTTTCTTTATCTATAAAATGGGAATGTGAGTAGCACCTACTTCCCAAGGTTGTTGTGAGGATCAAATGAAATGTTTGCAAACAAACTGTGGAACATTACATAAAACTAGCTATTATTACAATTATCGTTATGATGTATCTGTGAACTCATGAACACCTCTGTTTCTTCTACATCTGTTGTGTTTATTTTTTTCCTGGGCTTAAGTGAATGAGTGTTGGAGATAGAACAGAACAGCTCTGAAATGCAGAAAAGCTGTCAAAGGTCCTGTCATTTGGGAGGAGACTCTGCCAGTCACTGCCGAAGCTGACTCTGGCGAAGAGCCAACTCTGCTTGACCTAGCCCAGCAATTAATCAATTCTACTGGTAACAGCATGGGAGCAACTTGTCCAACAGCTGTGCTCCGTACAACAATGAATCTGGTGGAAGGGACACTTTAAGTTTGAGTTCACTCTCTCTGGGCCCAAGGTTGATTGGAATGTTTTTGTACTTTAATCTTTGCTATCCCCTCCCTTAAATATTCCTTTGCAAAAGTCAGAAAAGGAAAGGAAAGAAAAAGCCAGCCATACTTTCACCTAGTTTCACCCACCACTCTAAGATGAATTTCCAGACCAGACTGGTATAGGAACAGACTTACCTCTATAAAAATGCAACAAGGCTAGCACAAGGATCAAATCTCTGACCTCAGTCTTACTCATAAAGATACCCTAACTCCTGGACATAGAAGAAAAACAGATATTTCGATTCCAAAAAGGACAGACACCTGGCCTTCCAAAGGCCTAAAGATCCTTTAGGGCATTATGGATTAGCAGCAGCCTTTTAAAGATGGAAAGGATCTTAAATATCATCTGCAATTAACTCATTTTGTAAAAGGAAACAGAGGTTCAGAATAGGGAAATAACTGAGTCAACAGAGTGAAACCAAAAAAAAAAAAAGAATCTTGGGCCTCGTTAACAGAGACAAAGGATACAGAATCATTCAATAAGCATTTGTAAAACACCTATAGCCCACCAGACACAGGGTTTAGTACAAAGACAAAGCAGCTTACTTCTGCTAGGGGAAATGTGTAGACATATCGCTGAACACAGAATATATGCAAAGTAAATACAAGATGGGGGGAGTTGGTACAACTTGGGAGAGAGGAATAGAGAAGGGCCTCATGTAGAGGGTGGTACTTGAACTGAATCTTGAACTTGCTCTAGACAAGGGGGCTGCCTATACCAACAGCGGAAACAAGAGATGGAATGATGTTAGTGAGGAACAGTGAGTAGGTCAGTTTGGTCAGAATGCAGACTGTGTAAAGGGGAGCAATGTCCAAGAGATGGCCAGAGTCAGAACTGTGCAAACTTTTAAATGCCATGAAAAGGAGTTTGTCCTTGAGGCAATGCAAAGCCAGAGAAGCTTCCAGAGCAGGGAAGGTGTGTGAAGGATCGTTTGGAAAGGGGAGAAACTCCATGCAAGGAACCCGACACCAAGAGGCTGTTACAAGTATCAAAATAAGAGGGGATGAGGGCAGGAACTAGGGTGGTAGCTATGTGACTAGAGGGAAAAGGAGGGATGTGAGAGCTGTGACGGAGGTAGAGTGGACAAAATTTGGTAACTGATTAGACGAGGAGGGTGGAGTAAAGCAGACCAAGAAACAGAAGATCCTTTCATTCTGAGATTGTGGATCTGGGAGATTGGAATAATGGAGCTACTTGGAAGAAATAGGGCAGTAAGGAAGAGGGAAGAGGGGAGTTGGTAGAAATGATCATTTGGAATGAATATTCCTGCTGTCCTTGTTCTGTTTAGATGGTATCTACAGCATTATATTGAGTTCTGAGCATAGAGGGACTCTAAATAAGCAAGAACATATTCAAAGGAAAGTGACTAGATTAGCATGTCACACAAGGACCAGTTGAAGGAACTAGAAATGCTTATCTTGGGGAAAATATGCTATCATCAGGGGAGATATGATAGCTGTCTTCAAGAATCTGAAGAACTACCGTGTGGAAGAATGATTAGATTTTTTCAGCTTGGTTCCAAAGGGCAGAAATAGAATTATAGGTAGAAGTCTCCCAATCACTTCTTATAGAAAGTTTCATCCAATTTCTACCAGTAAGGAAGAGACTTCGTAATGCCTAAAGCTGTCCAAAGAGGGAGTAGGTCCCTTGAAAGGACAGAGGTTTGCCATCCCTGAGATCTCCCAGCAAAGACTAGCTGTCTATCAGTAGGAGACCTGACAGAACACATGCATCACTTCCTCTTCCAATCAATTGACCAATGAGCATTTACCTGCTACGTGCCAGGCAGTGTGCTAGGGACATGGATACAAAGGGTAAAACTATCGCTGGAGGATTTGGTGAGTCCTCTCCAGTTCTGAGACTGGAATTTAGCAAGGATCACACTATAAATTGGTGCCAGAGACTCCCATAAACTCTAAAACAATTTTGGCTAACTAAGGGATTCAGTTCTTGAGCATCCACTGTAATTTAGGTCAGCTCTGAAGTAGAACCATATGGGACACAGACAACCAGCACAGACTTGACCTCCCTGCCCTGGCCAGGGAGCCAGGGGGCTACTGTAAGCCTGATCCAAAAGTAAATCAATAACTTTGGCTATTGTCTGTTTCCCAAACCTGTACGTGGAGGGCAGGCTCGAAACAGAAGAGCTCAGATCTGGTATCTGGCCCTAGTGTCCCAGCCAGCCACAAATACTGCTCACATGACCTCAGTTTGCCCCCTTGCGGTAAAGTTATTTAAAGCACTAGTAAACAGCATACAGGCACACACTGAAGACTAAAATCCAAATACTTTTAAGTATAGTTTCTTAGAAATAGAAACAGCTAAAATCAACTGCTCTGTTGCTATGTTATCAGGGACCTCATGTCTTGGTACTAGCATTTTGTTCAGCAACACCCCAGAGAGAGCATTTTCAGTTTGAAAAAAAATTGACAAGAATAAAGGGACTGCCAAAGCCTTTTCAGGAAATGGAAAGGGGTTTTTTGATTTTGTTTTGTTCTAGGGAGAAAGGTTTTATAAACCCTAGGTGAGCCGGCATTCTGAGGAATCCTGTTATCATTCTGTTGAGATTCCTCACATCTTGGTCAATAGTCAATAAGCACTTAAGCACTTACTGTGTGCCATGCACTGTGCTAAGTGCTGGACATACAAACAAAGGCAAAAGACAAGCCCTGCCCTGTACAAACAACTATGTACAAACAAGATATAGAAAGAACAAACTGCAGAGGGAAGGCACTAGCATTAAGGGGGATGAGAAAAGGTTTCTAGTAGGAAGTAGAATTTTAGCTGGGACTTGAAGGAAGTGAGGGAAGCCAAGAGGCAGAGACAAGGAAGGAGAGAACCCCAGGCATGCTGGACAGCCTGGGCAAATGCATGGAGTTAGGAAATGAAGAGATTCATCAGAGGGTGATAATGGCATTCATACAGTACATTAAAGTTTACAAAGAGTTTTACAAAAATTATTATTTGATTTTTACAACAATCCTGTGAGGTAGGTGCTATTATAATCCCTATTTTACAAATAAGGAAACTAAGGCTGAGAAAAGTCAAGTGACTTACCCAGAGTCACAGTCCCACTATGGCACTCTATCCACCGTGCCAACCAACTGTCCTAACTAAAGCAAGGAGTCCAGTGTCACAGTCTTGCCGAATTTATGAGGGAGAAAGGTATAAGAAGACTGGAAAGGTAGGAAGGAGCCAGGTTATGAAGGGCTTTGAACACCAAAGGATTTCTTATTGGAGGGGACAGGGAGCCACTAGAGTTTACTGAATAAGGGGGGATGATATGATCAGGGGAGACAGATTTGAAGTAAGAACACCAAACAGAAGGTTACTGAAATAGCCCAAGTAAGAGATGCTACCAGCGTGACAGGAGTGTTAGGAAAGAAGGCAAGCACAACCCCTAAGTTGTGAGCCAGGGTGACTGAAAGGGTG
The DNA here is from genome assembly GCA_023548195.1 of Bettongia penicillata ogilbyi. Classification (NCBI taxonomy): domain Eukaryota; kingdom Metazoa; phylum Chordata; class Mammalia; order Diprotodontia; family Potoroidae; genus Bettongia; species Bettongia penicillata. The sequence goes on along the minus strand of JAJHZJ010000315.1, from coordinate 5,675,724 downwards.
GTAGTGTCTTCAACATTAACAGGGAATTTAAGAAGAGAGGGTTTTAGGGGGAAGATAACGAGTTCAGTTTGGGGCATGTTGAGTTTAAGATGTCTACATGGCCATCCCGCTAGAAACGTGAGGCTGAAAGTCAGGAGAGAGGCAGGCCTGGATAAACAGGTCTGAGAATCATCTGCACAGAGATGATCATTGAATGAATGCACGGGAGATGATGAGATCACCAAGTGAAATGGTATAGAAGGAGACAAGGAGAGGGCCTAGGACAGAGCCTTCAGGGACGTTCACGTTATCACACCCTCCCTGGAAGAAGATCCAGCAAAGGAGACAGAGAGGGAGCAGTTAAATAGGAAGGAAGGAAATCAGGAGAGGAACCTAGAGAAGAGGATGATCAACGTTGTCCAAGACCACAGAGGGTGGAAAGGGATGAACACTGAGGAAAGGTCATCAGCCCTGGCAAGGAAGACATTACTAACAGCTTTGGAGGCTGGAAATCAGATCGTAGATGGTGAAGAAGAGAATGAGGAGAAAGCTATGATGCCAACCGCAGACGACCTCTCAAGGAGCTGAGCCACAAGATGAAGGAGAGATGCGGGATCATTCTTGGCAGGGAGAGATCGATCATGGCAGAGGAGAGGCGGCAGCATGTTTGTAGGCACTAGACAGGAAGAGACTGAAGATAAATGAGATAAGGAGGGAAGTCAGTGGGGTAACAGAGTCAATTGTGGAGGTGTAAAGAGATTGTCTAGCCAAAGTGATAAGTTAAGATGATATAACGTAAGTTTGAAGTGGGTCTAGTCAGCACAGCTTTATTTAGACAAGGAAAGGAAGAAAAGGAAAGGGAATAAGCACTCATTAAGCACCTATTATGGACCAGGCACGATGCTAAGTAGTTTTTACAAATATGATCTCATTGGACCCTCACAAAACCCTAATGGAAGGTATTATTACTATGATTATTTCCATTTTATACCTGAGGAAACTGAGGCAAATAAAGGCTAAGTGACTTGTCCAGGATCACACAACCAGTAAACATATGGCCAAGGCTCTATCCACTGCACCACTCATCTGCCTCTAAGCAGAGAGAGGGAAAGGGTTCTAACGGTATTTCTTGCAGAGGAAATATGTGACAAGTGCTTGACCTCAAAATTCTAGTTTGTAGATTAATTAGAATCACAGTATTTAAAATTAAGAAAGATCATAGAAATCATCTAGAGCCCCTTATTTTACAAAGGAGGGAACAATGTTGACAGAGATTATACAACTGCCTAACGTGGTAGAGCTAGTGAGAGCAAACACAGGCTTCCACGCCAGATTCTGGACTCCAAGCTCAGGGCTTCTGTTGATAAAGTGCTTTGCAGCTTAAATCCAAATTTTTAGTCAATTCTGATGGCCGATTAAGTAACTAGACCCTAGCAGGTCACATGGGCAAAACTGTGTAGCTCATGATAATGTTACTGATGCCCTTTGACAGGCTCTAGAAAGTGTCTGCATACATCATCACATCTAATCCTTCTTACAGCCCTGTGATGTAGACACTACAATCATTATCCCCATTTCATGTGTGAGGACATGAAGACTGAGAGGTTAAGTGATGTTCTGGAAGCAATATTGTTTCCGATATCAGCAGAGGCATTCAAACCCAAGTCTTTACTGACACTAAATCCAGTATACTTTCCACTGCCCCACAGTAAGTACATGAGAATCAGTATCATGAAACAGCAGAGAATGCTGGTAAAGTCCAGAAAGACAGGCAAAATGGGTCTTCACATTCACTATATCTTGGAGTGCTGTGTATTCACTTTCAGGCACCATATCTTAAAAGGTGAATTCTTTTCTTAAATCACAGAGTCAAACAAAAGCATCTAAAAGAAAATGACCCACTGAGCACCAGACACTGTGCTTGGGACACAAAGAGAAAAAGGACCAATGAACTTGGAACTACCAACTAAGGCAGGAGGGAAAGAACTAAGGTAAAAAATGCCACAGTACAACTATGTCCATCAAAGCCCCAGCTGGCATGGCACAGCAAGCTGGTATGTCATTATCATTCTACAGGTAATTTCTATACCAGTTGTGACTCACTGGACTGCTTTCCCTGGGCCCTCTTTTAGCTGGCATGTTCCTCTAAAACCATAGCCTCAACATATATAGAGAGAGTATACAGAAACAGGTGAGGTCCTACTGCATGGTAACCAACTGACAGCTGCCTCATCCCCTGTCCCTCCACAAAGTCACACATTCTTCAAAAAAAAATCAGACCCCTTCCCTAACCTTTGCTCTCCACTGGGATACAATTCCCCATAGAAGATTCAGGCATGGCCAGAGAGGGCCCATAAGGTTCAGGTGCAAAGAGAGTCAGCAAGCAGTACCTCAGCATGGCCATGCTCACAGGCTTTCACAGCTGGAAGACGTACAACTGGCTCTTTGAGACCTTACTGACTCCTACAATCCAAAATTGCTCTACACATAAGGCAAAAGGCATGTGGTATAAGGGAGTCAGAATACTTGGTTTCAAATCTCAGATTTTATATTTTAGCTCTATGAATTACCCAAGGGTGATTCACTTAACCTAATTTTGTTTTGGTAAAAATTGTGAAGTCAGAGATAAAAAAACTGAAGACTTTAGAGACACAGGTAGTATATTTGTTACTATTATGAACTAAATGCAAAGGATTCAAAAGAGGAAGACAGATCTGAGAAATAAACAGGTAGTTTAAGAAAATTATATCTGAAAATGGGATTGAATTTCTGAACCATAGCTTAAATTACAGAAATAATGGGCTACTGGCAAGAAATGTAGTACACCTGACAACAGCTTAAAAAGCCATGTTTGCCTGGAATTTTGTAAATTTAATCAAACAGCCTTTAGAGGCAGAGGTAAAACTTGCCCACTTGACTCTGACAAACTGTGTACCCGGAATAGCAGGTACAATGCAGGAAAATGAAAAGACAAGATCCAAGAAGAAAGCCAGTTATAGTCCATGGCCTCAGATGTCAATATGCAAACACATAAGATAAAAAGGAAAGAATGTAGGGAAGTGGAAGATCATTGTATTGTAAAGACACACACACACACACATACACAATCAGGGCAGCTGATACATTTGTAATTTGTTCAATGATCATTTCAACAATCACTTCAAAAGACGGAGGAAATGATGGGGGAACTGCAATTCAGGACCTGCTTCTTACCAAGGAGGCACTTGCTGCTGAAGTAGAAATAATGGGAACCTTGGAGGCAAGTGACCACTCCATTACTGTTCATCGAGAAGAAAAGAAGGGATCTGGGTACACATTTTAGAGAATCCAACAAGGCGTACAGAGGATACCATGGCCTAATATCTTGCAAGGCAACTCAGGATAATGGAAATCAGAAGCTCATAAGAATGAAAATCTGAAGACACAAACACAAATGATTCAAACAAAGAGAAAGAGACACTTGCCTAAAGAAACCTGACATGATACAGAGCAAACTCGTGAACAATCTCAGATTTTAAAAAGAGAGGAACCAAATTTGGAAATAAGGGCAAGTAACTAAGGATAAATACAAAAGAGTAGTATGGTCCTGTACAATTTGTGTCAGGGGCTCTAAAAAGTGCCAAAAGCTACTGAGGTTGGTGATAAATGTTCTAAGGAAAACAAAAAGGGTTTGTTCCTGTTTGTTTTTTAAAGCAGTATTGGCGGGGAAAGATCATGGGCTTGTAGGCTTATAGTTAGAAGGGACCTCAGAGGGTTATCTAGTTCAACCCTTTTATTTTACAGAAGCCCAGAAAGATCGAGTGACTAGTCTAAGTGGCAGATTTGAACCCAGGTTCTCTGACTTGAAACCCAGCATTCTTTCTACTATGCCATCCTGCCTCCCAAAAAGATCCAAAGAAGAGATGGTACAGATGATTGGGGTAGATGAGCTGATGATAATGAACAAGGGTGAGAAAGCTGAACTACACAATTCTTCCTTCTATTTTCTCTTTCAAGGAAAAGTCTCTTTGGACTGGGAAGGATAAAAGACTGGTTAGCACGGTGTGGAATCCCAAAGTCAATGAGGAACGATCAATCAGCTTAGTAAGGTTAAATAACAAACCAAGATGAACTATACTCTCTCAAGTATGGTGACAATGGGATTTTTGATAGGCAGACCTCTATAACTGACACTAGGAAGCTTGACTTCTGGATAATGAGAAAGATGCAGACCAAACATACCAGGATAAATGAAGCCCAGATTTTTAAAAAATACAAAAACAGAAGGGTTTTCAAACAACCCAAGGAGCTGGATTTCCATCCCTGGAAAAATTTCAGAATTCATTCTTCAAAGATGGCTTCTGAGCATTGCCAAAAGAGAGCAGAGATCTCCAAGATTGAGACCTTGCCAGACCTGCTTCATTTCTTCTGACAGGATATACAGACTGAGAGGTGAGGGTAATGCAACAGACATAGGAGATTTACATTCCAGCAAAACGTTTGACACCTCTCATGCAAGGCTTGTGGCTGAGATGGAGAAATAAGAGCTGGAGGAAAGTACAGTTAGATAGCTTTGCACAGGTTGAATAACTGAAGCCCATAGTTCACAGATCCACTGATTCTGAGGTTGAGCTAAATGAGCCATTAACTTTAAGTGCTATATAAATGTGAGTTACTGTCATTATAGTTTGGCACCCCCAAGTGGGAGAGACTGTGAATTAATGCCAGAAAGAAAAAAAAAGATTTCTACAGGCAGGAAAACTGGCTGAAGCCAAAAAGATGAAATTTCATAGAGACAAATATAATGGCTTTTCACTTGGGTTTTTAAAAATCACCTGCAACAAGTACAAATGGGGAAGAACTGGTTCAAAGAAGTTCACATGTGAAAAAAGTATGAATGTTTCAAAAGACCACAAGCTCACAGGCAACAAGTATGAAGTGTATGTTTAAAAAAAACAAACTAATAACGATGTAAATGTGTGAGGTCTCCACAATTTCTGACGTTCTCTCATTCTAAATCTCACATTCGGATTAAGAAGGGATTGTAAGAACATACTGTCTGCTGCCTTAGGGTCCCCAGACCCCATCTGAAAAATTGGATTCAGTTCTGGAGACCATGATTCAGGAGGGAAGTTGACCAACTGAAAGCTATATAAAAGGAGAAAAGCTGACAGGGATCATATGATCAATGTCTTCAAATATTCAAAAAGCTGTCATGGGAAAGAAGGACTGATTTTTTTTGTATACATCTCTAGGAAGGCATACTAGGCCCAAGGAGTGAGGAGTAGGAGGCACCGGCCAGGAACTGCAGAAGGACTAAATTGAGCCCAATCTAAGGAAGAACTTCCTAAGAAGTAGAGCTGTCCCACAATCACACCACAGAATTGGCTGCCCCAGGAGAAGAAGAGCTTCCCCAGCACCAGAAAGGTTTTAGAAGAGAATGAGAAGGATATTCCCACACTAGATGGGGAGATGGGCAGGGTCATCTATATCCCTTCCAACTCCTAAATCATATGATCACTCATTGTTCAGTCATCTCAGTCACATCCAACTCTTTGTGTCCCCATTTAGGTTTTCCTGGCAAAGATACTAGAGTGGTTTTGCCCTGTCTTTCTCCAGCTTATTTTACAGGGGAGAAAACGGAAGGCCAAGGTCACACGCAACTAGTAAATATCTGAGACTGGATTTGAATTCAGGTCCTCCTGACTCCAGGATCTGTACTCTCTCCTCTACACGTATCTGATCATATATGCAATTTCAAAAATCTTTCTTGCCAAGAATTATGATTTTAAATGCTATGATACTATCAACAGCATTTAGACTAACAATATTAGAGGCCCCGTAATCACATCTAAGTTTTACTTTCCTACATGGGTAATGGGATTGATAATTTTTTTAAAAATGCCAATTGGTGATATAATGGAAAGCATGCTGAACATGGAGTTAGAACACCTGGGTCTGCTACACATTACCTCTGTGACCTTAGCCAAGTCATTTCCCTCTGAAGCTTCATTTGTAAGTTGAGGGTAAAGCTTCAGTGGATTTTCTAGATCCCTACCAACTTTAAAATACTACAATCCCATCACTTTTTTCAGACTACTAACAGTTCCCTTAAATTCCCTTACTCCCTGAAAAACAGCAGCCTAAAGAAAAGTTTAGCTTTCGGGATGGACAGACCCCAGCTCACCTTAAGAAAAAAACAAAAACAGAAACATTTATTAAGCATCTACTTGTGCTGAATGACATGTTACTGCTAAAGAAAGACACATGACATAGCTAATTATAATATACAATACAGCACAAGTGCATTACAAGGTATAAACAAAATGTTGTGTGATGTCCACGGGAAAAAAATGATACTACATCAGGAAAAAGTCATAGAGGAGGCAGCAGCTGAGCTGGGTTTTAAAGAACAGAACTCAACAGGCAAAGACAAGAGGGAAATGGGGGTATGAACAAAGGTTCAAAGACACAGGAAATGTCTGGGGAACAGAGACTCATTTGCTTTGGATGTACTCTGCGTACATGAAGGGAAGGAACATGAGGTTCTGTTAGAGAAAATAGCACCAGAATGGAACTTCACCAATCAGTAGAACAATCTGAACTCTACTCAGGAGGCAACAGGGAACCACTAAATATTTTGGAGCAAAGAAAAGACATGGAAACATCCCAGGGTAACAATTATACTCTGTCACTCACATTAAGATTACCATCCATAAAATCAATTACCCAGGGAAGTTAATGAACACAACCCAGCAGGTAGGCAATCCAGTACGGGGCTGAGTCAGCAGGCTGTTACTTTTTAATAGTCAAAAGGGAGAAAAGGGTATCTTGTTTTCCTGATGGCCGTTCACCACCAAGGAAGGCAGACACTGGGGCCCAGGTAATTTTCATGTCCTCTCTTCATCCTACAAACCATCTGGTTGTAGTAATAGAGTTTGGGGAGCAAGTGCTCCATAGATGAGGTGGACAAATCCCCTCGAATTTGTGGTTGCTCCTCCTCCATCCAACCCACCAGTCAACTAGAATTTAGCAAGCACTTCTATATGGCAGGCATTGTGCTAGGCACTGGGGAGAAGCACGAGAGAAGCACAACAAGTGAAAAAATCCTACTTACAGAAAGCTTAAATTCAAATAGGGGAAGCAAGTATACACACACACACACATACATATATGTATTTATGTACATATATAAAGAGGCAGCTAGGTGGCACCATAGTGCACAAAACCCTGGATGTTGAAATCCAGCTTCAGACACTTACCAGCTGTGTGACCCTGGGCAAGTCATTTAATCTCTGTTTTCTTCACTTTCCTCAATTCTAAAACAGGGATAACATCAGCACCTACCTTGCAGAGTTATTGTGAGGATAAAATGAGAAGGTATTTGTGAAATGCTCTGCAGATATTAAAGAGCTATGTAAGTGCTAGCTCTATTATTATAATTAATAATTAGTTACCTACAAGGTAGTTTGGGAGGGAGGGTACTAGCTCTTCAGACACTCTTGTGGACAAAGGGAGATTAGCAGCTGTTCGGTGGAAAGGCTTTCTTCCCGTTCTTTGCCCATTTCCCTTTGCCCTCCTCACGAGCCCCATCCTTACTTCTCATCCAGTCCTTGTGCCATTAACCAGGCTTGGCCTCTAGCAAGTGCTTCCTATGCTCTTTCTTTCATTCATTTTTCACTCATTCTTCCCCTTGAAGAGATCCTTCAAATAATGAATTAAGAATTTAAGTGTCTACTGTGCGCTACTGTGCACATAGCGCTGGAGAGACAAAAGACCAAGATGAAACAGTCCTCAAAGAACTACCATTCTCTCAGGGGAGACAACATATACATCTGCATGCTTAAACACATACAGAATAAACCCAAGGTAAATTACTAACAGCTGGGGGCTGGAAAGGCCTCCTGGAGAAGGTGGTTCCTGGCTGAGTTCTGCAGAGGTCAGAAGTCTGAGAGACTGCAGTGCATGTGGAACCATTCCAGGCTTAGCGAGGCAGCTTCAGAAGGAGAGTGATAATGATACCACTTCACAGTAAGTACATTCTCTCCTGGGATCTTCAGATAGTCTCATCCCCATTTCACAGATCAGGAGGCTAAGGCTCAGAGAGAGGCCCTGCTCTTCATGGCACAGCCAGGCCTCCTAACTCTAGACCCAAGACTCTTCCCCATCTCCCTAGAGCTGAGGTTAGTAAGAGAAGAGACTTCAGCTGGGCACAGTGGCACAATGATCTCACTCAACTCACCAAGTATTTATTAAACTCCTCTGGTGTACAGAGCACTGGGGTGGCTATGGAGAGGGTTTAGGAAAGGCTTAGTTATGTGGGCTCAAGGATCTCACAGCTCCAGCAGGGAGAGAGCTAAAGGATCCAGCCCCGTGGTTTCGCTAGTGCAGGACCTCTGCTTTGAAACCTACCAACGGTACAGATGTGCCTGGGCCCCTGAGAGTACTCTGAGCTTTCTCAGAACAGCCAACGTGTGTCAGAGGCTGAGCACGAACTCAGGTCTTTCTGACTCCTACGCCACAGTTCCATTACACATACACAGGCAACCAAACTACATAGACTGAAGCAGTAGTCTGTCAAAGGTGCAAAACAAGGTGCTCTGTGGGGTCTCAAGGGGAGAAAGGACATTCTGACTTGAAAAGGGAAGGGAGAGTCAGGGAAGGCTTCCCCAAGGGGACTTTTCAGCTGACAGTTACATAGGAACTCAAATTCAAAAAGGGAGCTAATGCACAAGGAATCAAAATGTGAGCAAAGGCCCAGAAGTGAGAAAGCCTGGGATGTTGAAGGAAAGAGAATAGTGTGTTTTGGTGACAGCTGGAGTAAGATTAGGTTTGAAAGGCAAAGCAGTGCCAGCTGTGGACCCTTGAGCACCAGGCTAAAACACTTTAATATTACTCAGGGGGCAATAGGGAGCCAATAGAAATTTTAAAACAGGAATAACAGGACCAGATGTGAACATACTAAACCCCCCTAAATGAATGTATCTGTGACATCATACATGTAGGGCCTCCTAGTGCAGATCACAAGCCATGCATGTCTTCTCTCCCCAGAGAATTCTTTTCTATAGTTCTATAGTTCCTCCCAAGAAGATCTACCCAATATGCTGGAAGTCACCTATGAGGTCTTCTGGATCCTCCCACTGCAGCTCTGTGGTTGACCATAAGGGGACTGCCTCCTACTTCCTACCTTAAAGGCTGGGAGTATTATAAATTGACTTTTATATGAGAAGAGAGGAAAAAAAATTCAAAACACTCACCTGTTCACTATCTTTAAGGATTCTCAGCACCAAGGTAGAAAGCTATACTTGACCAAAGAAAGCTGGATCTTCCTAAAAAAAAAAAAAAAAAGAATTTGTAGCTAAGGTTTTCACATATTACGCTGGACCATGACCCAGAAATTCCACATACATACATACATACTGGAGTCTAGCATGTTAAAAGACATGCACTATTTTCTAAGCAATGAGAAAAAGAAAAAATAATGATACCCACAGAGCTTCAAAGTGTAGGTGTGTCTTGTTTCTGGAAATTCCAGTTGCAAAAATGATTTATCAAGAAAATTGAATGGGGTGATTTTTTTTCTTTACAAAAGTAAACCTTTTAATTAGGCAAATAAAACAACACTAACAAAATACTGTGGCCCACAACAAAGCTACTGCTGTCTGTGAGAAAACAAGAAGTCACCAAGAGAATCCCAGGATTCTAAGAGATGAAAACTTTTGGTTTAGCTATATCGAAAATGAGGAGACAGAAAAGATAGACACTTCAACGGAGCTTTTTGATTACCAAGCGGTCTACATATGTGGTTTCATCTGGTCACAAAAGTCTTTTGAGACAGGCAATACAAGTAATATATCCCCATTTTATATAATAAGGAATGGAAGCTCCACACAATTAATAAATAATAAAAACCCTCATTCCTCTAGTACTTTGTAAATCAAGTGCTGTCTTCATAACATCCCTGTGAGGAAGGTGGGGAAAGAATAATCATGCCCATTTTACAGTAATTAGAAACTGACACTCATAAAGCTCTAAGGGACTTGTCCATGGTCATCTAGGTATTAACACAGCCTGCTCATGAACCTACGGTTCAGCTCCAAGCCAGTGTTCTGTGTCATGCAGTCTTGCCAAGAGCAGTGTACTTCCCATTGTGCCATGTTACCTTGCCAAGGCTAATCCCCTATTCCTTGGGACATATCCAGTAGGCAGATAGGGATGTACAAGCGGACCTCTTGGCTATGGAGGTGGAAATTGACCTCTAACTACAGATTAACCAGTGGGCATTTATGAGCCAGACAACATGGAAGGCTTTAGGGATATGAAGAATGAAAGAATCCCTACTTTCAAGGAGCTAATGTTCTAGTAACAGACAGAGTAGTCTACCAAGAGAAATGCCTCAGGAGGCAGGCAAGTTCCCCATCACTGGAGGTGCTCAACAGCCTGCTGAGGAAGTTGTAATGGGGTTTCCTGGATAAGGCTCGGACTAGGTGACTTTGACAGCCCCATCCTACTCTTAAGAGTTCTGTGATCCTCCATCAGAAGTTTTCAAGTTGTTCAGTTAGTGACACAATGGAATGGGTGTTGACATGCAGTGCTTACTTGGGCCTGCAGATGGCTCCCTTGAGATAGGAAAACATCAGGTGGCCATTTACAAAGTCTTCTATCTCAAGAAATAATGTGATATATTTTAGCATTAACTATGCAAAGACAGAAAAATAGTCTCAGTGATTAGTCACCAGTGGCATTGAGGGTGACTCCTGTTCCCTGTTATGGTGGGGGAAGCCAAGGAAAGGATATGAACACTGGGTAACTGATCAAAAGCACAACTGAGGGCTTTTCCAGGGATGGCAGCCTACAAGCAGGGATGTCAGACCAAGGGGCCGCTGAAGCAGAAGCCAAAAATAGTCCGGATGAATTGGCAACAGCCACCTCTGGAGGGTAAACAATTGTTAGGATGCTTTCTCTCACTCTTCTTTGTAAACTCTTAATGCTTTTTTCTGATGGTCCTAATGTATTTGCTAAGAATATAATTCCACCCTAGGGAAAAGGCCCCCAACAGTTAGAGCCAGAGACATCCACACCTCTTTTACAGAAAATTCCCAAATCTATGTCACATCATGGATGGATACATGACACAATATATGTAGTCACTAGGCAGCCTACCCATCTTCCTGCCAATGGCTTTTAAACTTCAATTTTCTAGAGCATTCGTTTAAAATACCAGAGCAGTTCTAGAAACTCTACACCAGGCCTTATTAAACTTTTTCCACTAGCAGCCCCTTCAGCACTTCTTAAACTGTGAAATGCTGCTCTAGACCATGATAAAATGCCGTGTGCCTGTAACACTGGGATTGTGAGATTACTTATACGGCTGTGTATTTTGTTTGGGGCTTTTTTTGAGGGGCAATTACACTATGAAAAAATGCCTATCCAAGGTCAGAACGTCAGCATGAGGCTATCCCATGAGATACTTCAAATCAAGCTTTGCTCCTTTATTCAACGTCCTCTAAGGAGAATACCTATCTACCAACTTGACTGAGGTGCTCTAAGGAATACACTTTTTATACCCTAAAGCACCACAGAAAGTTGAACATTTTCCTTTCTGGAGAAGGGTGTACACATGGGTAGTGTGCTGAACACTCAGCTACGTAATCATGACTAAGTCACCTAACCTTTTAATTTCCTCATCTCCCAAAAGGAGACAATAATATCCTCTATTTGACCTACCTCACAGGACTGTGATGAAAGCACTCAGGAAAACTCAAAACACTATGTAAATGGGAATTGTTATTAATATGGAATTAAATGGAAAAGTTTGACAGGACATAGATAAAAATTACATAGAATGATAAGACATAGATGGGTTGCTATTGGTAACAGGGCCCCGAGTCAAAGGGATTTTAGAGTCATCCAAGTAATCCAAATGCTACTTCCAAGTACTTACATTTGATGGGTTTTTTCCCGAGCACATTCCACATGTATGTCAAAGGCACCTTAAGTCTCCGTCATCTTTATCTCTTTTATACTTTTTGGCCACATCAAGTCCATCCTATTCTTCCTCCTCCTCTCTTACTCTACCATTCATTCAACCATCACCCTGTGCTTCAAACCATCAATGGGGAGACAAAAAGGTAGAAGGAGAAAGAGAGAGCATTCCAGGAATTGAGGACAACCATTATAAAAGTAGAGATATCATGTGTGAGGAACAAAGAGGATCTCATGGCTGGACTGGAGGACAGGGGAAGGGAGGTAAAGTAAAAGACCTGAAACATGGAAAGGGGCCATGTGATGAAGAGCTTTAAATATCAAACTGAGGAATTCATGTTTGTTCCTGGAAGCAATAGGGAGTTACTGGAGTATATTGAGTAAAAGGAAGCAACATGGTCAGACCTGTGCTTTTGGAAAATTACTCTGACAACATGTGGAAAATTGATTGACCTGGGGCGAGATTATAAAATCTGCAACAAGCATTTATTAAGCTGACTGCCCTGGGGGGAGAATTTTTAAAATATGTAATAAGAATTTATTAAGTACTTACAATGTGTCACATACAATACAAGCACTTTACAAATATCTCACTTTATCGTCACAACTCTGTAAAGATAGGTGCTATTATTATCTCCAATCTTACAGATGAGGAAACTGAGGCAGGGAGGTTAAGTCACTTGCCCAAGGTCACACAGCTAATAAGTGAAACCAGATTTGAACTCAGGTCTTCCTGACTCCAAATGGAAAGTTATTACAATAGTGCAGGCAAGAGATGATAAGGACCTGAACTAAGGTAGCAGCTCTGAGTGGAAATACAGGAACATATTCAAGAGATATTGTGGAAAAATAAATGGCAAGATTTAGCAACTGATGACATACTTGGGATGATGGGAATGAGAAGTGAAGAGTGGAGCTGAAATTGTGAGCCTGACTGACTAGAAGGATGATGGTACCCTCAACACTATAAGAGAACTTTAGGGCTAGGAAAGGTAGATTTAGGGTGAAAGATAATGAACTTGTTTTGGATATGTTGTGTGACATTCAATTCAAAATGGTTAATAGGCACCTGGTGACAAAAGAGTGAAGCTTAAAAGAGAAACTATCCAATCCCCAATCAATAAACAATTATTAAATATCTACTATGTGCCAGGCCCTGTGCTAAGGGCTGGGAATACAAAAAGAAGCAAAAGACAGTCCCTGCCTTCAAGGAACTCACTATCTAATGGGGGAAGATAACAAGCAAATACATACATACAAACAAGTTACACACAAGATAAATACAATTAAGAAGGGTTAAGAAAGGCTCTCTGTAGAAGATGGGACTTTTGTTAGGACTTAAAGAAAGTCAGGGAAACTAGTAGGCAGACATGGCAAAGGAGGGCATTCCAGGCATGGAGGACACCACAGAAAATACCTGGATCCAAGAAATGGAACAATAAGGAGGTCATTGTTACTGGATTAAAGAGAAGGGGTAAGAAGACTGAAAGCATAGGATGGGGCTAGGTTTTGAAGGGCTTAGAATGGCATGTGAGGATTTGTATTTGATCCTGGAGGAGATAGGAGCCTCTGGAGTTTATTGACAGGGAAGTGACATGGTCAGTTTTAGGAAAATTTTTTAGGAAAATCACTGAGGCAGATGGAGGTTAAGTAATTTGCCCAGGGTCACATGGCTAGAAACTGTCAAAGGCAGGATTAAAAGTAGGATCTTCCTTGAGGTTCAGCACTCTATCCATTGTGCTAAATATTTACCTTTATAGTTCAACCTCGTAACAACAATAGGCTACATCTTACTGGGACATATACTCAAGACACAACAGTAAACCTCCCAACATTTGTCAAATCTGATGACATTATTTGCTGATGATTCACTTGAGCAAAAAAGATACTAACTATGAGAGTCTTGAGCATGACAATCTCATCTCCCAACTCTGAGCATTTTCAACAGCTATACCTCCTGCCTAGAACTCTCCCCCTTCTCATGTCTGCCTCCTGACTCAAGGAAGTCCTGCCTTCTGTAAAAAGCCTTTCCTATCCTCAATCTTAGTGACTTCCTCCTGAGATTAACTCCAATTTATTGTCTATATTATTGATATATAGCTGTTTGCATGTTAACTTCCCCATTAGACTATGAGTTCCCTGAGAGCAGAGACGAGTTTTTTGCCTTTCTTTATATCCCCAGAGCTTGACACACTGCTTGGCGCACAGTAAATGTTTAATAAACGTTTGTTGACTGACTGCCAAAAGGAACCAAGAAAACATTGCCAAAGATTATGAAGTTTCAGGCAAAAAGATGAAGCTCACAGAAACACAGGTGTTATTTTCATCACTGCTGCCCATAGAAGGAAAGAGATATAAAAGATGTGTTTATTAGGGAAGTGAACATCTGGTGAATGAGAATAAGATTTGGATTCCTGTACTATGGCTTAAAATATAAAAGTGATAACCTCCTGGCTACAGATAGAATGCACCCAAGAGTAAGAATGTATTTGCCTGATATCTTACAAAACTAATCAAAAGGGAAACATTAAAAAGGATAAAGGAAACAAAAAATGCCCCTGTCTGTCTACCAAGCTAGCTACTAATACAGAGCAGCTACAATGAAGGAAAGAATGGTCATTCAAATACCCAGAAGTTCACAAAAGACAAAATACCAGAAAAGAGTCAAAAAGTAAACTGGAAATGTCTATGTACAAAAACTAACAGGGATACAATAACCAAACTACATAAGGAGAGAGTAAGAAAGCAGCTAGCTGCCCCTGTTCAATCAATAAGCATTTATTAAGTGCCAGCTGTGGGCCAGATGTTATGCTGGGAATACAGATTAAAAAGAATGAAACTATCCCTGCTCCCAATACAAAACAACAAAGCAAAGTTTTCTTAGGAGTTTGGCTTAGGATGATAGCTTGAGAGGATGTGGCAGAATCTAGAAGAGGAATCTGAAGTATGGTAGAGACCTAAACATGTGAAGTCTATAGGGTAGGGGCCAGTAGACAGCAAGAGACTAGTGATTGAAGAGAAAGGGGAAATGAGTGAAGGGTCAGTCAGCTGGAGAGCTGAAAAAGGGGAGGACCAAGGGTACATGTAGAGGGGCTGGCCCTTGGCAAAGAGAAGAGTCATTCATTATCAGAAACTGGAGGAAAGGAAGAAAATGTAGGAATGACATCAAGGGCTTTTGAAATGAAGAAAAGAGACCCCAGACAACAGAAATACAAGAAAGGTTAACAAATACAGAATCCAAGGAAGGAAGAAGCAATGAAATAAACTACCCCAGAAAAAAAAGGAAAACACCTTAGAAATCATCTGATTCCAGAATTATAAAATCATAGACTATTAGAGCTAGAAGAGGCATTCGAATGTGGTCCATCAGAATTGGGGAGAGGGGGGGAGTTTAAATATAGAATGACAATTGAAAGGAACTTTAAAATCCAATTCAATATAAATATCTATTAAAGGACTAAAAATACAAAGATGAAACTGAAATAATCCTGCCCCCAAGGAGCCAAGTACATTCTACTGGGGGGGTAAACAACCTGCCCACAGATAAGGGATATAAAATAACCTGGGGAGAGGTTGCAGGGAAAACACCCAGGGAATCCTGTTCCAGTAGGAGATGACTGAGCTTCAAAGTGTGCTAGAGATTCCAAGGAGACAATCAAGAAGGAGAACATTCCAGAAACAGGGGACAGCCTGCGCAAAAGCCTGGAGTTGGGAGATGGGATATTGTGTCTGGTGAGCAGCAGGAGGCCCATTTGGCTGGAATGTGCAGCATGTGAGAGGAGAAAAGTAAAATTAGTCTGGAAAGATAAGTTGGAGCCAGCTTGTAAAAGGTGTTAAATGTCAGAGTGGTAGCTTGTATAGAGGAGTTTGTCCCTTTATCCAGCAGGCACTAGGGAGCCAAAGTAGCTTCTTAAACAAAGTTCCATGGTCAGATTTATGTTTGAGGAATATTTATTTGGTGGAATAATATTTATTTATGTGGAAGATTGATTGTTTCCTTTTTGTCTTAAGACATGCTTATGTTGAGTTGAATTTTAAAGTTCCTTTGAGCTGTCTGATTCTACGTTGAAGCCCCCCCAGTTCAGACCTATCCCCTCAGTTCCGACAGTCTTGCCCCGCCCCCTCCTCTAGTTGGGTTCTATCTCCTCCAAACCCATGTTCCCAGAGCAGCCTGCTTTGCCACAGCTTCATAATACTATATTTATGATTCTGCAGTCTGTCTCATGGCAACAGTTCAGAAAATACAGATGCTGTGAGCTCATGAGATGGCAAGTGTTACTCCCGTCTCCTAGAGAAACTCCCTATTTACACAGAACCTTTAATCATTAACATAAGGTCAGTGAGGATGGAGGCCGGATATCCACATAGAGGGGCAACCTGAGCTAAAAGTGCAGTATTGATCTACAGTGTTTTGTGGCTACACTGGAGTCAGAAGACATGGGTTCAAGTCCCATCTCCACCATCAAGTTGTTTAACATAGCTGTGCCTGAGTCTCCTTATTTGTAATATGAAAATAAAAATTATTTGCTCTATCTGCTTCACAAGGTAGTTTATAACCAAAATGTTCTATAACAATAAAGCACCATAGAATTGAGTTGTTATTCTCAGCTACATTAATGCTACTTCTTTGTCCTATTCTCTGTTCTCAGAGGTCAATATCAAAAGATGAGGTAGGAATCCAACTTGAAAAAAAGAAATTAATTTGATGACTCTAGAGGACAAGAATTATTCTGTCTTTTAGAAAAAAGTAAATACTCCTGATTAGCCATGTAAAAGGAAATAAGTTTTCAACATAGAACCTCCTCAAGTGGAAGGGGAATGGGTCAACCAACAAGCCACAAACCGAAAAACACAAAATGTCAAAGCTGGAGAGAACTTTAAGAGCTCATTTAATCTAATCCCTCACTTGAAAAAAACTAAGGTACAGAGGAGAGGAGAGGACTTGCCCAAACTCACACAGCAAGTCAACATTAGAGCCAAACCTCAGAAGTAGAGTTCGTGACCAAGGTCACTACAACTCAGTCAACAACCTGTTATACTGGCACCAGGACCTTCCTCATCAGCTCCAGTTCTTACTTTTCCAATCCCAAGTTCTAAGCTCAAGACAATAATAGTAACAAAGTCACGATGAGGACTCTCAACTCTTGGGGTTCTTGGTGTTTGATCACTGCATGGCCAAACTTGTACTCATATGACACTATTTTCCAAAGCATTTTCAAACAAATTCACTTGGGGCTTTCTCAAGAACCTTACTCGGTAGGTGAGCAAGAGAGTTCTCTCTAAATATCCCTTCAATCTATATCTA
Organism: Bettongia penicillata ogilbyi; assembly: GCA_023548195.1. Taxonomy (NCBI): domain Eukaryota; kingdom Metazoa; phylum Chordata; class Mammalia; order Diprotodontia; family Potoroidae; genus Bettongia; species Bettongia penicillata. Next base: position 5,658,476 of record JAJHZJ010000315.1, on the reverse strand, counting down.
TATATAGCTACACAAAGGTATATAAATATAGATAGGTATATAAAGCCCCAAATGAGAAACCTGAGCAAACCACTTCCCTTTCTGCCCCTTAGGGCTTAGACTAAGGTTCTAAGGTCCCAGTTTTAACACTCTGTGTGCTTATCATCCCTTCTGGCTCTGACCTTCCACTGTCTAAGGTCTCTTGTAGCTCTGACCCCACATATCCTAAAGTCCCTTTCAGCTCCGACCTTCAATGATTCTATTACCATCAGATAAACTTAGTAATCTGCCTTACCAGTTATCAATACTTCCAAGTTATGAGAGCTAAATTTAACATCTGCACCTAACTCTCTTCACACTTCCCTATTTCTGCACCGCCAATCTTACAGTCACCTGACTGCAAAGCCCCATTTTATCTTCACTCCCCCCCTCACGTATCCAATTTATTGGCCGATCTTGCTGCCTTCAGGACATTTCTCCTCCCTCCTCACACAACTACCATCTTAGCCAGGCGGTCATCACCTCTGGCCTAGATTACTGCTACACCACCATCTTAGTTGGTCTCCCCAACTCAGGTCTCTCTGGTCTCTAATCTACTTTCCCCATAGCTATCAAAGAGATCTTCCTTAAGGACAGACCTGACCTTTGCCACTTCCCTACTCAATAAACTACAGTGGTTCCCCGTTTTCTCTAACATAAAACAAACTCCTCTGTTTGGTATTTGAAACCTTTTACCACCTGGTTCCAGCTCCTGACCTTTCCAGCCTCATTACCATTGCTCTCTTTCCTACATGTTGTGGTCCCAGCCAAGTTACTTCCATATCCTTCCTCACCCTCAGGACTCCATCTCTGTCTGCCTCTGGGCCTTAGCACCAGCATCCCCCATGCTTGCAAAACCCTCCGTCCTCACCACAGTTCTGCAGACTTTACTTCCCTCAAGACTCAGCTCAAGTACGTCCTTGTAAATGAAGCCTTTTCTCATTCCCCAACTACCTTTCTTCCTTGAACTTTTTATTTTGTATGTACTTATTTGCATAAATGTATACAATATTATAAATACGTACATGTTATCTCCTGCCAAAAGACTATAAAGACTCTGAGGGAAAGAACTGTTTAATTTTGTCTTCAGATCTTCAGTGCCTGAGAAATGGTAGGTGCTTAATAAAAGTTTGTCAAGTGATTGAATTGATATAAACTAAGCTAAATTATATCATAAGGAAACCTCATTCACTTACAAAACAATGGACCAGGGCCTCAGGAAGGCTTGACTGTAACACTGAGACATTATGCTACTTGTAAGTAAAATTCACCTGCAGGATCTCATTACACAGAACTGTGTTGTCCTAATGGGTTCAATACCTTTGAAATGTTATTAAACTGTTCATATCCCACCTCTGATACTTATTACTCATGTAATAAGCAAGTTATTTAGCCATCCTGAGTCACTTCATCTCTCAGCCTCAGTTTCCTCATTTGCAAAATATAGATAATATACTAGATATCTCACAAAATTGTTGTGAGGAGTAAATGAAAATGCAAGGTACTTCCTAAGATGTAAGAATTATATAAATATGAACTATTATTTCCCTAACTCTCCCTTAGAGGTATACTGAAATTTCACATTCACAAAAATCAGGAACCCTTCCCTATCAAATTACTGATTACCTGCTTCCATCAAGGGCAAAAAGTCCACTAAATAGAATAGAAAAAGGCAAACTGTCACAATAAATTATTCCTGTCTCTAGAAAACAAAAAACCCCACAACAGGCCTCATTCTGGTCACTAAACAAATTGTGCCCCAGGCCCCTCCATTCATCTCTAAACAATTCATTTCCCTATTTGCTTCCGGAGCTTCTGAAGCTCAGAATATTCAGACAGAATTTGCTTTGTGCATTCATAGGCTTTAGAGCAGAAAGGAAGCTTCAAGATCATACGTACATTCTAACACCTCCATTTTACAATTAAGGAAACTGAGTCTCAGAAAGGGTAAGTGAGGCCTGAGGTCACAGAGGTAAAAAGTTACAAAGCCCAGGTTCTGTGCCATGAAATCCAGAGCTTTTGTCACTATATCATACTGCTTTAATGTGACAAGAACAACTTCAATCACGTAATCAAGTTCATTCTTCCCAGTCCAACCCTTAAAGCTCAGAGAACACCAGCTTCTGAGGATCATCTCACCTTCTGACATGCTATCAAGTTGTATCTACCGTAGCTGTACTCAGACAGCTTGGACACATAACATAAGCAATCAATTATGGTGTGTTTTTTTTTAATTTTCTTTTTTTCATAATGAATTTAATTGTCAGCAGACATTTCTGTATGCAAAGAACAAAAAAAGTACTGAATGACTATTTTATCCACTCTTTAGAGATCCAATTTATGATCAAAATACACGATAATATCCTCTAACATGTGGCCAAAATTTGGGCATATAAAGGTTTATAATAGGTCTTGTTAGAGACCTGAGAGACCATAACAGGGAAACGAAGTTCCAAGGCTGAGTTTAAGGTTATGTGCTGAGACAGGGAATAGTGATGGGCAGGCGACTGGGTGATGCAGTCTGAGTCTGTTATTTGGTGCTTGCCAAAAGCTATACAACGTGACAATATCACCAAATAAACAAGAGCCAAGTCAGACCAAAAGGCTAATGCCAAATCAGGCTTCATAAGCATGTTCTAGTAGCCAGTTTTCAAAATTATGGTAAGTTTCACTTCCAAGTTAATTTTTCTGAGGAGAGATCTCAGGTTGACCTGGATAAAAAGTGATCACTGGCTTGGATTCCCTGAGGTAAGTGTTCTCCGGTAACTAACAGCAACCTATATTAAAATGGAGACTTTCTAAACTGGGCTGCCATTGTTGGCAAAGAAAATAAGAGATCACTTTTGATATTCCTCTCTTTTATTTGCTTTTTTAAAATTAAGTAATTGTATCTTAATTTATGGAATTAAACAAGTATTTCTGTAACATTACAATAAAATAGATGATTGTACACAAAACTGCAAATCTACTATGTATAACTTGTTATTCCTTTCAAATATGCAACAAAATTATCATTAATTCATCAATGTAAATCAATTAGCATTAATACATCAATGTAAATCAATTCACAACTCCACCAACAATGAATTAATGTGAATTATTTGCTTTTTAATCAGCACTTCTCATTTTAAGGTATTCAAGGAGTGAAGGGGTTAAGGACAAGAAGCCCCCAGTTTGCCAACAGGTTCTTTGAAAAGCCCTAGGCTAGGACTTCCAGCCCCTGCACTGCCAATGTCTTTTTCTTTAAGAGCCTGGACAAGTCCTTCATCCTATCAAGGTTTGAGTTTCTCCATCTATAAGGCATTTCAAAGGTCCATCCCTTATAGCTTCACATTTTATACTCCGAGGTCCCTCAAGCAAGTTCCTGAATGAGGATCTTCCAGAAATCACATATCTGGTCAATATCCTATCTAAAAAGATGGTGCCCAAAAGTAAACATACTTCTCTAGCTGTGGTCAGAGGAGGACAAAGCACAAGTCAATTAGCACCAATCCAAATCACAATCTTGTAATAGAGTAGGTAATCACTATTACAACTCACTTCTTTTTTTTAAATCACATTTTCCTAAAAGTCCACTCAGAGAGGTGGTACAGATATTATCCTGATTTTACATATGAAGAAACTTGAAGGGTTACGTGGTTTGTCTAAGGTTCTGTTGCCAGTACACAGCAGAGCTGGGAACCTTTCTTCCCTTCCCTCTAGCCTTTCTTTGACTGCCTCATACAACTGGCCTCACCAGCAGAATATTCCAAGAGAAACAGAAGATTTGTGACTAATTTGTTCAAATGTAAAAAGACCTCTATCACCTTACCAATCCAGGTGGTACAGTGGATAGAGCAATACTGCAAGAGTCAGGAGGACTGAATTCAAATCTCACCTCAGACACTTGACACTCACTAGCTGTGTGACCTTGGGCAAGTCCCTTAACCCCACACACTGGGTCATCTCCAGTCATCTTGATGAATATCTGGTCACTGGATTCTGATGGCTCTGGAGGAGAAGTGAGGCTGGTGACCTGTGCAGCAATCCCTCACTCAAAACAAAGTCAGGTGCAAGTCATGTCATTATTTCTCTGATGGCACGGTCTTTTTCGACAATGAAGGACGACCACACACCTTTCCCACCTTAGGAGATAGTTATCATGAAGTGCTGGAGCAAAAAAAAATAATAATTCATTTGATTGCCAAGCCTCTCACACTTTTGTGAAGCTGATGCTTGAACTGTTATATCCTGCAAACAGAAAGTTCATCTACAGGCCATAGCTAAAGTCTTTCCAGTTGGTAAACCAGAGCTTGTGTTCTTGGCAGGGCCATCAAGAACTGGTAGTCTCACGAGACAGATTTTAATGGATATTTCTAATCTGCCAATTCTGCAAGTGAGGAGGCATGTTAAGGAAAAATTTGAAACTAAGGGCTTGCAGTGACATTTTCTTGGATTAGAGCGATCCACATTTTGCCCTTTGGGTCATTGGTAAGAAGAATGAAGAGTTAACTGTATTAGAAGCTCCTTATAACTAATCACAGATGTCACTACATTGGACCTCACGAGTTCATAGATCTCCAACAGACTTTCAAGGGTATCTAATACAGTCCATATCTAAACAAGAATACTTTATTTCAAGAAGGTTTGGTTGTTTACAGAACATCAGAGCTGAAAGGGCATTTAGAACACAAAACATAATGATAATAGCTTCAATTTCTAAAGGACTTTGAAGTTTACAAAACATTTTCTTCAAAACAATCCATAAGACAAAGAGTACAAGGACTACCGTTTCCACTCACAAGCTAAGTCCCACAAAGCTTTGGGAGATGGAACATCTTACCGAAGGTCCCACAGGTATTAAGTACAGAAATAAGATCTCTTAATCTGGCTCCAAGTGCAAGGGGCTTTTCACAGTGGTTAAATGCCTCCCTTTTATCTCTTTTATCTCAAAGGCAGTCAGTCAGTCTCCTAGCATGAACCCCAAGAATTTTATGACATCAGAGGATGTATTTCTATTGTCTCTTTTCCTTATAAGGTACTTTGCATGAAATATCAAAGAACCTTCCTAAGGGTCTTCCTTAAGTTTAATCTTCAGTCATCAATTATCCGCACAATGACAATATAAATGTGTCACAAACCAAGAACTGACTTAAAGCTAACAAAGACAGAAAAGTTTATGAAGCAGAGATCCTGTTCAGTAGCAAGCTTCCCTATACTATAAATGGGTAAAAAACAATCTAGTCTAGGGCCCTCATTTTTCCCATGAGAATGCAAAGTAGGACTCAAGAGGAATAGAGGAGAAGAGACTTGCCCAGGGTCACACAGACAGGAAAGGGCAGAGCCAGGGCTAGATTTCATCTCTTCCCTCTCTCGGTCTGGTTTTCTTCCTACCAATTATGCCCCCAAAACAGACATGGAATGAGAGTCTGCAAATGTTCTTTTCCAAGGTAGCCATTCATGTGATTTCAATTAATAGTTATTAGATGGACTCTCTAAACTAAGTACAGGAAAAAAATGAGGTTTTTTTCTCATTTTCATTTTTATAATAGTATCATTTATGCTTTAAAATCACAGAATGTCATTGCTAGAAGAGACTGTTTTAAAAATAGAGAACATCAGAGCTGTAATGAAATTTCAGAGCTAGAAGAGCATTAAAGAGCATCTAATTAAATCTCAAAATCAAAAAATTACAGAATTTCAGAGTTGGAAGAAACCTTGCTAACCATCTAGTCCAACTTTTTCCTAAAAAACAATTTCCTCTACTTACCCTATGGACCATCTAGTCCAACCTTTTCCTGAAAAAGAAATCCCTCTACCCTATGCTGGACAAGTACCTTATTACATGCCAACAAAACTTAAACTTAAAAGAAATGGATATTTACAGAAATATAATATTCGGATTAATAGAACAAAAAAATGGATAATTCGGATAATTAATCTCAAAAGATGTTAAACAAGCTATAAACAAACTCCCAAAAGAAAAAACTCAGGACCAGATGGATGATTCTATCAAACACTCAAATAACATTTAATTCTGATACTATATAAATTATTTGCTAATATAAGAAAAGAAAGTATGCTACCAAATTCCTTCTATGATACAAATATCCAATACCTAAACAAGGGAGAGACAAAGCAGAGAAAAAAAACAACAAACTATAGACCAATATTCCTAATGAACACTGATGGAAATACTAAATAAAATATTAGGAAAAAAGGCTATGATAACATGTTAAAAAATATCACGTGCTATGACCAGGTTGGGTTTATACTAAGCATACAAAGTGTGGCTCAACATCAGGAAAATTATAAATATAAAAGACCATATTAACAGAAGAAACAATAAAAATCATTACTATATCTACAGATGTAGAAAAATTTTGACAAAATACAGCACCTACTTTCATTAGAAAAACTTAAAAACAGAGGAATAAATGGGGTTTTCCTTAATATGATAAATAATAGCTATTTAAAACTCAGAGTTAGCATTATACCTAATGGAAAAATACTTATAGGCCTTTCTAGTAAGACCAGGGAAAAAGCAAGAATATTCATTATCACCATTATTATTTGAGAGAGTTTTAGGAATGTTAGCCATAGTAATAAGGCAAAAATAAATTGCTAGAATTAGTAGGCAAAGAGGAAACATTATTGATTTTTGTAGAGATGACAATCTACTTAAAGAACTCTGGATATTCAACTAAAAAGATACTTGAAAAATTAGCAACTTCAACAAAGTACCAGAATATGAAATAAACCTACATAAATCATGAGATACATAACCAACAAAATTCAGCAGGAAGAGATAAACAAACTCCAAAATAACTATACAATGTATAAAATATTCCAAGACACATATAGGAACTGCATGAATACAATTACAAAAGAACCTACAGAAATAAAGACAGACCTAAGTAACTAATTAACTGCTCATACTTGGGCCATACCAATAAAATAGAAACAACAGCAACTACCAAAGTTAATATATTTATTCTGTGCCATACCAAATTACTAAAGCATTGTATAACAGAGCTAGAAAAAAATGAGGCGATTCATCTAGAAAAACAAAAGGTCAGGAATCTCAAAGGAAAAATTGGGGAGAAAAAACTTGGGAAAGATGTGGAGCCTGGCAGAATAAGATTTCCAACTATACTACAAAGTAGTAATCAACCAAAGCATTTGGCAGTGGCTAAAGAGAAGATTAATCAAAAAAACTGGGTACAAAACACAGAAACAAATGAACATTGTAACACAGCGTTTAATAAATCTATAAACCTAGCTACTGATTCACCTAGCAAAGGATTCACCATTCTACAAAAACAAACAAACAAAAAAAACTGCTATGGAATCCAGGTAGCATTTTAACAGAAGTTAGGTTTAGATCAACATCTCAAATCATATATATCCAGACAAATTTCAAATAGCTATATTAAAGATCACATCATAAACAAATTAGAGAAGAAATGAAGAAATTACCTATCAGAACTATGGATATATGATAACCAAAAGAGAGAAAAGATAAAAAAGAAAAACAAAATAATGCAACTAACATTAAAAGGGAAATAGTAAAATGGGTAAAAAGTCTTTACTGCAAGTTTCTGTGACAGTAGAGATATATAAGGAACTTATCCAAATTTGTAAGTCATTCCCTAATTGATAAGTGTTCAAAGGACATGAAAAAGCAGCTCTCAAAGGATGAAATTCAAATTATCAACAGACATACAAAAAAAAAATATGTTTCGAATCACAATTAGGGAAATGCAAATAAAAATAACTCTGACATTTCAACTCACACCTATCAGAATGACAAAGATGACCAAAAAAAAATAAAAAATAGGAAAATGGCAATTGTTGGAGGGGCTGCAGGAAAATAAGCAAAATTAGGGCACTTTTCATGTCAGTTACTCCAGCCATTCTTGAAAGCAATTTCAATCTTCAAGTCACTAAAAACCATGTATAAAAACCATGTAAAAACTATGACTCACTATTAGGCTGATACCCCCCCAAAAATCAAAGGAAGATGAAAACAATCTATTTATAAAAAACCACTTATAGAAGCTTTTTGTTGTAGCAAAGAACCAGAAACAAAGAAGTGCCCATCTATTAGAAAGCAGCTAAACAAATTACGATATAGGAAGGTTATGGAACACTATTGTGCCAGGAGAAATCATAAAAGGCATAGTTTCAAAGAAACTTGGGAATACTTACATGAAATGATACAGAGTGAAGTGAGAAGTCTCAGGAGTACAATGTATATACAATAACAACAACACTAGAAGGAAAAACAACCTTGAAAAACTTCCACTCTGATCAATGCAACGTCCAACCAAGATTTCAGAGGTCTGCTGACAAGATTTGTTACCTACTTCCATATAATGAGGTCATGAAGTCAAGATGCAGAATGAAATATGTATTTTCCAGACACAACCAAGTTTTGTTTTGCTTGACTGTTTATATTTCATGACAGGTCTGTGTTTTTCCCTCTCAATTTAGACAGAGTAGAGAGTTGGGGGCAGGGAAGGAGCAGAGTTTGGTGAGGTCTAGCAATAGGGTTACCAACATTTTAAAAAAGAAGAAAAGAGGACCATTAAAGTATTTTTTCTAAAACACAGAATAAAATGGAAGGAAGGTCAATAGGAAACATAAAGTAGGGCAATTTTGAAAATAACATGTTGAATTTGTTGTATACTTGGACAGAGAAGCAAGCTCTATGCGGTTCAAATTCTTGGCTGTATGTGCAATCTTTTTTCTGTTCTGCTTTGTATAAAGAAATGCTCACTGTATTTGGTGTTTGTTAAGTTCAAAAGAGAAAAAAAAATGTAATTGGCAATACTACTTAATCAAATTTACTTATTCAGTAGTACCAGCTAAACTACCAAAGACCTAGAAAAAAATTAATAAAATTCACCTGAAGGAACAAAAGGTCAAGAATTTCAACAGAAATAATAAAAAAAAAAGTGGGAAGGAAGCAAGAGTTTAGTAGTATGATCTCAAAGTATCTTACAAAGCAGCATATGGGTTAAAGAACATAAAACTTAATCAGTGGAACAGATTAGGTGCACTACATATAGAAGCAAATAAATATAGTAGCATAGTGTTTGATAGACCCACAACTACTGAGCTAAAGACATTATCTGACAAAAACTGCTGGAGAAAATGGGTAGCAGGGTGATAGATATTAGGTTTAGATCAATATCTCACTTCATAAAGAATTCATGAGTTAAAAAAGGATAAAGAGAATCAAAGACAAACAATTTTGATTACTTAAAATTGAAAAGCTTCTGCACAAAATAACGCAGTTGAAGTTAGAAAGGAACTAGTTAATTGGGAAAAATGTACAGCAAATTTTTGTGATGGCAGTCTCATATTCAAAATATATAAAGAACTGATTCAAATTTTTTAAAACAAGTGCCACTTCCCAAGAGTTCTCAAAGGAAGAAATCCAAACTATCAACAGACATGCTCCAAATAGTTAGTAAAAAGAGAAATACCAATTAAAACTTTTCAATTTTGGCAAAGATGACAAAAATGGAAAACGAAAATTGTTGGAGGGGCTGTGAGAAAAACCCAATAAAGCTTCTGGTGGAGCTCTGAGTTGGCTCCAGTCATTCTGTAGAGCAGTTTGGAAGAAGTCATTACTCCTGTCAAACTGTTCATATCCTTTGATCCAGTGATACTACTTTAAGTCCTATACCCTAAAGAGATCAAAGAGAAAATCCTGTGTTTGGCTTTTAAAACCTTCATAACCTGGCCCCTTCCTACCTTTCAAGTCTTCTTACATCTTACTCCCCTTCACATACTCCAAAATCCAGTGTCACTGGCCTCCTTGAAGTTCCTCAAACAAGGCACCATTGCTGGTTTTCATATCTGGAATGTTCTCTCTCCTTGTCTCTGCTTCCTGGCTTCCTTCAAGTTTTAGCAAAAATTTCACCTTCCAAAAAGCCATTTTCCTGATCGTTCTTAAATATTAAGGAAGATTATTTTCAACTTACTCTGTGTGTGTGTGTGTATCTTGTTTATACATAATTGTTTTCAGGTTGTCTCTCCCATTAGATTATAAGTTCCTTGAAGGTAGGAATTTTTTTTCTTTTCCTTGTATCCCTAGTGTTTAGCACAGTGCCTAGCACACAGTTGGTTGTTGTCCTTCATCTTCGAAGAGGACCAAAATGACATCACCATTGTAAAGTGAAATTTCAGTGTGTCCGACTGTGGCTGATCAGACCAATAAGAGCTCAGTATGCTCTACCACACGTTGGGCACAGATAGTCCGTGTGAATATTTGGGGTGAATATCCCAAATTTGAGCATTCTGCATTTACTTTGTGCTGTCTCAATTTTGCTTTGCTCAGAGAGCAAAGCACCTTTTCTTACGTGGGCACACCATACTGAGCAGTCCCATGTGTCCCATGTTGCACAGTCAAACCCAAAGTTCTTGAGAGAGACCTTGAGAGCGTCAAGTACACAATACGCACCTAATAAATACTTATGATTGACTGAGATTAAAAAAAGAGGAAAAGGATCTATATGTACAAAAATATTTATGACAACACTTTTAGCAGAGAAATGAAAACTGTGAAACTGTCCATCAACTGGAAAATGGTAGAGTAAATTAAAGCATATTAATGCAATAGAACTTTATTTTAAGAAGTTAAGAAAAGTATGGATTCAGGGAAATCTGAAAAGACATAAATAGATGCAGAGTGACATGAGCTGAACAATTTATACAATAACTACAATAATGTAAAGAAAAACAAGAGAATGATTTTAGCATTTAAAAAAACACAGAAGAAGGTTCAGAAAAAGACATAAACAACACATGCTGAATTGACTGTATGATTTCAAAAATGTAAACACTACATAATTGAGAGTCATGGTTTTATACACAATCCTCTTTCTAATCCTCTGCGTTATATGGAAATATTCATGTTTTACCACATTTGTCAAGTGTAGAACAACAAAAAATTTAAATTAAATTTAAAAGGCCTTCAAACAGAGGTTAGATATTCAATTGGTTCCTCAATCCCTCGCCTCTCTTGTCAGGTGGTAACTAACATGTTCCATCATCAGTCCTCTAGGACAGTGGTTTCCCACTGATTTATCAGAGTTCTTAAGTCTTTCAAAATTCTTTTTCTCCATATAAAAGGAACTAATTCAAATATATAGAATGACAGCCATTCATCAATAGATAAATGAGGATATGAAGAGGAAATAAAGGAATAAATACAAGCTATCAATATCTGCATGAAAAAATGCTTCAAAACACTAATAATTAGAGAAATGGAAATTAAAAAAATTCTGCTCACACCCATCAGACTGATAAAAATGACCAAAAAAATGAAAAATGACAATTGTTGGAGGGACTGTGATAAAATAGGCATGTTAATGTACGCTTAGTAGAGTTATGAATTGTTCCAGCCATTCTAAAAAGTAATATAAAAGATTGAAAACTAAGAGGGTGTCAATCAATTGAGCAAAGGATGAACAAGCTATGGTATATGAATGTAATGGATAATTGTACCAAAAGAAATTATGAAGGGATAAAAGGAATTTCTGTTCAGATATGTTGGACCAGGATCCTTCCAAATGAGATTCTCTGACACATATGTGGTAAATGAGTACAGGAGGAGGAAATTACTTGCTTATGCTGTATAGAGTGAATTTGTGGACAAGCAAAGATTACAGGCTGCATCTTCTAAGTCTTGTTCAAGAAATTTTTTGCTCTTCCATGCCACACAATGAGGTATATTAATGCTTCTAGAACTCCAATTCCTTGAACATATGCATCTGCTATAAAAATAAGTTGAATATTAATTTAGAGATGAAGCTGAAAGAGAAAGGCAGCATAGTGTAATGGTTAGAGAAGCAATATCAGTATGAAGACCTGGGTTAAAGTCTAGTTTCTGACATATACTTCCTGTATGACCCTGGGTTTGAGTTCAATTCTTAGAAAAATTCTAGAACAGATGATTACAGAAATGGTTAATGAACATCTAGAAGGCAAATAGTGATTACAAATGGCTTTATTAACAAGTCAAGACAGACTGATCTTATTTCCTTTTTTGACAGTTACTATTTAAAGGGATTAAAACAGATATAATTTACCTAGATTTCAACAAAGCTTCTGACAAAGTATTGCATACAATTGGGGAGGACAGAAAGGAAAGGTATATACTAGACAATAATACAATTCGATGGATATAGAACTGTTTGAATGGTCAGCCTCAGAAAGTAGCTGCTAACGGCAAAATGTCAACATGGCACATCTTCAGCAGACGACCCCAGAAATCTGTGCTTGGCTCTTGGCTGCCGAACATTTTACCAATGACTTAAATAATGGTCTAAATGACAGGCTCATCAATTCTGAAGATGACGCAAAGCTAGGAAACATAGCTAACACACCAGATGACAGGATCCAAAAAGATCTTGACAGGCTAAAGCACTAGACTGAATCTAGTCAAATGAAAGCAACAGAAATCAGTGTAAAGTTTTACATACAAGTTCAAAAAAACAACAGCTTTCTGAAAAAAGATCTAGAGGCTTTATTTAGTAAATTAAAGTCTCAATAAGAACTGTCAGAGTGAGGCGGCAGTCAAAAAACCAAGTGTGATCTTGAGCTGCAGTAAAAGAGGCATCGTTTCCAGGAATGAGATGATAGCCCCTCTCTACTCTGCCTATGGACTAGGACTTTACTACAGCTTCATGTTCAGCTCTGAGCACTAACTACAGTTTAAGAAAGACATCGATAAAAACTCCAGATGAGGTCAACCAGGATGATGAAAGGCTTTGAGTGCGAGTCACATGAGGATCACTTAAAGAAACTGGGGATGTTTAGGCTGGAGAAGGGAACAGCTGAAGGGTTGTTATGTAAAAAAGTTACGAGACTTGTTTTATTTGATCTCAGATGGCAGAACCACGGGCATAGTCATCATGGGTGAAAGTTGCAAAAAGAGGTCAATTTAGGCCTGATGTCAGGAAAAACTTCCTAACAATTAGCGGTACCGAATATGGAATGAGTTTTCTTGAGATATGGTGGGTTCCCTTTCTTTAGAAGTCTTTAAGCAGAGCTATGAGCTAAAGAAAATGACCTCTGAGGTCCCTTCTAGCTCTGAAATTATGTGATTCTTTTTCACAATTCAAATATCAATATGAATAATTTTGTTAAAATTTATCTAAATGTTAATGAGAATTTATTTTGTAAATGAGTTTACAAAAATTTAAAAGCAAGAACACAAGTAATTGTCACACATTTAACCATCAACCCTATTGAATTTACATTAAAAAAATACTGGTCTGAATGAATTTGGTCCTTCTAAAAATAATTAACAAGAATAATACGGTTTGTGGAACTGAACTGAATTGCATATAAAAAAAGCAGTTCACCTTATTGAATGGCCCTTGTAAAATTTAATCACATTCTGAAATGAGGCAAAAAAGGGAATTCTAAACAAAGAGCTATTACAAAGAATCCTCTAAACTCCTTTATCCCTTCTAGCCAAAAATACCTAAAGAATATTGGGTGGGCATGTAAGTAAAATCTAAGCCTAATTATTAGCAGTCAGTGATGCTCTAAGCTGGGTCACCAACCAATATAACAAATATCAACTTTTGTTTCATGGAAGATGATTTCAAAAACCAAACTAAAAGAGTTGTTCCCTACCCCAAAATACATGACAACTAGAATTAAAGGATGCTAGCAAAGGGAACAGGGACCTCAGAACACAAAACTGAAGAGTTGGGAAGAGCCTTAGAGATCAGCTAGCCCATCCCCTTCTTTTTACAAATGAAGAAACTGAGGCCTATAAATACATCCTGTCCAAAATCATACAGTGAAAGAGAATAGAACCAAAAATCCAAATCCTGATGGACTCCTGGTTCAGAACTCTCCACATTATGCTGTTACTTAACTTACTGATCTAACAAGCGTTTTGTTGGGGGTTTTTTGGGGAGGTCTTTTCTGCAACCCCTCTAAAAGATTATAGGCTTACCTGTCAATTTAAAGATGAACTAAGTTCATAAGATTTTTTAAATCAAAAAGCATATATTACAATCAATACATCACCACAATCACACAATACCTGAGAAATACAGTTCTAATCTGGTCTCCAATGACTGTATTTTCTGAAATGAGGAAAAGGATGGTAAAATACAGTTTCATCCAGACTTCATGTAAATACGAAAAAGTTTCAAAGAACCTTAACAACGAAATTCAAAGTCAGATCTGGCACTAACAAAATTGTTTTTCCAACTTCAAGCTAACTAAAAGGTTTTGTGGGGGATAAGAAAGGGGAAATATTATCACAAAATCCCCTATTTCACCACTCACTACAACACTTGACAGTTTACAAAGCACTAGCCTCAAAAAGGGGGCAATGCTACCAAAATATTATTTCAAATATTATTATTTCTGTAATTTTATGATTTGAAGTATTCCTCCCACCAAGGCTAATTTAAACCCTTTTATATTTTACTTGGTTAGTCTTTGTGAGTTACTATGATCCCCAAACCCCCACAACAATCATGACCAGGGAACTGTCTGTCACTCATCAGGCTGGTCTTGGGCTGTGAGGTCCAGCATCTTTCATCATCTCCATACTCCAAGCCTGTCAGCCTGTGATCTGCTGCTGTGGGTCTCGAGGGGCCCATGATCACCTCCATGGCATGATGAGGCATCAGAGAAAGATGTCAGTTTAAGATAACATTAAGAGTTGTCATTTGAATGGTATCCCATAGTTTACAAAGCACTTTACATAAATTCTCATTTGATCTTCCCCAAGTCCCTGGAAAGTAGAAGGATTATTCTCATCGTTCTCCTTTTACAAAGAACTAAGGCTCAGAGAGCTTACACAATTCACCCAGAGTCACCCCGCTAGTGCCGGGAGGAGAGGCAGGAAAGTACTTTGAAGGATCCAAAATGTTTTACATGTTCTCTCATTTGATTGGATGCTATTAATGTCCCTATTTTACAGAGGAGAATAATGAGGTTCTGAGAAGTTCAGTGATTTGCCCACAGCTAACCAGCTAGAATGTCTGCCTGAAGCAGAATTTATGCTCAAGTTTCTCTGACTCCAAATCCAGATCCTGGCCAGCACTCAAATCAATGTTTTCTGAGTCAAAGGTCAAAGCTCTTTCTACTATATCATGCTATAGGATTCAAAGTAACTGATAGATAAATGAATGTGTTCACTCACAAAATGTTGGATCGGCAATTCTATAAATCTATAATAGGGAACACTGCTACCCCTGGACTAGACCTCTTGTACTCACAGGTCAGTCTTCCAGTGGCAAGGGTATGTAGCCATCTAAATAGCTTTCCAGCAAGACCTCCTGTACCAGTAAGGTAGCCCTCTGCCTCCTCAGACAATGGGTCCTCTAATCAGTGATGAGCATGCCTATTACCTAGAATGCAGTATGTGACTTACCTTCTTCTTTTGCCTAACATTCACATACTGGTTTCCTACCTGCCTGACTACTCCCTATCAGTCTCTTTTCCTGGATTTTTACCTAGATCACACTCACTAACCACTAATGTCCCCCAAGGCTCTGTCATGGGTTTTCACTATACTATTTCACCTGGTAACATCATCAGCTCTCATGCTATGCAGATTATTCTCGGATCTATTTATCTAGTCCTGACCTCTCCTGACTTCCAGTCTCATTGGAATGTCCCACAGACCTAAAATTTAATTCATTATCTTTCCCCAAAAACCCTCCCCTCTTCCTAACTTCCTTATTACTACTGAGGAAACCACCATCTTCACAGTCCTCTAGATTCATACCTAGGTATCATTTTCTAAATCTCTCCTGTGTGTCCCCTTCTCTCCTGTGACCTCACCACTGCTCTCTGTGAAAGCCCTTATCACCTCATATCTGTATTATTGCAAAGACCTCTGGTTGTCCTCTTTGCCCAAAATCTCTCCCCATTCTGGTTTATCCTGCACACAGCTGATACAGATTTGATCATGGCAATACCCGGTTCAATATCTAAGTGGCTCCCTATTCACCTCCAAGATCAAATATAAAATCTGGAATTCTGTGACCCCAAATGTCCTCCTCCCCCTTCCTCTTCTGGAAGCCCTCGAGACCTATGCTCATGATTTTCATCATTCGCTGGCCATATGGGACACTAACACAGACATATCACTTGCCCTGGGGCAACTAACTCAAGCCCAAGACTTGTACATACTTTCCCCCTTCCCACCTTTGTAAATATCTGTATGTAAACCAGAATATTTTCATCAAATACAAAATGACAAAATAAGCCACAGGATCAGAATCAGATCTGAAACCCCTAAAAAAAGGAATGAGCAAGGTCATGGTACCTCTCCCTCTTTTATGCAATTAGGCAGTCTCAGAATAAGAAAACTTTAACCATTTGTATGATTTATTTCTTCCATCCCAACATCCAAGAGAGATGCTTCTCTCCTACCATTTTCCCTCAAAGTCAGAAGTGGTTCTCAGGGCCACATGAGAACAATTGTTCCAGGGACAGGGGAACAGTTGTTGAAAAACTATGATTTCTTCAAAATGGGGTGTCATTTGTCCAGATATTGCTAATGCTCTGGAAGGTTCCCCAAGTTAAGATAAGACCTCTTCCTACCAGTCATCATGTTTCTGTTTTCTTCCTCTCCCCAACTCCCCCAGTAAGTCCCTCATGATGCCCTTTGCAGCCAATAGGTCTCTGGCTGCCCTTGCTGGTAGTGAGCCTGTGTGAAGAAACAGTGGAGAGTCTACAGGAAGGATTAATTTCCCTCCACTAATTTCCTTATGTGAACTTTCTTCCTATGTGTCCTAAACAAAATAAATTTTTAAAAAGCACTGACAAAATTTTTAAAAATGGCATTCAAAAGTCTTTATAACCTGCCACCCTCCTATCTTTCCAGTTTTCTTCTACTTTCCTCTCCTCCACATACTCTGTGATTCAATGACACTGGCCTCCTCACTCTTCCTTGCATAAGATCCTCCATCTTCTTTCTCCAGGCATTTTCACTGGCTGTCCTCCATTCCTGGAATTCTCTACCTTCTCATCTCTCCTCCTGACCTCCCTGACTTCCTTCAAGTCCCAGATAAAATCCCTTTACAAGAAACAGTTCTCAGCCTCCAGTAATATTAATGTCTTCCCGCTGAGATGATCTCTAATTTGTCCTGTATGTCCATAGTTTTCACATAGTTTTCAGCATGTTTTCTTTCCCCACTGACTGTGTACTTACCCTTTGAGAGCAAGGACTTTTTTGCTTTTTTTGCATCCCCAGCACTTGGCACAGTGCCTGGTACACAGTAGGTGTTTAATAAATGCTTGATCCCTTCTTACCTTTCCATTCTTCTTACACCTTACTCCCCTCCACTCTCAGATCCAGTGAAAATAACCTCATTGCTGATCCTTGCACAAGACATTCCACTTCCCAAAGACACACATGATCACTGGCTGTCCTCCATGCCTGGAAAGTTCTCCCTCCTTGTATCATCTGCTATCTTCCTTCAGGTCCTAACTAAAATCTCACCTTCCACAGGACACCTCTTCTGATTCCCTATAATGCTAGTGCCTTTCCTCATAGATTACCTCCAGCCTAGCCTGTATATACTCTACGGACATGATTGTTTGGATGCTTTCTCCCCTGTTAGAATGGGAACTCCTCATGGGAAGGCACTGTTTTTGCCTGTCTTTGAACCCCCATGTTTAGCACAAATGTGGTCCATATTAACTGCTTGATTAAATGCTTGTTGACTGATTCTGCTTCCCTTTTTAGGATCATTTTCCACTGCTTCCCTTCACATATTCTTCACTCCAGTCAAACTGGCATATGCATCATCTCCAGAAATAATTCTGTCCTTTCCTGACATCATGTACTTGCTCGCACTGTCCCCTAAAACTGTAAAGTCACCCCCATCCCAAACATCTCTACCTACTGAAAACCCACTCATCTTTTAAGGCCTAGTTCTAATGTTATCTCTTACATGGAGCATTCCTTGATACATTCCCTAGCCTTACCCCACACTCCAAAGTTAAAATAGATTACTCCATTCTTAAATTTCTCACTGGATTTTATATGTCTCTTGTGGAAATAATAATAGCTTGCATTTACATAGTGCTTTATGGTTTCCAAAATGCTTTCCACATATCATCGTGCTTTATCCTCACAACAACCCTGAGAGCAGATGTTATTATTCTCATTTTACAGGTCAGAAAACTGAAACAGAGTGTTTCAGTTAGGTGACTTGCCCAAGGTCTAACCCCTGTTAAGTGTCTGAGGCTGAATTTAAACCCAGGTCATCACTACATGGGCGTGTGTAGAATTGGGGGCTGCTCACTACAATGATCAGTCTTTGTGTGTGTGTGTGCATATGTGTGTAAAATTGGGGGCTAGTCACTACAATGATCAGTCTTAAGTCTTTCCAAGTTGTTTTTCTTCACAATGTCATTGTTGTATAAATTGTTCTCCTGGCTCCTCTCGCTTCCTTCTTTAACATTTCACACAAGTCTTCTCAGGTTTCTTTGAAACTGTCCCTTCCATCATTCCTTAAGGACATAATGATATTCCATTACATTCATATATCATAATTTGTTTGACTATTCCAGAACGGACAGTCATCCCTTGAGTTTCCAGTTCTTTGTCATTATAAAAAGAGCTGCTATAAATATTTTGGTACACATGGATTCTTCTCCTCTTTCTTTGATCTCCTTGGGTAAAAAGGCATGCATAGTTTAGTGACTTTGGGGGCATAGTTCAAAATTGCTTTCCACACTATGACCAAAGGTCAATAAAACTGTGCATACCCTTTGATCCAGCAATACCACTTCTAGGCCTGTAACTCAAAAAGATCAAAGGAAAAGAACCTATATGTGCAAAAATATTTATAGCAGCTCTTTTTGTGGTGGCAAAGAATTGGAAATTGAAGGGATGCCCATCAATTGGGCAATGGTTGAACAAGTTGTGGTATATGAATGTAATGGAATACTATCATTCCATAAGAAACGGTGAGCAGGCAGATTTCAGAAAAAACTGGAAAGACCAAAATGAACTGATGCTGAACGAAGTGAGTAGAACCAGGAGAACATTGTACATAGTCACAGCAACAGTGTGTGATGACCAACTTTGTTAGACTTAGCTCTTCTCAGCGATGCAAGGATCTAAGACAACTCCAAAAGACTCATGATGGAAAATGCTATCCACATCCAGAGAAAGAACCACAGACTTTGAATGCAGATTGAAGCATACTATTTTCTCTCTTTTTTTCTTGTGGTTTTTCCCTTTTCTTCTGATTCCTCTTTCACAACACGACTAATGTGGAAATATGTTCAATGTAATCATACATGTATCAGATTGCATGTGATCTTGGGGACAAGGGAAGAGAGGGAAGGAGGAAAAATTAAGAACTCAAAATCTTATAAAAGTGAATGTTGGAAACTAATAATAAAAAAAAAATGTGCTTTCCAGAATGGCTAAACCAATTCATACCTCTATCAACACTGCACTTCATATGGTTATTTTCCTGCAGTCCTTCCAGTAATTGTTATTTTCCATTTTCTGTCATCTTTGTCAATCTGATAAGTGTGAGGCAGAATCTCAGAAGTGCTTGCATTTTTATTTCTCTGATTATTAAAGATATGGAACATCTTTTCATATGGCTATGCAGAGATTAGATTTCTTTCCTTTGAACTATCCCTCAGTGTCTTGGATGATATGTCATTTGGGGTGTGGAAGCTATTATTAATTATCATGTGCATCCATGTCTTATCTCCACACTTACACTATAAACCTTCAAGTGATGACAATTTACATTTGGAAGGAACATTTAAGAAGTCATCTAGTGCAATTCCCCTCATTTGACAGATAAGAAAACTTGAGCCGAGAGGTTAAGTGAATTCCTCAAAGTCATACAGGTAGAAAAGGGCAGACCTAGATTCAAACTGAAGTATCTTTGATTTCCAATCCAACATTCTTCCTATTGTACCACACGGCCTCCCCCTTCAGATTATGCCCCGAATGAGCTTATTAATCTTTGTGAGGCTAGGATAAGCCCTTATACAATAATAAGCCTTTAATGACTACTAGTTGAATTGAGCATGAAAAACTAACAAATCCATCCTATCAGGAAAGATTTTATTTTGGAGGTTCAAAAAGGAAACCACTGCTCTCCCTTTCAGTCTTTTACAATTTTCCTCTTTCTCCTATAAATAAATTCCTGATTTTATTCAACGTTGAACCATCTCACTTTTTCAGAACTGGCTCATGTCCCTTTACCACTTCAGGGTTGTCTGTGTCTTATTCACCTGGTAGACTATAAGGTACATCAGGCCAGAGACCAATGTTCCCTAAACTCTAGATCTCCCCCAGAATTCAGCAGAGTCATCTCTGCATACAGCCAGTTCTTTATACATATTAGTTGAATAAATACTGACCTCATTGATATGGGTATTCCCTTTCAGGATGCCGATCACTACCCAACCATGCCTCTGTTCTGCAAGTCTCACCCACATCTTCATAAATCCGCCAAAGGGAGTTCACTTAATGAGCTGGGGGCCTTCTGGACAAATTCTATCTAACTCATATAGAACAGATATAGAAACTGGGGCTATTGATTCCACATAAGGATCCCTGAGACCTCATATTAACTTTAAAAGATCACACATTAATTATCCGTTTTACTCTATTTTTATTTATTTGTTAAATATTTCCCAATTCCATCTTTATCTGGCTAGGCCTCACTCAGGAACGTTTGCACTCTGCAGAGGGCCCGCCATGCTTTCGATACCTCCGCCTTAGAGCTCTTGACAATACAACTGAGGGTGCGTCCTGGGCAGCCTCCTTCCAATTCTGCAATAATGGTATGAATGGGGGCAGAGAGGGCCAAGAACTACAGTTGTTAGACTATCTGCAAATGTTCATTTAGCTATTGAAGAAACAGTCAATAAATAAAAAGTATCTATAGGTGAACAAACATATTGAACAAACAAATGTTGCTAATCTGCCCATTAACTATAAATAGCTGTGTACCAAACTTCAAAGAGGCTGTATCTTTACCTGCAGCCACATAACATGTCCTCTCCTGGTTGCTATTTAACAAAGCAGAAAAGGAAAACGCTATTGACCCCTTAGCTTCAGTTTTAAACATGGTTTAAGAAGGAAGAAGAAGTAAGAAAACCTCATCCTTCAAAAATATGGAGCCAAGAAGACAGAAAAGTCTATAAATGCCTAGCTGCCCATCTTAGGAAATACTTTAAAATTGGACTAAGAGAACAGTAAGTTCATATGATGGCATCTAATTATCAGATGATTATATATAACCTAGAAAATCAAGATCCTAAGTGCAGGATATGTAAATTAGCAGGGGAATATTGCTCCTTTGAGAGATGGGGGTGGGGGGAAGGGAGAGGGAAACAATCATGCTGTCAGGCAGCTTCTCATCATCTCTCCATAACTCTATTTTCTTATATATCAACTCTAGGAAAATTGCTACTGTGAAAAAGAGGCCATGAGAAATAAAAGCTGAAAGATGGGACAAAGCCATCTGATGCCAAGAGATGTAGAGCTCCACTATGAATTCTAAGCAAGCCCCTCAGGGCTTAGGCAGACTGAGAACATGGCCTGGAGGAAGGTGGGTCCAGAACAGGACAAAAAGCTTAGCAGAAGAGCATTAGTAGGTAGGCTGGAGCAAAGAAAAAAACAAACTGGCTTGCCATGGAGGGTCACTCTTGGAGAGCTTATGACGTAAGTCTGGATAGATAGGCACATACTAGGGGCTTAGTAAATATTTACTGATTGATAGGATGGGGAGACTCAGACTGTGCAGACTTGAATCCATGACTGAAAGGCAAAGACTTTATCTTGTGATAGGAAACCACTAGAGGTTTCTGAACAGAGGAGTGAACGAACACAGTGCTTAATTAAAGTGAGTCTTTAGATGTCCTGGATAGAAAGGGGGAGACAAGGGGGAAACAAGAGACTGAAGAGATAATCCCAGTAGACATTCACAAGAGCCAAGAGAAGGGCAGAAGCAAGAAGACTTTAAGACAGAATTGTACACAAAACTCAATAATTAATTGAGGTGAAAGAATCAAAGACGCCGAGATACGAAGCCCAGATGATCAAAAGACTGACAGTTCCACTGACGGAAGAAACCATTCGGGTCGGATCTGGGCTGGGAGAAGGGGAAATGGAGGAGGAAGGCGACTATGAGTTTAGTTTCCAACTGTGTGAGTGGAAGATCCAAGCAGCAGAGAAAGAAAAGGAAGCAGCGCTCAAGTGGGAGAGCGGTCATGACAAACGACAGAGATTGGGGTCTAAGTTACACCACCGAGAAAGGATCCAGCTGATGGAAAAGTGGTCAGAAATGTAATAAAAGAACCAATATACTGTAACATCACAAAAACCAAAAGAGGAAAGAATTTCAGGAAGAAAGTAATAATACCAAAGAAAATGAGAAAAGACCACTGGATTTGGCAAGGAGAAGTTGTCAGTGGTGTAAAACCTGAGAATGATCTTTGTCCTGTTCCTGCCCCTTGGATGTTGCATCATCTGCCAAGTCTTATCACAGAAACATCATTTCTACCTCCTCAGTATCTGCCCCATACACAATACTCACTACAATCACATTAAAGCAGACCTTCTTTCTCTTCTAGCCTAGACATTTATAAAAGCCTTCTAACTGACTTCCCTGCTTCCAGTGTATTTCCTTTCCAATCCATTATCCCTACTGCTGCCCAAGAAATCTTCCTTTTCTAGAGCTATACCACTCAGAAGCTCAGTAGGATCTTAGGTGGTCCTTGGGCACAAGGCCTTGGCATACTGGGTGCTGTGGGCTGTTAGAAAAGTACAATGGTACAATGGAGAAAATGCTGTCTGGAATCAGAGGTCCTAAATTCATTTCTGGCTGGGTGATCTTAGGTAAGTCACTTAACCTCTATGAGACTCATTTTTTTAATCTGCAAAATGAAGGTGGACCAGATGATCTCTGAAGTTCCTTTCAGCTCTAAATCTATGATCCCATGGTTCCTAATTCAAAACTATCATCATATCACTTTTCTCAAAAAACTTCAGTATCTTCTCATTGCCTATTGAATATAATGTAAACTCTTGATTCTGGTATTCAAAAACCCAACACAGAATGGCTACAATCTACCTATCCAGCTTCATCTCATATTAATCTCACATATAGTTTACTTTCCAGTCAAACTGAGCTTTTCTCAGTCCTCATTCTTGTCTTGCCTTCTCCCATCTCCACGACTCTGCTTGCCCTATGAATTATCATTGGAACAGACCACCTGCCCACCTCCCCAAACTGTTCAAGGCCCCCCACTTCCCTCAAGGCCCAACTCAGAAACCACTTCCTCCAAGACAGCCTTCACGGACCTACTCAAGTGAAAGTGCTCTCCTATTCTATTCCACCTATGGCATATTACCATACTCTTTTTTTCAGAGCACTTCCCCTGGTTTTCCTTTGCCTTACCTATGTAGCATACTCCTTTATGTATTCATCACAAGTGCTCTATTAGACTAGAAGCTCCTCTGAATCCCCAACATAAAAGCTCACAGTAGGCACATAAATGTTTGTTGAATTTAATTGAATTAAATAATGAAGATCTGAGATCTAGATTTGTGAGTGACATGCACAGAGGTATGAGAGCTGAAGCCAGGGAGAGGGGGTTAGTTTTCTAAGAAGGAGGATATAGGAAGAGAACAGAGATAAGGAGGAATTGCTAAAGATCCCCACACCAATGGCACAGAAGAAAAAAAACTCAGAGGAGAAATGGTCAGAAAGGATTCAACAGTCAAGTGTCCCTGCAGTCAAGGGAAGGGAGTTTCAGTGTCATCAGATTATAAACAACCTCTTTATTTCAAAGATAAAGAAAATGGGATGCAGAAAGAAAGGGACTCCCAGGAAGGATGTGGCAGAATCAGGACTATCGCCCCTATCCCAGAAATTACAAATTCAATGTGCTTCTGACTCTAGAACCCTAGATTTCTCCCATGTCACATGTCAAAGTCAAAGAAAGAGGAGGAAGGTCATCAGACTGAGTAGAGAAGAGGTCAAAGGAGACTCAGGAGGGTGGCTTCTCTCCATAAAGGATGATTCTTCAGGTCTCATTCCTTCAGGGACTATTTCCATTTTCAAACCCAAGTTAGCTCCCAGATCAATAATATAAGAGTCACCTAGTTCCACTCAGATGTAGTCCAGAAGGCCGACCCCATCTCCGTTACTTATTTTGAGACCAGTATTTAGGGTGGAGTGCTTCCTTACCTTTAACATCACTCAACTGCTTGTCCCCTACAGGGTTCCTATGTGATACTTACTTCAAAAGAGCCACCAACACCACTGCCAACGTAGGTGTGCCCCACAATTGTCAGGATGAATGGTAGTTGGCAGCACACCAGTTCATCTGCTTTTGAATGCCTGGAGCATGTAGGCAGCACTGTCATTTCAAACAGATCTCGTTCTCATCCAGGATGGTGAAAAAAGCTCTTTCAGTGAGCTCTGGTATTCATGGTAACACACCCCTCACACCTGCGCAATCAGGATACCTAGAGCTTATGCAGAAGTTCTGTCAAGTTCTGAAAAATATGTTCTACAATGCAGCTGTCTAAGTTTCCTGAGATACTGGGAGTGACACATGTGGAGCTAAATAACCTCAGAATAAAGGACAGAATGAAATCGGGCAAGACTTGAGGCAGGGAGACCCACCAGCAGCTATGGCAATAATACAATAGTGAAGTAGTTGCGATGTCAGAAAAGAGGTGGGTATACGAGACCCATGTGAGATGTATTAGAAAGGTAAAAATGACAGGACCGGACAGTTGAATGGTTACAGGGGAAGGAGCTAAAGATGGCACCTAGGTTTTGAGTTGGGGGGACTCACATGAGAGAATAGTGGTACCCTCAACAAGGAAGTTGTTAAGAGGGGAGAGTTTGGGTGGAAAGATAATGAAATCAGTTTTGGACATGCTAAGTTTAAAAGGTCTATGGGACATCTCGTTTGAGATGTCTCATAGGTAAGCATTACAGGTATGTATTATTATATCCATTTACAAATAAGGCAAATGACCGGTAAAGTGACCACTGTCATCCAACTAGTAAGTGCTACACAATTCAAACTCAGGTCTTTCATGGTTCTGAGTCCATAGCACATCACCTCTCAGAGGGCCCTCAGAATCTATCTAATCCAATTTGTACCTCCACAGGGAGGAAAGCTCACTTCTGTATGTCTCTACTTGTTAGGAAGTTTTTCCTGACACTGAACTGAAATCTGCCTCTGATACTTTCATCCATTGCTTCTAGTTCTGCCTTCTGGGGCAGAACCTAAATCTGATCCTTCCTTCTAGGATAGAGCTTTAAATACTTGGCAGCTATCACAGCCTCCCATGACTTCTCTTCCCCAAGTAAAGCATCCCGAGTTCTATAAAATCAGTCCTTGGGAGCACCATTTTAGGTTCTTTACCATCCTGACTGCCTACCTCTATAAACCAAAATGTGTAGCCCAGACCCCATAATACTTCAGATGCAATCTGATCCATAGAATATATTAGGACTATCACCTCCCTCTCTCTGGATGCTATAACACTGTATTCTGTATCACATGGTTCTCTGGGCTGCACAGATTCAACAGAATTTTAAAGATAGAAGAAACTCAGAGATCATATAGGTCAATCCCATTTTTCCAGAGGGGAAAACCCCCTAGATTTGGAGTCAGAAGATCTGGGTTTAAGTCCCAGTTCTGCCACTTGCTACCTGTGTGACTTTGGCCAAGTAAATGAATCTTGCTGGGCCTCAGGTTCCTCATTTGTAAAATAAAGGGATTGGACTGAATGACTTCCAAAGTCCCCTTCAACTCTAAATTTTGTGATTTATGATAACTTGATCAGGACAGCAAAATTGGTGGCTAAGTTTGGATCAAGATCTATTCAGCATCCCTGTAGACCCTCCATTCTGTGCTCATTCCATGTACTCCCACAGTGTCAAAGTCAACTTAGTGATTCTGGCTATAACAGAAGCATGGCACTTAGGGAGATTCTTCAAGCTCACTGTCTACCCACAATATGAGATCTGACTAGCTATCTCCCACAGAGAAGCAGCTGTGCAAATGGGTAACTTGGGCAGCAAGATCATAAGCTCACTTTTTCTCAGAACATGAAGACTTGGAAAAGCACAATGAAGTAAGGCAAGTAGATGAAGCATCAGGATTCTATCTTCAGTGCATGTCCTGCTATGGACACTCCAGTACTAACTCATAACATAATCAATGCTGTCAGCAAGGTACTCCTCAGTCCTCCCACAGACTAACTATATGGTACCCACTTTGCCTCAGAGGTCTTTCTCAAACATTTCCTCTCCCTTGAGTCTTGGAGAACATGTTCAATATGACCTCATACAACATCTGCCACACACACACACAGCATACACTATTATGACCAAAAAAAAAGAGAGACTCCAAGTGTTAGTTTCTGAAAGATCTCTCATTACCTGTTCATGGCCATCCAGAGCAGTCTGTATATTCCTAGTTCTTGGCCTTTCTCTCTCTCCTTCAACTACACTATTTTTTCCCCACATTTTCCACCAAGTCCAGCACACAGCTATGCCTTCACTTCAAGGTGAAAGTGAAGTGTTTCCAGGGCAGTTTTACACATCTCACAAGATGGTCAATCAATAAGCTTTTTAAGTTCCTCATCTGTCGTAGGCTTGTACTAGGTGCAAGGGATACAAATATTTGTTAGACAGCATCTGTTTTCAAGGAGCTCACACTGTACTAGGTAGATAGTGTTCATAAGTAAGTGAGTTATGGCACAAATAAGACCACACTCTGGTTAGCAGGCATCATAGAGAATTATTACTATGATTATTTTGCAACTGTGCACTAGGGAATTTGCATAAAGTTCCAAAGCACTAATGGAAACTAGGATTATATTTATATAATCAATAAATCCAGGGGACATGGTTGGAGGGAAGGAGGTGCAGGTGGACTTTAGTGAAATTAAAAGTGGGAAGAGGTGAAAGGTCTGAAAGATATACAAGCATTCATATTAGGGTGCAGAGTTCTGGAAAAGCAAGGAGGGAGAAACGATCTGGAACAAGATGCAAGACAGCTATCCAACACAAAATGGGAGATCTAACTGCAAAGAACTGAAGAAAAACGGTGGGGGATGGAGGGAAGGAAGTGGGACACAAAGTTACTTGTATCTGGCAAAGAGGATCCCGTCTCTTGATAAACAAGATCTATAGGAACCCAACAAAGAGGGAGTGGCCTTGGATATCTGGGAAAAAAAATGTAGATTCCATTTTCCTCAGTGTAAAACATGCCAAATAGACTCTTTCTTGTTTCTGACACAAGAAATATCTTTGTGAATTTTGTTCGATTATGGACAGCATATCACACAGAAAGGCATAAAATAAATAAAAAAGCTGGTAAGACATTATAGTTAAACAACTTTTTCTACTAGAGTAAACCTAAGATACATACAAAGCAATATACAGGGTGGGGGTGGAGAAGCACTAACTAGGTTACTTAGGAGTGGCCTCTTTTAGTCAGTCACATTTGAACAGAGACCTGAAAGGAGCCAGAGGTTTCAAAAGACATAGATGAGGAGGAATGAATGAATGAATTTAGATAAAGCATTTATTAAGCACATATTCCCTGCCAGATACAATGGGTTGGGATACTACTAGCAATCAAGACAGCCCAGGGCCTCAAGAAGCTTACTTTCTGGCTTAGCTATTCTCAGCTATATGATGATCCAAGACAACTCTGAAGGGTTTCCAATGAAAAAGGCTATACATACAGCCCCAGACAAAGAACTGATAGTGTCTGAATGCAGATTGAAGCAGACTGTGTTTTTTATTTCTCTTGAGGGCTTTTCTTTTTGGTTTATATTTCCTTTCACAACATGACTATTATGGAAACATTTCATATGACTACACCTATATTGAATTGCTTGCCTTCTTGATGGGGTTGGGGGTTTCGGAGGGAGAAGGGAGAGAATTTGGAACTCAAAGTTTTAAAAATGAATGTTAAAAATAGTTTCTACATGTAGGTGGAGAAAAATAAAATACTAAATTTTTAAAAAGAAACTTACGAGGGAGGAGCCAAGATGGCGGAGTAGAAAGACTCACGTATGCTAGCTCCGAATCCACAGCCCAGAAATTTCCTGTAAAAAGAACTCCCCACAAATTCTGGAGCAGAGCAAGCCGCGCACCAATGCACTGGAGGAGATTTCCATTCCAGATAGCCCTGGAAAGCTGACCCCAAAAGTCCATCTCGCTCTGAACAGCAGAGGCCACGCCTGAGCTGCCCTGACTGCGCGGCCCCAGAGGAGCAGATCCGAGCAGGCTTCAGGGACAGAACCTCCGGCGGCCGTGAAGGTCCCTCCACCCACAGGCACTACAGGTCAGTGAGAGAGACTTCTGGGCTGGCCGAAAGGGGAGCGGGGTGTCTCTGTGACTCGGGTCCCCTCGGGAGGAAGTGGCAGAGGCAGAGGCAGCGGCGCAGCCCGGGACTCCCAGAGCAGGCAGGGGCTCAGGGCCATTACCGAAGGTATCCGCATAAACCCCCTGAGGGAACTGAGCCTGGGAGGTGGCCCTGCCCCCACCCACTCCATTACTGAAGGTCTCTGCATAAAGCCCCTGAGGGAACTGAGCATGGGAGGCGGCCCTGCCCCCACCCGAAGCACCAGAACTTAAGCTCACATTGAATAGCAGCTGCGGCCCGCAGCTGAAAGCCCTGAGGCTGAGGAGCAGCATTTGAATCTCAGACCCCAAGCTCTAGCTGGGCAGATCTAGGCAGGGGTGGAGAGGAATCTCAGAAGTCAAGTAACTGGCTGGGAAAATGCCCAGAAAAAGGAAGCAAAATAAGACCATAGAGAGCTACTTTCTTGGGGAAGAGATGTTCCTTCCTCCCTTCATTTCTGATGAGGAAGTACAATGCTTGCCATCAGGGAAGGACGTGGAGGTTAGGGCCTCTCTATCCCAGACATCCTAGGTGGATGTCCAGTGGGCTCAGGCCATGGAAGAGCTCAAAAAGGATTTTGAAAATCAAGTTAGACAGGTGGAGGAAAAACTGGGAAAAGAAATGAGAGAGATGCAACAAAAGCATGAAAAACAGGTCAATACCTTGGCAAAGGAGACCCAAAAAAATGCTGAAGAAAATAACACCTTGAAAAATAGGCTCACTCAATTGGCAAAAGAGGTTCAAAAGCTCAATGAAGAAAATAGTTCTCTCAAGATTAGAATGGAACAGATGGAGTCTAATGACTTTCTGAGAAACCAAGAAATCATAAAACAAAACCAAAAGAATGAAAAAATGGAAGAGAATGTGAAATATCTCATGGGAAAAACAACTGACCTGGAAAATAGATCCAGGAGAGACAATTTAAAAATTATGGGACTACCTGAAAGCCATGATCAAAAAAAGAGCCTAGACATCATCTTCCATGAAATTATCGAGGAAAACTGCCCTGACATTCTACAACCAGAGGGCAAAATAAGTATTGAAAGAATCCATCGATCACCGCCTCAAAGAGATCCAAAAAGAGAAACTCCTAGGAACATTGTGGCCAAATTCCAGAGTTCCCAGGTCAAGGAGAAAATATTGCAAGCAGCTAGAAAGAAACAATTCCAGTACTGTGGAAATACAATCAGGGTAACACAAGATCTAGCAGCTTCTACATTAAAGGATCAAAGGGTGTGGAATAGGGTATTCCAGAAGTCAAAGGAACGAGGGCTCAAACCAAGAATCACCTACCCAGCAAAACTGAGTATAATACTTCAGGGGAAAATATGGTCTTTCAATGAAATCGAGGACTTTCAAGCATTCTTGATGAAAAGACCAGAGCTGAAAAGAAATTTGACTTTCAAACACAAGAATGAGAAAAAGCATGAAATAGTAAACAGCAAAGGGAAGTCATAAGGGACTTACCAAAGGTGAACTGTTTACATTCCTACATGGAAAGACAATATCTGTAACTCTTAAAACTTTTCAGTATCTGGGTAGTTGGTGGGACCACACACAGACGTACATACACACACACACGTACATGCATGCATGCACACATGCACACACACACAGAGACAGAGAGCACAGAGTGAATTGAATAGGATGGGACCATATCTTAAAAGAAATTAAGGTAAATGGTGAGAGAGAAATGTAGTGGGAGGAAAGAGGG
The DNA here is from genome assembly GCA_023548195.1 of Bettongia penicillata ogilbyi. Classification (NCBI taxonomy): domain Eukaryota; kingdom Metazoa; phylum Chordata; class Mammalia; order Diprotodontia; family Potoroidae; genus Bettongia; species Bettongia penicillata. The sequence goes on along the minus strand of JAJHZJ010000315.1, from coordinate 5,628,331 downwards.
GGAAATGGAAGGGGGTAAATTATATCTCATTCAAGAGGCAAGCAGGAGACTTTTTAGTGGAGGGAAAAAGAGGAGAGATGAGAAAAAAACATGAAGTTTACCCTCATCACATCCAACTAAAGGAAAGAGTAAAATGCACACACATTTTGGTATGAAAACCTATCTTACAGTACAGGAAAGTGGGGAAGAAGGAGATAAGCAGGGAGGGAGGGATGATGGAAAGGAGGGCAATGGGAGAAGTGAGCAATTTGAAGTCAACACTCGGGGAGGGACAGGATCAAAAGACAGAAGAGAAACAATGGGGAGCATGGGGAGCAGGATAGGAATGGAGGGAAATACAGTTAGTCTTACACAACACGACTATTATCGAAGTCATTTGCAAAACTACACAGATAGGGCCTATATTGAATTGCCTGCCTTCCCAAAGGGAACAGGTGGGGAGGGAGGGATGGGGAGAATTTGGAACTCAAAGTTTTAGGAACAACTGTTGAGTATTGTTCTTGCTACTAGGAAATAAGAAATACAGGTAATGGGGAATAGAAAGTCATCTGGCCCTACAGGACAAAAGAGAAGATGGGGACAAGAGAAGGGAGGGATGATAGAAGAGAGGGCAGATTGGTGATAGGGAAAATTAGAATGCTTGGTGTATTGGGGTGGGGGGAGGGAATAAATGGGGAGAAAATTTGGAACCCAAGATTTTGTGAAAATGAATGTAAAAAGTTAAATAAATAAATTTATATTAAAAAAAAAAAAAAAGAAACTTACATTCTAACAGAGGGAGTCAACACATAAAAGGAGAGCTAGAAAAGGGCACATGGTGGCACACTGAAAATGATTGGGAAGTAATATGGAGGCCTGGTTCCAGACAAGAAAAAGAGAAGAATTACCATCAGAGTCCAGTATCCCAATAGCCGAGTCAGAGGTTCTGGTGGGAGACAATCAAGTAAGAGGAAGAGGAGGATGGCTAGACAATGGGAAGCATGGCTTAGAAATGACTGAGAAGGAAAGTAGGTCCAATAAGTGTTTTGGATCAGATGATCTCAAAGTTCCTTAAAACTGCCCCAACATTTTGTGTTCTGTATTCTAAGGGCCTTTTCATTCTAAAACTCAAAGATCCCTTCTGGTTCAGACTTTTTATAATTATAGGTGCAATTAAAGGAACATTTCCTTGGCATATCTGACTCCAGGTTTTGAGAATGAATTGGAACCAGTTCGTTTATGTTTAAAATCACTTTATGCATACATATTCAACAGCTAATTAGCATATTAATGAAAGCTATATGAATGATAATTCAAAACACCAGATAATATTAAAGTAATTTTCAACTAATTTTGGAATTAGTAATTAGCCCTGCCCACTTCTCCCAAAGTAAATTTCTGCTTCCAATTATGTTTTGTTTAGGATTCTACTACTTGGTATTCTTATGTAGACTTCTACACTAGAGGCCAATATGTATTGCATTGCCAGGAGACCAGAGGAGATTAAAACAGAGGCAAGAGCAATTCAATAAAGTAGAAAAATTAGAGCTGACTGTGTTTTCTTTAAATAGAGCTAAGTTAAAGGATAGGGAAGGAAATACACCAAAATATCTATAGTAGCAGAAATCTCAGAAAGTACTAGAAATAAAGTACCTATAATTATAAAAATGCTAGAAATAAATTTATCAGTTAGAGGAGTGGCTAAATAAATTTATCAGTTGGAGGAGTAGCTAAACAAATTTTAATACATGAATGTAACAGAATAAATGTGCAATATTGCATGTACTGTTCATAAATTACCATGTTGGTTAGTTTCGCTAAATTACTTTTTTTCCCTTTTTTTTAATTCTTGGTTACAAGGGATGGCTCTCTCAGAAGTGGAGACATATTTGAGAAATAAACAAAAGATATCAATGCTTCTTTTAAGTGAGGAAGATTTTAAGGGACTACAGACACACATTTATATCTGGAAAAAACCTAGCTTGCTAAAAAGTGGAGGGAAATCAGAGACTGCCAGAGCTAGAAAAGATCTCAGAACATGGGATGTCAGAGTTGGAAAGGATCTTAGAACACAGAATGTTAGACTTGAGATGTGCCTTGGAACATAACGTTATATAGCTAGGACATCCCTAAAAGGATGTCTAAATCAGACCTCTTATTTTTACAAAAGAAAAATAAAAAGGTCCAGAAAGAGGAAAGTGACTACCTAAGGTGACATCAGTTGGATGTTTAAGTGGCCTGAAACCCCAGGTCAAAGTAAGGGGAAAAAAAACAAAGGAAAACGAGTTTATAAACACAATTCAAAGAAAAACTAAATGGGAAAAGTATCAATTAGATGAATACTTCCCCAAGAAAAAGAGCAACAAAAAAGGAACAGCTTTTTACTCCAAGCCAATTTCAACCATTAATTTATATCAATAAAATATAATACAAATAAAGGAGAGCCATCCAACTGAAAAAAATCACTAAGATATAAAATTAAACAAGATTGTAGCATTAGATTCACCTATGAAAAAATGAGAGAATAAATTTCAAGCAGGCTACATGTGATAAAATTCTAACCTGCTGTCTTTAAAGTTTATCCTGTGGAGTAAAAGCCCACAGACAACAGCTCTTTCTAGTGGGCAGCAGGCAGAGAACATCTGACAGGTGAATAGTAAGTCCATTTCCAAATGAAAAGAGACTAAGAAAAGGGCACCAAAGCTTACCAGATATTTACAATTGGGGGTCATTAGTCTAATCACTACCTGACTTAATTGGAAGAACAAATGAGAACAGTGAAATTACAATCCTTGAGGTTTATTTATTCAGTAGTAAGCATCATCCCTAGATCCTTGAACGTATAGGAGTTTAAACATCAGGGCTATAGATCTGGTAAAGTTTCCCATCAAGGAAATGAGAATAGCCTGGCCACCTATACATCAGAACTTACTTTCCATCCCTAATGAACATGAACACCTTCAAAGGAGTTCCCTTAGAAGGCCACATATTTCTACTGAGACTGCCTTCAGTCATGGTGTTCTGAGGAATTCACAGTTGCCTTATCCAAGCAAGCAAACTTCACGACAAGGTAGACAAATGGAAGGCCCTGGGTTTGCAGTCACAGAATCACAGTCTTGGGGCTAGAAAAAGACCCAGAAGCCATTAAACCCAGACTGGAGCAAGAATCCCCTCCACGTGTTCCCAAAATGGTCATTTAGCCTTCCTCAAAGACATCCAGGAAGGTGAATCAACCCCATCATGTCCTAAAACAGCTGCACCCCATTTCTGAATTCCTCTCATTGTTAGCATACTTTGTTTCTTGGGAAGTTTCTTTATGACTTATGACTCCCAGTTGTCTTCTGAGGCAAAATACAATAAAGTCTAACCTCTTCTGTGGATAACCATTCAAATACTTGAAGGCTGCTATCAGAAAGTCCTCTTCTCTAGGCTAAACATTCAGTTTTTTTCAACAGACACGCAGTTTCTTCAAACATTTCTCACGTGGCATGCTCTCAAGGCTCATCAAAGTCCTGGTTGCCCCCCTCAGGACCTTACCTGGTTATCAAGGCCTTTCTCAAAGGTGCCACCCAGAAGTGAACACCATATTCCAGACTGTATATGGACCACATCTGGTTCCAGACTGTAGAACCAGGAGAACTGCCATCTCCCTTTCTAAAGATTAGATTGTTCTTGAGGCAGCCTAAAATTGTGTTAGCTTTTTTCACTGCTATCACAGACTATTCACTTAAAATGAAACTGAGGGTCACTAAAACCCTCAGACCTCTTTCAGATCAACTACTTTCTAAACATGACACCACCACCACCCCCATTTGCATTTGTGAAGCTTTTTTTTTAAAATTTATCCTTATTTAAATTTTTTATATTTATCCCTATTATAATTTATCTTACTAACTCAGCCCAATGTTGTAGCTTATTAGGATAATTCTGGAACCTGACCCTGTCATCTAGTATGTTAGCAGTCCTTCCTTGCTTTGCATCGTGTACAAATTTGCTAAGTCCTACAGTTCTACTAGGGCAGCCAGATGGTGCACTGGATAGAGCACTGGACTCAGTCTTCATAAGTTCAAATCTGATTTCAGATACTTCCTAGCTGTGTGACCCTGGACAGGTCACTTCACCCTGTTTACCTCAGTTTCCTCATCTGTAAAATGAGCTAGAGGAGGAAACAGCAAACCACTCCAGTGTCTCTGCCAAGGAAACCCCAGATGGTGTCACAAAGAGTGAAACACAACTGAAAAAATGACACAACAATAAAAATGGCTCTTCACCATGCCCATGGCAGATACCCATGGCAGACATTTCAGAAAAAAGTACCCCTCCTTGCTCACCACTCCCTTTTGTCTTTTGTTTTCCCCTATTAGGATATAAGATCCTTGAGGGGAAGCGTCCTGCTTTTTATTGTATCCTCAAGCTCTCAGTACAGAACCTTGTAGTACAGAGTAAGCACTTAATAAGTGCTTTTTTTCTTTCATTCATCTATAACTTTTATCCAGTTTATTGATTAAAAAATGTTTAACAGCACAAATCCCTGACTCATTCCACTAGTCTTCCAATGAACCATTGATGACTACTCTTTGGGTCTGACTATTCAACCAGTTCCAAATCTACCTAATAGTACTATCATCTAGTCCAAATCTCTCCATCTTATCCACAAAAAGGGCATGAGATTTTATCAAGAGCTTGCTCAAATCTAAGTAAATCTATACTTAGAGCATTCCCTTGATTCACACAATTGAGTAACTATGTTGAACAAGGAAACAGCCTTGCATGACCTGTTCTGAGTAATCAGTTATGCTGGTTCTCTGTAAACCATTTTTGAAAATTGTCACGATTAATACAGTTGAGCAATTTTGCCAAGATTTGAAGTTAAATTCTCTGCCCTATAATTTTCAGATTGTATTCTTTTCCCTCTGGAGAAAAATTTGGACATTTGCCCTTCTCTAAACCCATAGTGCCTTCCCAGTTCTTTAGGAGACCACTGAGAGTGGCCAGTGATGACATCTGCCAGCTTTTTTCAGTACTTGAAGCTATAATTCTTCAGTGCCAGGTGACCTGAAATCAACATAAACAGCTGGAATGCCCTCTTATTATCTCCTTATGTATCTATGGGATCAACTCCCTATCAGGCATTTTTGTTCTGTCTTTCCAACCCAATTATCAAATATCAGAGACTGAAAGCTGAAAAGAACCTTAGAAGCCATCAAGTCAAATCTTTTCTTATTCTAAAAAGTGAGGAAACTGAGGCACAGAGAGGGTCAGTGACAAGGTCAGGGTCATCACAGCTATTAAGTGCCATAGGCAGGACTCAAATTCAGTTCTTCCTGACACTGACTCTAGTGCTCTAAACATGAAATCACTTAGATAGTTTTCCTCAGCAGAGAAAACAGAAACAAGAGTCGAGTAGCTTTACCTTGTTGGAGTGGTCGGTAATCATCTCACCTACCTACCCCTTCTTTGATTCTTTTTTCCCCAATGTAGCTTTTTTTTTAATCTCTTTTTGTTCCCCTTAACTTTCCCAGCAATCTTAGCTCATCCTGAACTTGAGCACTCTTTACATTACTCTTGAAGAAGTATGTCACATTCCACCTTCATCTCCTTTTATATATTCTTGCTTTCATCTTGTGGGCATCTTTTTAAAAGCTCAGTTGGTTAGTGAATTTCTCACTCCTGTTCCTTCTCACTGGAAAGGGTTTTTTTGTGTGTGTGTCTTCAGAATTTCATCCTTAAAACTTCCTAAAGTTTACTGTCCAGTAGAATATCAGGACAGATCACGCAGCTTATCCTTCCTCTGAACCATCTGAAGTCTGATCTCCCATATTTGGCTTTTCCTTCCTTCTCTTATCACAAATGATAAAATGGAGTGGTCATTTCCTTCTCTCATTTTTATTCCCAACAACCAGTTCTCCCTTGTTATTGGGAATCAAATCCAGAAAATAATTTCCCCTTATTGCTTCCTCTACTTTTTAGAGTATAAACATATCATTTAATGGAATCAAGAAATTATTCACTGCTCTACAAAGGGTGTGGTGGGGAACAGAGAGACAAATAGAGAAAGACAAAGAGAGAGAAACAGAGAATGAGAGACAGTCAGAGAAAGAGAGAGACAAAGAGAGGTGGAGAGACAGAGACAAAAACATTCAGAGAGAAAAAGAAAGAGAACCACCCCATCACTATTTTGTCATGTTCCTATACCAGACTTATGATTTGTTTTTCACACTTTATTCTTTCTTTCTAGGTGGACTATGATACACTGACAACAGTATCACTTCTGTCATATGCCACTTTGAGGTTTACAAAACACTGTCCCCACAAACCCTGTGATATTTGTAGTACAAATGTCACTACACTATCCTCAGTTTATAGATGTAAACTGAGGCTCAGAGAAACTACATCATCTGCTTGGTCACGTGTCAGAGTCAAAACCCAGTCTCCTGAATGCAAGTGCTCATTCCACTACACCTTCCTATCTGGTGCAATGATTTCAGAACAATTACAACTGCCTCTATTTTGCAATTCGTCAAGTGTCTTATTTCCCAAGCTCAACAGTTGAGTTTTTCTCACATGGTATATGCAGCAGGTTCTTGGAAATTGACACACACCAAAGAGCTTATCTCTTCTAAAAGTGTAAGATGCTCTTTCCCCCAGTATAAGTAAGAAATAACTCAGGAGATAGTCTCTCTGAGCTGTATAAACAGAGAGGTAAGGAGCCAAAGTGGGAATATTGGGTCATTTCGTGCTCTTGCAAGAAAAAAATGCAGTGTAGGGTGTGTTCAGGGAGGACCAGTACCTTTGGTGTGATAGCTGCCAAGCCCTTTTCAGGGCTCTTTCTACCTTTGTGGTTCACCTGTTCCACCTATCTCTCACCTGTGGCTGAGAAGCTGCAGCATGCATAGCAGCCACAGCCCAGTAAACCGTTTGGTCAGACAGGCCAAACCAGGTTGAGGGTAACCAATGGTTCTCAAACCCATTGTTGAGTTACAGGAGCATCTACCCCAAGCACGTGAAGACTTCATCCGGTGGAATGGGCAGATGAGAACAATTTGTTCCAACAGCCATAAAGACAGAGGAAGCAGGCAGTGTGGAACGCTTAGAGCTTGGTTAGACACCAAAGATGCCAAGGTCATCCACTGCATCCCAAGCCATCACCAGCCATCTTGACTCAGTCCTGCCACTGGACTATGATGACTCTGGAGGAGAGGGTGAGGCTGATGACTTCGTGCAACTCTGCCTCACTTAAATCCAATTTATGCACAAATCAAAAGACATCAAAAGAAAAAAAGATGAGAAAAAATACCTAACAACAAGGAACAGTCATATTCTGTGTGTTAAATAAGTACCAGAGTTTCATCTTTATAACAAAAGGTTTTTCAATCACGAGAAATTCGGGATTCATTGAGTTAAGTCTAGCTAAAAACTAGAAAACATTGGATCACAGAATCTCCTCTCTGATAGAAAATGAGAACAGTGTCAAAGGACAGAAACGATCTAAACCAGTGCACATATAAGATTTACACTCACAAAGTACCAATGGGAACTCTATTTCCCTAAAGTCCTATAATCCAAAAACAGGCCAAAAATTTACAAAAGACAAATAAAATAGCATATGAAAAATTCATCCTAGGCATTAAAAATCCATTAAGCATGGACTTGTAGAATGTAAAGTGCTGGAAGTACTCTGAAGTCATTATTTTTATTCTTTTTACCCTTTATTCAGATAAAAAACAGATTTCAAGAAAGAATCATTTGCCCAAGATCACACAGCAAGTTAGCAACAGTTTGGGCTGCTGACTCACTCCCAAGTTACTGTTCTTTAAAGAAAGAACCTCTGTATCATCTCACAGTGAGAACTGCAAAGTTTTAAAAGGAAAGAAGAAATGGTCTCCAGAACATCGGAAGGCTCCTCCAACTAAGAACCATTCAGGCAGTGATCCACCAAAAAAAACTCAGTAATACAAAAATGTGTGAGCATAACAGAGAAGGAAGTATACTCCTTGCCATTCCAAACACTTTCTTCAAAAACCCAGTTGTTGCTTTTTCTTATCAGTGCGCTCTTAACCAACCTAAGTTGTGAATTATCTTTCAATTTAAAAAAGGCTTTGGAATTCTAAAGTATATAAAAGGAAGATCTTTTCTCACTCCTAACTGGCACTCAAAGAGAAAGATCTATAGGGAATCATTTATCATTATATACCTAAATCTGGGTCACCACCTCAGATAAAAAAAATTGCTTAATTACTTTTCTATGTACCAAGAATTTTCCTGGGGACATGATTTTTAGGTATCATGTATATATAAAACATCTAAAAGAATGGATTATCTGGATTTTCTGGTAACTGCGGTTCTGCAGCTAGAATGAGATACATCACTAAATTCACCTCTCAAAAGAAAATTGTGCTTTAATTTTGAGGAAAAGAACTATCACATAGCACTGAGGTCTAGGAATGTGAAACCTTGTGTTATAATTCCAAAAATCAATTCTATGGAATATAGGTATATCCTACCATGTTTGGCTCTTTCCATAGACTAAGTACAACCTTATTCTAACTAGCTTTTTCATGAGGATCACTTGGTATGAATGAATCTGGACAAATAATTGCTTACCATGGAAACTAAGCAGGTGTCTATCAATTAGGAAATGGCTGAATACATAATGTACTGAAATACTATTGTGCTGTAAAAAAATTATGAAAGAGAAAGTTCCAGAGAAACCTGGGAAGACTTGCATGAATTAAGAATGAAACGAGAACAAGAAAAATGTATTCAACAACAGTATAAAGACAAACAATTGTGATTACACAATGAGTAACCATGACTCCAAAAGCCCCATAACGCAGCATGCTACCTACCTCTACAGAAATGATGGGCTCCGGACACAGAATGAGAAATGGTTTTTGGACATGACCAATGTGGAAGCTTGTCTACTCATATTTTTTACAAGGGTTTTGTTTTCCTTTTCTTTTCTCTCCCAATACACCTCCTTCTCTCCTCCAGTACTGCTACAATCTAGTGCAAGCCCTTATCACCTTATGCCTAGACTACCGCAATAGCCTGAAGGTGTGTCTGCCTGCCTTAAGTCTTTTCCCCACCCTAATCTATCCTCCATTTTGCCACCAAAATGATTTTTCTAAAGCATAGGTCTGACCAAGTCACACCCCACACTCCCACACCCTATATAACTCCAGTGGCTCTTTATCATTCCTAGGATCAAATGCAAAGCCTGGCATTACCTAGACCTCCCCCCTACCTTTCCAATCTTTTTACATCCTACATCCCATCATATACTCTGACCCAATGACAACTGCCTTCTTCATTGTTCCACAAATAAAACACTCCATCTCTAAGCTCTGGATAATTTCTCTAGCTGTTCCCCATGCATGGAATGCTCTCTTCTGTCTCTGCCTACTGGCACCCCTGGCTTCCTGATTAAAATTACTAATTAAATCCATCTTATAAAGGAAGCCTTTCTCAACCTCTTAATTCTAGTGCCTTCCCCTTGCTAATTAGATTCCATTCATTCTGCATATAGCTTGTTTGTACATTTGTACATATTTATTTGCTTGTTGTCTTCTCTTACCGGATTGTGAGCTCCTTGAGGGCAGGGACTATCTTCTGCCTTTTTTTTTTTATATGGCTAGTACTCAACACAGAGCCTGGTACCTAATAGGCATTTAATAAGTGTTTATTGACTGACTGACTGACAATGGAGGAGGTGGGAGGGAAGGAAAATATTTTTATTAGTTGAAAAAATTAAATTAAAAAACAATAGCTTATATTTGAAAACCTTGTATATCACTTTCCTTGGTCTTACACAATACTATCAGTTTCAGAATTGAAAAGGGTCTCAGAATCATCTCTTCCAAAACCCTTCACTGATAGAGAAGAAAACTGAATCCCAGAGGGTGAAAATTTGTGTGTCCCAAGTCACTTAGGTAGTAACAGAGCTGGAATCTGAACCCAGTCTGACTCAACCCAATGTTATTTTCCATTTGATTTTACCACCTTCTTCACATAGCTTATAAGTAAAGTATTCAGTGATGAGAATGACGATGTTGAATTGGAATCAATTGGCAAGGAAATCTGGCTGAGTACATGAATGAGGCAAAGTATTCTTGGAAATGCCAATAGAGAATGTTCGAGTCACATTTATGCACATTCTGACAGAATACCTGCAAAGCATGTTCTAGACTTGCCATATGGTTTCTACTGTGACACAAGGGTGAGGGAAAGCTTGGCAGAAGACATTCCACTGTTTGTACATAGTTATAGGCATATCTCCCTCATTATGATGTGAGCTCCTTGAGGGCAAGGATTACATTTTTTCCTTTCTTTGTATCTCAATTCTTTAGCACATATTAAAAGCTTCACAAATGTTTGTTAAAGGACTGATTCTCTAGTACTGAGGACCTTACAGAAAATCCAATGTAAGATCAAGGCTCCTTCTCAATAAGGGGGGTTAGGGGAGAGAGGGAGAATTTGGAATTCAATTAAAAGAAAACAACTAATGTTAAAAATTGTCTTTACATGCAATTGGGCAAAAAAAATGCCAAAAACTCTCAAATACAAATTTTTAAAAAATTTTTATTCTTTACTAAATTTACTAAACACCAAATAAAATCAACATTTTCAAATACACATTAGAACATAAAAGACTGCCTAAAACAGTGAATTTATATTCTGTACAACTTGCTTTTCTTTTTAATGAAATGATAAATACAACCTGTAACTTTCAAAACAAATCAAGTGCTAAACTGTACTTTACCAGTAATAAGTGCAACAGGAAGTCAAAAGGGTGGGAGAGCAAGTGATGGCATAAAATCATCAGGAAAGGTTTCTTTAAGGTCAAAGAAGACATTCTGACCTAATGGAGAGAGCACTGAATTTGGATTCAGAACACCTGGGTTTAAATCCTGATTCTTCTGCTTACTAATGATGTAACCTTGGACCAGTCACAACTTGGGGAGGAAGAGAAAGGGTATCTTAGTTTCTTCATTTGTAAAATGAGGTTAAACCAAATTATATCTAAGGTCTCCTTCCAGCTCTATCTCCCATGAGCTACCCGTCTTCCTGGAGCCACTGGATGCTGAAAAGTATCCAGTGTCTCCTATCATTCTCCTTCACTCAGTCCCTCTACCTTGTAGCAAAGCTAGACTGTAGTCGTCGCTCTGTACCCTAAAGGTGTCAGACATGGCCCCAAAGGGCCCACAACTCTCCACAGTACTGCCAGAACCAAATTGAAACGTAACTGGGAAATATTTAACAAAGTTGATTTTAAAATATTTGTACATATATATAAATATGTATACATACATATATATAGAGAGAGAAAGAAAGAGAAAGAAATAATGAAATACAGGTAAAACTTACTATATTTTAAAACTAAGTCAATATGTGGCCAGCAAGGATCCTTCCATATAGATAGCAGGGCTTAGTTTCTATTTCAGCTTGACCCCACTGCTCTACCTCTACATGCCCAGGTCTGTGTATTCACAGAACCACCAGGTCCACCATTCTAGGATTTGCTCACCTCCACCTTTCAGAATCTTTCTTCAACGCTCAGGTCAAGTGCAATGAAGCATTTCCTCCAGCTGAAGGTCACGATTCCCTTATTAAATTTTCCTAGAGGACTTTGGATCTCTTTTCCTCCTACCTCCCATCATATTCCATCTGCTATTATAGGTACATGTATTATGGATTCCTCACCCCATTTCCCAGAATTTATGCTCCTTGAATGCAGAACTGTAACTCTTTATTCTCTGCATCCCTAGGGCCTACCACAGTGCTTTGTACATGGAAGGAGCATAATAAATGTTTGCTAGAGAAAGAGAGAGAGTTGGACCTTTGAAGAAGGGGTAGGATTTAGACAGGCAGTGAGGAGAAGAAAAGGTAAAAGGAGAATATCATGAACAAAAACACACAGATAGGTAAGAGAAAAGTCAACCTAAGATTGGTATGTGTATAGAAACATTTGATATTCAAAGAAATCAATTCGGAAACAAATAGGGGAGAGAGAAGAAGAGAGAGAGACAGAGAAGGGGAAAAAAGAAAAGACAGGAGGAGAGGTGAGGAGAGGGAAGGGGAGAGGACAATGTGTTTTGGGGGAGGAGGGCAGAGGAAGAAGATGAGTATAGAAAGACTGGAAGTTATTTAATAAAAGCAGCAGGAGGAAATAAAACAACACTCCAAAGCCCTGAAGGAGTAAGATGCAATAGAAAAAAGGAATGGACGGAAATCCTGTGGGGCTTAGAAACAACCCATACCAAAAATTCTATAGATTTAAAAATAGATGATAAGCCATTTCCAAACAAAACAAACTTAAAGGGCTTTCGAAGAACATTAGTAGAAATTTCATCATTCTGAATTGTTCTCTATAGACTAATGGAGGGAAGTGGAACTCCTTTCTTCTGAGCATTAAGGACAAGGTAAGTAAGTAGCCCCATTTGGCAGGCCTTGAAAGTTTGGTTGATCCCGAGCTCACTTCTATCCTAAAGAGAACATTGAGGAAATCCTGTTATTTTGGGGGCGGAGCCAAGATGGCGGAGTAGAAGGACGCACGTTTACGAGCTCCGAAACCAAAAGCCCATAGAATCAATGTAAAAAGAGTCCCCCATAACTTCTGGGTCAATACAAGGTGTGCAGAAGCAGAGTGGAAGAGATTTCCGTTGCAGGGAGCCCTGGAGACCCGTCCCCAGGGTCCGGCGTGCCCCGGAAAGTGGACCCCACCCCCAGCGCTGCCCTGGCCGCGGCCCCAGAGAAGCGGATCCGAGCAGGCTTCAGAGACGGAAGCTCCGGCAGCCGGGAAAGTCCCTCCGCCCACAGAAGCTACAGGTCAGTGAGACAGAAGGCAGAGCTGGAGGAGAGGGGAAGCAGGGCGTCTCCGTGACTCAGGCCCCCTCGGGAGGAAGTGGTGGCGGCAGAGACGGGGGCAGGAAGTGGCGGAGGCAGAGGTGTGGGCGGCAGCTGAGGCGGCAGCGGACCGGGACTCAGGAATCCCCCAGCAGCAGGCAGGATCTTCATTACGGAAGATTCCCGCATAAAACCTGACAGAGCTGAGCCTGGGAGACGGCCCTGCCCCCACCCCGCTCTATTACTGAAGGCTTCTGCTCAAAGCCCCCAAGGGAACTGAGATTGGGAGGCGGGGGGGGGGGGCCCCCCACCCTGCCCCCACCCGCTCCATTCCTGAAAGTCTCTGCATAAAGTCCCTGAGGGATCAGAGTCTGGGAGGCGGCCCTGCCCCCACCTCAGCACCTGAACTAAAGCTCACTGATTGACAGCCGGCAGGAGGAAAGCCCATTTAAATCTCAGAGGCCAAGCACTAGCTGGGCGGATCCAGGTGGGGGTGGAAAGGAATCTCAGAAGTCAAGTAACTGGCTGGGAAAATGCCTAGAAAAGGGAAGAAAAATAAGACTATAGAGAATGTAACATTTGCAACAAATGCAAATGATCCCGACCTTCGGATCTGATGACGAGGACGTATCCTTGCCATCAGGGAATCCTTGCCATCAGGGAAAGACGTGGAGGGCGGGGCCTCAGTACCCCAGACACCCCAGGGGGGTGGCAGGTGGGCTCAGGCCCTGGAAGAGCTTAAAAAGGATTTTGAAAAGCAAGTTAGACAGGTGGAGGAAAAACTGGGAAGAGAAATGACAGAGATACAAGAAAAGTATGAAAAATGGGTCAATACCTTGGTAAAGGAGACCCAAAAAAATGCTGAGGAAATTAACACCTTGAAAAATAGGCTCACTCAATTGGCAAAAGAGGTTCAAAAAGCCAATGAGGAAAAGAATGCTTTCAAAAGCAGAATGAGCCAAATGGAAAAAGAGGCTCAAAAGCTCACTGAATTTAATAGTTCTCTCAAAATTAGAATGGAACAGATGGAGTCTAATGACTTTATGAGAAACCAAGAAATCACCAAACAAACCAAAAGAACGAAAAAATGGAAGAGAATGTGAAATATCTCATGGGAAAAACAACTGACCTGGAAAATAGAACCAGGAGAGACAATTTAAAAATTATGGGACTACCTGAAACTCATGATCAAAAAAAGAGCCTAGACATCATCTTCCATGAAATTATCAAGGAAAACTGCCCTGACATTCTAGAACCAGAGGGCAAAATAAGTATTGAAAGAATCCATCAATCACCACCTGAAAGACATCCAAAAAGAGAAACTCCTAGGAACATTGTGGCCAAATTCCAGAACTCCCAGCTCAAGGAAAAAATCTTGCAAGCAGCTAGAAAGAAACAATTCCAGTACTGTGGAAATACAATCAGGATAACCCAAGATCTAGCAGCTTCTACATTAAGAGATCGAAGGGCGTGGAATAGGATATTCCAGAAGGCAAAGGAACTAGGACTCAAACCAAGAATCACCTACCCAGCTAAACTGAGTATAATACTTCAAGGGAAAATATGGTCTTTCAATGAAACAGAGGACTTTCAATCATTCTTAATGAAAAGACCAGAGCTGAAAAGAAAATTTGACTTTCAAACACAAGAATGAGAAGAAGCATGAAAAAGGAAACAGCAAAGAGAAGTCTTAAGGGACTTACCAGAAGTGAACTGTTTACATTCATACAGGGAAAGACAATATTTCTAAATCTTAAAACTTTTCAGTATCTGGGTAGTTGGTGGGACCACACATACACATGTACACGCATGCACACACATACACACATGCACACACATACAGAGATAGAGAGCACAGATTGAACTGAATAGGATGGGACCATACCTTAAAAGAAACTAAGGTAAATGGTGAGAGAGAAATGTAGGGGGAGGAAAGAGAGGGAAAGGGAAGGGGGTAACTATATGTCATTTAAGAGGCAGGTAGGAGTTTTTCTTAGTGGAGGGAAAAAGAGGAGAGCTGAGAAAAAAAAAACAAGAAGTTTACCCTCATCACATTTGACTAAAGGAAGGAGTGAAATGAACACTCATTTTGGTATGAAAACCTATCTTACAGTATAAGAAAGTAGGGGAGAAGGAGATATTGCAAGGGAGGGGATGATGGAGGGGAGGGCAAAGGGAGGAGGGAGCAATTTGAAGTCAACACTTGGGGAGGGACCGGATCAAGAGACAGAAGAGAAACAATGAGGGGCAGGTTAGGAGGGATGGTAATCCAGTTAGTCTTACACAACACGACTATCAGGGAGGTCATTTGCAAAACTACACAGATAGGGCCTATATTGAATTGCCTGCCTTCCCAAAGGGAATGGGTGGGGAGGGAGGGATGGGGAGAATTTGGAACTCAAAGTTTTAGGAACAACTGTTTAGTATTGTTGTTGCAACTAGGAAAGAAGACATACAGTTAAGGAGGAATAGAAAGTCATCTGGCCCTACAGGAGAAAAGAGAAGATGGAGACAAGAGAAGGGAGGGATGACAGAAGAGAGGGCAGATTGGAGATAGGAAAAATTAGATTGCTTGGGGTATTGGGGTGGGGGAAGGGGAGAAAAGGGGAGAAAATTTGGAACCCAAAAATTTGTGAAAATGAATGTAAAAAATCAAATAAATAAATAAATAAAATTAAAAAAAAAAAAAGAAATCCTGTTATTTTGCTCCAGGAGGCTCTGATGGTTTCAGTGGCTGATCTAGTGTCACCACTCAAGATTCACATTAAAAAGAAGTCCAAACACCGCCCAAAATACATCCTGCTTTCCATGAAATCTTTTTCATTCTTGCAGCAAAAGGAAAGAAAGAGCATTAAAGTCCAACACCAAAACATTTAATTCTTACAGATTCTCAGAGCCAAAAAAGAGATCAAAAGAGTGGGAAAAGTGCAGGAACCGGCATCAGGAAACCTGAGTTTGACTCCAGTCTTTGACACTGACCAGCTGGGTGACAAGGATGTCTGGGTCAGGGTCTCTCTGAGCTTCCGTTCCCCCTCTGTAAAACAGGATATCACATATACTCCCTTCCTTACAAGATTATTGTATGGATACCATTTTGTAAACCTAAAAGCACTATGTGTGTGTGTGTCTGTATAGATATATAGATAGACAGATTAGATAGATAGATATGTACATATATATATATATATATATGTATGTATGTATGTATGTATGTATAAATGGGAGTATTTATTCTCAACAACACACTGGAACAGGAAATCTCATACCCTGCAGAAGGGACTCCCCTATTCCTTGGGGTGAGAGCAGAGGACAGAAACAGATTCAGAAGACAGTAGTTTCCTGTCCTTGGTTGGTTTGTGTCAAATCTCTACAGTTAGTTTGAATTTCCCTTTTTACCTTTTATAATTAGCTAGGTAACATGTTTAAGACTACCTCATGATCTTTATGAACCTTTCCAGCTCCACACATATGAAATCTGCTGACTGAATAACAAAGACAATTCAGAAGGGAGATATTTTTTCCCACAGGCCTTTGATTATAGCTGTATAGCTAGCATTTACACAGGCTTTAAGATTTGCAAAGCACATTACAAATATTATCTCATTTTATCTTCATGACAACTTTGGGAGGTAGTTGCTTTTACTGTTACCATTTTACAGATGAGGAAACTAAGGCACACAGTGGTTAAGTGACTTACCCAGGGTCACACAGCTAGTAAGTACCTCAGTTCAAATTTGAATTCAGGTCTTCCTGACTTCAGGCCCAGCAGTCTATCTACTGCACCAATTAGGAGCTTCTATATAGAAAAAAAGAGAAGTCCCCAATCCCAAAAAATTATACTAAAGGAGTAAAAAAGTACATATCTCTAAGGAACCAAAGAGAAAACAATGAAGGTGAGTAAACTGGAATAGCCTGGAAAGTCCCTGGATTTGAATCCTAGTTTTGCCAATCTGACCTCAGGCAAGTCCTCTGTGGTTCAGTTTCTTCAGCTATAAAATGGGTAGAATAATATCTGAATTACCGATCCCTCACAGGGCTAATGTGAGGTTCAAATGAAATGATGTCTGCAGAGCACAAAACATTTTATAAACTGGAAAGTGCTACATAAACACCAACTATTATTATTCAAATGATTCCATAATTTCATCAGTGTAGGTGTTTTTCTCAACAATCCTGACTGCAATCCATCTATATCTGCCAGTTCTGTACCCCTTGCCGTAAGCTTGCTATGTGAGGTCCAGTAAATGTGATAGAGTCCTTCTCAATTTCTCCTGATGCCCAGGAACAGCACTGGAGCACAAGGGCCACAAGTCATCACTCATTCTTGACGCAATCATTTTTTCTTCACTCACATAGTTCTTTAACAACACCCTTTTCTCCAGAGACAGAGTCACAGCACAGAGCCCTACCAAAGGAGGGACTTGTCAGATACAGTAAGGTCCTCCAAGTGATCCTATTTGCAGATGACAACAGCAGAGGCTGGATTGAGCCTCCTGAATGAAGACATATTATCATCAAGAGTTGGGCCTAGAAAAATCAAGTCAATAAAGAATATCTATTGTCCAGACAATATATAGACAACTTACAGAGCTTGTCCATCAGCATACATGTATGTATATATCACAATAAAAAGAGGCAATG
This sequence comes from Bettongia penicillata ogilbyi, assembly GCA_023548195.1. NCBI lineage: Eukaryota > Metazoa > Chordata > Mammalia > Diprotodontia > Potoroidae > Bettongia > Bettongia penicillata. The sequence goes on along the minus strand of JAJHZJ010000315.1, from coordinate 5,610,865 downwards.
AGTTAAACACATTGGGCATATTTTTGAACAGAAGGAGGACATTGGGCTGAATTGACTTTGGAAAATTCAAATTTCTTTTAATGGCCCAAACTTCCTACACAAAGGCTGAACTTTATTAATGTCTATTCGTCTTGTACCACTACAGATTACAGAACACTACAGTCTCCAAAGAACTGAAAATCAGTATTCCCCAGAGAGTAATAAAAAGACGTGGTGGGCAGGAACACACTGTAACATATGAGAGTAATTATTATTGCTAAAATCTATGTACTGTGTGTAAGGTACTAATGGTGATAATAAAGCCAGCAGCAAGATAGCACTGTGAAGAGAGAGCTGTCATCAGGGCCAGGAAGCCTTGGGTTCAACTCATAATTCCAATACAATCTGGCAGAGTGATCCTAGACAAGTCACTTAATTGTTCAATGATCCTCCAAATACCTTGCAAAGAAAGTGCCAAACTGTATTGGTAGAGATGGTTCCCTCACCAGGTAGTTCCCTAGACCAGTGAATTCACAGGTCCAGTTCCTAGCTCTATCATTAGAACATAGAATTTGGAGCTCAAAAGGAAACAATAGATGATAAGAGCTAGAAAGAGCCCCAGAGCTTATCTCAATCAAGGTCATTCCTTTGCAGATGAGGAAACTGAGGCACAGAGTGCCTTGCCCAAGGTCATACAAGTTGGTGTCAGGGATGCTTCCCAATACAGCGTTCTCTCTCGAACTGCGCCCAGACTCATACACATCTGCTTTGGTTTCCTTAACCATCTTTGGTCTGTTTTTGTCCTCATTCAGTTGCTTCCTAACCCCAGACACTGAAAAGATTTTTTTTAAGAATAAAAAGTACCCAACCCATATACAAAGCCCCACCCTTCCCCATTTCCTCCTATCTCTGTGAACTGCAAGCCAGAGAATCGACTTTAAAAACTCTCTTACAGATTTCATAAGCTTAGTAAAGAGTAATTTTTCCTAATCCTCAATTCCTCCATTTCATTTTTCTCTCTTTGTCATTTTAAAACCAGCCTACATTAGGAGCTAATGGCCTGTCAGTTCTCAATTTAAAGAGAAAGGTGTTTTCAAGTTCAGCAAGTGTTGAAAAAGAAAACTGTCTTCAGCCAACAAGCTAAGGAAAGGAAACATTCATTTTCACTTAAACAACTCTTGCGCAGGGACCAACTTGCCTGCCAAGATAAGGCTGAAAAAAAAACCCAACAACAAAACACATATATGGACAAATGATTAACCCTTGTGCAAGGAGGCTAAAGCAGAAAACTTCAGAACGAAACTGTCTTAGTAGCAGTTTGTCTAAAATTAAATCTTTTTCCCACTTGTTTTCTGGGTATTAGTGCTCAAAGAGAACAAAAACTCCAAACCACACTAAATCTGAATAAACTTCTATCATCCCCAGTGGGCCCAGCTCTGCCAGAGTGGAACTAGAAGCCACTCCATCTTAACCAAGCTCTGCTTTCCAGAAATCTTTTCCCCACTCCTTCTCTGTCCTCTCCATCACAGAATCTGAAACCAAAGGGACCTTGGTGGTCATCTAATCCAACCCACACCTCCATAGGAATTTCCTCTATGACACAGTCAGCAAGCAGTCTGTTAGCCTTTGCTTGAAGAGCTCTATTGAGAGGTAGCCAATTTCTAAAACAGGTTGTTTTATTTTTGTGTATCTCTAATTGTTAGGAATGTTATCTTCACATCAAGTCTCAATCTGTCTTTCCTCAATACTGATCCAGCTGTGCCCTCTGCAACCACAGGACAGACCTTCAGAGAAAACAGCAGATTCCCCACCACTGTCTTCTCTTCCCCAAGCTCAATTTGTTCTCAGGTTCACCATCCTGATCACCCTTTAGCTTACCAATGTCCCTTCTAAAATGTGGGGCCCAGACCTGAACACACTACTCCAGATGTGTGACTGGGGAGAGGACAGAGCTGTCATTTGCCACCATGTTTTAGACACTGTGTCAAACAATGCAGCCTTGTATTCGAACAGCAGCTTTGGCTGTCACTGCACACTCCTGCTTTGTATCAAGGCCACTTGTAGTCCACTGAAATCCCTAGATCTTTTTCAAACAAACTCCTGACTAGCCATGTCTTCCATCATCTTGTATGGGTAAAGTTGATCGTTTGGGCTCTTGTTGAAGACTGTCCATATTATCCCTATTCAATTTCACACTATTCTATTTGGCCCATATAGCATGCCAAGGATATATGATTGTCCTTGTCACAGTTAGCAGTCTTAGCTCTACAGTGGCAGCCAAGAGGTACGGTGGATAGAGGGCTAGACCTGGAGTCAAAAAGACCTGAGTTCAAATCTGGCCTTAGACACTTACTAGCTAGGTGATTCTGGGCAAGACCCTTAACCTAGGTCTGCTTCAGTTTGCTATTGAGTTGTTAAATGAGATTGTGTTAATAAATACTTGTTTCCTTCATTCCTTCCTTGTTTTCTTCCTTCCTTGTCTATCTACTGCCAATTTGATTGTGGATTTTATTCAAGTCGCTGATTAGTGCTAAACAGCACAGGACAAAATGCAGACAGATCCTGGGCACTCCAAGAGAGACCTCAAAAATCTCTTTCTAAGCCAACGTAGATACCCACTAGCAGCTACTCTTTAGGGTCAACCATTCAAACGCTAGCAAATCCACCTAACTGCCTACGTCTACCTCACATTACATCTACCCAAAGCACTCAGCAAGTAGAACAGAAATTGGGAGAAAGTAGCCACTGTCCCTTCCTGAATTATAAATCTTTCAATGGCCATTTGATGAAGGTATAATCCTAAGCACTCAGCTACAAATTATTTTCTTTCCCTTGGAAAGTTCTGACAAGTTTCTTCTCCTTCCTCCGTTACCAAGTTTGACAAAAAGATCATTGGCTGAACGCTAAAACAGCTTTAACCATCCATCCATTTCCAAGGCAAAATTCCAAATCTGTCCACTTTCTCCTTAGATTGTTCCTCCTCCTCTAGCATGTTCTTATAGTAATGCATACAGACACTCACTATAACTCTGACTCCAAACAACATTTGGCAATGATGGCACTAAACTCCACTGGAGTGCTGGCAGAACCCTGCTGTCACCTCACTGCCCTTGCAAACAGGATGGTCTGAACTAGGATAGGGCCCTGGCACCACTAACACCACCTGTTTGCTATCCCCTTTATAGCACTGTTTCTAGGAAACTGTTCCCTGTAATGACACACTCCAACATTAGATACATAAGCCTGTCCAATATTGCCACTCAAAGTTCCTTAGGCCAGTCTTTTTTGCTAACCTCGCAAAAGCAAAATACCATAGCAAAAGAAAAATATATTAATAGTATGATGGATTGTGAGAGCTGAAAGGATCTTTAGAAACCCATCTAGTCTGGTGCTCACATTTTAAAGAGGGGTAAAATGAGACCTGGAGAGAGAAAGTGACTTGCTCACAGTTATACAGCTGGCAAGTGGCAAAGTTTCAACCCTAGGTCTTCCAACTCCAAAGAAATGTTGTTTATTACTACACCCCACTGGATCTAGTGGGGCAACTAGATAGCAGAGTGGATAGAGAGTCACACCTAGAGTCAGGAAGATTCATCTTCCTGAGTTTAAACGTGGCCTCGCTTACTAGCTGTTTGACCCTGGGCAAGTCACTTAACCCTGTTTGCCTTGTTTTCTTCACCTGTAAAATGAACAGGAGAAGGAAATGGCAAACCACTCCAGTATCTTTGCCAAGAAAACCCCAAATGGGGTCACAACTGAAATGACTCAACAGCAACTGCCTTTACTAGGTGTAAGGTTTTGTGAAACTACAAGCTTTTAAAATTTACCCCCAGACAAGACTTTGTTCAAATGTCCATCATGAGGGATCCCTAATATTTTTGTTGAAAAGAGGAGCCTACTATCCTGAGTGGTGGCTGCCTCAGTCACCCACTACATCTAGGCCTACATCCAGCCATGATTCACTTCCATCTCCAGGCATCTCCTTACCAGCCAACATGCCCTTCTCCAAGCTCTGGAGAATATAAGCCTCTCATGCCTCCCCTCTCCTACTTTCTAGTTCAGAAATTATAATCAAACTGACTCTGTCATTGCTCCTAGAAAGGATATTTCAACCTACTCCTCTGTGGCTCTACTGGGGCAATTAAGAGGCACTGTGGACAGAGTGCTGATCCTGGAATCAAGAACACCTGAGTTCAAACCCAGTCCCAGACACTTCCTAGCTATGTGACGCTGGACCAGACACTTAACTGCTGTCTACCTCAGTTTTCTCAACTGTAAAACAGAGATAGTAACTGCATCTCCCTTTCAGAGTTGCTGTGAGGATCAAAGGAGACAATACTTGTAGAGCACTTAGCACAGTGCCTGGCACACAGAAGGTGGTATATAATGTTTATTCCCTTCCCTTAACCCTACTAACTATCCCTGTAACTTTCCAAACCCAAATATTCCTTCCTGACCACTACCCTTCTATACCTGTTGTCTCCCCTGTTTAGAATGGAAGGTTTAAAGATAGTCTCTACCTTCACACTGCTATGACTGACAGCGCACGTAATAATTTATTTTCAATTTGTTCCCTCAAGAGAAATGTCTCATTTCCTCTTAGGTTCGAGACTCTTAATATTTACTTTGTTTATGCTTTGCACTTACATGTACATATATGATTTCCCTTCAATAGAACGTAAGTTCATTGGAAACAGGAATTCTTTATAACACTTGCACTTACTAGCATAGTGTCTGACACTTAATACATGCTTGAATAAATATAATATCAGAGTAGAGAGAGTGTCCTGAGCACATCACAGGCAATCAAGGGGCTATGGGGGACAGTGGTTCTCTGGAATCAGCCAGGTTATTGGGCTTCCAGCTGTGGCTCCTCCTCATCTAAAGGACTGATTCAGTCATTTTCAGTCATGTCTGACTGTTCATGAGCCCATTTGGGGTTTTCTTGGCAAAGATACTAGAGTGGTCTGTCATTTCCTTCTCCAGCTCATTTTACAGAGGAGGAAACTGAGGAAAGCAGGGTTATGTGACTTGCCCAGGGTCACACAACTATTAAGTTTCTGAGGCTGGATTTGAATTCAGGAAGATGAGTCTTCTTGACTCCAGGTCCAGCTTTCTATTCACTGTGCCATCTAGCTGTCCACAGTACTGATACTTTGGCAGAAATAGACTACCATCTTTTAAGAAGTCAGGAGGCTGGAACTGTCCTGGTGATGGACAAACCCATGAAGGTATTGCAACCAGTACAACAGTCTGAATTTCACCAGGTACAGGTGATGACTTTGCAGCCTCTCGGAAATCAGTGGAGGAAATGGGTAAACATGGGACCTCTCCACCATACTTGGTTATTGTACCAAGCCAACTAACATCCTGGCCTCAACTGACCCAGCATACTCTTTCCTGAAATGTTATTCCCATTTTCACCTTCCTGTACTCACCTCCTTCTTTAATTTCTCCTGACATTTTGTACATCAAATTAGGGAGCTTCATAAGAAGGAGGAGGGCACAGCACATCGCCTTGGCAACAGAGGTCAAAAGAACTAACAAATGGTAAACATCAGAGAAGGGGGACACACAGGCTACAAAACTGGCGCCAGAAATCCTCAGAGGTAAGGTTTCAGGACTTCCCCAAGGCCTAGGCACCATTTCTACTTACTGTGAAGAGACAAAGAAAAAATATATATCCAGGAGACGGACAATGAAGAAAGAAACAAACACACACACAAATATATATGGAGGGAGGGGAGAAGGGAGAGAAAGAAAGAGAGGAGATGAGGACAGGAAGGGAGATGGGCAGTTAGATATGCTGAGAGGTGATTCTTTTAAATTTCATCCGCTACCTCACAAAGGTTATAAAAGGCAGGGATTTCTGTCAGCCTGCTTCTTCAGACTACAAGGGTCTGTTCACCTGAGACTGGAACTCCTAAAGCATTCTCTGATTTTCATTAGAGCTGAGTGTTTCACAGTGCCCTATATTCCTGGGTATTAAGGTGCCATAAGACAAACATTTCAAAAGCAAAATCATGAACTTCAGAAGCTAGGCAAGTAGTAATCTGTTTGTTTTAGAAAACAGAAAATTTTATCTCCCCAAAAGATTATTAACCAAGTTCCCTACCACATCCAACTCATTTGTAACCAACACTTCAAAACTACCATGGCAGCTGAGCCCAGGTAGCAAGAAAGTGCCCAGGCTAACCAACCTCCACCCGGTGCTAATGGAAAATGTTTTCAACATCATTTTCTTTGATGCTCCAAAACACTTAAAGAAGAAAATGTAGTGAGATGCTCAAAGTTTTAGCGAATAGGGAACTGTCTCCTAAAAAGAAGTAAAAATAAGGATTTCAGCATCTTGAAGTCTTCAAAAGAAAAATCTTTTCTAGACTGAGGTCAACATAGAGAACTTGGAAAGGCTGAAAAAAATGTAAAACTGAAGGTTATCTCAAATGAAACTTCCTGAGGTTACTGAAGAGACAAGATTTCAAAAGTCAGCCATTAGGGAGGGCTCAAATGTGTAGCAATTGTACAACGAACATCCCCAACAACCAAGTTCCACTTTGGGCAATCCATCCCTCACCACACCACCACCACTGATGAAGGGATGATAGGCAAGGACCATAGCATGGGGAACAAAAAAAAACAGTTTGCATAAACTCTCTCTAGCAACTCTCCCATGCGCCACAGCCTGGCCTGGCAGAGGGAATAAATCCAAAGGAAAACAAATCCACAGGAAAAGCACCCCAAACAGTAGAGAGCCTCCCAGGCCTCTCTGCTTCACTCCATTGCAGAGGTGAGAAGCTACAGCCCCAGGCCAAAGAAAGGCTGTTCTAGCAACTTGTTTGATGTGGGAATTACTAAGACTCAATATACATACAACTGGCATAGTAAACAGAACTTGAAGCATCATCACATGGTTCCAGAAGTGAATGACAAAACCTGTAACACCTTAAGCCAACAAATATTTCTTATACTACTATAAAATGTAGTTTAGAAAAAAGAAAAGTTTGTTCTACAGTCTAAGAGAATTCATGCTAAATTCAATCTTTCCTACAAATGACAGCTCCCATGGCTCACCCCTTCCCAGAATGTGGTATTTATTAGACCACAATGAAAATAAAGTTACTGGTGCTTTAGCCTTCATCAAGAGGAGCATCACTCTCAAGAATATTTAAAAAGTAAATATTTTATACAAAAATAAGAATTACCCAAATACCTCAAAGTCCTTCAGAAGAGTCAGATTCCAGTTTAAAATGTAGTAAGTAAATATTAAGCAACGATGGATATCTAATCCTGGATTTAATGTTAGTATAACCATTTATACACATAACCTAGGAAAATTACAGCTGGCAAGTTTTCCAAGGGCAATGAGAGTTTTCCTTAAACTAAAAACTATGGTCAGCTATTAAGCTTCCTCAGATACAAATGTTTAAGGGGGATCCAGGGAAGGGGTGGGGTGTTATCTTTAACTGAATGCTAAAAAATTGAATGCTCTGAAGCTGTTTTCTGAGAAGCTCCAGTTTTAAAGCTCATATACACTGGTAGCATCTATCTCTTCCTCTCTTCCCAATCAATTCTTCAAGATACCCCAAATTCCACTAATTATACATACAGTCCAGAAACAGACTCTGAGACATGAGTCCTGAAAGGATCCCCCCTCCTTTTCCACAGGAGCTAATTGCATCTTTGAACATCAGATCTCCACCTTTGCTGCCCAACAAACAGGCCAATGACACTTATCCAAAAGACTCTCACAGTCTATTAATTGCTCCCCTCTATCCTCACCCCTCAGATCTCAACCACTCCCTTCGGGGGTGAGGGGAGAGGGGAGAGGAGAAAGTGCCACCCACATCCTTCAAGATCATCATCCCAGAAACACCCACTTCAATGTCACCCTCCTAAACCTAAAATTAGTTCTAAATTCAGCCATCAGTACAATCTTCCCCTCCTACCTAACAAAAGTCCCCATGCCAACCCAAATCTGAGTGTGCCCCTCCAAAATAGGTGACCCCCACCAGCCCCAGAAAGTGCTCCTAGAAGGTATCTCACCCTTCTCTCAAATACTAAACTCACTGCCACCAGAAAACTGCCCTCTCTTCTCTCTCCACAATTTCCCACTGCTATCCCCCTCAAACATTATTAACTGCCTCCTGAACAAAGGGAGAATACTTTTCTCTCTGGAGGAACAACGATCATAGATTTTGAACAGTATAAGTAAAAATTGGATTTTACAATTGAGGAAAAGAAGTCAGAAAGAGGTTATGTGATTTATCCAAGGTCACACAGGCAGTAAGCAACAAAGGTGGAATGTGAACTCAAGTCCTCTGACTCCAAATCCAGCGTTCTTCCAACTACATTAACCTCTCCCCGTTTTCATCTTCCCCAGTTCCAAGTCCCGCATTCCCTTCTTCCCCACCCCACTCCAGCACAGCTCTCCCCATCCTCTCCCCTAGTCCTGACCCATACCCCTAATTCCCCTCAACCAATCCGCACCCCTTCTCCCCCCAGCCAATTTCACTCCTCCCAAGCCAGCCCAGCCCCCTCCCCTCCCTCAATCGATCCCAATCCCCCCCCCCTCCCCAATTCCCTCAATCTATCCCGGCCCCAGCCCCCTTTCCTTCAGTCCCCTTCCCCACTTACCCGTCAATCCCATCTCAACTCCCAACAACCCCAGTCCCCTTCCCCCCAACCCCCTGCCCCCAGCCCGCTCCCCTATCAATCATAGCCCCCTCCCCATATCACAGCCCCTTCCTCCCAAACCCTTCGCCATTACTCCCCCCCTCCCGGGGCTCCCGTCAATGCCAGCCCCTTCCCCTGTTTCTGCCAGCCCCCTCCCCCACTCCCCTTGTCAATTCCAGACCTCTCCCCCATCTCCCCCCTCACTCCCAGCCCCTCCCGTTCCCTCCCTCAAGCCCCTCCCCCGTGGCCGGGGCGGGGGTCTAGGGCAGGCCGCAGCCGCGGCGGGGGGAGGCTGGTTCAGGGCCCGGGCCGGGCAGGGGGCGTGAGGGGCCGGGGGCGCCGCGTCCTGTCACGTCCCGTCCCCCCCCGAGCCGCCCTTACCCGCCGCTGCTGCTCCTCAGGCGGGGCCGGCTCAGCTCCCGGAGCGAGCGCCGGGACGGAGGAGGCCAGGGGGGTGTGTGAGGCACAAGGGCAGCCGGGAGGCGAGCTGGGCGGGCGGGAGGGAGGACGGAGGGGAGGCCGCTACCGCCGCCGCTGCCGCCTCAGGCTCCCACCTCCGCTGCAGCGCAGCCCAGCTCGCCCGCGAGAGGGGGAGGGGAAAGGAGACCCGGCAGCTCGCTCGACCAATCACGGCGCGTCAACTCGGGGAGGCTGGGAGAAAAGGAAAGAAGGGGCGGGACAAAGAGCAGCCAACAAGTTTGGCTGCGTTCGGAATGGGAGGCGGGGCTAGTGGGGGAGGGGAGGGAGAGTGCCGTGAGTGACAGGACCCTCCGGCAACCGGTGAGCTCCAAAAATCCTAGTGGGGAGGGTTATGCAAATGAGAACTTATTATTATTCAGAACCGTTATTGACCGAGAGAGGCTAGGCCCGGAGGCTGTGGGGAGGACGTAGCCGGGAGTGGAGAGCAGCCTGGAGGTGAAGTCCCGAATCCTTTGGCCGGGAGTGAGCCGTGCGTTCGTGACGTCAGAACAGTGTGTTTGAGTCCCACCGGGGCCAGGTGGCAAGTTCGAATCCCCAGGACGGGGTCATGGGTTCGAATTCCACCTCGGGTCCACTTTGTTCCTTCCAGTTTCCAGGAGCAGCGGGCTGGCCTGGCAGTCCGCATCCTCTACGTGACGTTGCGAGAAGGGCATAGGATCTGCAGTTAGCAGAGCCGGGTGTGAATCTTGGCTCAGATTCTAGTCCTTTCCCCTCTCTGTGGAATCAGAGAGCTGAACTAGACGGACTCTACGGTGCAGCGGGTGGAGCGCGGGGCCGTCTGCCTCAGTTTCCTCGGCTGTAAAATGGGGAGAATAACATGAGCTCCCTTGCAAGGTTGTTGTAACTATCCAATGAGATCTACCCTCCGCACAGTGCCTGGCGCACCCTGGGAGCTTCATAATTGTTTATTGCCTTCTCCCTTCCCAGTTCTTCATTCCGAGGTCCGAGGTCAAAGGCAGCGCCTCCCACCCCCAACCCCTCACTCCAAATCCTGGGGAGGAGTGTCTACAGATCTCTGCGCTTCCCCTGTTAGCAAAGGGTCAGGTTGCCATCCCCATCAAAGGCTGCTAGTGCTCCTGTGGGGACGACATGAGCCCTCCGACTGGGCACCCGCGGTGCCAAGCGCTGGTAGCCAGTCCTGACTCCCAGCATGGCCATTCAGCAGATTAAACGGCACCACTCCAAAAAGGGCTTTGAGATCCTAAGCCCAGGGTCCATTTCGTGGGGTACGGGCTGAAGCGGGGTTGGAAGGAAGGATGAGAAAGCCACCTATTGGGAGGAGGGATTTGTGTTCGAGTCTCTCCAGTCCAGGGTCTTGCTTAACCTACGGAGAGCCCCTTCTGAAGAGCCCTGGAGGAAGGTTCCTAGGGGGAGGAGGAGCAAAGCTCCGGGTCCTTGTCTGAGAGTCCCCTGGGATGAGACCCCCTCCTCAGAAAAGGCTCTCTGCCGAGGGTGTTTGGGTGAAAAGTAGCTTGTTCTAGTGGAAAGTGCCCTGGTTTGGCCACTCCCAGCTCTGCCTTTAAAGGGAGGGTACTTTATGACCTGAGGCAAGTCTCTGGGCCTCAGTTTCCTCATCTGTCAAATGAGAAAGTTCAGCTCCATAATCTCTAAGATTTGCCTTCTAAAGCACCTTCCTGCTCTAATCCTCATTAATTCTTGAAGTCTAGGAATCTTGTCCTGCCTATGAGAGGGGAGAAGGGAGAGAGATGGTTAACACATGGTACAGCCAGAGAATATTGACTCGAGTTAGGACTGGGTTAAAAAAATGCCTCTAACATTTAATAATAAGCACTTTATATAGATTATCTCACACCTAACTCCCTGTGTGATCTTGGGCAGGTCAACCTTGTTAGGTCTTTCTTTCCTCATCTGTAAAATAATAGTTATTATAGAGAACATTACACAGTACCTACTATGTGCCAGACAAGTAATAGTTACAAATATTATTTCATTTTTTTCTTTTTTTGAGACCAATATGATTAAATGACTTGCCCAGTGTCACACAGCTAGTAAGTATCTGAAGCCAGTTTTGAACTCTGGCCTTCCTGACTGCAGGGCCAGGGTTAGCTGCCCCTATTATTGCATTTTAGGAGAGAAAAAAGTTCATGGCCAGGTTGGACTTCAGAGGTCTCTTTCTCTTCTAGATTTATGATTCTGAGGACACCAGACATGAGTACTCCCATAATAGTTTCATTGAGACATGAGACTCTGGATGTGTGTGTGTTATGTGTATGTGTGTGCTTGCACATGCGCACCTGGGCATGCATGCCCTTTCCACATGGTCCTTTCACCCCTCTTCCGCCCCCAACAAGTCTCAATTGCCCTCACTGCAAGATTTCCACTGGTGCTTTCAGTTAGAAGCTAGATCTCCTATGTAGTAGAGAAGACATTCAGAGGGGCACACCAGGGCCCTAGACCTCGGCTCTTCTCTTTTAAGGGTATGAAGCTAGTGAAAAGTAGACCAGACTAGCAGCTGTGAGACCTGGTCTCCCTTGTCTTGAGACTGTCAAAGCTGGCCCTCTATCATGGCACCTGTTCAAGCACCTGAGACACAGCAGCTATCAATATTCATTGAATGAGTGTGTGTCTGGTTCTGCCACCTATTCACTGTGTGACCTTGAGTAAGTCCTTTCCCTAGTTTAGGCCAATTGATCCCTGTAACAGTCAGTCAATAAGCATTTATTAAGCACTTAATGTGTGCCCAGCACTGTACTGAGGATTCAAAAGAAGGCAAAAGACAGCAGAAATAATGCCTGCTTTGCCCCCTCTCCTAGAGTTGCGAGGGATTGGGCTTGGCTCTCATCTTCCCTGATTCTATCTCCTTCAGAAGAAAGAACCCTGGGGACAGTGCTGTAGGATGAATACCTGGGTCCCCTCAGATTTGGCCTTTGATTTTCAGCTGTACCTTTTATGGGCCCAGGTTCTATCAGCTGATGCCACCCGCAGCACCTTCACCTTTCACCCTGGCCCCACTATATACATAAGGCTCCAGGTCCCAGTTGCCTGGGATGGGGGTAGAGCACAGAAAAATGCAAAGACTCTTCAAACTATAATTTGAGCTTCTCAGTTTATCCCCAAAGGTCCTTCAGGATCCCCAAGCTCCTTTCCTCCTAAACCTCTTCCTCTTCTTCCTTGAGGCCCAGAATTTCCTCCCAGGAAATGTTCAGGATGTCTCTGAGGGCTTGAAAATTACTCTCAGCTGACTGTCCCTTACCTTCTATAGAGTCATCAAGTACTGTTTCTTTCTCTCTGCTCCTTTCCATCTACACTTGTGCAGCCCTCATCACCTTTGACCTGGGCTACTGAAACAACCTTTTCACTGGATTGGGGGAAAGACCCAGGGATAGATAGTCAAGTCAATCTCCACATCAAAGCTGTCCAACAATGGAATGAGCTTCCTGGGTAAGGGAGTAAGTTCTCCATCACTGGAAGTGTTCAAGAAGCAGAGATTGGAACAACCTCCTCTGAGATGTTGTAGGGGAGACTTGCATGGAAGTGGAAGGTTGGGCTATAGTCATCATAATAACGGCTGCTACTTCCATGATGCTCTGAAGGTTGCAAAGTGCACTCCATACATTATCTCACTTGAGTCTTACAACAACCCTGTGAGGGAGACCACCCTTATAGCTCTAACTGCAGGCTTGCAGCTCTGCCCCCCAACTGCCCTCTAAGCCCCCTGCTTAATGTTTTTAAGACTTCACTCTCAGTTTGGATCAGGCCACCTCGTGGTCCATTTTAACCCTGCAGTTCTGTTCACAGGGCCCTCCTACCTCTTGTGTTTGAGATTCCTCCCGGGGCAAGGGGGTCTGTGACACAGAACACATTCAGAGGGATGGAGCTATTGAGAGAGACAGAAGAGAGAAAGAAGGAAGGAGAGAGGGAGGGAAGAAGGAAGAAAGGAAGATGGGTAGAGAACAGTAAGAAAAGGAGAAAGGGAAGTGAAAGTAGGAAGAGAGGGAGGAAATCAGCAATAGTGTGACTTCCCAGGAGCGGGAGGTGCCTGAGGAGGTCACTGGTTCAGCTCGCCCTCTAGAGTACCTACGACCCCTAGTGGTTGAACTTGTTAAGGATAAAAAGACAAAGAGGTATGAATACAATTTGGGGAGAGACAGAGGGCAGGAAGAGAGAGACAGCCATGGAGAGTCTAAACGAGATCTTTCCTCTCCCAGGAGTGGGGAAGCCCCTCAGCCCTCCCTCCTGCATCTCTCCTTGGTTCAGCGATGTCTTTGTGGCTGGGACCCCTCACCCTGAGTGGGGGGCGGGGGACATGGAATCCTGGGTTCCCAAAGGAGAGAGGGATTGCTGAGGGTAGGACCCAAGGACTCCCGCCCCCAGTGTCTCTGCCTCCCCCTTCATCTCCCCAGTCCCAGCCCAGCTGCAGCTTGGCTGCACAAGGCTGCCTGGGAAGCAGATGGTTGCCAGGGCAACAGGCTGATGACGCACTCTTCTATCTGTGCCCCGTGAGGGGAGCCGGCTCGTGGCCCTGGCACGCGGCTGTGAAGAGGGACCCTTCAGTAACCAGCCCGGCCCTCACCTCAGATCACCTCTCCATCCCCCACTCCAGCCCCCAAACCCTCCCCACCATGCCTGTCCCTAATGTCTCTCTGTTTCATCATTTCTCCATCCTGGCCCTCCTTCCCAAGGTCTCCCCACCCAATCATTTCTCCGGTCCTACGTAACCACTCTGTCCCCAGCCTTCCCTCATCACCAACTTGCCCCCCTTACCCCCCCATCCTTCCACATTCCCTTGCCTTTCCCCACCTCTTTCTCTCCTCTCTCCCCTTTCCTGCTTCCACTTCCTTCTACCCCCCAGATGCTGAACTATGAGAGCTGATCCTCCCCACCCCAATAGCCCACACCCTCCCCCCAGAAAATCCAGGTATCAGGCAGTGCAGATGCAGGAGCCATGTCTTTATTGGAGGAAGACTAGTTCTAGAGTGACGGCTACACTGGACTCTTAAAAAAGAAGGGGTGCACTGGAGAAGGGGGCATCCACATGCTTGGGGGAATCATCTAGGGCATGGAGGGGGGCATTACAGAGGGTTGGGGGAGGGAGGTCAAGGCCTCAGTCCAGAGCACCAGACAATATTCTAGCATCACAGCAGCTGGGCAGGGTAGAATTGCCCACACCACATGCCTAGGGAAAGAAGTGGGACCTATGTTCATCCCAGACTCTTGGTCTTGCCCTGACCCCCATGTGTGACCTAGGAGGGCCTGGTCCCAACCCAAAGCTCTTGGAAGGGCCCATGGACAGGGGAGAGGGGGATCCATGTGCTACATAGGGCTGCTGGCCCTGAAGGACATGTTATCTCTCTCTCAGTTCTGTCCCTGACTTGCTGTGTGACTGTAAGCAATTTTCTTTTTCTCTCTGGGCCTCAGTTTCCCAATCTGTAAAATACGGTTTTGGAATAGATGGTCTTTAAAGTAACTTCCAGCTCTAAAATTCTCTGGTCACCCTTGGCTGAATCCCCTAGGCTGGCCAGTTCTGGACAACTGTTTTCCAAACAGGCCTATTTCCTTTTTCTCCTGGGATTTCAACATGGGGCCCAGGAAGAGGTGTGGAAAAGGAATAGGAGTGTGTACAGGAAGGACAGAACAGAAGGTGACACAGTTGGCTCTGGGTGACTGGGAGAAGAGGTGCTTGGTTCTATCTCTGGTGGTCACAGTGGGGAGGGGTCTGACTGGATATACCCACTGCAAGGCAGGGCCTGGCTGCCCATGCCCCCTGCCTGCTCTAAGCCCCTGGGCCTGGGCTGGGGGATGGTCATTGTGCTATCAGGGTGGATCCCTGAGGAATGGTGCCAGAGCCCCTGATGGGACCAGCACCCTCAGAGGAGGAAGTCCCCTTGCTCACCTGCTCACCTTTCCCACACCTCACCCTACAGCCCTTCCAAGGTCAGCCAGGAGTGCTGCATGCCAGGGGGTGAAGTGCTGCCTGCAGCAGGGGGCTGAAAGGATAGATTGGCCTTGGGGGGCGGGGGGAAGGAGCAAAGCTCCAGCTCTGACCCCCAAATCTATCAGCTTTCCCTACAGGTCCCTGCCCCTCTACCTATGCACAGACAAACACACACATACACACACGCACACACACACGCATGCAAACATACACATACATTAATACACATGCATACATCCCCCTGATTTATTCTCACATATCTGCGTACCCACTCACACACAGATATCATACACATTAATACATATACATACATGTATGCAAACACACACAAACATAGCCACACACATACTTCTAGTCACACACACACACACATAACATCATGAACACACACAGAGTTTGTTACACACCCATGCACCTGCCAATGCTTTCTATCTTCTCCTCTCCTCTCCTCCTCCTGTGGGGGTCAGGATTCCCTGGCAGGGAAAGTAAGTGCCCCCTCTCTCAAATCCAGTTCATGGAATGTGCCCTCCCTAGGACACAGATGTCTCTGAGATGGGGGCCCAGTTTAGCCCCTCAAAGGAATGTTCTGGGAGCTGGGCAGAGGGGTTGTGCTGATGGCTCCTACCTCCCCACCCTCCTGGGGTGGGGGGAATAATGATCCCCCAACTCCTCAGAATCCTACTCTATAGCCTCCTTCTGGGGGTACACAGAACCACCCCCATTCATACTTATAGTAACCTGTAGACCCCTGGGAAGGAAGGCTAGGAGCAGGGACACTACCATACAACCTGAGTGAGGTGAGAGAGGGGGGCAGCAGTGACCCAGAATTGTGCTGGGCTGTTAGACAGTGTCTGGCTCCTTCCCACAAGCCCCCTGGGCCTAGCTCCTTAGTCCTAGGGCCACTGGTCATTTCTACAAGGGGCAGAGAGGGAAGGCAATGGGGATACCTGGGGCAGATTTAGGGCCTAGCTCAGCTGGAGGGGCTTCATCTTTATTGCCTAATGTCTCAAAGGCCAAGGAAAGCCTGTCTACTGGGCCTCCCTATTAGATGCCTCCCGGTATCACAGGGAGGAGAGAGCCAGCTGAAAGGGGGAATTTAGCTGGGCCCATGGAGCAGGAGAGGAGGGAGGGGGCCATCAATGGTCAAAAAGGAGAAAGAAAAGTGCGAGGTCAATGTGCATTTGAGCCCCCCAAGTCACAGTGATCAAATGTAGGAATGGGTGGCCTATGGAGAGACTCAGGGCAGGAGAGATGGACACACACACACACACACACACACACACACACACACACACACATACACACACACACCTGGAGGGAAGGAGAAACTGAGAAAAACAAATAGATGCAGAAACACAGACAGGGATGGAGAACAGGAGAAAGAGAGACAGAGAGCTGCTGACCCGGAAGAGCCTGGATGAGCACTTGGAAGGGATGTCATAGAGGGAGCTTTTGTTTAGATATAGGTTGGTCTCGATGACCTCAGAGTGGCCGCTATGAGGACAGAGAAGGACAACAAGAGACAGAGAAAGAGGAAAGATGGAAGGAGGCCATTCATGAGAAAGAACTCGAGGTGACAGGAAGACAGAAGGAGACAAAACAAGGGGCCACGGAGCTATCTGGAGCAAGACCAAGAGTGGGACAGAGCAGGGCAAGGGGGAGGGGCGGCCCGTGGATGAGAGGAGGGGTGGCCAGGCCCCTCACATCAGGCTGCACTTGCCCTTGAGTTTGTCTGTCCTCTTCTGCTTGCTGGACCTCTTGCCATCGATGCTGAGGCTCATGTTGCGATGTTTCTCCAGGGTGAGCAGCTCTTGGAAGAGCTCCTTGACATTGTAGTTCATTTTGGCTGAGGTCTCCATGAAGGCGCACTTCCACTCCTTGGCCAGAGCCTCCCCCTCCTTGGTGTCCACCTCCCTCTGAGTCTCATCACACTTGTTCCCCACCAGCATGACTGGGATGTTTTCCACGCTGCCTTTGATCTGCAGAATCTGCTGGTAGATGGGCCGAAGCTCTTCCAAGGACTGCTTGCTGGTGACAGAGAAGACCAGGATGAAGGCATGGCCCTTGGAGATAGACAGACGCTGCATGGCCGGGAACTGGTGGCTACCCGTGGTGTCTGTGATCTGCAGGGTGCACACACTCTTGTCACAGCTGATGACCTGGCGGTAGGTATCCTCAATGGTGGGGATGTAGGTATCTCGGAAAGTGCCCTTGACGAAACGGAGGACCAGGGAACTCTTGCCCACACCGCCTGCCCCAAACACCACCACCCGGTAGTCGTTACTTTGTTCTGGCATCTTCTTCAGAGGCTGTGAGCTTCTGGAGAGGAACGCAAGAAGGGAAAGAGATCTGTCAGGTGCAGAGCACCTGTCCATTGGTGCTTCCCTGAAAGCAACAGTGCTAACTA
Source organism: Bettongia penicillata ogilbyi (assembly GCA_023548195.1). Classification (NCBI taxonomy): domain Eukaryota; kingdom Metazoa; phylum Chordata; class Mammalia; order Diprotodontia; family Potoroidae; genus Bettongia; species Bettongia penicillata. Next base: position 5,593,430 of record JAJHZJ010000315.1, on the reverse strand, counting down.
CAGCTGTACTGCAGGGGTACCTACAGCTGAGACTAACAAGTATTTGACCCAGGGGTAATGATGCATACTACAGCTGGCTCCAAGGGGTCTTAGTAGTAACTATAGGAACAATGCTTACTACAGTAGCTGCACCCCCTTGGGGAAGGAGACTAACCACAGGTTTACTCCAGGAGTAACAGTGTTGACTCCAGCTGCATCCTGGAGGGAATGATGCTAACTACATCTATGCTCCAGGGATAACAGCTGTCTATACCTCTGGAGTAAAAATACTAAAGATGGTTATACCCCAGCCATAACAAATTTCATTTCTTGCATCTCAGGGTTAATGGTACTCATTGTTTCTGCCCTCTAGAAACTTGCCCTCTCCACTCTCAGCACTGCTTTACTCTGAACTCATGACCCTAGTGAACTGCACTGGAGGGGTCTGATCTCCCTGTCCCCCAAGTCACAGTGATGAAATGTAGGAATGGGTGGCCTATGGAGAGACTCAGAGCAGGAGAGATAGACACACATGGTCTCACGCACACACACACACACACACACACACACACACACAGTCAGGGTAGACTTTCTCAAAAGTTATCTGAACAAGTCAGGGTAAGGGTATTTCAATAGGGTAGAAGGGTGTGTAAGTGTGTGAGTGTCTGTGTGCGTGCGTGTGTGTGTGTGTGTGTGTGTGTGTGTGTGTGTGTGTATATACAGGGCTATGAAAGACAGTTGTTGCTGCCCCTACAAGTGACCCTGCTTTGACTTGCAGAGTCTGGAGCCATTCCTCTGGCTTAGTCCCCCTAGGCCTAATATTTTTAGAAGTGATATGTGTGCAGAGATTTGTACGTAACTGGGACTGAGCATAGAGCTGTTCCTAATGTACATTCCTATGTGAAGGCACATGAACTAAGGAGGGACTGAAAGGGAAAGAGAGTGAGTGGTCAGCATTTGTTGGAGCCCCTGACCTCCCCAACAACTCCTACCTTCTTTCCCAATAGGTGGCACCAGGTAATAGCCAGGCTAGCTCAGTGCAAGTTCCCTGGCATCAGTGTAGGGTTAAGACCTTCCTGATTGCTAGCCAGTATGGGAGAGAATGGAGCACACAATATCTCTGCCCCCCAGCCCTTCATGGGGGGCCTTAAACCCTGCTCTGACCCAGAAACAGACCTACATAGAGGCAATGGGGCATCTGCTACCTATGATAATGGACCACAAGGCTCTGACTGCCTCTGACACACCCCAGAACTACTTTTCCTTGCCTCCTCACCAGCCTGGCTGGAAGCCACCATATTAGAGAATCAGAAAACAAAGTGGGGAGATTCTCTCGGAAAGACTCATGTGAATACAGCTCTCTTACCTGGGAGCTGCTCTCTAGCTCTTTTTCCATCCTGTGCCCAGGCCCAGGCTGACACTTGATCCCATCCCCAGAATGTGCTCTTAACACTGCCTCAAAACTCAGCCCTGACCTTGCAACTTTACCTCTCTCCAGACTAAACCCCAAATCTTAGCCTGAAACTCCTGACCCTGATCCTGGATTCAACCTCTGACTCCACTCCCAGGTTCAACTTCAGCCTCTGAAACTCATCTGAAGCCCTGAAACTAGTCATAGCCTGAGGCTCTGACACCAGCCTCCAACTAAGATTTGACCCTACTTGTCCTATAACTGTATGTTGTTTGGCAAACATGGATCCCCAAGTCTCCGTCTTCCTGAAGGCAAGAGGGATTTTGCTGCCCGCCCCCTCCACAATCATCTGCAGGCCTATTACAGAGCATTCCCAATGTAGTTGTGGCTAGTTCATCCAAAGAAGAATGTCAAGATTCCCAGATTTAGAGATTGACTTGAGATCCTGAGAATACATGGAAAATGGTGAGCTTTGTATTAAAACTCAAATCCTACCTTTAGGGACAAGAGTAGACCTACTCTAACAAGCCCCATATCACTGGTCCACTTCAGCCAAGTAGCTCCACAGTTTCATTTGTCCTGTCCAAGCTCAGGAGCAGCCCTTTGCCCTACCCTGCCCCATCAGAGGCCTCCCAGTGTGAGAGCCAACCACCTGGGCTGCCCATGTACCTAGGGCAAAGGGAGTCTGAGAAACAGGGTAGTAGTCTGAAGCTGTGGCTCTGCCCCTACCCACTAAGACCCCCAGGGTAGGCCTTTGGTGCTAAGACCACTGGTGCTATCCTTGTGGGAGCCTGCAAGAGCAAAGGAGCAGAGAGAAATTTAGATGGGGGGACCCACAGAGAGCTCAATGGGAAGAGACTCATCTTTACTGTTTGCTCTCCTGGAGGCTGGTCCCCTTGGCATCCCTATTACGCACTCCTCAAATTAGGAGTTAAAATAGCAACACTAGAGGAGCAGGACAGAGAGGGACCACCACAGGTCAAACAAAACAGAAAGATAAGTTTAAGACAGATATGCCCTGCAATTCATAATAATCCAATGTTGGTTGACTTATTGGACATGGCCATACATATTTATAATAGAGCTTTAGTTTTTCTTGCTTTCTTAATTGGGGGAGAGGGGAGGGAGAGAAGGCAGATTCAATACATAATGCATACACATACACACAATTTAATTTTTTTTAAATGTTGGTTGATTTCAACCAGTAAGGAAGTAAGTAAATTGGGGGTAAAAATGATGGTAGCCTTGAGGGGAAATGGCAACTGTATATTAGTATTTGTGATAGAGAAAGAGAGGAAAGAAGAAAATAATGGGACAGGAACCCTAAATTTGGGGAGATTAGATTTCAAAGGGTTTATCACTATTAGGTTTACACCCCAAAGAGATCAAAAAAAAGAGGGAAAAACCTCCAAAATGTATAAAATACACAAAGATATTTATAGCAGCTCTTTTTGTAATGGCGAGAACTGAAACCTAAGGTGAGGGGCACCCATTTGGGAAATGGCTGAACAAATTATGATATATGAAGGTAATGAAATACTATTGTGGCTATAAAAAACAACAAAGGGAATGGGAAAAACTGTATGAACTGATGCAAAGTGAAGTAAGCAGAACCAAGAAAACATTTCATACAATAATGACATTACAAAGGCATCCCTGAAAGACTTTAGAATTCTGATCAGTTCAGTGACCAATCACAATACCAAGAGCAGATGATAAAGTCTGCTACCTTACTTCCTGAGAGTCCACAGACTCAGAGTGAAGAACGAGACACATTTTTTGAACAATGGCCAGTAAAGGAATTTGTTTTCCTTAATTATGCATATTTGTTACAAGGGTTTTGTTTTTCTTTCTTTTTTCCAAAAAGGAGAAGAAGTAGGAGGGAGGAAAAAATTCAGTAATTAAAAAAGTAATTGCTTTTTTTTAAGATTTCAAAGGATTCAGAGAAAAAAGATGTAATCTTTTTTTCTTGTTCTTGGCATATGGAAAAGTTAGTGTTGGTTGATGATTGTCAAATTCACAATAAAAAATACAATTTTTAAAAAGATATAGTTATAGGATCTCATAGTGGACTAAAATTCTACAGGGTGAAAGTCAGCCCAGGGAGGAAAAAAATGGAAGTCTTTTAGAATGAAATTCTGAAGATATCAAAGGAAAACAACTACAAGGAGAAGGAAAATGGGAAGATGCCTCAAGAGACCAATGGGAACACACATGGAACTCACCAGCCAACTTAGATTTTAAAAAGTCATGCGCAGGAGATGGAAGCAAGGGCAAAGTATGAAGATGAACACAAAAGCATGACACAATCCTGTAAAAAAAAAGCATTGAGAGGGTTACAACTCCAAATTATCTAAGGTTTCAGAGGAAATCTCAGGCCAACAATATGGGGGTTTTCTTGGCTTCCTTAGAGAGAAGAGAAACAGTGATAGCACTGCTCTGGGTGAATGGAACGATGACAACCCAAAACAGAGCAGATAAAGCTTTTTCAACCCTTCTTTAGCTTCTCGGTTCTCTGTTGGGTCTTTGGACTACAAAGGACAGAACAGAAATGATTAATAGGGAGTCAATCCCCAAGACAAGACAATAAAAGAACACTGACCTGCCCTCGATGAGTACCAGCCACAAAGCCCAGGCGAACTATCTCCCAGGTCACTGAAGGAACTAATACATGGGATTATTAAGCTTCTGTCAGTTAAGGATCTTTGAAACGTCCTGGAGAATAAAGGAGATGCCACAAGACAGGAGAAGAGCAAATGGACTCATTTAAAAAAAGAAAAAAAAGAAAAAGAAGTCTGTAAACAATAGGCCAATGTCCTTAACTTCAATTTCAGATAAATTCTGCAACACATTATTATAAAGATCATTAGTGAACGACTAGAAAAGGAAGCAATGATCACACAGCCAGAACAGCTTCATCAAAGGCAGATTGAGTCAAACTAGCCTACTTTCTTTTTTTCTTTCTCCCTTCCTTCCTTTTTCCTTCCTTCCTCCTTCCTTTCTCTTCCTTCTTTTCTTTTTTCCTTCTTTCTTTTTTCTCACTGTCTGTCTTTTCTTTCTTTCAGATAGTAACTAGACTCAATTTAGCCTGACATTGGGGATAGAGTACTATATTTGGAGTCAGGAAGACATGGGCTCAAATCCCACCTCTGCAGGAGATGAAAAAATTGCTGAAGAAATTAACAAATCTTTAACACTATTAATTAAATTGGTAGATTAGGGGAAAACTTAAACATGGTTTTGTTTACCTAGATTTTAGCAAGGCCTCTGACAAAATCTTTCCAACTCTTCTTGTGGAAAAGATTGAGAGATGTGAGTTAAACGACAGGAGAGTTAACTGTATTCTAGGCAGGTTGGATGCCTGGGATACATGGTTTTCTATCAGCATGGAAGGAGGTCTCTAAGGGAATGCCCCTTCCCACCCCCAACCCACCTCCCCTGGATCTGTGCTTGGTGTTGTCATATTTAACATTTTTAGCAATGACTTAGATAAAGGTGGCATGGATGTTTATCAGGTTTACAAATGACAAATATCTAGGAGAGATAGCAAACATACAGGATCAGGATGCAAAAAGAAAAAGAAAAGAAATCTCAATAACCAAGGGCATTGGATTGAATCTAATAAAACAAAATTCAGCTGGGCAGTGGAATTAAATCTTACATTTGGATTCAAAAAAATCAGTTTCACAAATATGAGAGAGGGAAGGCATGGCTAAAGAGTGGTTCATATAGAAATGGATATGAGGATTTCAGTGAACTATAAGCACAATGAGTCACCACTGTGATGACAGTTAAAAAAAAAAAAGCTGATGGATTCCAGGTTGTATTGAGAGCAAGTATCCAGAAATGAGAGTCCCTCTGTCCTCCCTCCTGATCATACCTCATTTCGAGTATTGTGTTCCACTCTGGGTACCATATTTGTGAAAGGCCCACAAATAAGGTAGAAATATCCAGAGTGAGGTGACCAGGATGATTAGAAATCATACCATAAGATGATAAACTGAAGGAACTAGAAATATTTAGGGAAGGGAAGAGAACAAGCATTTATTAATCACCTGCTGTGTGCACTATGCTAAGTACTTTACAAATATCATCTCATTTATTTATCATAGAGAAAAACAAACCAAGAAACCAAAAAACTTGGAGGCCAAGAGGCATCACGATTGCTGTCTTCAAGTCTTTGAAAAGCTGTCATTGAGAAACAGCTTGGATTAGCTCTCCTCTGCTCTCCTAAAAGGCTGAATGAAAATCAAGAGAGGAAAGTTGTAGCAGAGACACACAAGGACACAGGGAACGAGAGATGGAGAGGAAAAACAAATCAGTGCAGACATGCAAAGACAGACATGCAGACACAGAGAAAAAGAGAAAGAAGTCAAGATCCACGGAGATGGAAAAAGGGTGGATCAACCATTTGGTTGGCATGCTGTAGAGGGGATTCCTAGTCAGGTACAGGTTGGGTTAGAAGACTTGGGAGGTTCCCTCCAGATCTCACTCCGATTCCTTCGTGGATCAAACCCGGTATTGTTAGAAGACCTGGGTGTAAGGCCTGCCTGTGCTTCTGGCTTGCTAGGTTTCCTTAACCTCTCTGAACCTTGCTTTCACCATCTGTTAAGATGGAAATCACAATACTCACGCTAGATCTCTTAGGGTTGTTGTGAGCATCAAGTATTATGGGAATGTTTTACAGGATATAAAGCTTTAGCTAGTATTACTATTATTTTCCTATGCACCCAGATAGGGTTGACTGCTTAGAACAGTATCATGGAATTTCTCTAAGCTAGAAGGGTGTTAGTAGTCATCCGGTCCAGCCTCTTACCCAGGGCACTACAGCTTCCCTAACAGGTGGTAATCTAGCTTTTGATTGAAAGTCATCTTCCAATTGGAGGTATCCACTACTAGAATGGAATATCTCCTAAAAGAATGAGATCTTTATCACTGAAATTGTTCAAGCAGAGACTGGCTCATCCAAGCTAGACTTAGGAGTGGATTACTCAGCTCAATTTGTTACTCCAGATCTGTTTTCAACACAGCCAGGACAAGCCATTAGTGATCATTTCCTTTTGGTCATTGACTACTGGGAGCTTTGATCCTTTAGATCCAAAGGAGAGCTGAATTCACTGACATCAACATCATAGAATCATAGACTTTCAGCACTGAATGGGACTTGAGGAGGCAGCTAATCCAACCTGTAACCGATGAAGAATCTGTTCTACAATATTACTCTCACCTGGTCATGCAGTTTCTGCTTGAAGCAGTGTGGGGTAATGGAGAGAGGAACGTGATAGATTTTTGTCAGAAAACCTGATTATCTCTGCCCCTTACACACTACCTGTGTAACCTTGGGCAAGTCAGTCGCCTTCTCTCATGACCTGTTTTCTCAGCTTAAAAATATACGAGATCAAGGGTTCTTAACTGACAGTCCGTACATTCCCCGCAAAGGAGGGGATAGACTTCAAGGAGTTTGTGAATTAAAAATCTTTTGATTGTTATTTCAATATATTGGTTTCCTTTGTAACCATATGTAATTTATTTCATGTATTTAAAAACATTATTCTCAAAAGGCGTCCATAGACCTCGCCAGACTGCCAAAGGGGTCCAGGACACAAACAAAGCAAAGAACCCCTGACCTGTGTGATCTCTCCAGTCCCTTCTAGCTCTAAATCTTTATGTAGTCCTTAGAAGATCTCCAGGGCTAGAGGCCCAACTACCTCATGAAACAGCCACATCCATGTTTGGACAGCTCCCATGGTGAGGAAGTTAGCTCTTTATATTCAACCTCAATCTGCCTTTGTAACTACCTTCCATCAGTCTTAATTCTGCCCTCTTAGGCCAAGCAAGACAAGTTTTAGATTCCTTATACTTATAAAAAAAAAAATCATCCCATTTGAGTGATGTGCTCTTGGTAGTTGCCTGTCTTTCCTTCCCCTTAGTTTTGGCTCCATCCTATCGCTATATGAAGACACAGTGAATCCTTGAGGTTTTTGAGCTTCTGTCCCTTTGGACTCTCAGTGACAAGGACCTTGAAATGGAAGAGTCTGGGGAGAGATTATTTTCTCCATTCTCTTTATCTCCATTCAGGCTCAGAACTAAGGCATCCTGGACAGGTGAGAAGTGAGAAAAACATTAAGGAGGCCTGGGAAGACCCCCTACCCTCCTCTCAGGATCAAGGACAGCTATCAGAAAGAATGGATACCTTTCCTGGGAGGGGGATCAGACATCAAGAGGGAACTGATCCTCAAGAGCCCCAAGCTCCATCTCTCCATTAAACAGATGTATGACCTTGGCCAAACGGCTTGGTCCTCAGTTTCCCTTTTGGCCAGCTGCCCTAGAATGCCGTGATGGGGGAAGGGGAAGAACTAGGAGAGATCCCAAGTGGATATTATGGGGGGGTGAGAGAGGTAATGCTCCCCACTCCACCCCGCCCCATGGCCCTAGAGACCCAGACAGAAAGTGCCACCTTTAGCCTCTCGGAGGGGTGGGGGCGATAGAGCAGGGAACTGCGGGTATAAGCAGGGCAGCTTCCCAAAGGGAGAGCGTCCCCCAGGTCCCCCATGGTGCCCCCTCCCCCGTTCCTTATTTCCACCCCACTCCCGTGAGCGGGGCGGGGCAGGGAGGGGAACCTCAAACCCACCCTCAGGACCCGCCAGGCCCTCCCCCAGACATCCCCAGTGCTGAATCGGCAGCCGAGAGATAGGGGGACCTTGCGTCGGGAATCAAGGGGGACCCAAGAGGCCCCGGCCAAGTCGAGCCTTACGGCAGGGAGCCTTGCTGCGGCCGCCGGAACCCTGGGCTGGGCGTGGGTGGCTACCGGGGGGGAAACCCAGCCTCGGCCCCCCTCCCTTTGCCGCAGCTGCAATGCCCCGAGCCCGCCCCCTCCCCCGCAGCTCAGCACCCCTGGCCGCCCGCAGCCTCCGCCCCCGCCCCCCCGCCGCAGCGCCGCCCGGCCGCAGCCTGGCCCCGGCCCCCAGCCCGGCCCTCACCTCTGACCGGGACTGGGCTCGTGCGGCTGCCCGGGGTGGCTCGGGCTCGGCTAGCGCATCGTCCGGGGCCCCGCTCAGGTGCCTGCTGCCCTGGCTCCTGCTCCTCTGGCTCCTGCTCCTCTGGCTCCGGCTGCGCTGCAGTCTCGCCGCCCGCTCTGCTCAGCTCCCCTCCCTCCCTCCCTGCATCCCTCCCTCCTTCTCTCTCTCTAGCTCTCTCCCTCTTTCCCTCTCTTCCCCCTCCCTTCCTTCTGGCTCTCTCCCCTTTTCCTCTCTTCTTCCCTTCCTTAAGCCTCTCTCGCCTTCTCTCTCCTCCCTCCCTTCTTCACTCTAAGTCTCGGTTTCCCTCTTCCCCCTCCCCCCTTTCTCTGCCTTTATCTTTCTTTCCTTATTCTCCTTCCCCTCTTCTATCTCCCTGTCCTCTCTTCCCACCCTCCTTCGCTCTCCTCTTTCGATACCTCTCTCCTACAGCTTTCTCTACCCTTTCCCTTCCTTCTCCTCCTCTCCCCCTTTTTCTTCCTTCCTCTTCTTTTCTTGCTCTTTGTATTTCTCTCCCTTTTCCTTCCCTTTCCCTCTCTTCTCCCCTTCTCTAATCTTATCTTGTTCCCCTTTCCTCCTTCACTTCTTTTTTCCCCTTTCTCTCTCTTCCTTTTTCCTTCTCCCCTCCCTCCCCCCACTTCTTTTCACCAGTGTACCTCTATATCTGTCTCTACCTTTCTCCCTTTCCTTCTGAGCAAATCAGACTTCAGCCAGTCTGTGCAGCAGTCTGAAATATTAGAGGTGGGGGTGAGGCTGCAAGACAGAGACCTGAACCATGACTTGGTTCATATAGGGGTCACTTGGGGTGGGAGATAGAGAAGAAACCTTGTCCTTTCATCTGGAGACTCAAAGATGGCAGCATTTGGAGCAGGCCTGCTTTTCAAAGACAGAACCAGAGCCTACCCTAGAGAATTTCCCTCCATGGAGAAGGGGGGAGGGGGAATCCAATGCCCTCTCCCAAACTCCTTCCCCATCATGGTGCCATTGCTCCTGCTGTCTGTTTCCTGGCAATGGAACGCTCTGCTGGTTCTTACATTCTATCCTTCTTCCATGACCCCTGATTCCTCCTGCTAGAAGTTACATCTCTGTTCTGGATCCTTACAGACGTGGATGACACATGTCTTACACACAGAGGAACTTCCATTTTGTGCTATAGCTATCTGTATGTTTCCCACTAGACTAAGAGAAGGGAAAGGACTTCTCTAAAGACACACAGCAAGGCAAGAGACAGAGGTTTAAGACCAGGTGCTTCCTGGGTTCTTCCACTCAGTGCAGATATATTTTGTTGCACTTTATGTACTGTGTTGGTGGGACCTGCCCCATAGTCATTACCACACTAGAGGAAGAGTTGAGTCAGCTTTTTCACAAAATTTGTTCTAAGAAATTTCCAGGTGATAAGCCAGGTGAGTCCTAAAATGAAAAGAAAGGTAACAAATAGACTACTACAGTGGTTCTCAAATTTTCTGGCCTTGGGACTTTGCAATCTTAAAAATTACTTAAAATTACAAGAATTCCCCAAAGAGTTTTGGTTTATATGAGTTATATCTGTAGATATTTACCATATCAGAAATTAAAACTGATAGTTTAAAATATTTAATAAGTCATTTAAAATAACAATAAATGTATGATTTCAAAATAATGTGCTTTTTGTAAAATAAATACATTTTCTAAAAGAAAAATTTAGGGACAAGAGTGGCATTGTTTTACATATTTTTGGCAAGTCTCTTGAATGTCTGGCATAATAGAAGCCAGCTGGATTCTCCTATCTGGATTCTCCAATCTGTTGTGAGAAGTTGTTCTGGTTGAAGTACATGAAGAAAAATGCAGCCTCACACAGACATGGAGTTGGGAAAGGGAGGAGCCTTTTCAGATAATTGCTCTTCTTTGTGGTATCTTCTCTGACATAATTTCAAAACTTGATAAGGGGTATTTTCTTAAAGACTAGTTGTAATATGGAATCTGGGAAACTACTGTACAATCATAACAGAAAAAGAGTGAAGGAGGCAAAAAATGCCTTAGGATTATTAAGAAAATAGTTTTTACTTTGAACCCCACAAGAATACTATCTGAAGTCAAGAGACCTGAGTAGGAACACCAACTCTGGAGCATACTGCTTCATGATCCACTCACTGAACCTCAGTTTCCTCATCTGTGAAATGGGGGAAGATACTATATGCACCATCAACCTCCCAGGATGATTGTGAGTAGAGTACTCATGGCACTGGTAAAATAGTACTTGTTCCATGTGAAGCATGTGAAGACCTCCCCTGTCAGAATGGGCAGATGAGAACAATTTGTCTCAGAAGAGACCACAGAAGAGACCCAGAAGGTGGCTGAAGCAGCTGCTGTGGAGTGCTTAGAGCTTGGTCAGACATTGAAGATGACAAGGCCATCACCAGTCGTCTGGACTTTTATCTTGCCATTTGACTTTGATCACTCTGGAAGACAGAATGGGGCTGACAACTATGTGTAACTCTGCCTTACTAAATCCAATTCACATTTGAGTCAAGACATCACCCTGTGATGTCACTGGTCCTGTTTGAAATTAAAGGACGAACAACAACCGTTAGTAATATGAAGTATTATTCAGTATAAAAATATGCAAATGTATATTCAACAAGCTGAATAAATAGCATGTCACACATATACATATTATTATTTTTCAAATGCATAAAGATGCTATTGTGAATAATTTTAAAAAACTGTACTATGCTCTGTAAATAAGAGGGACTCAAAGTGTGTGCCCCATCAAGGTAACAACGAAAGGGCCAGATAGCATCTCCTTTGAAAGATGGTTGAATGAAATGGAGGTGTTGAGACTAGCAAAGAGATCATGAGGAGAATGTGCCTGGCACCTTCAAGCACATGAAGGGTCATTCCTCCGGAGGAACAGGCTGTCTCCAAAGAGAGGAACATCCGGGAAGTCTTCAAAGTCAGGAGCCAAAAAGATCTCAATAGGCTATAAGGACGGCCTGAATCTATCTCAATCCAATTCAACAAGCACTTATGAATTGTTCTTAATGATTAAATTTATTACTACACTATAAAAATGTAAGATAATGTGATGAAATGTGGTAGGGGCAAATGTGAAGTCAAACACTCAGACTGAAAACTAGATGATACTTCCCATGAAAAGGGGTCTTAGAGAACTCAAGCTCTGGAAAGAACAGTGTGGCCCTTTCAAAAGGCTGCATTAACCCAAGGAGCCCATCCAGAAAAAGGCAGTGGGGGAGTTGAGAAGGGAAGGGCATAAAGGGTTGGCCCTCCTTTACCTCAGTTACAGCTCATGGCTAAGCACCACGTTTGAGGAAAGACAATGACAGTGGAAGAGCATCCACGGAAAGGTGACCAGGGCAGGGACAGGATGGGAAACCATGCAGACAAGCTAAAAGAATTGGGAATGTTTAGCATGGAGAAAAGAAGACTTTAGGAGATAGGATGGCTGCCTTCAGAAGCGTGAGGATTAGATCTGATCTCCTTGACCCAAGAGGGACAAACTAGGACCAGTAGATGGAAGTTGCAGAGACCAATTTCAGCTCCAAGTAAGGAAAAAAACTTCCTAAAATTAGGACTGTTAAAAATGAAAGGAGTGCCTTTGAAAGTCATGAGTTCCTCATTAGAAGAGGTTAGGATGTCCAGGAGGTTCCTGCCCATGACATAGAAGACTTCTAAAGTCTCTCCATCCAAATTCAGAGGTTCCGTAGCTCATACAGAAGCTGGATGACAGACCATTTGTCAAGGATTCAGTAGAGGATCATTCCTGGATGGGGTAGCAGGTTGAACCAAACATTCACTAAGGTCCCTTTTTCCTGTGACTGTCTGAGTCTGCTCTTCTGGGATAAGTGATCCATCAGTTTCTGAGTCTCTTTCTGGCTTTTTATGTCTCTTTCATGCTCTTTTACACCATCCCTTCCCTGCTGCTGATGCAAGATTATTCTCTTTTGCAACCCTGACTTTGGAAATGATTCCCCTGCAGAGATTCTCCTTTGCAATCTTAGCTCCTTTCCCCTCTCCTCTCTTCAAAGCTTTTTCAGACTTCACACTTTCTCATATTGTGAAGGGAAGGGTCTGCTGTATATCGGCACATGCTGGGCAGTGGAGAGAAGTGATGCCCCCCCCCCCCAGACTCTGCAGATGTTTGGTCAGGTACTTGTGGATAAGACATTTCTCTTGAAGCTAGGAAGGGTCAGGGAAGATTTGAGTCACTTTCATTTTGGAGATGACACAGTGTTGTGGAAAGGGTGTTTGACAGGCCTGGCCCAGAACCATGGGCAAGGCTCAGAAAGACAATAACCTCAGAAGAGCACATCAAACCCAGCATGGACTGGAGCAGAAATTCCCCAACAATATCCTCCATAAAGACTCATCCAGCCTCTGCTTAAAGACTCCCACTAATGAGAAACTCAATCCTGCCCAAGGCCACACATCTACTTCAGAATAGCTTCAATTACTTGGAAGTTCTGCAAGTCATTCCTAAATCTGCCTCTGTGTTCCAATCCATTGCCCCAGTCCTGTCTTCTGAGGTCAAGCAGAGTGCATCTAATCAAAACTAATGGCAACCTCCAAAAGCTTGGAGGTGAAGGCAGCACAGGGTGGTGAGTGGACCCTTGTACTTGAAAGTGAGGAACACCTGGGCTTAAATCTTGCGTTACTATTAGCTGTCACCCCCAGCAAGTCATAACCCCAGGGGGTCTCAGATTCATAATCTATAAATTTGGACTTAATGGCCTCTAAGATCCTTTCATATTGAATCTATAATCCTAAGTCCCCATACCAACACACCAAAAAGTCTTCTCTTTTTCAGCCTAAATAAGCCCACCTTTTCCCCAATTAACTCTCCTGCGTCTCACGTGCCTCTAGTCCCCTCATCACTAGCGCCTCCCTCCTCTGGAGCTTCAGTCCTCAGCAACTAGCCATAGAGCTGGGAGGGGCATTACAGGCCATCCATTCCAGCACCTGCCTGCCTTTTATAATTGAGAAATTTGAAGCTGAGAGAGATCAAGTCATGAGGACCTTCAGCTCTAAGAACCCCTCAGAGGCCAAGCCTCCTACATTCTCAACTCATGGAGGAATGCTGGCTGGCTGACTGTTATGGTCAGCTCCCTTCTGAACCACACCTTCCATCTCTGGGGGAAGCAAAGCTAACAAACATTTTGTGTAAAAAAAAGTCTGGGGGTTTGAGAAGCCTGTAAGTTCAATATGAATCAACAGTGTGATTTGGCTCATGTTATCTTAGACTAAATTAAAAGAGGCATAGAGTTCAGATTGAGGAAGAATGTGGGGCATGTTACTGGCCCTAGAGCTGTCACATGTTCAGTTCTGGGTGCCATGTTTTAGGAAGAAGATTGACAAGTTGACACTCATCTCCAGGAAGATTATTAATAAAGATGTTTAATTTAGAGAGGAGAAGATTGGACGGAGGACATGGACATAATGTCTGCCTCCATGTATCTGAAGAGCTGTTGTGTGGATGATAGATAAGATGGTTCTCCTTGGGCCCAGAGAATAAAGCTAGGAGCAGGAGGAATGAAGTGCCAAGAGGCAGATATGGGCTTGAGATAAGGAAGGACTTTCTAACAATCAGCTGCAGCAGCTATCTTAAAGCAGAGAAGGAGGCAGCGAATTCCTGATCAAGAATAAAGGTGAGATGACCATTTGTCAGAATGCAGTCAAGGAGGCAATATCACCTCACTTTGGTGCTGGGCTAGATGCCCTCTGACACCCCTTTGGCTCTAAGATTCTGTAGGTATAAGAAAGTGTCCCCACGCTGAGAATGGGGAGGGTTGGGTGTTAGCCGCCCCTGCTGTGCCTGGTCTGTCATGTGACCTGGGCATTCAATGTCTAACTTTCAGGTGCCTCCAGTTCATAAAGTAAGGATAGTGGCTTCTTTCCCTGAAGACAGGACCCACACTTGATGACCTCCTATGTTGCCTTCAAGCTTTAAAATTCATGACTGAATTCAACTTGGTTGTGCTGAGCTCAGAAGGAATCCCAATGCCATGGGCCATCCCCATTTTTATACAGGACTATTCAAGGAAAAGGATGATGACAGACAAAGGATCATCAATGACTTCTTTGTGATACAACCACATCAATCTTCTAAGCATTTTTTTTAAATGTTGACTCATGGGGGAAGAGTGATAAGCATTTGTTATGAACCTACTATGTGTCAGGCATTATGCTAAGCACTCAATTATTATCTCAGTTGACACTTGCAATCCTGTGTGGCAGGTGCTACTATGATCCTCATTTTACAGTTGAGGAAACTGAGGCAAACAGAGGTTAAGTGATTTCACATACAGCTAGTAAGTGTCTGAGGCTGGATTTGAACTCAGGTCTTCCTGGATTGAGGATCAGTACTCTGTGCACTATGGTGCCACCCAGCTGCCTCATGGGATCATAATATAACTGGGCTTTAAAAATCATCTAACCTAACCCAATGCCCTCATTTTACAGGTGAGGAAAATGAGACCCAGGGCAGTTGTGCTTTACTCAATATCACCAAAGCAGAAAGTGTCAGAGCAGGAACTCAGATGGGCCTCCATGCTCTCTGGTATGAGGAAGGGAGGCCAGTCTCCTGCTACAACTGCAGCAAGTTAAAGCTGTTATCAGTCCTTAGACAGAGTTTTGTCTAACTCCCTCATTTTGCAAGAGAGAAAACTGAGGCCTTGAGCCCATGAGTGACCAAGGCACCCAAGGAAAGAAGGGAAGCAAGCAGCAGAGCACAGCAGAGCACAGAGCTCTCTTCACTGCCAGAGACCATCTTCAGCTGGAGCAGACCCCTGAGACCCAAGCAACTGCCTCAGAAAGAAAACTCCCACCTCCTTACGGACAAGTCAGGGGCTGGCAGTCTCCCTCCAGGGTGCTGTGGGAGCAGGAGGGAGGGAAGGGGAGCTCAGGCCTTGCTGAGCATTCCTGCCATGTGGCCAGAGGCAGAGTGACTCACATAGACTCTGGCATAATAGCAATTAAGATCTGCAGCTGCTATTAATAGCGGCCAGGACAGGCTCAGCAGGGGCTGAATGAGCAAACTCTCCTTCTGAGGGGCTCTCATTCAGAAATGCTGAGCCAGGGCCTGGGTGTGGGGGGAGTGCACCGCACTGCACCATGGGCCTGAGAAGCTAGGGACTTGGCCTGTTTGCTTCCCTTCTCTCTCTGCAGACTCTGGGCAAGCCTGAGGGCAAGCGTGTATTTATGGGGCGGCTTGAACTTCTAGAGGGACAGGCAAATTCTCACCAATAATAATATTAATAACAGTAAAATCAATAAAACCAACAAGCGTTCATTAAGTGCTGACTCGATGTCAAGTACTGTGCTAGGTGTTGAAAATTAAAACACAGAAAATGAAGTCAAATTTACTCTCCAGAAGCTCACATCTGTCAGGGGAGACAGCACAGACACATGTAAGTAGACACAGATTAAATACCAAATAAATGCAAGGGGCTTAGGAAAGGAGGGATCAGTGAGGCTTCCCTGTAGAAGGTGGTGCTTACACTGAGTCTTGAAGGAAGAAAGAGATTCTGTGCTGTGAAGTGAGGAAGGAGGACCCCCTGGGCTTGGAAGAGTGCCCATGCCAAGGCCTGGAGATAGGACACAGAGCTGCTGGGCCAGGTAGTGTGCCTGGTGAACAGAAAGAGGGGCAGTTTGGTTGGATAGTATTGTGTGGGAAGGGGAGTAATGTATGAGACTGGAAAGGTGAGCTGGGACCAGGTTGTGACAGGTTTTAAGAGACAAACACAGTTCATATTTTATCCTTGAGTATTATAGGGAATCACTAGAGTGTATAGGGTAAGGAAATAGCATGATTAGACATGTGCATAGGGAAAATCACTTAGGCATCTGTGTAAAGGAAAGACTGAAATGGGGAGAGACCTAAAATAGAGAAGTCCATTAGGAAGCCAATGCTATAGTCTAGTTGAGAGGTAATGGAGGCCTGAACCAAGGTGGTGGCTGTTTAGTGGAGAAGGGATGGGCCAAGAAAGACATCATGGCAGCTGAAATGGCAACTGATTTTATACCTAGGTGGAGGGAGGAGTGAGGCGTTGAGAATAATGAACCTGGGGGCCTAGAAGAATGACATACCTTTGACAGAAATGGAAAAATCTAGAAGATGAATTGGTGGGTAATCATAATAGCTTCCTATATCACTTTGACATTTTCAAAGTGAATTCTGCTGGTAGAAATCTTCACATGCTTGGGGTAGACACTCACCTTAACTCATTGTAGGGATGGAGATTCCTCAATTATTCTCAACCTGGTTTAATCTGTCTGTCAAATAATTTCCTGGGATTTGACCACCACTCATGCTATAGCTTCTTGGAGTGACAAATGACAGTCGGGTGGATCAAGTGGACACCAAAGGTAGAAAGTCCTTTGCCCAAGGTTACACAGCTACTTAATGCTAAGCACCCTCTGGCACCTCCCCTTCTCTTGAATAGTTACCTTTTGTGCATGTCTCCTCCATTAGGTTGTAAGCTCCTGGAAGGCAGGGACTGTCTTTTATCTTGTTATTTGTATCCCAGAGCTTACCACAGGGACTAGCAGGTAAACATTCATAAATGTTTACTGACTATTACTGACTAATGTCTGAGCTTGAGGGATAATTCCAATTCTAAGCCTGGGACTGTATAACCCTGTGATGCCACAATTACTCTACAAGTGACCAGATTCACCAGGCCAACAACCAAAAGCTTCCTAACTACTTTACTTGCCCAGGTAAGAGGACCCCCAACCTAGGAACAAAAACAGATCCTTTGTTTGGAAATCCCAGTCACAGACAGATCAGGGCAGTAATTTGCCCAAGACAACACAGGTATGGTCATAGAACCAGCCCTGTCTTGTACAATACCCTCTACCTCTCAGAAAATCGGATCCCTTTAACCTGCTTTCTCCAGACCTGGGCTGAAGCTAACTGCTCCTGCGCAGTTAGCTTCTGCCCTCTGGCTGTTGTCAGCGCCAGCTGGGTTTCCTCCAACTCTCACTGTCTCTTCCCAGCAGCTTTCTTCCCTGCCTCCTGTTCTATTGGTCAAGCTGGCTCCTTGGGGTCCTGTTCCTGCTGAACCCTTGGGGTTGGTGACTAAACAGAGCTCCTGACTTGGGCACATCCTGACTCTCTCAGCCAAAGCCTCTGCTGTCCCTGTCGCTTCTGGAGAATGCTCCCCTTCCACCGGAGTTCCCTCCCTCTAGATTGTTGGAAAGGATGTGATCAGGGTTGCTAATTACTCTCCTGATAATCTCCAGCAAGATCACTGCAAGAATGTGACAAATGGACAAAGTTCACATCAGGGAGAATGAGGAGCAAGTCCACAAGCCAAAGTGTTTATTTTGTCTATTTAGGGAGCATTGTGTTTTAGGAGGTACATCAGCAAGCAGAATGGGAAAGGGAATGAAAACTACATCATAGGAAGACTGGTTAGACAATTGTCTAACTGGTGGTGGGGGTAGAGGTAGAGCCAAGATGATGGAATTAGGGGCAACCCAGCTGAACTCTCTCAATATTCCCCTCCAAACATCTTTAAAAGAATGCCTCAAATCAAATTTGGAGTGGCAGAGTCAACGAAAGGGTGAGACATTTTTCCAGCCTAAGTAAACTTACATAGTCTACCAAAGATGTTTGTGATAGCATTCTGGAGCTCATACACACTGCAGTGGAGCTCTCAAACCAGAGACAGGAAGGGGGTCAGACAACTGGTCAGAAAGAGGTTACAGGACACCTTCTGCTGGCACTGGCTATAAATGGCACTGATTGGCAACTCTATTTCCCATACATAGATGTGGGTCACAGTTCCAAGGCAAAGATGAGTACTAGCACTTGTAGTTGCATGGGACCAGGGGCCTTTCCTGGGTGAAGACCAGAATGCAAACCAGAAGGGCAGTTACCATGCCTCTCCTAGGATCACACCACCCTGGAAGCACCAAAAACTTGCAGATCCCCAGGAAAAGCTCTGAAAACAGCACAAAAAAACCAGACAGTGCCTCTCCACCTCTAGTTAAGCAGAGCCCAACTTTAACAGCAAATTTAAAATCGAGAAATAAGCTGGAAAATGAGCAAACAAAAAAAATTTAATCACAAAAAGCTACTATAGTGGCAGGGAAGATCAAGATATAAACTCAGAAGACAACAGTGTGAAAACAGCTACAAACAAAGCCTTAAAGAAAAATTCTAATTAAACCTAAGACCAAAAAGAATTCTCAGAAGAGTTTTTAAAAAGAAATGAGCGATAGAGGAAAAATAGGGGATAGTAATGAGAGTGATGCAAGAAAGTTATGAAAAGAGAATTAACTACTCTGAAGGACTTAGGATGAAAAATGCTATCCATCGCCAGAAAAAGAACTAATGGTGTCTGAAAACAGATTGAAGCAACTTTTGGGTTTTTTTCACTTCCTTTTTCTTGTTTTTTTAATCTATATTTTCTTTCACAACATGATTATTATGGATATGTTTTGCATGACTACACATATGTAATATATATGGAACTGCTTGCTTTCTCAATGGGGGAAGGGAGGAGGAAGGGAGAGAATTTTGAATTTAAAGTTTTAAGAACAAATGTTAAAAATTATAACTAGGGAAAAATTAAATACTAAATAAATACAAAAAAAGAGAATTATCATGCTTGTTAAAAGAGGCACAAAATTTTGAACCATGACCAAAGAGCCGTCAACTTGTGTGTATCCTTTGATCCAGCAATACCGCTATTAGAGTTGTGTCCCCAAGAGATCATAGAAAAGGGAAAAGGACCTACATGTACAACAATATTTATAGTAATTCTTTTTGTGGTGACAAAGAATTGGAAATTGAGGGAATACTCATCAATAGGGGAATGGCTAAACAAGGTGTGGTGTATGAATGTAACAGAATACTATTGTTCTATAAGAAATGACAAAATGATGAACTGATAGATTTCAGAAAAACCTCTTAAGACTTACATGAACTGATGCTGAGTGAAGTGAGCAGGGCCAGATGAACATTGTACACAGTAACAGCAACACTGTGCAGTAATCAACTATGATAGACTTAGATCTTCTTAGCAATAAAATGATCTAAGACAATTCTAAAAGACTCATGATGGAAAAATATCCACATCCAGAGAAAGAACTATGAAGTCTGAATATAGATTGAAATATACTATTTTTACTTTTTTGTTTGTTTTGGGGGGTGTTTCCCTTTGTTCTATTTCCTCTTTCACAACATGACCAATATGGGCATATATTTAATATGATTGTACATGTATAAACTATATCAGATTGCCATTTTAGGTAGGGAGGAAGAAAAATTTGGAAATCAAAATCTTATAAAGATGAATGTTGAAAACTATCTTTACATGTAATTAGAAAAATAAAATACTCCTTACAAAAATAAAAATAAAAGAGATGCAAGAAATACTGAAGAAAAGAACTCCTTAAAAAATAGAACTGGTCAAATAGAAAAAGAGGTACAATGTTTTGTATGACTATACATGCATAATCTCTATCAAAATGTTTGCCTTCCCAATGAGGGTGTAGGGAAAGAAGGGAGGGAGAGAATTTGGAACTTAAAATTTAAAAAAAGAATGATAAAAATTGTTTTTATGAGTAATTGGGAAAAATAAAATAGTAAATTTTTTAAAAAGGAAAAAGATATACAAAGTCTCACTAAAGGAAATAATTCCCTAAATATTAGAATTGGATAAGTAGAAGCTAATGACTCTAACATATCAAAAAACAATAAAACAAAAGAATGAAAAAACAGGAAAAATTGTGAAATATCTTGTTGGAAAAATATTTGACCTAAAAAACAGATCAAGGAGAGAAAATTTAAGAATTATTATACAACCTGAAAGTTATGACCAAGGAAAGGGCCTAGACATCATAATTCAAGAAATTATCAAGCAAAACTGCCCCAATATCTTAGATCCATAGGGTAAAATAGAAATTGAAAGAATCCACTGATCACCTCCTGAAAGAGACGCCAAAATGAAAATTTCCATAAGCATTATGGCCAAATTCCAGAACTTTCAGGTCAAAGGGAAAAATACTTCAAGCAACCAGAAAGAAACAATTCAAGTATTGTGGAGCCACATTCAGGATCACACAAAATTTAGCAGCTTTCATGCTAAAGGAGCAGAAGGGTTGGAATATGACAATGCAGCAACCAAAGGAGTTGGAATTATAACCATAAATCACCTACTCAGAAAAACTGAGTATAATGCTTCACAGGGGAAAATGGATATTTAATGGAATAGAGAACTTTCATGCATTCCTGATGAAAAGACCAGAGCTGAATAGAAAATCTGATATTCAAACATGAGACTCAAAAGAAGCATAAAAAGGTAAACATGGAAGAGAAATCATAAGGAATTCCATAAAGTTTAACTGTTTACATTCTTATATGGGAAGAGAACACATGTAACTCCTAACAACTTTATCATTATTGCAGTAGTTAAAAGTTTATATAGAAAAAAAGTTTTGTAGGGCATATATGTGAGTTGATTATGTTGGAATGATCCCCAATAAAAATGAAGGGGTGAGAAAGAGAGATGCCCTGGGAGAAGGGGCAAGGGAGAGGTAGAATGGGGAAAATTTTCTCACATTAAAGAGGTGTGCAGGAAGAGTTTTTACAGTGGAAGGAAAAATAGGGGTGGGAATAGGCAATGGCTGAACCTCACTCTCATCAGAACTGGTTCAAAGATGGAAGACTAGATACACTCAGATCTGTATAGAAATGTGCTTTACCCAATAGGGAAATAGGAGGGGGAGGGGATAAGAAAAAAGGAGGGGAGTGATAAAAGGGAGGACAAATTAAGAGAGGCAATGGTTAGAAGCAAAAGGACTTTGGAGGAAGAATGCAATAAAAAGAGAGAAGAAACAGAAGAAAATGGGATAGAGGGGGAAAACAGTCCATAATCATAACTGTGAATGTGAAAGGGATGAGCTCACCCATAAAACAGAAGCAGAAAGCTGAATGGACTAGAAACTGGAATTTAATAATATGTTGTTTACAAGGGATATATTTGAACCAGAAAGATACACACAGAGTTAAAACAAAGGGCTGAAGTAGAATCTAATACTCTCCAGCTAAACTAAAAAAAGGCAGGAGTATGATCTCAGACAAAGCAAAAGCAAAAATAGATCTAATTAAAAGGGAAAATCAGGGAAACTACATTTTGTTAAAAGGTATTGATGTGGTTTATGAATTCAGGGACCCCTCAAGGACTGAAGCACTGGACAGGCTTGTCTGGAATGAAGCATTGTTTAAGTCAAGTTGGCAAAGGTTTATTATAACACCAATATGGCAGGCAGAGCTCCTTAAGGAACTTGTAATTTTACAGGAGTGATGCTAACTCTTATATAGGAAAAACAGTGGATTATCTGGCAGATATGCTAACTAGGTGGTAATGTAGAACCGTGGTCATTGGCATCATTCACAACTGGAAACCAGGGGATGGGGTTTCTCAGGGGTGTACTTTTGGTCTTTTACATGTGTAGCAAGATAGTTTTGAGAGTTGATGTCTACAATAACTCTAGATTGTATACAATAACTTTGGGAATCAGTACATGCTAGTTCTACTGGTACAAGATAGTCTTGTTCATACAAGGGAATTTCTACAGAGGTCAGCTTGTTCTTGTAACAGGAAAAGATAGTTTATTTTACTGCAGTCCATTCATGAGTTAATGCTAGGCATAATGGCCTTGGGCTGGGGAGAAAACTGTCAGAGATAGTATTTTGAAGTTAGGGAGAAATATGATCTTGAAATTGGGGTCTAAGCACAAGCACCCAAACACCCCCTCCTTACCACAGACAATGAAGTAATATTGAAAATTTTTACACCAAGTTTTTCTGCTAAAAGCTTCAATACTCAAATATATGCTGGGTATGGAACTGAATCAAATTTATAAAAGTAAGAGTCATTAGCCAATTGATAAATAGTCAAAGGATATAAACAGGCAGTTATTAGGGAAAAAAGTCAAAGTTCTTTACAATCATATGAAAAAAAGTTCTAAATTACTATTGATCAGAGAAAGGCAAAATAAAACAGCTCTGAGGTACCATCTCACACTTATCAGAAATCACAAATGCTAGAGGGGATGAGGGGGAATGTGCATTAATGAATTGTTGATGGAGTAGTGAACTGGTCTGACCATTCTGGTGAATAATTGGGAACTATGCTCAAAGGGCTATCAAACTGTGCATACTCTTTGACCCAGCAATACAGTTACTAGGTCTGTATCCCAAAGAAATCAAAGAACAAGGAAAAGGATCTGTAAGTGCAAAAATGTTTATAGCAGCTCTTTTTGTGATTGGTGGCAAGGAATTAGAAGTTGAAGGGATGCTCACCAAGTGGGGAAAGACTAAACCAGTTGTGACATAAGATTCTGACAGCATATTCTTCTGCTATAAGAAATGACTCTACGGGTAGAAGGATGCACCTTTACAGGCTTTCCTCCTACAGCCCATAAAATACTTGTGAAAAAATGAGTCTAAACAAATTTTAGAGCAGCAGAAGCCACAAAACGACAGAATGAAAGCGATTTCTAGCCCAAGGCAGCCTGGAAAACCAACAGGAAAGGTGTATCACACTGTCCCAGAGCAGAGTGCAGCCCAGTCCTGACCAGGCAGCGGCAATGACAGACTGGAACAATCTTCAAGGTGCCACTAGCAGCAGCTGCAAGTCCCAGAATCCTTAACTCACAAATGCCAAAGACAGCTTCAAAGGTCAGTGAGAAAATTCTTTCACCTTGGTGAGAAGGGAACACAGCAGTCTAGCAGCATTCTAACCCCATCTGAGGGAGTAGCAGCTTCCATTGTTGGAGTCCTAGCCTAAAGATCCTGAGGGAATTGAGTGGCTAATCTGGACCTCAACCTTGAATGGTGGCCCTGGGGTGGGGAGGAGTGCTAGATGGTGGAGCTGGCAGAGACTTTGGAGATGAAATTCTATTTGCAGAAAAGAATGCTTGTAGTTGCTCTCAGACCAGAGTGCAGGCCAGGAGAGAACTAAACTTCTCTCCCTTGATTGTGCTACCTTGGAGGAACTGAGAACTTACAAGTCCCCAGAGTATACCCTCCTCTTGACAAAGAACTCAAAAGTCAAGTAACTGACTGGGAAAATGCCCCCAAAAGGGAAAAAGAATAAGAAAATAGAAGGTTACTTTCTTGGTGGCAGGTATTTTCTTCCATCCTTTTGGATGAGAAAGAACAATGTATATCATCAGAGGAAGACATAAAAGTCAAGGCTTCTGCATCCAAAACCTCCAAAATAAATATGCAGTGGTCTCAGGCCATGGAAGAGCTCAAAAAGGATTTTGAAAATCAAGTAAGAGAGGTGGAGGAAAAATTTGGAAGAGAAATGAGAGTGATGCAAGAAAATCATGAAAAGTGAGACCCAAAAAAATGCGGAAGAAATTAACACATTTAAAAATAGACTAACTCAAATGGCAAAAAGAGGCCCAAAAAGCCAATGAAGAGAAGAATGCTTTCAAAAGCAGAATTAGCCAAATGGAAAAGGATGTTCAAAAACTCACTGAAGAAAATAGTTCTTTAAAAATTAGAAGGGAGCAGATGGAAGCTAACAACTTTATGAGAAACCAAGAAATTATAAAACAAAACCAAAAGAATGAAACAATAGAAGACAATGTGAAATATCTCATTGGAAAAACAACTGACCTCAAAAATAGATCCAGGAGAGGCAATTTAAAAATTATAGTACTATCTGAAAGCCGTGATGAAAAAAAGAACCTAGACATCATCTTTCATGAAATTATCAAGGAAAACTGCCCTGATATTCTGGAACCAGAGGGTAAAATAAATATTGAAAGAATTCACTGATCACCTCCTGAAAGAGATCCAAAAAGAAAAACTCCTAGGAATATTGTAGCCAAATTCCAGAGTTCCCAAGTCAAGGAGAAAATATTGCAAGCAGCCAGAAAGAAACAATTTGAGTATTGTGGAAATACAATCATGATAACACAGGATCTGTTATAAGTGTTATATGTGTTATAAGCAGCTTAGCTTCTACATTAAGGGATAGAAGGGCTTAGAATATGATATTCCAGAAGTCAAAGGAACTAGGATTAAAACCAAGAATAACCTACCTATCAAAACTGAGTATAATACTTCAGGGGGAAAAAATGGTCATTCAATGAAATAGAGGACTTTCAAGCATTTTTAATAAAGACCAGAGCTGAATAGAACATGTGACTTTCAAACACAAGAATCAAGAGAAGCATGAAAAGGTAAACAGGAAAGAGAAATCATAAGGGACTTATTAAAGTTAAACTTTTTACATTCCTACATGCCAAGATAATATTTGTAACTCTTGAAACTTCTCTCAATATTTGGGTAGTTGGAGGGATTATACACACACACACACACACACACACACACACACACACACAGGGCACAGAGTGAATTGAATAAGAAGGGATGATATCTAAAAAAATAAAATTAAGGGGTGAAAGAGGAATATACTGGGAGGAGAAAGGGAGAAATGGAATGGGGCAAATTATCTCTCATAAAAAAGGCAAAAAAACCCTTTTTCAATGGAGAGGAGAAGGGGGAAATGAGAAGGAAAAAGTGAAGCTTACTATCATCACATTTGGTTGAAGGAAGGAATAACATGCACCCTTAATTTGGAGAAAAGTAGGGGAGAAGGGATAAGTGGTATGGGGAGGGGATAATATAAGGGAGGGCAAATGAGAGGAGGGGGTAATTAGAAACAAACACTCTTAAGGAGGGATAAGTTCAAAAGAAACAATAGAATAAATGAGGGGGCAGGATAGGATGGAGGGAAATAGTCTTTCACATGACTGTTATGGAAGTCTTTAGCAAAACTACTATATAGTCTATATTGAATTGCTTGCCTTCTCAGTAGGGATGAGTGGGGAGGGAGGAAGGGAGAGAAGTTGGAACTCAAAGTTTTAGGAACCAATGTTGAGAATTGTTTTTTCATGTAACTGAGAAATAAGAAATACAGGTAATGAGATATAGAAATCTATCTTGCCCTACAAGAAAAGAGAAAAGATGGGGATAAGAGAAGGGAGGGATATGACAGAAGAGAGTGTAGATTGGGGGAAGGGGTAATCAGAATGCATGGCATTTTGGGGTGAGGGAGGGGAGAGATGGGGAGAAAATTTGAAACTCAATCTTGTGGAAATGAATGTTGAAAACTAAAAATAAATAAATATATTTAAAAAAAGAAATGATGACAAGAGTCATTTTAGAAAAACATGACAAGACCTATATGAACCGATGCAAAGTGAAGAGAGAAGAACCAGGAGATCACTGTGCATAGCAACAGCAATGTAACGATGATCAACTGTGAAAGACCTGACCAGTTGGATCAATATTCCAAGATAATTCCAAAGGACTCATGATTAAAAAAAAATGTTATCCACCTCCAGAAAGAGAACTGATGAATTTTGAATGCAAATTGAAGTATAATTTTCTTTATTCTTGCTTTTTTGGGAAATTTGGCTAATATAGAAATAGGTTTTGCAATGATTTCTCATGTATAATTGATATTTTGCTTGTCTTCTCAGTGAGTGGGAGAGGAGATTGGAAGAAGGGAAAGAATTTAGAACTTGAAATTTAAATAGAAAAGAATGTTAAAAATGTAAATGAATAATAATTTTTTTAAAAAAGTAGACGGGGGAGAAATAATCTCACTTAGAGAAGACTTGGAGAGGGAGGGAGAAGACCAGGCTAGTTATTTTCAAGTCTAAGAAGGGCAGTTGTAGATTAGATTTATTCTACTTGGCACCAAAAGCCATTTCTGGGAGCAGCTGGGTTCAGAGAAGCAGAATGTTCCAGGGAGACAAATTTTGACATGATAGAATAAGAGCGATGATGAACAAAGTGCTTTACATCTATTACCTCACTGGAGCCTCCCAGTGGCCTTGAGAAGTCATTCCCATTTCACAGATGAAGAAACTGACCTGAGGGGAAGCAGTGTGTTTATATCTAGTTTCAGAGACTGGTTCTGAACCCAGAACTGTCCTGACTTTAAAGCCAGGACTCTTCCTACCATCCCACTCCATCTCCTAAAATGAAGAGCTTTCTAAAAGTCAGACATATTCAAGAGTGGGAGGGCCTATGCTCAGGAAGCAGTGAATGGTTTTCTGGGGTGTTATAGAGATATAGTCCCTACACACAAATAGGGAAACTGACTCACCCAAAGTCACATTAATAAATAGTAGAGTTGGGGCTCCTATCCTTGTCTTCTGGGGCAGCTAAGGGCAGCTTAAACGGCTTAGTGGATCAAGTCCTGACCTGGAGTCAGGAAGACCTGAGTTCAAAACTAGACTCAGTCACTTAATTAGTGTGTCACCCGTGGCAAGTCACTTAACCTCTGTTTGCCTCAATTTCCTCATCTATAAAAACGAGGATAATAACAGCACCTACTTCTCAGGGTTGCTGTAAAGATCCAATAATTGTAAAGTGCTTAGCAGAGTGCCTGAAACATACTAAATGCTACATAAATGTTAGCTATGATGATGATGAAAACTTCAAATTCTAGGTTCTTTCCACTAGGAGAAGGGAACCAGCATTTACATAGTCCCTACTATGTGCCTGTTCTGTGCTAAGTGCTTTACAAATATTACCTCATTTGATCGAGATCTCCATTCAGCCTGATCAACTTTAGATCCAGTTCTCCTACCTTGGCCTTACCTTCTCTCCATTTTCACTTGCCCCCTGCCCACATTCCAGCCACTCAGCATCTTCAGAATTCCTGGAGGCCATGGGTTGTCTTTTGACTCTTTTTGTGTCTGTGGCACTTAGCACAGTGTCTGGCACATAGTAGGCATTTAATAAATGTTTGTTGGCTGACTGATGGTCCCAGAAATGTTCCATCCATCATAAAGCTGCACAGCCAGGTGGAGGTCACTAAGCAGTATTGAACTGACAGTTTATGTTGCAAACAAGCAGATTAATAAACACTACAGTCCCAATACACACGGATCACTCCAAGGCAGAAGGGTTCTGGAGTCTTTGGTCAGCCAGGTTTTCCTGTTCCTTCTCTCCAGCAAATGGTAAACCAGGAATCTGGAGAGAAGGCACAGGGCACAGCTGATGGGATGAGCACAAATTCAGGTCCCTGTTTTTTCAGGACTTGACGCAACCCAGGCTCAGGCACCCAATCAGAATCTACCACCACCCTGTGGGCCTCCTCTCAGCCCACCCTAATAACTTCTTGAACAGAAACACAAACAAGGAAAAACAAAGCCGCCAACACGTTGTTATTAAGGTTGATTCAATCCAGAGGATTCGTCACCGCCCCGTAATTTTCTTCTCCCATTGTCTCCTGCAAGAGGAGAGTAAATCTGGTTGTTTCTAGCTATTTGCCTCCTTCGGCACATACCCCCAAACAAAACAGCTGGCTCATTTCTGTCTGGAGAACACCTGGGTCCAAAAGAAAAGGGAGGGAAGGAAAATGGGGAATGTGTGTGTCTGAGGAGTCTGGGATGCGTTTAACCCGAAGGACAGGAAATTTGAGAGGGACCATGACAGTGGGCTTTAGGATAAACAAGGTCATATAATAAAATGAGCTCCCAATTTGGAGTCAAATAACCTGGATTCTGCTACCTACTGTCTCTATTACCTTGGAAAATTAATTTCTTCTCTCTGGGCCTCAGCTACCTTCTTTGTGAAACGGAATGGTTTGGATCATATAATCTGATCTCTAAAGTTCCTAAGAATCTGAAAGGGTGTCATGTGGAAGAGGGATTAGATTTGTCCTACAGAACAGGAGTAAGGAGGAAAAACAGATAAGAAATGTGTAATAATTAAAATGGCCCCGAAGTACTGCCTCTGGAGAGAATGAGCTTTCCATTAAGCCTGGAAGATCATTTATCAAGGATACTATAGAGGGGGTTTTCAGGTGGGTATTGATTGATTGAACCAAATATACTCTGAAGTGCCTTCTAGCTCCAGGATCCTGTTCCTAGTTGGTGCTGGAGTAGAGCTGGCCTAAGCATTAGAAGATCTAGGTTTAAATGTCACCTCTAACACTTACCAAATGACCACAGGCATGTTATGTAATCTCTCCGAGCCTCAGTTTCCTCATCTATGTTATGACTGAGACTTTGGAAGAGGACTCTTGAGTGCTGAGAACTGGACTTTCAAAAACAAATGGCCTCCTTTCTGGGCTGGCCAGACCCCTGAGCTAGCCAGGTTTCCCTTTGTGTAGGGGTTGGTCTGGATGGCTGCTGAGGTCCCCTAGGAGTCTGGGTTTCACAGTTAACAGTGGAGCAGTGGAAAGAGTCTTCAGGGGCAGAAGACCCAGGCCCAAACTAATTTGGGCAAGTCACATTCCCTCTTGGAGACTCAGTTTCCTTAATAGCCAAGTCAGGATAATCTCTGGCCAGCCTCCCTGCCTCCAAGGGTCCCTAGGAAGCTTGAAGGAACAACGGCTCTGAAATACTTGGCATCACCAAGAGCTCTTTGTGTCATTCTCTTAACAGAACCGACCTGCAGGGCTTTGATGGGTTGTGTGACTGGCCCTCTCTCGCTCATGACAACAGCTTCTATCAAGCAGGGAAAGATCATGTGTGTGTCTGCCTCCTGAGAACCAACTCAGCTAAGTTTGGAGAGGTTGGTTCCTCACAAGAAGGTTGGCCAAGAAGCCCTGGCAACCCAGGAGAGGGATAAAGAGGGATGGAATTGCCTTTGTGGAACACAGACCTGATGAAATCAGATCATCTAAGGCATCCAAGGGCCTGCACACACATTGCAGGAGGGGTCTGTGATGGAAGAAAACATCATCTCTATTTTCACTAACCTCTAATTGAAATTTACCATTTCCCTCCCCTGTTGAAAAATATGATTCTTACAAGGGGCCCCATAAGGGGCCAGGACACACAAATCTGCTTCTTTCAGAAACCCTGATCTTTAGATTTAAGTATTAAATTATAAAAAAAATGCTGACTTTTATATAGCATTTTAAAGGTTGCAAAACACTTTACTATACACATTGCTTCATATGATGCCCACAAGCCTATAAGGTAAATAACTGTGGGTAGGGTCCCCTTTTCACAGATGAATAAACTGCAGCTTAGAAAGGTTAAATGATCGGCCCCCATGGTTCTCCCACATGCTGAGGTTGTCCCTTAGTCTACAGTACAGTATTTCCAGAATGTCCTGCCACCATCTTGTATATTCTTCTTGTCTTCCTCTAGCTCTTCAGATAGAAATACCCTAGCAGAGCCATTCATTTCCAGCATAATCCCACGTATCCCTGAGAGATTAGGCTTGTTTCCCTCAGTGTACACCACAGACACTGGGGTCTGCCCCTGCCCACTGCCTGACCAAACAATCTCTGTCCTTGACACTTCTCACCCCTACCATTCCAACTCTGTCTAGAAAGTGTGCTCCTCATATGGAAATTTGTTTTGCTTAACTAAGCAATATTTGTCATAAGGATTTTCTTTTTCTTTTCAGTGTGGGGGAGGTGGAAGGAAGGAAAAAATGTCTAATTATTGAAAATAATTTAATTTTTCAATCCTTTTTTTTTTGCAGGAAATTGGGGTTAAGTGACTTATCTGGCATCACAAAGCTAATGTCTGACACCTTTGAACTCAGTTCCTCCTGACTCCAGGGCCGGTGCTCTACCCACTGCCACCACTCAGCTGCCCTGAAAATAATTTTTTAAAAATTTAAAACAAAACTAGTTTCCTTAAGATGCTCCTTCATTTTTATATCTCAGCACCAACTACAGTGCTTGACACACAGGCTCAGATTTAGGAATGGAAGGATCTAGGGGACAGTGACTCTCCCACCCATACACCTTTCTTATTTTCCTCCTCCACCCACTCCGGACTCCATTTAAAATGTCCTATTCTGAGTCTTCTAAACACATTTTGTGCTTCCTGGACTATGCCCCACTACAGACACACCCCACTATGTCCTGTGGTTGCCATGTCCTCTGCTCCTTTCCTATTGTACTGTCCATTCTAGTGCTGGCTCCACTAGAAAGCCTCCTGGCATCCCCAGTCTGGGCCATTGACCCACTCCCTCCCCTTGGTCTTTCTATGGCCCCTGTGACCCACTTACAGAACAGCACAGACTGTAGTTATTGACCTCCACACTTCCCTCACTGCCCAGAGTGTTCTACAGGGTCAGGCTTTCTTTTCTTACCTGTGCTTGTGTCTGACTCCCTTAGGAGACAAATTCCATGACGGCAGAGTCATCTTATCCAAATCTTGTACACTGCCCTGAAGCATACTTTGCACACACTAGACACTTAACGTTTGCTGAAGAAATGCTAAAAGAAGTGGTAGCCTGCATTCACTGAAGTCTCTGGGCTCCTAGTGCTCCTGTGTATCTCATTTCCCTTTGGGCAGGCAAGGGGGCAGATTTCAGCTCTTTAACAATCAATCTAAGGGGGTGGGCACCCTCCCACCTTGTGAGTCAAGAACCTCCAAAGTCTGTCCCTCTCTTACAAGGGGTTTTGCAGCCCCCATGTAATGTTCTGCCTCAGGATCTCATTCGCTTTCCAGAAACTTCTGCAAAAAAAAATATTGAAAAACAGACGTTTCTGCTTCCATGGGCTATTTCGCTTGAAGGGAGTTATTGAAAACAATGGAGGGACTTTGACATTGCTCAGTGCTTCACCAGATGCTTCTTCCCAGTCACCTCTGCTCCACATCAAGCCTAGTCTCCTGCAGCTGTGTGCTTAAGGTGCGCCTGGCCCAGGTACTCTAAGTTTCAATTCAATGAGCACTCCCTCTATTCTTGTTCAAACAAAGATCATCCCCTTTGTTTTTAAAAGGACCTCTCCACTATGGTTCCAGTGAAATGTGGTTTTGGTCCCATTCTGCTTGTCATCTCTATTATGGATGAAGAGACAACAGAGATGGAAAGTATCTAAGCACCGAACTGGGACCAGGAAATATGAATGCTTTGAAATTTTCTACGGCCACAAGTGAACAGAACCATTTTTAAACCGAGAGCCACCTGAAAGTTCATCTAGCCCAACCTCTTTGTTTGAGTCTGGTACAACTGGCCTGCACATAATAGGAAGGTACTTAACATTTGTTGGATTGAATTTATTTGTATTTGGACTCAGAAAAATTGGGTTTGAGGCTGAGCTGTAATACTTACTAGCTAACCGAGTTAAGTTCCTTAAACTCCAGTTCCTCATTTATAAAATGGGGGTAACAGCCCCATTTGCCCCAGTGCTGGATCATGAGCCCCCACTCTTTCTGCTATGTTAGGTGACTGTCCAAGGCTTGAACACAGGAAGTGGCAGAGTCCAAATCAGAAAGCCAGGTTTTCTAGCACCCATGGCAAGCTCCTTTCCATAACACTATGTTGCCTCTCAGACAAACCAGGTGACATAACAGGTACCAGCAACTCTAGCTGCAAACAGCTCTAGATACAACTCCAGTGATTAATGTTGCTGGCTGTGAGATCACATGGGAGGTTTCCTTTCCATTTTAACTATAGCAGAATGAAGGAGGCCAAGATCCTATAAATTCATTAAGGAAGGAGGCAGGTCCCATTCCCTTCTTCCACATTTTTAAAGGGGAACCACATTTTGGTGCTTTAAGCGTAAGTCAGTGGTTCTGTTGCCATGATTCTTTGTTTTATGTGGGCTCCTAGAGACGGGCTGGGTTTGGTAGAGGGGAGGGGGAAGCTGCAGGTATGAATAGCAGCTAGTTTGTTCACAGCTGGGTAAACTAAGCACATCATTACATAATGCGGAAAGGGCTCGTTTTGTGGGGATATGTGCACATGCATTCACACACATATTTCCAGACCCCACATAAAAAATACAAAAGTATAATTTGGTCCTGGAAAGAACTTACTATTTTCACTCATTAGTATGTACAGCAAATAAAACAGAGAATTACAAAATCAAATTTTTAGAGTTGAAAAGGACCTTAGAGATCAGGTAGCCGCACCCCGCTTGTTTTACAAATGAGGCCCAGAGAGGTGAAGGGTGGAGGAGGCTGACTATGGTGCTGGGCCTGGCTGCTTCCAATCAGAACTGATCAAACAGCAGAAGCACCATGAGGGAAGTTGGGACAAGTTGTCTGTGCTGATTCAGATGATCCAGAGGGTAAATAGGCCAATGTGGGGAAGGTGAGCTTCCAAAAGGGTAAACAAGCCTCCCGGCAATCCCAAGGTGATAGTCCCCTGGTGACTTGACAACAGCTCCTCAACTATATGGAGGTGAGTGGAGGCAGTTCTGCCCACGTGGCTCCCTCCTCCAGGGGGTGAAAGCATCTTCTGAGTCTCTGATCCAGAGCAGGGAAAGAAAAGAAAGCAGCTGCGAGGCACCAGGGCAGATTAATCTGTAACTTCTCATAAGCTAAAGAGCAAACAGATCCTCTGGACTGGAGAAACTTGCTTCTCCAAGAAATTCTTAAGAAGCCAGAAAAACCCACTCACAAAATTCTTGCTTGGCAGGCTTTGCCCATTTCACAACACAATGCCACCTTGTGATGCTGTCACACAGGCAGTGGCACAGGTAATTTTCAATCAGAGCCTCTATTTCTGTGGTTAGACTCCTTAAGGCAGCGCCTGATCCTCTGCCAGTCAGAAGAGCCTCACCCCTCTCACCCTCTTCAACAAAAACCCCAAGTCAACCCTTAGCAGCTCCCCCCATTCAGCTGCCTCCAGGTCAGCCTCTGAGTCTCCCCTCGATTCACCGGGTGACATGGGGACTGCTCAAAGGTATCAAACAACTGTGGTCACTGGTCATTATCTGAGGGTTGTTCAAAGAACACAGTAAGTACTCCAAGGCCACACTGTGCTTTACTCATTGAAGTGTAACAAAGAACGAAGGGTGTATCCTCCTCCTGACATCTAAGACAAGGATGCTCCAAGCATGGAGTTGGCAGAGGTGTCTCAGGAGAGTTGGGTCCAACAAAAACATATCAAAACATCTGAACACACAAAAACCACTAACTAACAGTAATATCTTAACATCAACCCTGGGGTTTAGGCGCAAAGTTATGAGGAATAACAGTCTGGAGGGCAGTTCACATAAATATCTATTTACAGCTGCCCACTAATTCTGAAGAAGAGCCACTACTGAGCTCTGTATTATTTACAATGATCAAAAGAGCGTCAAAGGACAACTCTCTAAATCCCCAGGCTTCTGTGAGGGTTAAGGAGGGGAAACAAAAAGGAAGGAAGCAGAGTGGAAAGCCAAAATCCACCTGCTCCAAGGGTCATCTCCTTCCTGGGGCTTATGCTCGTTCAGGTCTAACTGATCCAAAGCAGTCCTGAAACTGGAAAGCTGCTATTTATACCCTGGAAATAGTTGAAGTACCTAATTAGTCTAAGTTGGCACAACCCCTGGTCCTTGATAAACAACTGTGGCTGAAGCACTGAACTCACGAGCATGTGAAAGATCAGGGTGGGAACAATGGACACACCACTAGGAAATTATCACACAGGCCCCACTGCTGACACTGGGCAAGGACTGAAGTCACATCTGGCTGGCTTGGTCTCATCTGCTGAGGGAATAGATAGAAGAAGAAGCTTTTGTAAAGCAAAAAATACCCAAAGGAAAGCATGTGGGTTCTCTGGAGTGGAGGTCTCCAGAAGGAAAGACATCTTTCCTCTTCATGGGCTGGAACAACAACATTGTTGCAGCCTGCCTCCTTTCCTCACCCTCAGCCGTCCATGAAAACAGAGGAACAAATACTGGCTGAGTAGTTTCTATTAGTGCTGACAGCTGGTGAGGATGGCACCAATAATCAGGGGTTAGAACTGATTTAAGGGACTATGGTTTAAGTTAGCTTAAAACATAGAACAGACTGTGAGAGCTTAATGGGATTAGAGATTTTGAATGTCAGAGATTAAAGGGAGCTTGGAATGAAGAATACAGACTATTAGCCCTGGAAGGAAGTTAGAACTTATTTAACTATTAGGACGAACAGCTCCTTTGGTTCATCTACCTCTTTTTACAGATTAAGATGCTCCGATTGTGGTAATCACCTGCCAAACAGTCCCATAGCAAGCTGTTGGCAGTGTCTGGCCTTCTGATCTCCAGGATATTTACTGATTCTCAGTCAATAAGGATGCCTGAGCCATGTCTTGACAGTATTTGAGGAGCACAATTTCTGTTCTCTCTTGTCTTCTCAGGTACCTCCAAGGGCATATTATACCACTCATGCCTTCCTGGTAAAACCAGGTGATAACCAGGTACATGGCTGTGGCTGGGTCCTTCATAGATCTCATCAACACCTCCTGACTGACTGGAATAAGCCGGTGGCCCCGAGTCACCAACAGAAAGGAAAATTCCTGCGAAATTAGCAACAGAGCATGAAACAGAAAACACAACAGTTGCTCAAAAGATGATAATCTAGGGCAGGAAGGAAAATGTGTACAACACCCCCTTCCCTTTTTCCTATCAGTAGTAAACACAGAACCTTAGCAGGCAGAGCACACTCTATCTAACAGGTGGCAAGTGACCTTAAGCTGGGCTGCTTGCAAGCAAAGTGCCCAAGCAGAAACTCTACTGCACTCAGCTATTGGGATTTTCTACCTAAACCCTACCAACAATGTCCTTACTGGATCACCAAGGCCAGGATGGCCAGAACACACTGAAACAGAGGGGTTGGGTCTAAATCAGCCCAAAGACCTAGAATATCCATGTGTTAATGATGCTGATTCTAACCCAGAGAACAGGGAGAAAGGGAAAGAGAAAGAGGAAGGGGGAAAGGAAAGGGGGAGGAAGAAAGAAGGGAAAAGTGGGGAGGGAGGAGGAAGGGAAGGGAAGAGAAATGGAGTGTCTACATGTATGTTAACTGTTGAGTGTTAACCCAATCTGTTTCTCAGCCTTCATCTCAGCTTATGTCTCTTGTCCCCTTTGAGTTCTTCAGTCATGAGATCATGTTGCTTTTCACCAAAAGTAAATAGTATCACACACAACTGATATATATGTATATACATGTTGAAGGGTAATATTACAACCTACAGGCCAGGCCGTAGATACCTTCTGAATGTCCAGCTCTAACTCATAAGCATATACAGGCAACCCACATGCTCAGCACCACCCTGCCCAACGTGCAGGGAGCAAGCAGTTGAGCAATAGGCTTGAGGAAACACTCCCTCTTCTGTACAGGCTGCTCACGGCGGCAGTTCTTCCTCTTTGCTGGGTAGTGGATGGGGAAGTGGGGAAGAGCAAGGAGCATCCTTCAGATTTAGGCTCTACCTTTCTGGAGCCTCCATAGAAGGGTTAGAGTGCTTTAGTGAAACTTTTCTCACTGCATCTACCACTTGAAGAAGACCAATCCTGCAAGGACTGCATAGCCCAAAACCAAAAAGAGAACTTTCAAGAGACGATCATTCTTGTCTTCTAACTCCTTCACCAATATTTCAAAGAAGGTAACAAAAAGGAAAGTTCCTCCTGCAAAGCCTTGTAGTAGCACTGAGGCTACACTGCTGGCCACACCTTTGGTCCTTTCAATGCCCACTCCAATCCCGATGCCCAGCGGGATCATCAAGCTCACTGTGACAGCCAGCTTGGCCGCATCTCTCATTGGCAATGAGCTCTTGGCCATGTTAATCCCCAGAGCCACGGCCACTAATGTCTCATGAATGGCCACACCGACAAACAAGCTCATGACCTTGTCCCCCTCCTCCTGCAGGCCCAAGGCCAAACCCTCAAAGATAGAATGGGCAGAAAGAGCAAACACGAGGCTGAAGACACGGAGCGGGCTGGAGCGGGAGAGTTCTTGAACATTTAAGCCATGGCCATGGGAGTGATGACCATGCTCTGGGTAAAAGTTGTGTCCACGGGAGTTTCCAATAAAGGGGCTCTCATATTCTGAGTCACTTCCCACATCAGAGCCTGCATTGAAGGTCTCTAGGTCAATGAATGAGGGCTTCTCCTTTCTGAAGGTCAAAATGACCTGCTCCACAAAAACAGTCATGAAGAACCCCAGAAGCATAATGGTCTCTGCTAAGGGATAGTCTGTGGTGATGTTTCCAAGTTTCAGAACTTCTTGGAGCTGAAGCAAAGGACAAAAGAAAAACTGTAAAAGACTTAGAAGTAAAACAGTTTTGTCTACCTTCATAAAAAACCAACACGTGGAAGTCAAACTCATCACAGCATCTGAGACCAAGACCACCATGGCAACAGATTTAGTTTGGGGAAGAGACCATCGTGGGACATTTGTTCGTTCATCAAACATTGACTGACCCTTAATATGTGTGAGACACTGCAGAGAAGTACAAATCTCTGTGCTTTAGGAACTAGCCATCTAATAGGGGGAATAAGAAAATACCAAAGTAACTAGAACACAAGGTAATGTAAGATAATTGTAGCTAGTAATAATAGTTAACAGTTGTAGAGCACTTTGTTTGCAAAGCACTTTACATCTATTACTATGCCTCATTTAATGAATGACTGAATGATATGAACAAGAAAGGCTTCATGGAGGACATGGCTTATGAACCAGACCCTGAAATGCTAAAAAGATTTTAATATGGATAATTTGGCGGGGGGGGCCAAGGCTATTCCATGATCAGAGATAAAAATGACAAGTTATGTGCATGGGATAGTAAGTATGCAGGTAGTGTGTGGATAGTAAGGGGACCATTTTGGCTAGAAGGGAAAATTCATTTAGGAAACTAGGAACATGTAAGACTAGAAAGATGGGTAGGGTCTAAATTGTGGAGGATTTTAAATGTCATGCTAAGACAGCTTGGGTATGGCAAGGCACTGGAGTTTTAAATGGGGTCAACATACTATTTTTTTAAATTTACTATGACAGCTAAGAGAGGGGAATGACTGGAACCAGGAAATAGCTAGTGTTATTGCAATAAGCCAGGCCTCAGGTGAAGGACCTGAAGCAGGATGGGGCAGTGGAAATACATGGAAAGGGGGAGAAGAGGGAAGGCAACGTTAGCAGGGTTTAGTGACTGACTGGACGCAGAAGGTAAGAAGTGAAAGATGGCTCGCGGGTCTGGAACCCAGGTGATTTCAAAGTTACCTACAGACTGCAAGATCGACAGCAGAAAAAATCAAAGGCTATTAAAGTCACTGACTTTCATAGACAAATGGCCCAGGGGAGTCTAGTGCTGATAGAAAAAACAAAACAAGACAAAAAAACACTTGGTTACACTTTCCACGTGTGGTTAATCTGGGATATTTCTGTGGCAAATTGATGCTCTAGAGGGGAAAGCTGGAATTCAATTCAATAAACATTTTTAACCATCTACTGGTCAAAATACTGGAAAAGGAGCTAGGGGCCAGAATACTGTCCTAGACACCATGGGAAATATTAGGATGAGATAAGACAATCCCTGCTGTCATGGGGCTTAGTCCAACAGAGAGACAAGAAATATATGTAAATAACTATAATACACAAGAATAATATGTGAGCAGATAAGGATTTTAGAAAAGTGCAGCCACACATGTATCCAGTAATGCTGACATATTCTCATCCCATTGCAGGACATCCAAAGGAGAGAAATCCCCCTAATTCTACCAGCGTTCATCCTCATGCCCTGTTGAAAACCTCGATGAAATCTCCCAGTCCTCAACCCCTTTGGTCCCATACTTTGAACAGGGCTGAACCGCTCATCACAAGAATGGCAAACATCAAACTATGGAGGACATGATAGTGGAAACTGGGGATCAGGAAGACATGCTAGTATCTCAGGGAGAATGGGCACCTCTGGGCAAAGAGATAGAGGAGGGCACAGGCAGAGCCTTGAGTGACATTCCAGTTATCTCTCAGGAAACTCTTGCCATGATGGGGCCAAGGTAAACCGCGGAATCAAGTAGCAGCTGACTTCACCAGCACTTCCCCAGTCAGGGAGCAAACAAACATATATGTAGTGACAAAAAAAAATGAGAGAGTGCTCAGAATGAGCAGCTCAATACAGGGAGAGGCCAACCGAGGCTCAAACACTGTAGCAGTAGCAGGAAGGACATCTGCTCCTGGATCTTCCTTAGCTCTAGGTGTCTCTGTGACATGTGGAAGCGTTCCCTGGTGTCTTTGTTGGTCTGGGGTCAAAGGTCAGGCTGCCCCACACTCCACATGCCCACCAGAATTAGGGAAGTAAACAATGAGGAGAGGAGATCAGAAACAGAGAAGAGAAGCCTCATGAATTACACCCACTGAGCTTCCCTTTAATCCCCTAGGGCCTGGAAAAGGTACGTCTTAGAAGCCAACATCAATAACATATAGGTTCAATTGTTATCATCTTTGAACTAAGTTCAACATTCCATGGAGAATAAGAAGATAAATCTGGAATTCTGCTAAGCATTTACACTTCCAAACTTAGCTTCCATGATTCTTTACCACAAATGCTCCATGTTGGCTAGGACAGTCTTTTCATTGTCCCTCTTCAAACACAGAGCTCATTCTCACCTTGTTCATGCAGTGTCCCTGACCTGGAAGTCTTCTCTCCACCTACTCAACTTTACTGCTCTTTGCCAAGACCCAGTTCCAAGTTCCACGCCCTCAAGAATCTGACCCTGAACTCTCCACAGCCTATAGCGATCCCTTCTTCTACAGTCCTTTTAGACTTGTCTGCTCAACGCATTTGGCATATCACATAATGACTAGTATTGTTACCATACTCTGTGTGTGTGTGTGTGTGTGTGTGTATGTGTGAGCTACCCAGATAAAAGATAAATGACTCAAGAGCAAGGACCAGATCTCAGAATATGAAACAAAGAAGAGAATGTTTGACATAGACAGAAACTCATAAAACACAATGCTAGAAGTGGGAGGGCACTTAGAAAACAGAACATACAATGTCTGAGGTTTACAGAACCTTGAAACATAGAACATAAAATGTCAGAAATGGAAAAATCCTTAGAACACAGACTATACAATGTCAGAGGTTGAAGAAACATTAGAACATTGAAGACAGAATGTTAGAGCTGGAAGGGACCTCCAGCTGAAATGGTCCTTGTGAGCTCATCTACAATTCAGGAATCCTCAGGCTCTTAGGAAGAGGAGCTCCTGTTCGTTTCCCGGAAACCATAGGATCACTAAGGGAAGGGAAAGAAGCATGTACAGGGAAGGGCCTCCTCTGGGGCTTGTGGCTGACAATAAATTCCTTGGGCAGATCTGAGAAGTGGCTGTCCAATGCACACTGTGTTCCATTCCATGCTGGGAACCAGAACAATCTGAGAAGGAAATGTGTCCACAAGCACAACTTGGAGGTCTGACAGCTAAGCCTTTGGAATCTGCCAGCAGATAACTGTGTACTGGTTAGGGCCTGACCTTAATCATGAAGTCATAAACTGGGAATCAGAAGAGATCTAATGGAAGCTGAAAAATCCCCTCATTTTAAAAACAGGAAAATAGAGAGGTTCAGCACTTTGCCCAAGTTGGTCTTGTGTTCTTTTAGATCCCTTCTAACATTATGCTCAGCCTTAAGCACATAGTAGGCACTCTGAAATCTGCCGAATGAATCATTGGGGGACATTTGGCTGAAAATCTCTATAGCTGCTCCATCCAGTAAGCAAGCATACTTACCTTTTCTCTCACAGCAGGGAGCAAGGCATTGAAGCAGGTGGCCAGGAAAACGCCGCCTCCAAAAGAATTGCAGAGAGAGAGGATTTTCTTGGAGCGGTGGGCTTTCTCATAATCAGCCTCAATGATCTTCACAGGCAGGATGGAGCCAAGTAGCATGAGGATAAACACCCCCACCAGGCAGAGCAGTTTGGCTACTAAGATCTTCGTCATGTTCACAGCCAGGAATGTTGCACCCACCAGTCTCCCAAACGAAATGTAGCAGAGGCCAACACTCTGAAAGTGCTAAAGGCTCCAGAGCAGCATCCAGGGACACATGCTTCCAAGTAGCAGCTGTGAATGTCAAGCAAGTAAATATTAAGGCTACATATTCTCCAACCACATGTCATGAGGAGTTCATCAACTCCGAGGGATAAGAAATGACTGTGTTTCTTGCCATCTAAATCCCTCCACTAAAATGCTATTCCAATTCCCTATGATAACACAGGGAAGATCTGAGCTCTCAAAGGGAGCCAAAGCAGCAGACTGCAAATTTTATCCAGTTCTATCAGCCTGGAAAAGCTTTGGGCATGAGCCCAGGGAAGAATTATGTACTTGTTAGCCAAGCAAAATCCAGAAAGAGAGATGCATCATCAGACTGGTACTGGTACAATGACTTTTTTGCATCTGGTAATTTGTAGGTGATGGTGTGCCACCTGAATTAGTAAAGGGAATGTCCACACAATGAAATTAAAGATCTTTAAAATATTATTAGGAATGGTGGTGGTAAGACACATACACAGATAAAGATAACATAATAGAAGCAATAAGAAGAGCAGAAAGTGTGTTGGACAGAGACTGAAGGAGGACCAGGGTTTGAATGGCACAGAAGCCATGAGATCAGGAGTAGATCACATGATCTTATGGAGCCTTGTGGATTCCTGCTCTTGTAAAATAGGGATGACATTCTCTCCCCTGTCAACTTCATGAGACTGCTGTGTAGAAAAATGCTTTGTAAACTATGAAGCAATATACAATTGGGTAGGATAAGTATATAAGGGAGTATGAAGAGATGACAAAAGGGAAAAATAAATCCCAAGGGGTATCATGTACAGGTGTGTAAAGCACAGCAATTCAGGAAAGGAAGTCTGGATCCCTGAGCATGCAAAGGGAACCTGGTATCCAATGGTACTGAAGAAGGACAGGGCATATGCAACAGTATAACTGAAAGAGCCCTGAATTTGGAGTCAGAAGTCTGGAGTTCAAGCCCTGCTTCAGGCATTTGTATCTGTGTGAATCTGGGCAAGTTTCTATCTTGGGCCTCATGGGCCTCATTTTCTACCTACACAAAAGAACAGCACTCAACTAGATCATTTCTAATTCACTTCTAGCTCTAAAGCCTATGAAACCATAAAGCACTATCGAAGTATGAGTTACGATGCAAACTGGAATATGAGGAGTGCATAGGGAATAGAAAGTGTTGTGAGACTGGATAAGGGAGAAAGAATATGCAGTTAGGGCAGTGGGGGGAAGGGACAGTGGGAGAAAATTTCCAATAAGACCCCATGGATGACTAGAACTGGGCTTTGAAGGATAATCCATGTCAGAAATAAAAGTCTGACTACCATTTCACAAAGGACAAGCACTGAGGAAGGCCTAAGCCTGAAAAATATTGCAGGATAACAGAAAGCTGTGAGGTATACCACAAATAGTATAGATTCGGAGTAAGACTTTGGTGTAAGTCTTGGCTGTGTCAGAAATTAAAAGCACCTGTCATAGTTACCTGCGAGACCTTGGACATGTCCCAATTGAACCTTAGTTTCCACATCTGTAAGATAAGCAGGTTGGAACAAATGATCTTTGAAACTCTCTCCCATGAGCTTGGAAGAGTTTCGGAGTTAGGAGGACTTTAAAAACCAATCCCACCTCATTTTTCACCAAGAGAGAAGCTGCAACTCAGACAAGCTAAGACATCCATCTGCCTTTTAAGATCTAAGTCTTTATGTCTGTTGTAGAGGGTTGTAATGTAAAACACGTACAACTTTAAAATGTTAGATGAATGTCAAGTTATCACTATAATTAAGGGAATGAATACTGAACTAGGAGTCAAGAGTCCTGGATTCTAGTTTCAACCCTGAAATTAACAAGGGCAGGCATTTAAATGTTTATTGATTCATTCTGGACAAGTCCTTTAGTCTAAATGAGGGGGTTAGATAAAATGATTTTGACATCTCCTTCCAGGTAAGCAACCTTGCAAATATAATAGGAAGATTGCTGGTTTCAGAGTCAAAGTTCCTGGGCTCACATGCTGTTTCTCCCAGTTAAAATCATGGTGACCTTGAACAAGTCACCTTACCTTCTTTGGGCCACAGTTTTCTCCTCCGTACAATGACAAGGATGTACTAGTCCAACCGAGCAAGCAACAAGCATTTATTAGGGACCTTACTATGTATCAGGCACTGAGCTAATTCCTTGGGATAGAAAGAAAAGAAATGCCAATAGCCCTACCCACAAAGAGCTTATATCCTAAGGAAAGAGACACTTCAAGTCCCAGCTAAATTGTTCCCTTCTCTACAGGAGCTTACCTGATCCCCTTAATCCTAGAGCTGGATTCCCTCTGATGCTTATCTCCAATTTATCTGACTTTAGACTGTGAGACCCCTGAGAGCAAGGACTGTCTGTTGACTTTCTTTGTATCTCTCTTTCTTTGTATCTATTCTTTGTATCTTCTTTGTATCCAGCACTTGGCTCAACGTCTGGCAAACAGTAGGTGCTTAATAATTCACACTACATGTAGGAGTTGATGGCCTCCACCACACGTACTAGCATCTCCTCTGCCACTTACTTTCCAGTGTTTATTGACTGACTTACACAGTTACATTACAAGATGTATCCAGAATAGATACAAAGTAACCTTACAGGAAAAGACACCAGCGACTGAGGGAACCAGGAAAAGCCTGCTGTTTAGAAGGTAGCACCTTCTAATTATTGAGGAGGTACTTAGTGGTTTTAATAAATGGAGAACCATGCAAGGCATGGAGGACGATCTCTAAGGTCCCTTCCAGCACTTCGTCTGTGAAACTACGACAGGGTTCATACTTTGCAGTGTGATGTAGGGTTATGGGCTCTGGATTTGGAGTCTGGGGGACCTGTACTGATATGTCTGGGTAACCTTGAGCAAGTCTCTTCGTAATACCACAGTCTCAGAGCTGAAAGGAAGCTTCTAGTCCCACCCTCTCATTTTACGGAAGAAGAAACTGAGGCCCGGCAGCGAGGGGAATGAGGAGTCTCCGGCCTCCCCCTCGCGGGGTCTCCGCTTCCTCCCCAATCAAGGGGTCTCTCCCGCTCCCCTCCCCCACCTCGCGGCGGGGATGAGGGGTGGGGTCGGGCCTGACAGCTACGAGGAGAGGCCGGAGACCCAGGCCCGACGACAGTTAGCGGAGACGGTGGGTCTGGCCCCTCTGGCCTGACTCCCTCGGCCCGCCTCCTCCACAGCCCCAGCCCGCGGTCTCCGCCTCCCTCCCCAGCCGCCCTCGGGTCAGCGCCGCCACTTACTTCTCACCAGAAACAGCGCCCGGGGCCAAGTCACCGCCTCCACCATCGGCGGGCCAAAGCCTGGAACCCCGCCCCGTTTCGGCTCTTTGCCCCGCCCCTGAGGCCATGCCGCCGTCCAATTGGTGGCTCCTTACGCCTCAAGAGGAAATCTCGCTAATCATTGGCTTGAGTGACTATCAATTGCACCCTCGGCCCGCCCACTCAAGCACTCTGCCGAATGGGGTTTACGGAAAGTGTTCCGCCCGCTCAGGGTGGCAGAGTGCTCAGAGGAAAAGGACCCGGAGAGAAACAGCTACCTGTTAGGGAAAGGTTCTGGGGGAAAGGGGGGCGGTTAGACGCTTTAAGAACTGTCCACGAAAGTTGGTGCTGAATCTCCCTTGGACTCAAGGATCATCTTTGAGTCTTTCCGCAGATTATTTACCTAAAGGGCAAGCCTACCGCAGTGTTTGGATGGGGGAAGACTTCCTTTGGAAAAATAACCACAAATAATAGCTCACATTTATATAGACTTGAAGGCTCAAGGAATTTTTCTCTTACAAGGCAGGCTGTAAGTGAGAAG
This sequence comes from Bettongia penicillata ogilbyi, assembly GCA_023548195.1. NCBI lineage: Eukaryota > Metazoa > Chordata > Mammalia > Diprotodontia > Potoroidae > Bettongia > Bettongia penicillata. Next base: position 5,549,503 of record JAJHZJ010000315.1, on the reverse strand, counting down.
AGCAGGTAGGGGTTTTAAGATGGCCAAGAACTCCAGCGTTATCAACATAGGTGTAATATACTCAGTTCCTTGCTCCCTCATACTCCCCTATATCTAATCTGTTACCAAGTCCCATCCATTCTATCCTCATAACATCTCTGCTATATACCTCTTTCTCTCCCCAACATTGCCATATCACAGTAGCCCTCTAACTGGTCTCCCTGCTTCATCTCTCTCTACTCCAATTCGTTCTCCACTCAGCTATCAAAAGTGATCTTCCTAAAATTGAAGTATGATCATTTGTTTTTATTGTTCAGTTGTGATAGACTCTTTGACACTCCATTTAGGGTTTGCCTGGCAAAGATAATGAATTTTCCTGATTCCAGGTCCAGCACTCTATCCACTATACCAAGTATGACCATATCACTCTAATAGTCAATATAGTCCAGTGGCTTCTTATTACTCTTAGGATCAATATAAAATCCTCTGACTTTTCAACTCCTTCATAATCTGTTCCCTTCCTACTTTTCCAGTCTCCTTACACCTTCCTTCCTTCCATGTACTGTGTGATCCAGTGCAATTATCTTCCTTGCCGTTTCTGACACGTAATACCCCATGACACAACTGCATTGATTATCATAGTTATCTCCCATGTCTGAAATGTTCTCCCTCCTCATCTCTGCCTCCTGGCTTCTTTCAAATCTCAACTAAAATCTCACCTTCTGCAAGAAGCTTTCCCCAGTCTTCCTCAATGTGATCTTCCCTCTGGAATTATCTCCTTTTTATTCTATATACATCTTGTTTGTACATTGTTGTTTCCATGTTGTCTCCTCCATTATATTGATAGTAGTTTGAGCCATCAACATTTTTTTCCCTTTCTTTGTATCTCCAGTGCCTGGCACATAGCATGCACTTTGATGACTTGTTTGTTTGATTAGACTTATGAGGGGTGTGCAGAATTCTCACACCACACTACTATGTAGGATTGGATGAACTCCCCTATAGATTTATTGTCATCAAGATAGGATGGAAAAATCATAGGACCTAGAGCCAAGAGATTTCTGGGATCCTTATTGCCTTCTCTGGCCTACTTTTTTGCAATTGACTTCACAATATTCCTCTTTAAGCACTGTAAATTCCAGTGAAACTGAATTATTTAAGCTGTTTTCCAAACAAAATATGCCAGTTCTCATCATGAAGCCCTTTCCTACTCTCATGCTTGAAATTTGCTTCCTCTTCATCTCTAACTTAAAGAATCCATTTTCCAGGGGTAGCTAGATGGTACAGAGCACTGATCCTGGAGTCATGAAGACCTGAGTTCAAGTCTGGCCTTAGACATTTATTAGCTGTATGACCAGGACAGTCACTTAACCCCAATGAGAGAGAGAATTCTTTGTCCAAGGTTCAAGTCCTCCTTTTCCTGGCTCTTATCTCTCCTCAGATTTATCATGAGCACCTTGCTGGATCTTTCCCTCACCCCAGTCACTCTCTACCTAGTATTATATTTACCTGTGTGCCTCTCATCTCTCCCATTGGAATTCAATTCAATAATCTTGCCAAATGCCAGGTACTGGGCTAAGTGCTGGACATACAAAAAAGAAAGACTCCTGGCTTTCAAGGGGTTTACTATCTAATTTGGGGAATACAATACACACAAGCAAGTTTAAAAGGGGGAGGAAAAGTCATGCCCTGACTTCATTTAGATCTAGGAGTGCAAGAGTCTTTGGAAGAAGTTTTTCACTCGGGTCTCCAGCCTTCCAATTAGAGGCATGAAAAACTACTGAGGGTATGATAGTAGGACAACATGATGCAGTGGATATACTAGTAGTGGACTAGGAGTCAGGAAGACCTGGGTTCAAATACCACATCAAGATACTTAAGAGCTGTGTGACTTTGGGCAATTCACTTAATTTTTCCAGACCTCAGTGTCCTCATCAGCATAATGAGAAAGTTGGACTCAAAAACTTTTTAAGATCCCTTTTCAGTTCTAAATCTACAATTCTGTTGCTTATATTGTATATAATCTTATGATCTTCCAGACATTGGTCTTAGTTCTGCCCTCTGGGATCAAGTAAAACAGAAGTAGTCCCTCTCCAACCTGACAGCCCTTGAAATCCTTGATGAGAGCTATCATGTCCCTGTCAGTCTTCTCCATAATCAGTTTCTTGATCCTCATGACAGTTTGAATCACCTTATCATCCTATTGATCCTCCTTTAGATTTATTCTAGTTTGTTAATATCTTTCCTAAAATTCAGAATTTATTTATTGAATACCTACTATATGTAAAATTCAGCTGCAAGACTAAAATGAAATTAGAGGAGAAGGCTGGGGCAGCTGGGATTAGACCATGGAGTTTGGTAGCCTTGGATTCCTTGGGCTGGGAGCAGAGAAAACAAATTTTATTTCTACTATGGCCAATGTAGCAATGCTTGGGAGAGTGGAAAGAAAGCTGGAAAAGCTTGTACTTTTTCTGCATGGCTACACTGGGCCACAGTCACAAAGCAGGTCATTAATCACTTAGAAAACTTTGTCAGAATTTTGAAATCTTGAGTGAGTTATTTTCTCTATAATCTCCTTCAATACTTTCAGTGATCAGTGACATCTTCAGGAGGCATGAGCCTTTCAGCACTGCAGATCCCAACTCCTCCATGCCTCAGTAGATGGCCTCCATAAGAAGCTGTGGCCACAGCATTAGTACCTAATGACCAGTGAGTGTTCTTGTGATGAATCTACTGGACTTAAGGTAGACTGGCTTTCAGAATAAAAACCATCTAGACTTGGCAACTCTACAACTTGATGGGGCTGCCCACAGCTCACATTCACCTGGAATAACCTTTTTGGTTTCAGTCATCTCCACTACAACATACTCCATACAACAGAAAATTAATTCTAATCAACAAAGGAAAATATTTGCCTCAAAAGCATGAGCACTACTGTTAGAGGCAGGGTCATGTCTGCCTTCTATTTTTCCTCTCCCACTGATTCCAGGAGGTGGTTCTGGTCCAAGAAGACATCCACTGTAGTTATTAATGGTTTCTATTCCATCTAGCTGACTATACAAATATTAGTTATTACTATTATGATTGAAGCTGGCTCTTTGTAATCATGGCTTCCTTTCTAAATATTCACCAACCCTCTCTTTAATATTTCTTTCCAGAATTTGCCTAGGAATCAAAGTCTGACCTATAGTTTGCAAACTATGTTGTTGTTTTCTCACTGGGACAATCTCGTGGCTCTTTTTCTGTTTTCCATAATCTTCTATCTGTGTACAGTGACTCACATCTATCTTATTTCAGAACCTGAGGATGTAGTTCCCCTAGACTAAATCATCTGAATTCATCCAGAGCAAACAGGCGCTCTCTCACGCTTAGTTTATCTTGGGCATCTACTCATTGCTCACCTGTTTGATACTTGTTCTGTGTTGCTGTAAGAAGTGGTACGGTCCCCTTCCTCAGAAGTCTTCTAGAAGAGGCTGGTCCAGTATGTTGTAGGGATACTCCTTTTATAGAAGGGTTGAAATTGATGGCCACAGAGGTCCTTTCCAGCACTCAAATTCTGTGATTTTGTGTTTTCTAGTGCAACTCACACTACAACCACCCATGTTCAGGATTTGCAGACTTACCTCCTTCATCTCTCCCCAGTCCAATCTATCCTCTACTCAGCTGCTGAAATCATGTCCCTTAAGGACAAGTCTGTATTGTTCTGATGCTCAATCAATTCCAATGGCTCCCTGTTACCTTTAGGATCAAATGAAGACTCCTTGGTTTAGCTTCTAAAATCCTTCAAAATCAGACTAATTTCCATTTCTGGCCTTATTATATAAATGGATTCAACACAACACTAGTCAGGAAGATGTGAGTTTGAATTCTGCCTCAGATTTTAGCTGTGTCACCCTTGGCAAGTCACTTAAACTGTCTGCCTCAGTTTCATCATCTGTAAAATAAAGGCAATTATAGCACCTACCTCTCAGAGTTGTTAAGAGGATAAATCAAGCTATTTCTAAGGACTTTGAAAACCTTAGAGTTCTATATAAATACCAGCTATATTCATGTATTTTTCATTATCTCTTGTCATTCCTCACATATGACATTTCATCTTCCATGTCTGTATTTTTGTGGTCTGTCTCCTATGTCTGGAATATATTCTTCTTTCCATTCACAGTTCTGCCATTGTTCTGGAAAGTGATGTCAATCTACTCCCCTACGGCCTCGCTAACCATCCCTACTGGCTACCACTCCCCATTTATGTTGTCTCTCCCTATTACAACATAAGCTCTTTGAGGGCAGGAACTGTCTTTGCATTGCATTCTGTCTTTGTATCTCAGTATGTGCAAGGATTCTTTGCACACAGTAAGGGCATAATATAATTTTTCATTCATTCTTCATTCATTTAATCCCAAAACCAGAAATGTGAGTGTCATGATAAGAACTGAACCAAAGATAAAGACTGAACCTGCTACTACCTTGAGACATCAGTCATTAACTTCAAGAAAACTGAGACATGAGCCATATGTAGACTGCTGTGGTTAAAATTTATACAAGTTGGAGCCATTTTCCAATTAAGTGGTTAAGAAACATGAACAGGCAGTTTTTAGAAGAAGAAATCAAAGCAATCAATAGTCATATTTAAAAATGCTTTAGTTTTCAAAAAAGAATGTTAAAAATGTTTTATATATAATTAAGGAAAAATAAAATATTAAAAATAAAAGTGTTCTAAATCACTATTGATTAGAAAAATGCAAATTAAAATAATTCTGAAGTAGCATCTCTATCAGATTGGCTAATATGACAGAAAAAGAAAATGACAAATGTTGGAGGGCTTGGGGAAAAACAGGGATACTAATACTCTGCTGGTATAGAGTTGTGAACTGATCCAACCATGCTGGAAAACAATTTGGAATTATGCTCAAAGGGCTATAAAATTCTGAATACCCTTTGACCCAGCAATACCACTACTAGGTCTAATCCCAAAGAGATCAAAGAAAAAGGAAAAGAACCTATCTATAGAAAAAATATTTATAACAACTCTTTTTGTGGTGACAGAGCATTAGAAATTAAGGGGATGCCTATAAATTGGAGAATAGCTAAACAAATTGTGTTTTATGATTGTAATGGAATATTATTGTATTATAAGAAATGATGAATAGAATGGTCTAAAAAAACTAAATTCTGGCAAGACTTATATGAATTTGTGCAAAGTAGAGTGAGTAGAAACAGGAAAACACTGTATACAGTAACAGCAATAGTGGAATTATGACTAACTGCAAAGGACTTAGCTACTCTGATTAATATAATGATCCACAACAATTCCAAAGGACTCATGATAAAAAAATGCAGTTCACTGCCAGAGACAGAACTGATGAACTCTGAGTACAGATTAAAGCATATTTTTTCACTTTTTAAATTTTTCTTTATTTTATATGCAACATGACTAATTAGGAATATTCTAACTTCATATGTACATATCATATTACTAGTCTTCTCACTGGGTAGAAGAGTAGCTGAGATGGAGAAAATTTGTAATTGAAATTTTTAAAAAAATTAAAAAAAGAAAAATTATGGCTAAAAGGGGGGTGGGGATAGAGGGAAGCTTGCTATGGTTTACGTATCAAGGCCTTCTCCAGGCACAGTCCTTCCTAAGCCATAGCAGAAGGCATCTAGGCAACACAATGCCTAGGCAGCCTTGTCCAAGGCTTGTCCATCAAGGATCAAAGGTAGACCCCAAATCCAAGCCTAAACCACAGCAGAAGAACCAGGGTAGCTGTGGAGAGGCCTTAGAGGAAGCCTTCTACCAGAACAATTAACATCATCCAATTAGGTTCTCTCAAGGTTACAGCAGAGTCAATTCCAGGTTTCTGATTATGCAAAAGGACACAAAAGAAAGGGTCAATGCTAAAAGCTAAGTTGGACGAATAATAAACTGAACTCAGATCCAGGAGAGTCCTGCTGAGGGAAGTGCTTTGTCTTGGCCACCATATCCAAGATCAGAAAAAGTCTGATCAATACCTTCCAAAAGTTTGGGGATGAGTCCAGTCTGACCCAAGCACAAAGCCTCAATCCAGAAACTATGGCTGGGGATAGGAATAAACAGAAGAAAATGCTGAACACAATGAAGAAATACCATGGATTAAGAGAAGTCCAAGAAATAAAGAAGACACTAACTCTACCTATCCAAGCACAGTCTCACAGGAAAAAAGAGGACAAAAACTGGAAGAGTTCCTGGGAGAAATGAAAGAGAAGATTTTTCTTTTTAAAATATAGTATTATTCTACCTAAATTAATCTACTTATTTAGTGCCATACCAATTAAACTATCAGATAATTATTTTCTAGAGCTGGATAAAATAATATCAAAATTCATTTGGAAAAACAAAAGGTCCAGAATATCAAAGGGACTAATGAAAAGAAATGCTTGGGAAGGTGGCCTAGCGCTACCAGACCTCAAATTGTATTATAAAGCGGCAATTATCAAAACCACTTGGTATTGGCTAAGAAACAGAGGGGTAGACAAATGGAATAGGCTTGGCACTCAAGACACAGTAGGCAAGGAATATAGCAACCTCCTGTTTGATAAACCCAAAGATCCCAGCTTCTGGGATAAGAACTCATTGTTCGACAAAAATTGCTGGGAAAACTGGTTAACTGTGTGGCGGAAATTAGTCATAGACCCATGCCTGACACCCTACACAAGAATAAAGTCCAAATGGGTACATGATTTAGGTATAAAGATTGATACCATGAATAAACTGGAGAAGCAAGGTATAGTGTATTTATCAGATTTATGGAGAGGGGAAGAATTTTTTTCTAAAGAAACAATAGAAAGCATTATGAAATGCAAGATGGATAATTTTGATTACTTTAAACTGAAAAGTTTTTGCACAACCAAATCCAATGCAACCAAAATTCGGAGGGATGTAGTAAACTGGGAAAAAATTTTTACAGCTAAGCTCAGGGATAAAGGCCTCATTTCTAGAATATATAGAGAACTGACTCAAATATATAACCATCCAAGTCATTCCCCAATTGATAAATGGTCAAAGGATATGAACAAGCAATTTTCAGGGGAAGAAATCAAAGATTTCTATAGAAAAATCAAAGATATCTATACTCATATGAAAAAGTGCTCTAAATCACTATTGATTAGAGAGATGCAAATCAAAACAACTCTGAGGTACCACATCACACCTGTAAGATTGGCAAACATGACAGAACAAGAAAATGATAAATGCTGGAGAGGATGTGGGAGAGTTGGAACACTAATTCATTGTTGGTGGAGCTGTGAGATCATCCAACCCTTCTGGAGAACGGTTTGGAACTATGCCCAAAGGGCTACAAAAATGTGCATACCCTTTGACCCAGAAATAGCGCTACTAGGACTGTATCCCCAAGAGATTATAAAAACAAGAAAGGGTCCCACGTGTACAAAAATATTTATAGCAGCACTCTTTGTGGTAACCAAAAACTGGAAGTCAAGGGGATGCCCATCAATTGGGGAATGGCTGAATAAATTATGGTATATGAATGTAATGGAGTACTATTGCACCATAAGAAATGATGAACAAGAAGACTTCAGGGAGGCCTGGAAGGACTTATATGATCTGATGCTGAGCGAAAGGAGCAGAACCAGGAGAACTTCGTGCACAGCAACGACCACAGTGTGCAAGAGTTTTTTCTGGTAGACTTGGAACTTTGTAACAACACAAGAACTTACTGAGAAAAAAAAAAAATCTTAATGTCAGTCTTCTAAGGCAAAATGCCTTCCACACTCAGAGAAAGAAATGTGGAAGTCATTTGCAGAATGTAGCAGATCATGTTTGTGTGTGGGTGGGTTTCAGTGTATTGTGTGTTGATTTGTTATATGATTTCTTCCATTTATTTTAGTTCGACTACGTAGCATGAATATAGTGAAAATGTGCTCAATAGGAAAGTATTATGTAGAACCTAAACAGAATTGTATGCTGTCATGGGGAGGGAGGGGGCTATTGGGGGAAGGGTGGGGGGGGATAAAATCTTAACTTTAAGGAAATTATTGTAAAACATTAAAAAAAATAAAATATAAAAAAAAACTGTAGTATTAAATCAAATGACAGTCAGAGAGGAAAGAATGGAACAGAAAGAGGTAAACCTTACCCAAAAATCAAACTCTGAAAACTAAAATGGGCCAGAAAGAAAGCAATGAATCCATGAAACAACAAAAAATATTGAAACCAAATCAAAGATTAAAAAGACAAAAGAAAAGGTAAGGTATTTTAATGTTAATTTTGTTAAAGATCTTCCCCACCCATTAATGGGCCTGCCAATTAAGGGAAACTTGATTAGGGGAGATTTGTTTTGTAAGAAGACCCACACCTTTTATTAATTTCTAATAAGGCACTGGTTCTCCAGGGTTGTGATGTCCTCTGCTCAAAAGTGTATACAATACTCTGAGATAAGGTTTTGTTTTGGGGCTTACTCGTTGGAAATGTTTGTTTGGTCAGAGGAGACTCTGGGTAGCTGCTAAGGAGCCCTCCAGCTTTGAAAACCCAGATGTTGGTGCTTCTCTCTCTGGTAATTATATATGTATGTAATGGTCAGACACCTGGAGCTATCTATTGATCTATGATGTATGTATTGCTTACGGTCAAACAGTTGGAAGCCCTATCTATTGACCTTTATTTCTCTGAAGTTCAGGGTGCTGACATTTTCCCCTGAACTAAGTGAATGATATATGTGCTTGATTAAAGTAGTTTGTTGACCCCTCAGACGTTCCCTTTCGTTTTAGAAAAGCAGATCAAAGAATCTGTGATAGCAGGCCATCCTGGATATGTCAAGGTACTTGCTTTTATGGGTATATTTACCAAAACAAGTAATCTGGTTAACAGGTCAAAAAGAGATCATCCAGAAATAATCTAAACTCCTACCAGTAAGGCTGCCATGGCAGCTACCTGTCAACCTTTCTAGGAGTCCATCAACAAGATTCATGTTGAACACCTGTTGAACTAATCCACCAATTGTTTCTTGTTCCACTACCATAGCTGTAAGAGAATGTTCTCAGCATCAAAGTCCTTGACATTTTCAAATGGCTCAGTGTCAGCAATGGAAAAAGGCATGGAAAAGACAAAAAAAATGCAGGAACATCTGCTTTGCTCCAGCACCCTAAGGATTTCCAGTTTGCCCTACAATTGAACCCATCTGTGTTACTTTCCCTTATTAGAATGTGAGCAGGGAATGTCTTGACTTTACACCAATATCCCCAGTATTTAGCCATAAACAGTGCTTAACAAATTTATCCATTACTTCAAAGTGACATGAGTAAAATCAGAATATTGTACATAGAAACAGTAATATTATAACAGTGAAAGACTTGGCTATTCCGATCAACACAATGATCCAAGACAACTAGGTCTTGGATAGGTCCAAAGGACCTGTGATTAAAAACTGCTGTCTACCTCCAGAGAGAGAACTGATGAACTCAATGCAAACTGAAGCTTTCCGTCTCCTGCCACATTCTTTATTTTTCTTGTTTACGTTTTCTTTTGCAACATGACTCATATGAAATGTTTCGTATCACATGTATAATCAATATCTCATCGCTTGCCTCCTCAAGGGATGGATATGAGGGAGGAAGGGAATTTGGAAATGAAAAACTTTTTAATTAATTTTAAAAATGTTTTTAAAATGCAATTTTAAGATAAAATTACACATGTATGTTTTAAAAAGTGAAATTTGTTTATTCATTCACATCCCTAGTTTCTTCCAAAACTGAGTTCAGATGTTACCTTTTATGTGAGGCCCTTTAAGATCTCCAACTTCTATAGTCTATTCCCTCCAAATTTCCTAATTTATTTTGTACATACTTATGTGAACATGTTGTCTATTCCACTAGAATGTAGATTCCTTGAGAACAAGTAGTTTCATTGATGCCTCTCTATCCTCAGAACCCAGCACAGAATTTCTGGAACATAGCAGGCATTTAATAAATGCTGAGGGATTGACTTGGATAGTTCTCTGACAGTAATGCTGACCACATAGAGCAACAGTACTCCATCTGGTGGCCTATGGTGTGAATTTCTTTTGGGCTTTCAAACCGTCAGACCAAATTAGAGAATCAGTGTGCATTACACAGAAGTTGAGTTGGAATGAACCCTAGGGACCAGCCAGTCCAACTTGCTGCTCAATGCAACAATCTCTTCTACACATTTCTGACCTGATGGAGAATCACTTAGGTTTAGCTAGAAACTGTCATTAACAGCATGGTGGGATGAAAAAAAATGTGGTACCAGAAGACCTGGGTTCAGATTCCAGCTTTGACACATCTGCTGCATCAAGGTGAATCACTTTCTCTCACTGAAGTTCCTTTAGCTCTGGACTGGGGATAATAATATTGGCATTACCAAGCTCCACAGGGCAGACATTGTGCAAATCTTGAAGGGTTAGAACTATGTGAATTATTATTTTGGCCAATTCATTCATTCCATGGCAGCTAGGTGGTGCAGTGGATAGAGCACCAGTGCAGGAGTCAGGAGGACCTGAGTTCAAATGTCACCTCAGACACTTGACGCTCACTAGCTGTGTGACCTTGGGCAAGTCACTTAACCCCCATTGCCTCATCCTGGGTCATCTCCAGTCATCCTGATGAATATATGGTCACTGGATTCAGATGGCTCTGGAGAAGTGAGGCTGGTGACCTGCGTAGCTCTCCCTCACTCAAAGTCAAGTGCAAGTCATGTCACTTTCTCTGATGACAAGGTCTTCTTTGGCAATGAAGGACGAACACACACACATTCCATGAAAATACATATGCATAAAATATACATTTTATATATATGTGTGTGTGTGTGTGTGTGTGTTAAGAAGTTCTTGCTTATAGTGAAAGTCTCGTTCTGCCATTTGTAGGAAATAACATCAAAAAGAGTCCCCCCTTCCACTTGAGAGTCCTTTAAGTAGCTTGTCACAGATGTGGGCTGAGGAGTGAAGCATCCTGAATTAGTTTCAGTTCCCCCACTTACCAGCTGTGTGACCTTGGACAAGTCAGCTTCCCCATCTATAAAACATATTAATAACCTTGTATTACACCTCAGTGACCAGTTCCAAATCCTGCTGGTCTTTATAATATTTGGCCGCAGGAAGAAAGGAAAAAAAATACATGTGGGTTTTTCTTCTATATGTTTCTAACATTACTTTTTTGTTTTAGAATATTTTGTGCTGAAAGGAGAAAAAAATCCTGCATACAGAGGAGGGGGAAAGGGATCTTATGGGTGGTAAGCTGGGCTGTTCTGTCACTGCTTGGTATTCTGGTACCAAGGTGGGAAAGGTCAAGAACTACCAGGGAAACCAATCCTCCACAGTCAACACAGCTTCAGAGAAGTCACTTTCAGGCCAAATTTTCTGCCTTTTTCTGAAATCACGACTTATGCTAAATTCATGTCTAATTGCCAACTTGTCGTTCAGTGCACCTTTGACAGAAACATTCAGAAATAGGCTATTTGTAACACAGGTGGGACAGAAGCAATAATTAAGTATTGCGCACTTCCCTTCAAACAAAGAAAGCAAATTGACTCTGGAGAAGAAGCTCTGCTTTCTCTTTAGAAACTTTGACAGCTGCTCCATTCTCCTGTCTCCTGTTCCTCTCTTGATATCTTCAGGGCTCCAGTTCCTTTCATATTCAGACTAAGGGTTCTTCTTCAGGTGGAAGGTCACTCAGAATTAAGAAATAAAAGATGTGAGGGTTCTGGGTTCTGTGAATCAGTCCAAATTTGCCTTCCATTACAGGTAAACCTAGTAAATTACACCATTAAAGGCTTAGAACAGCCTTTCATTGGTTAAGACATCTAAAATACATATCAGATTATGCAAAACACTTCTCCCCATCCCCAACCCCAACACGCACTCAAAAATCTCATCATGAATTATGCTAGGATAGGTCATCTAGTTGCCAATCCCTACACTTTACAAATGAGGGTCAATACTGCATCCAGGATGAAGTGAAAAATCCTCAGCCTGGCATTTAAACAATCTAGCCTCTGCCTATCTTTTGAAAGTTTTGTTCATTTTAGTTTCCTTGACGAACTCTCCATTTCTGTCAAACTGATCTAAGAGCAGTGCAACTAGTGTTATTTGCCTTTGTACAAGAAGTTGGTCCCTCTCATTTGGAGTTCCCTGATACCAAACCCACCTAGAATTCCTAGTTTCCTTTAAATCACAGGTCCTATATAAGAACCTTTCTTTATCCTTAAAATGGAAATGATAATAAGCTCCCTCCCCGCCACCCTATAGGATTGTTGCAAAGATTTCGTGAGAAAAATATAACAAGGTTTTATAAAGTAATTTTAGTCATTGATCATTCTAGATGTAGACATGTGTTCCACCTAGGATCCTAGAGGAAGGAAAATTGGTCCACAATGAAGTAGTCAAGGAAGGTTTCCAAGGTGGAGAAAGGAGAGGGAAGTGCCTAAGGGGAAATTCAAGCAAGGAGACTACTATGAGTCAAGATATACTGAGGGAAACCACAAAATTCAATTGAGAAAGATCTAAATTTGGACTTGAGTATGTGGGTTCAAATTCTAGCTCTTCTATTTGACGTTATCATGACCTTCCATCTGCAAGTCATGTAACTTCATCCAGGCAGCTATGTGGTGCAGTGGATAGAGCACCAGTGCAGGAGTCAGAAGCACCTCAGTTCAAATCTCACCTTGACCTTGGGCAAGTCACTTAACCCCAACTGCCTCATCCTGGGTCATCTCCAGTCATGTGGATGAATTCAGATGGCTCTGGAGGAGAAGTGAGGCTAGTGACCTGCACAGCCCTCCCTCACTCGAAAACAAAGTCAAGTGCAAGTCATGTCATCATTTCTCTGATGGCATGGTCTTCTTTGGCAACGAAGGACGAACACACACACGGGTAATAGATGTGGACTTGACCGCTGATTGGTTATAACTTGCATTTTGTGTGTTTATTCTTAAAATAACCTAGTCACTATGACTTTAACTCAGACAATAGATGAAACAAGTATGAAGGTTTTCAAAATTTTCTTATTTTCTCTTCTTTCCTTATGCCTCCACCACCCCTTTTCATTCTGTGTCCCCCAACAGCACCCAATGCTACTACTGCCCCCCCACCTTGGATCATTCCAGAGCCCACCAAGGGTCAGTATTGCCCACTTTGGGAACCTCTGATTTATCAGATCAGGGTTTGAACTCTGGTTTTTGCCGATTCCAAGTGCAATCCTCTTTCTACCACAGTTGTTGCTGTATTCGTCCTTTGTTGCCAAAAAAGACCACGCCATCAGAGAAATGACATAACTTGCACTTGACTTTGTTTTGAGTGAGGGAGAGCTGTGTAAGGTCACTAGCCTCACTTCTGTCTTACACAGCACAGCACAGTGCCTCTGTAATGTGCTTTTAAAATATAAAGTACTATATAAACATACACTAGGCAATCACATTTGCTTTTTGTTTCCACTAGGAATGAAAAAGAGGACAGAGGCAACAAAGTGAAGTATGGAGCATTTCCATAGGTCACACCTAAGAAAACACTTCCCAAGATATTAATAGTATGAGAGATAAAGTAGGATGTGAAATCCCCTTTTGGGGAAGGCCTTATTAGGGGGACACCTGGCTCCAGGCCCAGGTCTGCCTCTGAATCTGAGATTTGCAGCAACTCTTACAACATAAAATGAAGGGGGTGAACTGGATGGTCTCTCATAATCCTCTACCATTCTAATGGCCCTTACAGCCCTGACATTCTATGTTCTAAGATTTCTTCCAGCTCCAACATTCCATGAACCTGGATGACAACTGAAAAAGGTGAAAGGCAGCCAGATGGGATCACAACACTAATTTTTTCTTTAGTGAATAAAGTGGTTATTGAAATATGGAACAGGCTTAGAAAGGGAAAGGAGGGCATGTAGGGGTGTCAGAAGGCTTTTATTTTCAAGGATAAGTGTTATAGTCTGTCTTGTCTCCAGTCAGAATACTGTATCATAGAGAGGAACTGGATTAAAATTCCCACCCCACACTTTCAGAGAACTTTCAGTCTTCTAAGAAGTGACCTGTTCTCCACCGTTGAAACAAGGATACCATTTGTCCTCAGTCAATGAAATGCCATGAGGAAAAGGGAAATATTCTGTATATATGCAGATCTAGGATATACTTGAGTTTTCTGGAAGCTAAACCAAAGGTATTAAGATTTGTGAAAAATTAAATAATCAGTCCAATGCCAATGAACCACTGTCCAGATTTCTATTAAAAAAGGCTCATTCCCACACACACCCCCATGGAGACAAATAACTATTAGTACTTCGACCTTAAATTAGAAAATAATATACCTTTACTTTGGTCTTTCAGGTGTTCCAATCTGTTTCAACAATCATCTGTCTAGTTTTATATCTAAATTAAGCTCAACTTTGGAAAAGTAACTCAGGCCCTAAACTCATCTCCTCTCTATCCCTCTACCTCAGCCTCACCTTAGCATCCTTAAGTCTATCTCATCCTGGGGAAAGGTAGTCATCAGGATCTCTGAAAATTTGTCACCTGATGTGGACAGCTTTCTCTAAGACTTTTCCTCTGGTCATAGCATTATGCTGAGAAACAAGAAGGCCTAGTGCAGACAGGGCAGGCCTCAAAGTCAGCAACACTGAGTTTGGGTTCAGCCTCTGACACCCACTGAACTAGACAGTGAAATCACTTCACTGTGCCCTGAAACTTCTAAGGCTAGAAGTTGCAAAGCAATTCATCTTCTCATTAGAAGCTCCCTATGCCAATGAAACCAGAGGGGACTGATCCAATCCCTCCCCCCTGCAAAAAAAACCCCCAAACTGACAAGCAATTAGGAAAATTCACATGTTCCAGTGGCTCTTGGACAGTAACTCTGCTTTTGCCAGCTCCTTGTTTTGAGTGGAAAAAATAATGGATCAAAAGTCCAGTCATTTGGTTTCTACATCATTTGGGTTCTGGGTCTTTCCTCTGCTACTAATGAACTTTCCCGCAACAGACAGAGATAGTGGGAAAGGCTCCTCGCCACTCAAACAAGTGTCCTTGGAGCCCGGTGTCATGGCTGCCCCTCCGGTCACCCCCAACTCTGCTCTTCCTTCTGGGGCTCACTCTCTTCCTGTCAAGTAAGGATAAGAGTAAACATGGCCAACTCAACCTCCATGGATATTAGAAGTAAGAGAATCACATTTATACAGTGTCATAATTGTACAAATTATAATGAACATTTCTATGTTGTTAATTCTCAAAACTAACTTTCCTGTCCCAGTCTCTCTGCTGACTCCCAATCTCCTATCTCCAACTCAGAAATCTCAAATTGGATGCCCGGTAGATACCTTAAATTCAAAGCCCAAAACATAACTCATTTATCTTTTTGCCTACCTTCCCTGTTACTGTAGAGGGTAACATCATCCTCCCAGTCCCTCAGTCTTACAAGGGAGGAGTCATCCTGAACTCCTCACTGTCTCTCACCCTACACATCCAAACTGCTGCCAAAACCTATCAATTTTACCTTTGCAGCACCTCTCAAATATACTGTTGTCTTCTGATGTTGACCCCACTCTGGTGCAGGTCACCATTACCTCACACATTATTGCAATGAGTCGGTCTGCCTGTCTCAAGTACCTTGTCACTCCAATCTATCATCCATTCAGTCACTAAAGTAATTTTCCTAAAATACAGTTCCAACTATGTAAATTCTAGGGGCTCCAGCAGCAAATAAAAAATGCTCTGCCTGGCATTCAAAGCCCTTCATAACCTAGCTGTCTCCTACCGTTCCAGTCTCATCTTACTCCCTGACACATAATCTTGGGTCCAGGCACAGTGGCCTCTTTGTAGTTCCCTGAACAAGACACTCCAGCTCTGAACTCCAGACATTTTCTCTGGCTTGACTTCATGCCTGCGACGTTCTTCCTTCTCCACTGACTACTCACTTCCCTGGCTTTCTTTAAGTCCCACTATAAAAATTCCCCCTTCTCCAGTGCCTTCACTGTTATTACCTATTATCCTGTGTAGGGAGGGCTGGCTTCATATACATTTGTTTGCATGTTGTCTCCCCCATTGGATTCTAAGTTCCTTGAGAACCCTCACTTCTCAGCAAAGTGCCTGGTACATAGTAGGCATTTAATAAATATTAAGTGATTGATGTGCCACAATCCAATAAGGGAAAGACTCCAAGTGTTATTATTTCCAGTTTACATATTGGGAGACTGAGCTTGTTTCCTTCAATGACTTTCCAAGGTTTGGTTTCCACTGTCAATAAGTGCTGGTACTAAAAAATGAATCAAGAACCTCTGCACTCCAAACCCATTTTTCTAATGAAAAGTGAAAATGCCCTGGAAAATTTAGAAGACACAAATTTAAGGCACTGTGCTTCACACTCACAATGTTAGCACTAAAAGACCCCTTGAAGACCATCTACAATTACCCCCTCATCTCATAGATGAGGCCCCCGAACCACAGGTTCCAGTGACAAAGATGGGACAAGAAACCACGCAGGATGGCTCAAATTCTGGGGCTCTTTCCATCCTACAAGACCATCTCCTTCACAAGTGCCACCTCTCCCCAAGAAGCCATTTGCTGAGAAGCTGAATCGTTTGTCTTGTAGCAGGAAAACTGCCCCCATGTCAACACAATGCAGCATATCACAGTAGGCCAAAGATATTTCAGTGAGAGGCAATCTGGGATCAAACCTGAGTTCTGCTACTATCTGTTATCTATCTCTTTTGCCTGTTGGCTTCTGCTTCCTCATGAGAAGGTTGGACCAAATGAAGACCAAGGTTCTAACAAGGTATTTCAAACCACTCCAGGCATCAGCCATGCTGAAGCTGAAGGCTGATTCTAGCCATAAGAACAAGGTGTGAGGTCATGTTCTGTTCTCAACAGAATCCACCCTTAAAAAGTATTTCGTGGAAAGGCAAACTGTCAGAATTACATGGTCTGACCTCAATTAAAAAACAAAAACAAACCTAAAGTCACTGCATAACATTAATCCATCATCCAGTTAAGTGCAAAGGCAAACTTGTAGTTGGGGTGTGGGGGTTCAGATCCCAGCTCTGACACTAATGCCCAGTGTGGCCAAGGTCATGGCATTTCCTGAATTGATTTCCACATATCCTCCTAACTCATGGGACCATTGTGTGGAGAGTGCCTTGTCAACCTCAGAGTATTTTAAGAAATGTAAGTGATGACTCATTTTTGTGAGTGCTGAGGACAGCCCTCCTGATGACTTGTGGTAGGCATTGTTACGCTTGGGTGTATACTTTGACCCTGTGGTGGGCAAAGCAAACAGCTGCTTGGGCTTTCATTTTTGTTCTCATCATAGAAACACTCCTAAAGGTCACCAGGTCTGCACAGGGAATCCAAAGCCAACGAAGCCTGGGCCTCGTGCCTCCTGCCTGGTGTGGGCCTCACACTTGGCCTGGGCCTCGTGTTTGGCCTGAGCCTCATGCCTCATGCCTCGGGCCCAGCCTGGGCCTCGTGCTCCCGGGCCTCAGGTCTCGCGCTCAGCCTTCTGGATTGGCGTTCTCCTAAGGCGCTGGGGAGTGAGAACAAAGGGACTAAAGTGAAGACAAGTAAAAAGGTCACAATGTACATTTATTCCCCACACGTTACATTCTTCACCACAGTTAAAACGGAAGAGTTAAAAACATTGTGGGTGATGATGGATTCCAGGCAATCACCATTTTGTTTCCTGCTAGTCATCTAGAACACTCAAAGCTCATCTATCTCCCCAAGAGGCTCCCTGAAAGCAGCAGGGGGTCAGCTACCCTTTCCATCCAATTATCTGACACAAGACTAAGACACTGCCAACTTTCCTTGTCTTTTCCCCCTTCATGTCTTTACCAAACTCCATCTGATCATGATGAGGGGAGGCCTCCAGGATTTTCAATGAGGTATCCAAACTACTGCTGAGCATGGTAGCTAATTCCACTGCTATATGGGCAAGCACAGCCTTGCCTCTCTGCAACTTCCTGTAAAACACTTCTGTTTGCCACCTTTGCTGACCAATGCAGGCTGCTAGATCTGTCGGCCCTTATCAGTCCCACCCTCCTTGCACAGTAAGGGAGAAGTTTGCAGATATTCCTCTCCAGTAGAAACCCAAGTGTCTGCTATCACCTGTGTGCAAAGGGACAGTGAGAAAGGCAATGGAAAGGTGGTAAGACTGATGCATGAAGCTCAAGTCTCTCTACCTGGTGAATGAGAAACGAGTGGGCACCAGATACAAATCATGATTGTGACTAGATGTCTGTGAGATCACTGGCAAAAAAGATCTGAGGAAAAAAAAAAAACAAGTTCCTATCAAAATGCTCAATTTGAAGAAAGTCACAGAAACTGGTCTTACGCACCCCAATAAGACTGCCCCCTCCTTCTAAAAGGTTCAGGTTAACAAAAGCATCTATCCACATCCACAACTGAACTTTTCCCCATGCATACAGATAATTCAAACTGCACTGACGATATCTTTACGCCCCAGATTATAAATGGCAGTGAGCATTATTAGAGCAGGACACTCAGCTGGAGGAGCTCTGGAAACACCAGGCAACCTGAGAGGATGTTTGTGTTTAGAAACTGACTTCTAATCATGAAAGAAAATATTTTTTTCCTCTTTAAAAAAATAAAGAGGAGATGAACACAACCCTCAAAGCCCCAGGCAGCCAGTGTATGTGGCCCACAAACACAAGATGGTGGAGGTTTCTTAACAGAAAACTTGAAACATCTTGTAAATGGGGCTGAGAAACACCATAGGCCCCACTGTAGAAAATACTTCAGTAACTGACTTAGAGAGCTAGAAAGAGGGTGGATGCTGGTTTGTGTTTACAGCTTGCTGGCTCTTTTTCGGGAAAAAAAATAGAGTCTGGGTAACGGAGGGAAGAAGGAGAGGGAAAGAAAAGGAAAATAAGAATCCATCTTAACATGCAGGTCCAATAATTTTTTTTCTTTTTCTCTCATGGAAGTTCCAACTGGAGAAATGGCAGAACACATGGCTTCCAGTCTGTACATCGAAGGACTCAATTCTCAATGATGCTGCTGTAAAGAGAATATAAATCCAATGAAAACCATAACAATCTAACCCCGTCCAACAAGTCTTCATTAAGGATCTACTATATGCAAAGCACTGGGGATAGGTCTAAGAATGAGAAATACCAACTGACTCTCAAAGGAAAACCATATTCTGAATCACAGAACCTCAAAGCAGGGAGAACCCCAGGGATCACCTAGGAGAAACTTTACTTGAAGAAAGATGAGCTTACTTTTTACTCTAATAGCTAACAACACAACTAACATATAGCACTTTAAAGTTGAGCCATCAATTTTAGATTCATTATCCCAATTGAATCTAACAACTACCTTGTGAGGTAGATATGAACATTCCAGTTTTGCAGAGTATCCTCAGACTGAGAAATAATTTGTCCAAGGCACACAACTAGAGGTAGTAGACCTATATGTAATCAGGAGTCTAGAATCAAATCCAGTCCCCTTCTATCACAACATACTGTCTCTCAGGTATCACTAGCCCCATTTTATTTAAAAAAAAAAAAAGAAAGAAAGAAAGGGCTTGAAAAGTAGAGAGGTCACCCCACCTTCCATGACCATCCCCAATAATCCAAGACTTCATATCCCCCAGAGAAAGCCCATTCTACAACTTGACTGATCTCATTTTCTTAGGAAATTCTTTCTAGTGGCATGACATATGCCTTCCCGTAGGACAGTTTGTTCTAGTCCTAGTCCTAGTCCTGCATTGTAGAGTCAATTGAAACAAGCCTAACCTATCTTTCTAGTGACAGTCTTTTAAATATTCAAAACTCCCTTTGCCTCTGGGAGTCTTCCTTTATTCAAGCATAACATTTCTAATTTCTTCAAGCTTTCCCATATAAAATGGTTTTAAGTATCCACATGCTCCTTCTTGGTCATACCCTAAAGACTCTAAGTACTGTTTTTTGTAGCTTGGGGGGATGGGGGTGAAAGAGGAGCCTGCAGTCAGAAAGTCACAAGTGGCCATCATCTCTGACTTAGAGGAACTCCCACACCTCCCTAGTTTTAAACACAAGCCTGGAATTAATTCAGTCTGCATTTGAACTAACTTTTTTGGCTGCCACAGTATTGCATCATACTGGACTTTAGAGTTAGCTCCCGAAGAAGCCCAGGTCTAATTCCTAAATCCTTTGCTAGCACAGATTTTTCTTCTCTTTAACTTAAGCACAGATAATAATGAGGAGGATCTAGTACTATCCAATAGTGTGAAAAGTCCATTACAAACAACATCCACAAAATTCGCTAGATCTTTAAGAAATGATGCCAGTCAGGGACTATGCTAGGAAGAATCACCTGCAAATCTAGGCAGGTACTGATCTAAATCCAAATAGCAATACCATGCATATATATATATGATGCCTTAATTCTAAAGAACTCAAGTTACATTCATGTACTAATATAAGGGCACTTTTCCTTCCATTATTCCTGGGAGCCCTTTATCAAGTCTCTCTGTGATACAGAGGCACTAGGTTCTGGAAGGCTCTGCCACTGGAAGTCAACAAGCCCTGTATTTGTTGCTGAGGACACACTGAGCTATTCAGAGAGAGCTTCCTCACCGGAGGGTGAGCCAACAAGGGATGACATTTCTTTTTCAATCCAAAAAAGTAACACATAGAGTAGCTGCATACTGGGCTGATGGAGTATTTATGTCTGTAAGAAAGGCAGCTCTGCAGATATGGTCCCTGTCTCACTTGAGGACAAGAAGCTAAGTGACCATGGGCAGAGATACAATGGGGAAGAAAGAAAGCAGTCCAAAGAAAAGAAAATACAATATGCCATAGCAGAAAGGGGTCTGGATATGAAGTCTGGTGACATGAAGTGTGGTCTAAATCCAGACTAGAATCAAAAGCCACGAGTTCTGGGACAATGGGCAAGTGGCTCACCTTCGCAGAGCCTCAGTTTTCTCAGGAGGATAACAATACTTGTACTAATTTCCTCATTTAGAAATTGTGAGGAAAGTACTTTGCAGCTATCAGGGACATATAAATGTGAACAAATGAAGATGTTTTCAGTGAAAGCATGTTGTAAAAGAAAGAATCCAAGACCCGGAGTCTAAAGGCTAGAGGCTGCGTCCCAGCTTTGCCACTTAGGAGCCAGTACAGTATATGAGAGCACTGGACTTGGCATCTGAAGAGACTTGGATTGCAATCCCACAATGACCACAAGGAGCTGTGTGACTAGAGCAGTTCCCTCTTAATAATCACTAGTATGCATACAGATAGTACTTTAAGGTTTGCAAGGTACTTGTCCTGCTATCTGATTTAATCCCATCAACAGTCCTGGGAGGTAGGCTCTTATTATCTCCATTTTACAGATAAGGAAAGTGAGACACCCTCTGAGCCACCCAATCTGCCTCTTGTAATCTCTGGCACTGTTTCCTCGCCTGCAAAATGTGGATCAAAATACCTATACTGCATTATCCACTTTACAAGTTTGTTTTGAGGACTTCAGAATTTATGAGAAATCAACCTTAAAGTATTTATAAACCCTAAAGCTTGTTAAATTTGCTAATATTTTTAGTCAGGTGACTGTGGACCGGTCACCTAACCTTTCTGGGTGTCACTTTCCTCCTCAGTAAATGGGGAAAACAACACTTACAACACTTGGGCCTATGACTACAGTGAGAACAGCCCCATTTAAAAAACCACTGACAACTGGTAAATGTAAACTCTCACCATTACAGGAAAGGACAATTAGAGCTATTTAAAAATGCTACTGGCTGCCTCATCTTAAGAGGCTGTACACTACCTGTCTGATGTTAAAGCGATATTTTCTGTGCTGGATGGAAGGCTGAACTAGACAATAAGCTCACCGACCTCCTTCCCAAACTCACTGCTAGCAACAGTCACGCAGGGCCAAGCTGGGGACTCGCCACCGTTCCGATTCAGGGGAGCACTCTCTTCAGCACTGCCATGCCGCCCCCCGGGCCCCAAGCACACACCTGCGCTGTTCACTCCTGCTGGTCATCGTTGCTGGCGCTGGGGGTCCGACTCCTGATCTGGCTCCTGAGCTGTTCTATCAACTCTGGATTTTGCTGCTGCATCTGCTGAGCAAACTGCTGGCCTCTGAAGAACAAAACCAAACGCATGCCATCAGAGTAAGCAAAAACCAACTCAGCCAGAAAAGAGATGAAAGAGTAGGAAAAGCTCAGTCCAAAGGAGGCTGGACTTCTAAGTTCTGAGAATCAGACTTGGTCTGGTGTCCCCCTGCAGTCTCTGACCCTGGAAGTTATCATTCCGGTCAGCCACGCTCAAAAGCCTTGTACTCTTTGGTTGCCGCCTTTACTTTCCAGATGTGATATGGAATCACAGAACTTCAGAGTTGGAAGGGAGCTTAATGACCTCCTAATCCAAGATCTCTACCTGAAAGAGAACCTGACACAATGAACCTGATGAGTGATCATCTACGCTCTGCTTGAAGAGCTCAGCTGAGCAGGAGATACCAAGCCCTCTGCTATCCTGCTCGATGCCCCAAATTCTTACACAGCTTTTCCCAACATCAAGCCTAAATTCACCACTGCACCTTCCACACAGTTCATAGTTCTGCCCTCCCTGTTCCAGAAATATTTACAAACTATCATCCTCTCCCTCACCTTCTCTAGGCAGAACAACCCTAGGTCCTTCAAAGGAGCCTCTAAGAACCTGAACATGAGGCTTTTTACCATCTGTTGTCTTCCTCTGGACATGTTCAGTTCATTAATATCCTTCCTAAAACGAGATGCCCAGAATTGAACTCAATACTCTAGAGCTGAGTGGACCAGTATAAAGGACAGCAGGACTCACACTTTCTTATTCTTTCCTGGCTATTATGCCTCTTTTAATGCAGTCTAAGATGACATTAGTTTTCCTGGGCACTATCAGCACACTAGTCACTCCTCTTAAGCTTGCAGGCTAAAACACCAGGTTCTTTTTCGTCTTCTGTCTAATCATGACCCATCCCTCTCGTACTTGTAAAGTTGACATCCAAAATGAAAAACTGTACATTCACCCCTATTAAATTTTAACCTATTAAATTTGCTCTAGCCTGTCAAGATCTTTTTGAATTCTAATAGTCATTCAAAGGGGTTCTACCTTCAAACTTTGGAACATCTACAAATCTGAAGTGCATACCAACTATTTCTTCATCCCTGATAAAAGTATTAAATAGTAGCAGTTCCTAGGAAACTAACATAGAAACCTCCATTCAAGTTGACTTGGACCATTTTGGGTCTCATTAGGTCTGACCACCCCACAGTTTTGAATTCATCTAGCATACTACTGTCTAGCCTATGTCTCTCCACCTTTCCCAGCAGTACAGCAGGAGACAAAATGTCAAATGTTTTGCTAAAATCTAGATAAATTCTATTTACAGCATTTCCCTGTTCCTTTCCTAGAGGACTCTCACCATCATTTCCTTTTCTAGGTGTTCTTTAATCATCTCTTTACTAAGGTGTTTGCTACGAAGTGAAGTCAAATTCCACTGGCCTACAATTTTCAGGTGCCATTCTTTTCCTCCTTTTGAAAAATAGGACAGTATCTATCCAGTCCTGCAGTGTAACAGACAGTGGGTTGGCAAACACCAGCTCTTTTCAGTCCCCAGAATGAAGTCAATTTGGACCATGTGACTTGAAATCATCACTCATTGAGGGCAGCTAAATACTCTTATGCTGGGTATCAACTCTATTAACCATGAGTGTTCTATTTCTTTCCATGCAAAGATCATCCTCATTGTCAGAAAAAACAGAAGCAGAATAAAGAGTTGAGCACAGCCCTGACTTCTCTCCATTATCGGTCACTACCATCTCATATCCTCTGAGTGACAAGTAGTCCTTCCTTTGAGCCTAAAGAGAACTTTTTAAAAACCACCCCCATTGTTGCCCCCAGTGCTCCTCATCAGCCTCAGTTCACTCAGAGCTTTAGCACTGCTGACACCTCCTATGAGGACCATACCACACTTGGGAGGTCATCCTCCTTGACCCATCACCTTTGCATTCACTGTCTGTACACCACACTGTTTTTAAAAACCCAAGTTGGCTGGTGAATTCCCTGTGCATCCAGTGTTCTCTAGACAGTCTCCCCTTTTTCTCTTCATTGAAATAGTTTCTCTTTGTGTCTTCAGAATTGCATGGTCGACCTCTTCCCATCCCTCCTGGGCTGACTTCTCCAGTAGAATTTTAGTCCATAGGATCCTACCTACCCTTTCTCCAATTCTTTTGAAATCTGCTTTCCCAGAATCTAAAGTATTCTTCACTTTCCTCTTTTTCTCCACCTACAATTCTAAAATATAGTGAGTGGTTCCCAAGTAATCACTGGGTCCCAACATTTTCAGATGAAGCTCTGAGTTGCTTAGTCCTATCTATTCCCTCTAGCATGCCTAGGGCATTGCAAGTCTGAACTACAGTATCTTCTCCCCTGTATACTAAGCCCTAACTTCATAATATTTATCAAATAAAGCAATGACATTCAAAACCTCCCACAATCACATCATTAACCTTTTTAGACATACTCCCCACCATCTTCAACTTGTCCTATGTTTACGCCTTTTCTTACACCATTCTAGAACCCTAGAAGGTCTTCCACACTATCTCTAGTAAAATCCTAACTAGACTCAGCCCAGCTGGTCCAATCATAACTTTCCTTCCTTGAACATCAAGTAGCATTGTGCCTCTTTTAAGCACTTATATTCTGTAACAAAGTGGGGTATGGGGAGATGTCTTGTGTTCTCTTTTATGTACAATAGATCACAAGTCCTAGGGCATGTGATATTGTTCCCTATAACGACACACATGACAGTTACTTGAAAACAAGTGTAAAGATATGATTGAGGTACCAGATACCCATTACTGAAGAGGCTTTCTGATTTCTTGAGCAAGAGTCTGAGATGACAAAGAGACAAATTTTTTTAAAGTACCTGACCAAACCAATTCCAAACTGGCAAAGGAAAATTTGGAGGCAGACAGATGACCACCATTCTCATTTATGATCAAATGGAAATAAAACTCTCAAAGGCTTAAGGGGAAACTGGAGAGAGGTTGGGGCAGACAGAGAGAACTAACTCATCAGAATAGTTTTATGGAAGCTTGTTAGCTATGTAGTATATCCCAGAGAAAATGCTTTAAGTCCCTTTGGTAAGCTAAAAGCAACTCTGGTTATTTCTTTCCTCTTGTGAATATGAATTTCCATTTCCCTGGGGGAAAATACACTTGCACAATAAAGGGAGTGAGAGAAAGCAGGAAAAGAAGGTAGGCATTAGAGTCAGGAAATTTACATATAATAGAGATGTATATCTAATTGAGGTTTAAGACCACAATCAGAGCACAGCAGAATGCCAAACCTCATTGATCCAGAAACACAACGTGAGCGGTAGAGACAAAAGCAAAGGTAGAAAGAGAGCAATAAAGAAAAAAAAAATTTCCTTATAGAATATGATAAAGAAGGCCCTGAGCCAAAGACAAAAATTTTCCTAATGTCTCTTACATCTTCTAATTTGTATTATAGTTATCTCAGTATACTTCCCTGTCCCTAACATTCAAATAAGAAATTTCCTTGCTGTTCCATAATTTTGGATGTTACGCCACAGATAAAGAAATATACAACAAAACACCTAAGCGCATAAAAGAAGCATGAGCAGCAGCCCATGTAAGTCCCAGGGTGAAAGGTCATCACTGATGTGAGGGGAGGGAGGGGAAGAGAAACTCAGGGAGGCTTCTTATAGGTGGCATTTGAAGTGTGCTTCAAAAGACAGGTGGGGATCCAATGGGCAGAGATAAGTCAAAGAAGCTGTGGAATGAGCAGGGCACAAAGTGTGTACAGGAGACTGAGTAGTTTGGTTTGGCTAAGCTTGGTATCATGTGAAAAGAAGAGTGGATGGTGAGGAACCCTCAAACACCAGATCAAATAAAGAAGTCGAGAATCTGGTCAGTATGCAGTAATAAACTACTGAAGGGTTCTGAGACCACAGGAGCCACAGCTAAAGCTCACCAGATCTACTAGGGAAGAGCAGTGTGGCAGTACTTTACTACCAGAGCTGGCGGCAGGATGGCGCTGGATGGTGGGAGAACATTCAGGAGATATACTTGAAAAGCCCAGAAGGATGCTAACAAGTCTTTGGGGGTGGGGGTGGCAGTGGGACTAGCTAAGAGGACCACAAGCAGAATGCCTTGTATAGCAGGTGCTCAGGAAAAGACTGTCAAATAGGGTTCCTTTGCATTTGCTCTCCATGCCAGCCACCAACATGTTTAGGAGAATTAAGAATGGTATTCTGGTGCTTGTTCATGACCTTTTGAGTGTCAAAACCAACCCCTTCTTTGGCTACATAAACCACTAGGATGGCTTGGGAAAGAATCGTCTTCCACAGCACGGCGAGAGGAGGGATGGAGCTAGTACAGACCCCTCAGAACAGGCCCCAAGGTTGTCATTAGTAAGTAGCTTCCGTGAACCCAGGAGGCCATGGCTGAAGTCCAAGACTGACTACTGGTTGGCGAAGAGTAAGGACTTCTGGTCTCATTACGTGGGGCGGTTGGCGTTTGCTTTTCCGTCTGCTTCTACTGCTCTACAGATAGGACTTGATCCAGGGTGACTTTTTTCCATTTTAAGAGCTTTGTTTCATCCTCCTCCCCTAACAAAGGCAAATCAACTTACGCCTGGATGAGGCTGGCAAGGTCATTTGGAGAAGGGCTGGCTCCAGCAGCTCCCAAAGGGTTGTGGCCACCTGATATCATCCCAGACATGCTGCAAGGAGAGGATTTATTACTCACAAACAGGCCAACTCTGGTCCCTTTGATTCCAGGTCCTTGGCAGGACAGATTGTCACAAGAGACTTGGTAAAGAATTAAGATTAATCCCTTTTAGATGCTTTGCCTTCCCTAGTTCAAGTGGTTCCCTGTTGGAGTTTGGAAGGCTCCCTGTGGATTCAGCAGGTTTTTCAATAAACCCATTTCTCCCACCTTTTTCTATAAGACTGTCTGTGACCTGTCACATTTCCCAAGATCATAGCCAGCTTGAAGACGTTAAAAAATTATTAAAAGATTCAAAAGAAAAGGCAAGAGAGAGTATTACTTACAGCTGCTGTACTTGAGGATTATTCATGAGGTTTGATGCCTATTAAAGAAAACAGTCCAATAGTTAGAAAGATCCATAACTATCTTGACCACCCCATTATAAATCTCTAGGTTAAATAATAGCATTTTATTTTTAATCAATAACAAGAAGGAAAAAGTTCAAAACACACACACCCTTCTAATGTAGAACAAGAAGTGTCAGTCAGTAGTTAAATCCACTACAATTAAATAAGCTTAGATCTATCTAGCTTATCAATACGGAGTTGTTTTTTTTCATTGTTTAAAACAATAAAGTAATGAAATGTGCAAACTCCCCTATCAATGGCTTAGATAAACATGCATTGGGGGGTGGGGTGGGAAAGGAAGGAGGTCATTACCATACTCATGAAGCCTGGGTTATTCAGCAAGCCAGCTAGGTCAAAGCCTCCGGTGCCTCCTGTCTACAAAGACCAGAAAAAGACTTTATTAGACGGCATTTGACAATGGGTGAATGGCACACAGATGTCAATGAACTGCTCCACAAGCAAAAAAAAAAATGCAGAGGCAAGTAGCTTTTAAAGATGGAAATATATTCTATAAACAGTCTGATAGAGCAACACTAAAACTCAACACAATCTAATATTAAGTGGCATCAATGGGCACAAAAGAAAGAATGAGAGAGGTCTTTATTCCACTACATGGGACCCTCAAGAAACCCCATCTAACGTACTTCATTCAAGTCTGAGGCTCCACCTTCTAAGAGGGACCCTGGAGCACCGTCAGAGGAGGGTGATCAGGGGAAAATGAAATGTTATCACATAGAGAGCTGTTGAGAAAGTAGGGCTATTTAGCTTGGAGCAAATAACACCAAATGGGGAGAGGGAAGGGAGAGATGGCTGCCATTGTTCATCTGCTTGGCCCTAAAGTGCAATAAGTAGAATCAACTCAACATAAGGGGAAATCCAATAAGAGCTATTTCAAAATGGAATGTGATACCTTGACAGGTAATGAGCTCTCTATCACTGAGGCATGAAGGACTCTTGTTGGATATAGTATAGATCTACTTTAGCGGAGGTTAGACTTTATCCTTCCATCTTAGGAGATTTTAACGATTCTGTGAAAAGCTCAACAAATAGTCAGGACAAAGCAAAGCAACAAGCTGCCTCCAAAGGCTACTAGATGAAGTAGTGCTTCGAATCTGGAAAAATCCATTGATATGTTTTGAGACGAGCAGGGCCTGTGAGGTGTGAGCTGAACTCACCAGTCCCTTCAATCTAGGATAACTTTAAAAAGTCTTCCCTTCCCACACTCAACTACACCCCATTAAAACCTCCTCATCACACAGAAGTAGACACTAAGTTCTGGAACTTACAGGGCTGGGTGTTTCTTTCATTTTCTGTTCAGCTATCTTGAGGTTTGATTTGTACGTATCATTGTCTGGGTCCAATTCCAGGGCCTTCTTATAGTACACTACAGCTTCTGTGTGCTTGTTTAAACTTGAAAGTGCTAAGCTGTGCAGAGGGAAGAAAGAAGACAAAAAGTAATTAGATATCAATGGGTTTGAGTTTCTTTGCTTGTATAATTAGTGGCTCAGCCTAGATCATCTCAGTAGCCTCTTCCAATTGGGAAACTTTTGCTATATTTGCATGGCTAAAATTCTGAGCTGTGTAGGGAGTTGAAGGATGCAATAATGGATAGAAGGGTCCTGTGGAGGCCTTAGCTATTTCTAACTATGGCACAATTTGAAACTTCAGACATTTATAAGCTTTACTCTACCCCTATGGGTTAAATGATCTTTCCAAGGGGGTTATCTCCAAGGTTCTAAGATTCAAAACAGGGAATAAATGAGGTAATATGCCATAGTTTTTTAACTTGTTAAGTCTGTAAAAGCCCTCTATAAACCATTCATGGTCCCTCAATCAAGGCTAAAATTTTTGTTCTTAGCCTCAGGGAGAAAGGAGACCTTCCCTCCCACAAAAGAATGTTTCCAATACCTACCCCATTCTGCCATAGGCTTTGCTGTAGTAGGGGTCTATACCAATGGCTCTTTCACAGTCTCTCACAGCACCCGCATAATTTCCAAGTTTGCTGTAGGCAGCAGCTCTGAGGACACAAGTGAAAAAATTCACTCTTTCACAAAGGCAGGATGACAGCCAAGGAAAAAAAAACTCAATCACCTATGGAACCAACTATCTATATATCCACTCACTTCTGCAAATAACCAGGGTTCTCCCTATAGCAGAGCAGGACTGGGCCACTTACATAATATATAATTGACTATATATAAGCCATTATACTTTTGGGAGTGTGTTTCTTCATCAAATCAATTCAATTCAATAAGCATTTATAAAGCACCTACTATAAGCCAGACACTGTGCTAGATGTTTTGGCAACAAAAATGGAAACAGCTCCTACCCTCAAGATGCTCACATTCAGAGGGTACTCTGTAAAAACAGAGAGGACACCATCTGTGGCAGTTCTCTATCTCACAAAGCTATCACAAGGTTCATAGATTACGTATGTAAAGTGTTTCTGCAAATTTTAACGTCCTATATCAAAGCCAGTTATCATCACTATTAATTTGCTAAGAGGTAACTCTGTGCACCAGTCTCAACATATCTGAATCACGAGTACTTTTCTTGCCACGTTAAAAAAAAATATCCATGAAATATTAACTAAGTCCCCATGCCAGGCGGCAAACAGATCTATTTAAACATTTATGGTCCCTGCCCTCAGAGAGCTTATACTCTCGAGAAACAGTTTAGTCTAGTGGAGAGAACAGGGGACTTAGGAGATTAGAGTGGAGACTCAACAATGACACCAACAAAATAACTATGTCCCACACTTCCTCATCTATGAAATGGGGAAAACTTCTGAACTATCTACCAACACAGGGTTGTTGTGAGGAATATGCTTTAAATAGCTACTGTAAATCTGAGTAATTAGTGTTATTAAGGATATAGCCCCAAAAGAGAAACATCGAGATGTGAAGAATCAGAGATGTCCAAACTGCAGTGAGCAGGAAAACAGAACTAGTACAGAGTCAAGTGTAAGAAAAAAAGCATTTGCTGGCAACACTCTCCGAAAGCAGAATGGGCTGCCCCTGAATGAGGAGTATACCCTCGGGTCCTCTCCCCACCCCTCCACTAAGATGTCTTGCTCAGGTTAGATTCCATGACCTCTAAGGTAATTTCTGCTTCTGAATTTCTGTGATATACAGGTGTGAAGTTTCTCTCCGTTCCTCTCATTCTGGTACAAAAAAGCTGACCTGAAAGCTCAGGTCAATCTAGACTCAGGTGAAAGACAGAATAAGGAGCCCATCACATGTAAAGCCCATAACTCACTATCAATAGTAGCTAGCAACTGTGTTTTGTTTTGGTTTGAAAGCACTTCATATCTCATTTGATTGAAGTAGGTGTTATTATCATCACTACTTTATAGTTAAAGAGACTGAGGCTGAGAGAGGTTAAGGGCTTTTCCCATGACTCCTAAGTGCCTGGGGCAGGCTCCTAAATCCACAGCTCCAACCACTGTGCCATCTGGTTGTCTACACTCTGCCCCAAGTTCCAGACCTGGGCTGTTGCCCTATGGTTACTACTGGGCCTCTTGCCCAGATCCTATATCTGGCTTGGCTTCCTAAATGTGTTGAGTGAACCATCTTCATGGTTCCCTAGACTCCCAGTCAGAATTCCCAGCCCCTTTTGTCTGCCTGAGACTAGAGAGTCTGAAGAGTTAGTTCCTGTCTGAATCTCTAGGACCTCAACTAGCTGACCTTGTGGGGACACGAGCACCGAATACATGAGTACCTATCACATCTGCTCCCATTCCGTCCAACTCCCTGGCTTGTCCAACTTGTCATTCATAATGGGATCAAAGTCCCAAAGTGAACCAGAAGGTCATTGTTATCTGCATATGGCAACAGCACTAATGACCAAGCTACTACTACACTACACTCAGCCCTCTGGAACTGGATTCTTAACTTAGGGTCCATGAACTTGTTTTTTTTTATTTTTTTGATGTATTTCAATTATTATTATGTATTTCAATAATTGGTTTCCTTTGTAATTCTATGTATTTTACTCATTTAAAAATATGATTCTGAGAAGGGACCCATAGGAGTCACCAGGCTACTTATTACAGAAAGCCAGGATATGCATACACACATACACACACATACACACACACACACACGTTAAGAACTCTTGTACTAAAACTCTACAAAGCACTAAAATTAAGAATTTAAAATAATTACTGTACCCTAACAATCAACTATGACAGAATTATCATCTTCCTTAAAACACTCATTTGAGTCAATGATACTATGTTATTCTAAAAGACCACTAACTACACAGCTGTAGGACCAGCCCCAGGCACTTGGCACAGTGTATCACTGTGATACACATACAAAGAAAACCAGACTTTGGGTCAAAGGAGTGCCTGAAGTCCTTCCTCTACCTCTTCCTTTGGGACCCTGGCCAAGCATTTTTATTCTCCCTGACCCTTGGGCTCCTCATTGGTAAACTGGTGAGCATGGACTGAAACTTTTTCCCATCCTTAATGTGACCCAAGTTCAAATCCTAGTCCTGATTCTAATTAGCTAGGAAATCTGGAGAAATTACTTAATCCAGGGCTATGTGCAAGGCTCTGTGTTAGGTGATGGAGACAAGAAGGCAAAACAAATGGAATTTTTATCTTCTGGGAGTTTGCATTTTCTTCATTTGTAAGTTAACACTGACTTACCTCATCACTGAGTTATGAGGCTCAAATGGGATACAGGTGAAAGCATTTTGTAACTTAAAGTGTCATAAATATGTTTGGTCTTTCAGGATCACAACAGAGCTCACTGTTTTAAAGAGAGTACAAAACAACATGCCTCTTCCTTTCCCAATTCCAGGTGATCAAGTGGTCAGTACCTGTTGCAAAAATACACTGCATTGGCTGGATTTAATTCAATTGCTTTTCCATAAAAAGAGACAGCTGCTTCAAAATTTTCTATTTTCATTTGTTCATTTCCTAAAGGCAAAGAAAGTATATACGTATTATATGTAGAATATAATGAACTAAATGCTTAAAACTACATTTTTATTCTTCATTAGCTGAGGCACATTTTAGTGAAAGGTTTTCAACTGCTACTCTGCATCTCTATATTCACTTACTCAATACTTAAAGACACACAGAGCCCTGGAGAAGACGCAGAGTTAGAGAAGATACAGCCCCCATTCTCACAGAGCTTACACTGCAGCGAGGGAACGACACATCCAACACAGAAAATACATGGAATTATATAGTGTTTTAAAGAGCAAAAAAAAAGCCTCAGGACAAAGGTGAAAGTCATTTGTGATAAATTAATATGAAGACCTTGCTTTTCTTAGAGTGCACCGAGTGAAGTCTCATTTTCTACTAGAATCCTTCAACCAGATTTAGGAGACTTCCCTTCACGCTTTCTGAGAGAACTTTAACTTCTGAGAGTTTCAAATTCAATTTGAAAAATATTTATTATTTCAGCACTGTGATGAATAAAATACGGTATATTTTATGTACTATGTCTTCTCATGGTGCTTATAGTACAGGAAGTTGAGAGGAGAAGAGGGCAGGCATATCTACAAACGATTACAATGCGAAAGATGCACTTCCCCAAAAGAATGCAATCCCCCCACTGACAAATGGTCAAATGATAAGAACAGGCAGTTTACAGACAAAAGAAAAAAAATCAAAGCTAGCTATAGTCATATGAAAAAATGTTCTAGATCACTATGGATTAGAGAAATGCAAATTAAAACAACTCTGAGGTACCACTTCACACTGACTGTGACTGACTAATATGAAGGAAAAGGAAAATGATAAACACTGGAGGGGATGTGGGGCAATTGGAACATTCGTCTGTAGAATGAGTTGGAGAAGGAAACGGCAAACCACGACATGTATATTTGTCATGAGGGTTTAAGTTTTTTCTTTCTGTTGCTCAAGTGGGGGAAGGGGGAATAAAAGAGAAAATAAATGTTTGCTAATCGAAAAAAAAAATTGAACTTTTATTTTTTAAGCCCACTAGCCAAGTCCTACAGAAGATTCAATTAAGAGAATGTCATTTAGGGCTGGGGATCAGATAAGGCCTTCAGAGAAGAGTTGGAATCTGAGCTAAATCTTAAGTGCAAGAGATTTTAAATAGGCAAAGATGGGAGGAAATGGATCATATTCCGCAAAAGGAAGAGAAGATAGGATGCAAAAGAAAAATAGTTAATCCCATTTGGCTGAAGTTTAAAATATAAGGAGAGGAATACTAAGCGACAAGCCTATAAAGACAAGGTGGTACCAGATTGAGGAGGGCTTTGTTGGCCCAAGGCTATAGGATTCTCTATTTTTCTTGGCAGTCAATAGAGAACCTTGGAATGGTCTTCAGTGGAGACAAGACATGACTCCTTAATGTAAGTGTCCCAAGGATCTGTCTTCCTTTCTCTCTCTAGTGGCAATTTCCAAATTCCCAAACACATAGCAAGTTCTAACTTCTCTGCAAAACTTTGCACCCAAATCTTGAACTGTGTACAGAAGACTTCTATTTGCATGTTTTGCTAGCACCTCCAAGTTTACCTGTCCAAAACCAAACTTCATATCCTTTCAGTAAAACTTCCTTCTAACTTTGTTATTTCTGTCTGCAGTATATACCACCATTCAGCTAGTCTCCTATGTTCATGACCTTGGGATTATCTCTGATGTTTTCTTCTCTCTAATGTCTCAAAATTAGTCCAATTCCATGATCCTGACATCTCATCCCCATCCCCCCCTTTTATATTTCCTCTATCACAACCATTCATCAGCTCCTGTTATTTCACACATCATGGTTACTGTACAAGCTGTCTTAGTGGATTTGACAAGTGCTATCCGCTCTTCATTCTTCTGGTGGAGAAATTTTTATAAATATATGTCATTATGTTGCCCCTGTGTTAGAAGTTTTTTTTTAGTGACTCTACTGTCATCAAGCAGAGTTCAAACATCTTACCTTGGTATTCAAGGCTCTACAACCCAACACTATCCTCACTTTCCAGCTTTGTCTTGAGTTATCTCACACACAGCCCTCCACAGCACATGTACTGAGCTCTACTCAATACACTATACTTTCCAATTTCCAGGCCTTTCCTTGTTCTATGCCCTGAAATACCATCCCTCCAAATCTGCATTACACAGATTCCAAGCCATCCTTTAAAATTCAACCCAAATATTTCTTCTACAAAACCTTCCACGACTCCCTCAGGACTTCATATAGCACATTTTAGTAGTACTATACCCTAAGGCACTTTTAACTACACAATACACAGTACACAATAACACATAACATTGATATTTATCTCTAATTCTCCTCCCAAATCCAGATTATAACCTAAATGAGGACAATAACCCAGACCTTATCTAAACTTTCTACCTCCCCAGTTCCCAGCTCAGTACTCTCTGTACATAAGAGGTACATAATAAATTACATGTCAAATGAATGATTAGATCTGTGCACAAATAAGAATAACCTCTAGGGGTGAAGAACATTCCCTGCCTTCTTGTGCCCACTACACAAGCGCTTCCGTGATCCGTGGCTATCACAGGTGAGTTTATCATCCCTTGCAAGTCTCTCTTTACTTCACGGAGGAGAAAACAGAGCATGTGGCTACAATGGCCACTGTTAAAGTGGTAGTCAGTCTGCTTTCTTTACCTTCAGTCTTCAGTCTCTCAGCTTCAGCTGTATCTTCATCAGAGGGGGAGACGGGCTCAGAATTCCTTCGGATGTAGGGCATGTCTTTCTATTACAAGAAAGAAACAAGTCATTTTAGGAAGGGACATCAACAGACACCCTTGTTTTCCCCCATCCAACTTATTTTTTCCTATTAAATCCAGTCAGATTTTTTATCCACAAATGTATCTAAGAAGGAAACAAATCCCAAATTGAAAATATCATGAAATGATGAGACTGGACTTCCATTTCAAAAAGGTCCAGTATGCTCACTTTTCCTGTAGCAGCTTCAAATATTTCTGGCAGAGTTTGTGATACAGCTAAATCTCGATCTTCAACAGTCACCCCAAAAGCTGTCTCCAGGCACTGGATTGCAACTAGAAGAAATAAGATTACTTCTTTTTAATCCTCAAAATACTTATTAAGAGTCACTCTGAAATTTTATTTTTCAGGGAAAGAGAATACAGGAGTAGGGATCATTCCTATTTTTAACATATACATACATACATTAATAACACGGCTATATTCTGCTTATTAAAAATATTTCTCCCCTTAGCCCCCCAATTTATCTCAGCAGTTCACTTCTACCAAAACCTATAGAAGAGAAATAGTGGAAGACGACAAGAATCCTTTTGAGTCACCCAAATCTCCTAGACAAATGAGCAAAGAATCCATTTTGCTAACTTCATCAGATCACTATGTGGTCATAATACATCCAGGAGCATATTGTGACAAGGTTACTTTGGCACAGGACAACTTATGATCTGACATGGGAAATGTATCTCTCTGCTCTTCCAGATTTCCAAATAAATGTTGATGTGACACATTTAACAAGTCAATTACAAAGCCAGATCACCACTTGATTTTTACTTAGGAGCATGGGATTTAAAGCTAAAGAGCCCTTAGACATGTTCTAGTCAGCCCCCCTTCCATTTGAGAAGGGAAAAATAAGAAAGAGGGAAGGAAAGTGACACAGCCATTAAGTGGCAGAGCAAGGCTTTGAATCAAGGTTGTCCGATTACATAACCCAGGGTCTTCCCATTATACCAGCTCCTCTAGAACCAATTTTCTACATAAGATAAGGTAATCATTATTTCACAGCACCAGAAAAAGTTGAGATTTAGAACTACTCTTTATGCTGAAAGGACATCAGAGGGATCCATGCATGACTAGAATGATTTAATATGTTTGTGAGATTTTCTAGTATTAACAACTGTTCCTGAGCCAGCACTATCAATCAACATCCCTGACAGTTGAAGGAGAAAGTTCACTGATGATTCAATAGGACGACAACTTCAGGTCTGTGGAAAAAATTCTGAAGGAAGTTTTTCTGATAAAGGTCTCATTTTTCAAATATAGAGAGAAGTGAATCAAATTTACAAAAATAGGAGCCATTCCCCATTTGACAAGAGATCAAAATATATTATCAGGTTTCAGACAAAATAATCAAAGTTATCTATAGTCATATGAAAAAATACTCTAAGTCACCACTGACTGCAGAAACGCAAATTAAAACAATTCTGAGGTACTACTTCATACCTATTAGATGGGCTAATAGGACAGAAAAGGTAAATGACAAATGTTGGAATTGATGTGGGAAAAATAAGACATTCATGCAGTTTGTTGGTGAAGTTGTGAACTGATTCAACCATTCTGCAGAGCAATTTGGAACTATGACAAAAGAACTATAAAACTGTGCACAATCTTTGACCTAGCAATACCATTACTAGGTCTGTATCCCCAAAAAGAAAAGTCCATATATGTAAAAATATTTATATCAGCTCTTTTTGAAGCACAAAGAATTAGAAACTGAGAGGATGCCCATCAAATGGGGAGTTGCAGTATGTATTATGGTAGAATACTATTGTACCATAAGAAATGACAATTAGGATGCTCTCAGAAAAACCTGAAAGACTTGCATGGGCTGCTGCAAAGTAAAATGTACTGTATACAAAATAAAAGCAATGTTGTAAGGTGATGAACCATGAATGACTTTCACAATTCTCAGCAACCTAACAATCCAAGACAACTCTGAAGAACTTAGGATGAAAAATGCTAGCCATCGCCAGAGAAAGAACTGATCATATCTGAATACAGACTAACGCGTACTTTTTTTATTTTTCTTCAGTTTTTTTTGTATATCTATTTTTTTTCACAATATGACTGTTATGGAAGTGTTTTGCTTGACTACACATGTATAACTTATATCAAATTGCTTGCCTTCTCAATCAAAAGTGGGGGGTGGAGAGGAGGAGGGAGAATTTGGAACTCCAAGTTTTAAAAACAAATGTCAAAAATTGTCTTTACATGTAAACTGAGGGAAAATAAAATACTAAATAAAAGCTAAACAAAGAAAGAAAACAATTTCCTTCAGGCCTGTGCTCTTTTAACCCATGGCTTTTAGCCATACTGATGTTAATGTGGCTCTGAATCAATGAAGAATCCTAACTGCAAATGGCTCAGTAAGTGATTAAAACACAAATGGAAATGAACACCACCATTAAAGATAAAAAAAGGAGGTGAGTACCTCCTATGACACGAAGTGTAAAGAGCAAAATTCACCTGGAAGAACAAAAGAAGTCCAGAATCTCAAGGGAAATAATAGAGGAAAATATAAATGAAGGAGGCAGGCATCCTTTATCAGACCTCAAACTATTATAAAGTATTAATTGCCAAATTACTAGTTTAGAAAAAATGAGTACATGAATGGAAAAGACCAGATAAGCAAGAAACAAAACCATTCAAAAATAGTTCGATGTTTAATAAACTTAAGAACACAAAATACTGGAAAGTGGACTCCCTTTGTCAAACTTCTGGGAAACTTGAAAGAAGTTGGGTGAAATTAACTTTAGACCAACATTATATGTTACACAAATCACAATAAGCTAAAAAAATATATATGTAAAACTGATTACAAAAGGTCAGGAAGGCACAATTAAAGAAGTCTTAGAGAACAAGATCAGTTATACTTTTTACAACTATGGCTGGGAGAGAATACTTAAGTGAGAGAAACCATTAACGATAAAATTCACAGTTTTGACGACAGAAAATTTTAAACCTTTTTCATAATAAAATGAATAAAGATATAAATGCTAAAGAAAAAAGTGGTAAAAATATATGCATCAAAATTCCACAAAATTCCAATATTAAAATATATTGGGGACCAAAAACTATTTAACACTAAGAACTGTACCTCAATGCACAGTGGTCCAAGAGTATGAACAATTTTCAAAC
Organism: Bettongia penicillata ogilbyi; assembly: GCA_023548195.1. NCBI lineage: Eukaryota > Metazoa > Chordata > Mammalia > Diprotodontia > Potoroidae > Bettongia > Bettongia penicillata. The sequence continues at coordinate 5,511,559 of JAJHZJ010000315.1, read as the reverse complement.
GGAAAAATAATTTTAAATTTAAAATTTTAAATAATTCTGAGGCTTCACTTCATACCATGCAAGTTGGCTAAAAATGAAAAAAAGATGGATACAATGGGGGAGGGGGAGCTACTGGAAGATAAGAACATTGATACACAATAGAGCTGAGAAACTGTCCAAATGTTTTGAATATCAATTTGGAATCATACATAAAAAGTATCTAAACTCTCTTTACCCTATGACCCAGCAAGCTCACCACTGATATAATGATGATGATAATAACAATCAAAAGGTGCAATTATATAACGCTTTAAGGTCTAAAAGAGCTTTATAAATATCTCATTTGATTCTCAAAACCCCTGTGAGGTAGGTACTATTATCCTCATTTTATTGTTAAAGGAAGACCCCAGGCTCAAAAAAGAGGGACCCTAAATGAAACAGAGTCTGATTACCTGTTACAAAGCATTTATTGTTCGGAGAGAAAAACTTGCAAGGGAAAGAAGATCCTGCAAAGGAGCAGAGAGGGAGAAAGTTCTCCGCTGCTCCAAGGGGAGTGGAAAAAGGGTGAGATAATATTGTTTCTAGAGCCTTTCAAACACGGTGTCTCCAGACACAATAAGCCAAGATATTCTGTCCAGAGAAAGGTCTTTAATCTGCATCTGTTGCTCAAGGTTACCCTTGAGCTAGTCTGTGATTTCTGGCATCTCCAAATCCAGTTAGAGTTCACTCACAAAAGATCACTGGTATATCAAGCAGCACTGAGCCTCAGAAACCCTTCTAATTGGCTGGCTATTATGTAACTCCACTGGCCTGCTCCCTTGTGAAAAAGGGAAATTCTAACATATACTATGATCATTAAATGACCCATGTTCACAATAAATAAAGAAACTGAGGCTGAGAAAGACAAAATGATTTGCCCAGGACCACAAAACTTAGTGTATAAGGTAGGATTTGAACTCAGGTCTTCCTCATTCCAAGACCAGCAATCAATCAATAAATGTATTAAGCTCCTACTATGAGCCAGGAACACAAAAAGGAGCAAAAAATATCACTGCCCTCAAGGAGCTTACAATTTAACAGAGGAGACAACAAGCAAACAAATACACACAAAGCAAACTACATGTAGGATAAACAGGAAATAATAAACAGGAGGGTTAATTAAAAATTAATTAGGCAGAATTAACAAATACACACAAAGCAAACTACATGTAGGATAAACAGGAAATAATAAACAGGAGGGTTAATTAAAAATTAATTAGGCAGAATTAAGAATTAAGTTAGTCAGAAGAGACAGCAAGAGTGGTCCAGATATGGGGGAAAGTCAGGAAGAACGCCCAAAGTCAAGAGCAGCAATATCTTGTTCATGGAACAGATGGGAGGCCAGCGTCACTGGATCTAAGGATATATGTTGAGGCATAAGGTGTGAGAAGACTGGAAAAACAGGCAGGCAGGGGATTAGGTTATGAAAGGCTTTGAATACCAAACTGCATTTTGCATTTGATTCTGGGGGCAACAGGCAGCCACTGGAGTTTATTGAGTAGGAGGATGACGTGATGGGATCATGTCACTTTGTGGCTGAATGGAGGATGGACTGGAGTGGGAAGAGACTTAAGACAAGCAGAGGAGAAAAAAGAGGTAGCATATATGAGAGATGTTGCAAAAGAGGTCTTGGATGGAATATAGGGGATGAGAGTAAGGAATTCAGGATGACTCTAAATTGTAAGCATGAGGAACTGGGAAGATGGTGGTGATCTGAATAGTAGTAAGGCAGGTTGAAAGATGTCTACTGAGTATCCAGTTTGAGATCTCCAAAAGGTAATCAAACATTCAAAATTAGACATCAGTAGAGACAGGACAGGTAAATTTGAGAATCATCAGCATAGAGATGGTCATTAAATCCACAGGAGCTGTTGAGATCACCAAATGAAGTGGTATTGAGGGAAAAGAAAAGAGGAGCCAAGACAGAACTGTGAGGGACACCTACAGTTAGAAGTCATGAATAGCAAAGAAGACCAAGAAAGAGAGGTCAGAGAGGTAGGAGAACGAGGAGAGAGTGATGTCCCAAAAACCCAAAAAGAGAAGAGAGCATCAAGAGGGACAGAGTGATCAACAGTATCAGAGACTGCAGAGTTGACAAGAAGAACTAGGATTGAGAAAATCATTGGATTTGGCAATTAGAGATCACTGGTAACTTTGGAGAGAACAACTTTGGTGGATGATAAGGTCAGAAGCCAAACTGTAAGGGGTTAAGAAGAGAGTAAGAGGATGGAAAGTGGGGGGGGGGGGCGGAGCCAAGATGGCGGAGTAGAAGGATGCAAGTTTATGAGCTCCAAAACCACAGCCCATAGAATTAATGTAAAAAGAGACCCCTATAACTTCTGGATCACTGAAAGGTGTGCAGAAACGGAGTGGAAGAGATTTCCGTTCCAGAGAGCCCTGGAGAGCCGTCCACAGAGTCCATCGTGCCCTGGAAAGCGGACCCCACCCCAGCGCTGCCCTGGCCGCGGCCCCAGAGAAGCTGACAGAGCAGGCTTCAGGGACGGAAGCTCCGGCAGCCGGTACAGTCCCTCCGCCCACAGAAGCTACAGGTCAGGGAGAGAGACGGCTGGCCGAGGGGAGAGGGTTGTCTCCGTGACTCGGGCCCCTCGGGAGGAAGTGGCGGTGGCAGAGACAGGGGCAGGAAGCAGCGGAGGCAGAGGCGTGGGCGGCAGCGGAGGCAGCAGCGGCGGCCCGGGGCTCCCCCAGCAGCAGGCAGGATCTTCATTACTGAAGGTCTCTGCATAAACAACCTGAGGGAGCTGAGCCTGGGAGCTGGCCCTGCCCCACCCCGCTCCATTACTGAAGGCCTCTGCATAAAGCCCCTGAGGGAACTAAGCCTGGGAGGCGCCCCCCCGCCACCCGCTCTGTTCCTGAAAGTCTCTGCATAAAGCCCCTGAGGAAGCCGAGCCTGGGAGGCGGCTCTGCCCCCACCCCAGCACCAGAACTAAAGGTCACATTGATTAGCAGCTGGGTGGCACGGAAAGCACATTTGAATCTCAGACCCCAAGCGCTAGCTGGGCGGATCTAGGCGGGGGTGGACAGGAATCTCAGAAGTCAAGTAACTGGCTGGGAAAATGCCTAGAAAAGGGAAGAAAAATAAGACTATAGAGAGTTTTTTCGAACAGATGCGAATGATCCCGACTTTCGGATCTGATGAGGAAATATTCTTGCCATCAGGTAAAGACGTGGAGGGTGGGGCCTCAGTACCCCAGACACCCCAGGGGAATGTAGGGTGGGCTCAGGTCTTGGAAGAGCTCAAAAAGGATTGTGAAAAGCAAGTTAGACAGGTGGAGGAAAACCTGGGAAGAGAAATGACAGAGATGTAAGAAAAGTATGAAAAATGGGTCAATACCTTGGTAAAGGAGACCCAAAAAAATGCTCTTGAAGACTAGGCTCACTCAATTGGCAAAAGAGGTTCAAAAAGCCAATGAGGAGAAAAATGCTTTCAAAAGCAGAATTAGCCAAATGGAAAAAGAGGTTCAAAAGCTCACTGAATTTAATAGTTCTCTCAAAATTAGAATGGAACAGATGGAGTCTAATGACTTTACGAGAAACCAAGAAATCACCAAACAAAACCAAAAGAAGGAAAAAATGGAAGAGAATGTGAAATATCTAATGGGAAAAACAACTGACCTGGAAAATAGATCCAGGAGAGACAATTTAAAAATTATGGGACTACCTGAAAGTCATGATCAAAAAAAGAGCCTAGACATTATCTTCCATGAAATTATCAAGGAAAACTGCCCTGACATTCTAGAACCAGAGGGCAAAATAAGTATTGAAAGAATCCATCGATCACCACCTGAAAGAGATCCAAAAAGAGAAACTCCTAGGAACATTGTGGCCAAATTCCAGAACTGCCAGCTCAAGGAAAAAATCTTGCAAGCAGCTAGAAAGAAACAATTCCAGTACTGTGGAAATACAATCAGGATAACTCAAGATCTAGCAGCTTCTACATTAAGGGATTGAAGGGCGTGGAATAGGATATTCCAGAAGTCAAAGGAACTAGGACTGAAACCAAGAATCACCTACCCAGCTAAACTGAGTATAATACTTCAGGGGAAAATATGGTCTTTCAATGAAACAGAGGACTTTCAATCATTCTTAATGAAAAGACCAGAGCTGAAAAGAAAATTTGACTTTCAAACATAAGAATGAGAAGAAGCATGAAAAAGTAAACAGCAAAGAGAAGTCTTAAGGGACTTACTAGAAGTGAACTGTTTACATTCCTACATGGAAAGACAATATTTGTAACTCTTAAAACTTTTCAGTATCTGGGTAGTTGGTGGGCCCATACACACACATGTACATGCATGCACGTGCACACACATACACACATGCAAACACATACAGAGACAGAGAGCACACAGATTGAACTGAATAGGATGGGACCATATCTTAAAAGAAATTAAGGTAAATGGTGAGAGAGAAAGGTAGGGGGAGGAAAGAGGGTGAAATGGAAGGGGGTAATTATATGTCATTTAAGAGGCAAGTAGGAGACTTTTTAGTGGAGGGAAAAAGAGGAGAGCTGAGGAAAAAAAAAACAAAACAAGAAGTTTACCCTCATCACATTCGACTAAAGGAAGGAACAAAATGCACACTCATTTTGGTATGAAAACCTATCTTACAATACAGGAAAGTGGGGGAGGAGAAAAGCAGGGTGGGGGGGATGATGGAAGGGAGGGCAATGGGAGGAGGGAGCAATTTGAAGTCAACACTCTTGGGGAGGGACTGGATCAAAAGGCAGAATAGAAACAATGGGGGGCAGGATAGGATGGAAGGAAATACAGTTAGTCTTACACAACACGACTGTTATCGAAGTCATTTGCAAAACTACACAGATAGGGCCTATGTTGAATTGCCTGCCTTCCCAAAGAGAATGGGTGGGGAGGGAGGGATGAGGAGAATTTGGAACTCAAAGTTTTAGGAACAACTGTTTAGTATTGTTCTTGCTACTAAGAAATCAGAAATACAGTTAATGGGGAATAGATAGTCATCTGGCCCTACAGGACAAAAGAGAAGATGGGGACAAGAGAAGGGAGGGAGGATAGAAGAGAGGGCAGATTGGTGATAGGGAAAATTAGAATGCTTGGTGTATTGGGGTGGGGGGAGGGGAGAAATGGGGAGAAAATTTGGAACCCAAAATTTTGTGAAAATGAATGTAAAAAGTTAAATAAATAAATTTATATTTAAAAAAAGAATAAAAAGGTGCGGCCCAGGACAGAGTCAGGAACTATATAAAGAGGCAAGTGAAATCAAAGAAAATATCAACTAGCATAAAAAACTGTTGAAAATCTAGAGCTCCCCCAAAAGGAGAAAATAACTCAATAACAACTGTAAGCAGACTCAAAAGGAAAAAAAAATACTTTCCAAAAAAAATACTTTCCACAACAACTACATAGCTACTTAGAAGAAATTAAGCAAGTTATTTAAAAAATGAAATAAAAGTTCTAGACAGAAAAACTAGTAGATAAATAGAATAGAGTGTGATAAACTTTACACAGTATCACACTCCTCAAAAACTGTAACAGATCAATCAGAAATCAAGAACTATATGAGACAGAAAGAAATAATAAAACAATAGTATTGAAATTAAACTATTTTGGGAGGTGCTGGAACAAAAATAGTCTTCAGCAGAGAGGTAGTCAACCCCTGTAAAAACATTAGATGTTCTTTAACTTTTTAAAGCACCCCTGAAACCACAAGATAAAAAAGTCAGAAAGGTGCTAGCACTTACCTTCCAAACTCTCCTGGGCATCAGGAGAAAGGCCTCCATGATGCAGCTGATCATGCAGAAACTGGATGATGGAATAAGCAAGGCGCTTCTTGTCCTCCATCTTTATGGCTCTGAAGAGGGATCTTGTGATTTTCAAGATCTGTGGATTAGATCAAGTCATAAAACTATTGATGAAAAGAAATTATATGATTGCTACAATTCTTTCTTGTTCTTTCTTATTTCTTACATGTTCTTTGGCATTTTCCAGATTGGGGGAGGGAGGGAGCATGGGAGGAGGTGCATATACCTTAATTTAAACTAAGATTTCTAGATAAATTTGAGATGTAGCTTCAAGATTAAAAACTCCCAAATACCATTACTTCAAAGAAAACTTCAGTCTTTGGTCTATTACTAACAATGGTCACCATCGTCATCCAACATCATAAGGAAATACATGCACCCATGCCAAATGAATCTACTACAAATGCCCTACATTCTGACTGGAGATAACATGTATATAATTGGTACACACAAGAAACATACAGATGAGATGTAAGGTAACCTTCAGTGCAGGGGCTGTTTTTACTTTATCTTTGTAACACCAGTGCCTAGCACACAGTAAGCACTTTTAAAATGTTTGTCAATAGGCTTCTCTGACATTTTTCTTCTCCTTTCAGTGGGGTACAGTACAGCTAAGCGGTGCAGTGGATAGCATTGGCCTTGAAGTCAGAAAGACCAGAGTTCAAATTCAGCCTCAGACAATGACTACATGACCCTGGGGAAGTCACTTAACACATGCTTCAGTCTCTTCAACTACGAAAATGGGAATCAGAACAGCACTTAACTCTCAAGGCTGTTGTAAAGATTAAATAAGAAAATATTTGCAAAGTACTTAATACAGTATCTGGCACACAGCAGGTACTTGATAACTGGTTGGTCCCTTTTCCTTTCTATGTAAGTGACTGCTCCCTCTCCGTTCCTTTACATCCATATCACACTGACCCTCTTCTATAGTCATGGCTTCTCATGAACTCATAGGTTCAAATATTTCTATGTAGATGATTTCCAAATCTACATACCTATCAATAATCCTAGTCCTCACTCCAGGCCTACATTGCCAACTGCCTCCTAAATATCCTTACCTAGACATTCTGTCAGCATCCTACATTCAGCATATTCAAAATATGATAAACGATCTTCTTCTCTTATTCAAACTTCCCAATTTCTGCTCAAACAAATATTGGTTGAATTGAGCACCAGCATTATGTCCATGACTGGAGCCCTTAATCTGAGCCATCTTTGATTCCTTCCTTTCAGTCCCCAAAGCAATCAAGTGCCAAGTCTTATGGCTTCCATCTCTACTGTAAAACACTGCTGGCTTCTTTCATCTTTCCAGCCACATGAAAACTAGCATCTCTTCCAGCTTGGGTTTTTGTAACAGCCTCCTTATTGGTCTCCCTGCTTCTAGCTAGTCTCTCCCTTCTTCAATCCATCCTCCAGGGAGCTAGTAGTCTGAAGACACAGACCTGACCACATCACTGCCCTGCTCAGTAACCTTCAGTAGCACTGTACAGCATTTAGGAAAGAATATAAACTTTTCAGTCTGGTATTTAAGACCCTCCATAGTTTAAATCCAACCTACTTTTCTAAACTTACATCAGGTTACTGTCCTTAATGAAGTATATTCTAGACCAGCAAGTGAGTTCTAGGAAGTGAACATGCTATCTCATTTGTGTGCATTCATACAAGCCATTCCTGGAGTCTAAGAAATACTATTTCCTCATCCCCATATTCCAAAATTTTTACCCTCAAAATCTAACTTAGATACCACTTCTTCCATGGTTTCTTCCCTAACTTTCTCAGTCTCCTCTCTCTCTCCACAAATCATTTTGTATTTAACTCTCAATTTGTACAGTTTCCCCCAGAAGAATATAATTTCCTTAAAGGCAAGCACTGTCTTGTTTTTTTGTCTTTGTATCTGAAAGGTCTAACAGAATGACTTGTAAATATTAGGAATGTAACAGATAGTTATCAAATTGAACTGAATAACTGCTTTCATTTGTACAGTGCTTTGAAGCTGAAAAATTGCTTTGATACACAATCATTCTATACACAAAACAGTAAATACTATGTGTGTGTGATAGGAAAGGCAGGAATTGTTAACCCCCCTTTACAGATGGGAAAATGGAGGACCCAAGAAGGTAACTGCCAGAAAATCAAACAGCTTCCTGATATATTGGACAGATACTGGACTGAGCAAGAGTCAGGAGACCTAAATTCTAGTCATGGCTTTGTCATTAATTACCAGTATAACCTGAAGCAAGTCACTTTACCTCAATTTCCTCAGCTGGAAAATGAGGGGGGGAGAAGAAAATATTATAGCAGAACTAGATGATCTCCTAAACTCTCTTCCAGCTCTGAAACTCTCTATATAAACTCAATACTTTTTATACTCTAATAAGCTGCTTCGTAGCTTTCTTCAGGAGCAACTATGATATCTGAAAAAGAAAACACACACAGAATTTAGAGTCAAAAGACTTGGAGGCAAACCCTAGCTCTTTGCCCTACCAGGTGTGTGATCTTGGGCAAGTCATAAAACTCCCTCAAACTGAGGGAAGGAGGGAGGAATTTATGCCTACGTGTTAAGTTCTTTACAATTATTATCCTACTTGTGCTATTATTATCTCCCTTTTACAGATGAGAATACTGAGGCAGAGGTTAAGTGACTTGCCCAGCACCATAGCTATTAAGTGCTTAAACCAGATTTGAACTAAAGTCTTCCTGACTCCAGGGCTCTCTCCACTGGTAGTATGTGCCACCAGACTACCTCCATCTTAGAAGTGCTGTTATACTTTATGCCACTAGATAGAAATATGTTTTCTAAAGGACAATTCACTGTAGAATCTACTGCTTACTGATACTATTAGGATAAAGTTTTATAATAATCTGAGACTGGCATTAGGGAATGGCTAAACAAATTGTAGCAGTACATGAGTGTAATGGAATATTACTCTTCATAAGAAATGTCAAATATAATGAAGGCAGAAGTAGAAGCATCTATGTGAGTTGATTAAGAATGCAGTAAGGAGAGACAACAAAACAAGATACACAATGGCTGATATAATAATGCAAACAGAAAGACCAAAATAAAAGCATCAAATATGAATGTTATAAAATTAAAAGAACAAGGATGGCTTAAAGAAGAGATAAGGGAAAATAACCACCTACCCCATGCTTTGCAAAAGTTGGATGTCGCTGCAAATATTTTTAGAATTTTTGAATGTACTGATCAATTTTATTATGTTTTTCTTTTCTTTTTTTTAAATTGTTACATGGGAGGGGAAGAGAATTACTCAAGGAAATGCTGAGGACATATAAAAGAATTCAAGAAAAACTTATTTTTAAAAATAGTTGGGGACTCAATTTTTATAAATAAGACATATTGATAATTATCTTTTTTTTAGGAGACACGCAGACATAGTAGAAAGCACAGAATTTGAGATTCATAAGAGACCTGGAATCAAATCTTGCTTTTGATATGTGTAACTTAGTTGCGTGACCATGGGCAAGTCATTTAACCTTGAGGAAGCTCAGTTTCTTGATTTGGAAAATGGGGATAATAAAAACTATAGAACCTATATCACAGGGTCTTTGCAGAGATGAGGAAGGTATGGAAAATACTTTTCAACCTCTGTAGCCCTGTATAAATGCTAGCTATTATTTTCTTTTTCATTTTAATTTATTTATTTATTTAACTTTTTACATTCATTTTCACAAATTTTTGGGTTCCAAATTTTCTCCCCTTTTATCCCCTCCCCCCACCCCAATAACCCAAGCAATCTAATTTTCCCTGTCTCCAATCTGCCCTCTCTTCTGTCATCCCTCCCTTCTCTTGTCTCCATCTTCTCTTTTCTCCTGTAGGGCCAGATGACTTTCTATTCCTCATTAACTGTATGTCTTCTTTCCTAGTTGCAACAACAATACTAAACAGTTGTTCCTAAAACTTTGAGTTCCAAATTCTCCCATCCCTCCCTCCTCACCCATTCCCTTTGGGAAGGCAGGCAATTCAATATAGGCCCTATCTGTGTAGTTTTGCAAATGACCTCCCTGATAGTCGTGTTGTGTAAGACTAACTGAATTACCATCCCTCCTAACCTGCCCCTCATTGTTTCTCTTCTGTCTTTTGATCCTGTCCCTCCCCAAGTGTTGACTTCAAATTGCTCCCTCCTCCCTTTGCCCTCCCTTCCATCATTCCCCCCCTTGCAATATCTCCTTCTCCCCCACTTTCTTATACTGTAAGATAGGTTTTCGTACCAAAATGAGTGTGCATTTCACTCCTTCGTTTAGTCAAATGTGATGAGGGTAAACTTCTTGTTTTGTTTTTTTTTTCTCAGCTCTCCTCTTTTTCCCTTCACTAAAAAAATCTCCTACTTGCCTCTTAAATGACATATAGTCACCCCCTTCCATTTCCCCCTCTTTCCTCCCACTACATTTCTCTCTCACCATTTACCTTAATTTCTTTTAAGGTATGGTCCCATCCTATTCAGTTCAATCTGTGCTCTCTGTCTCTGTATGTGTGTGCATGTGTGTATGTGTGTGCATTTGTGTACATGTGCATGTGTGGTCCCACCAAATACCCAGATACTGAAAAGTTTTAAGAGTTAGAAATATTGTCTTTCCCTGTAGGAATGTAAACAGTTCACTTCTGGTAAGTCCCTTAAGATTTCTCTTTGCTGTTTCCTTTTTCATGCTTCTTCTCATTCTTGTGTTTGAAAGTCAAATTTTCTTTTCAGCTCTGGTCTTTTCATTAAGAATGATTGAAAGTCCTCTGTTTCATTGAAAGACCATATTTTCCCTTGAAGTATTATACTCAGTTTAGCTGGGTAGGTGATTCTTGGTTTGAGTCCTAGTTCCTTTGCCTTCTGGAATATCCTATTCCACACCCTTCGATCCCTTAATGTAGAAGCTGCTAGATCTTGAGTTATCCTGATTGTATTTCCACAGTACTGGAATTGTTTCTTTCTAGCTGCTTGCAAGATTTTTTCCTTGAGCTGGCAGTTCTGGAATTTGGCCACAATGTTCCTAGGAGTTTCTCTTTTTGGATGTCTTTCAGGTGGTGATTGATGGATTCTTTCAATACTTATTTTGCCCTCTGGTTCTAGAATGTCAGGGCAGTTTTCCTTGATAATTTCATGGAAGATGATATCTAGGCTCATTTTTGATCATGAGTTTCAGGTAGTCCCATAATTTTTAAATTGTCTCTCCTGGATCTATTTTCCAGGTCAGTTGTTTTTCCCATGAGATATTTCACATTCTCTTCCATTTTTTTCCTTCTTTTGGTTTTGTTTGGTGATTTCTTGGTTTCTCGTAAAGTCATTAGACTCCATCTGTTCCATTCTAATTTTGAGAGAACTATTAAATTCAGTGAGCTTTTGAGCCTCTTTTTCCATTTGGCTCATTCTGCTTTTGAAAGCATTCTTCTCCTCATTGGCTTTTTGAACCTCCTTTGCCAATTGAGTGAGCCTATTTTTCAAGGTGCTAATTTCCTCAGCATTTTTTTGGGTCTCCTTTACCAAGGTATTGACCCGTTTTTCATACTTTTCTTGCATCTCTGTCATTTCTCTTCCCAGTTTTTCCTCCACCTGTCTAACTTGCTTTTCAAAATCCTTTTTGAGCTCTTCCAAGGCCTGAGCCCACCCGCCACCCCCCTGGGGTGTCTGGGGTACTGAGGCCCCACCCTCCACGTCTTTCCCTGATGGCAAGAATACGTCCTCATCTTCGTCAGATCCGAAGGTCGGGATCATTTGCATTTGTTGGAAAAAACTCTCTATAGTCTTATTTTTCTTCCCTTTTCTAGGCATTTTCCCAGCCAGTTACTTGACTTCTGAGATTCCTTTCCACCCCCGCCTGGATCCGCCCAGCTAGTGCTTGGCCTCTGAGATTCAAATGGGCTTTCCGTGGCAAGCTTTAGTTCTGGCGCTGGGGTGGGGGCAGGGCCGCCTCCCAGGCTCAGCCCCCTCAGGAGCTTTATGTAGAGACTTTCAGGAACGGAGCGGGTGGGGGCGGGGCCCGCCTCCTAGGCTCAGTTCCCTCAGAGGCTTTATGCAGAGGCCTTCAGTAATAGAGTGGGGTGGGGGCAGGGCCGTCTCCCAGGCTCAGCCCCCTCAGGCCGTTCATGCAGAGACCTTCCATAATGAAGATCCTGCCTGCTGCTGGGGGATTCCTGAGTCCTGGGCTGCTGCCGCCTCAGCCACTGCCCACGCCTCTGCCTCCGCCGCTTCCTGCCCCCCGTCTCTGCCGCTGCCGCTTCCTCCTGAGGGGGCCCGAGTCATGGATACGCTCCGCTCCCCTCCTCCAGCCCAGCCTTCTTTCTCACTGACCTGTAGCTTCTGTGGGCGGAGGGACTTTCCCGGCTGCCGGAGCTTCCGTCCCTGAAGCCTGCTCAGGTCAGCTTCTCTGGGGCCACGGACAAGGCCGCGCTGGGGTGGGCTCCGCTTTCCGGGATGCGACGGACCCCGGGGATGGCTCTTCGGGCTCTCTGGCATGGAAATCTCTTCCACTCCGTTTCTGCACACCTTGTATTGACCCAGAAGTTATGGGGGTCTCTTTTTACATTAATTCTATGGGCTTTGGTTTCGGAGCTCATAAACGTGCATCCTTCTACTCCACCATCTTGGCTCCGCCCCCCTAGCTATTATTTTCTAAAAGCTTATCTGTATCAGATAGAAGGAACTTTGTACCCAGAAAAGATCTTACCCAGAGAAGTCTTTTAAAAAGTTGACACATTAGTCAAAACTATCTTTCTGGACACTCCTCAAGAGGTTTATGAACTTTTCAAGGTGACAAGACAGAATCCCAGCTATATTGTATCAAAGCTTCACATCAACCAAACTGCCAAAGCAGCAACAGGTCGTGGGGCACTTCAAACAGGGGAGGCTGCATATGAGTCCTATCACTAAGTAGAATGAAGGCCAACAGAACCTATTACTAAACTAAATGTTTTGTGAGCAGTGGTAACTGGGAAAAGTTTAATTCAATTTGATTTATAAATGTGTTAAAAGCTCGCTGGATACAAGGTACTGCGATAGGGATGAGGACAATGACAAAAATGAAAAATATCCTACTGAGCAAGAATATTACCACACACAGAAGTAAAATACAAGGTAGGAAGTAAAAGGGACAAAGGAAAGATTAGACAAAAATATTTTAGAAATGTCTGACGGAGAAAGCAAAAGAAAAAGCAGGAAAGCACAGCAATACTTAGTGAAAGAGGGACCCTACTTCTTCTAAATATAGTTCAAACTCTTCCAGTATCCTTTAAGGTCTTCTCCACAAAGTGGTGACATGCATCTTTTCCAGACTTTTATCTCCCTAGGTCCTTACTGGAGCAAAAGACTCTGTTGTTGTCTCTGCGTAACCCCAGGGATGCCAGGACCTTCTATCATCCACTATCTCCCAAAGTTTGTCCAAGGTCACGTTCACTGTTTCTATGACACTATTCATCTCATCTACTCCCATCTGCTTCTCCTGTGGCCTTCAATCTTTCCCAACAGCAGGGTCTTTTTCAATGAATCCTGTCGTCAACTTCAGTACCTGTCCTTCTAATGAGTAGTCTAAATTTCTTTTTAAGTACTGATTGATCTGGTTGCTGTCCAAGGTACTCTCAAAAGTCTTCTCCCGCACCACAATTCGAAAACATTGATGCTGCTGTGCTCGGCTTTCCTTACAATAAAAATCTCACAGCCTGCCATACATTACTACTGGAAAAACCATAGTTTTCACTACATGAACTTTTGCTGGCAAGATGTCTTTGCTTTTTAGTATGCTGTCCAGACTTGCCATGGCTTTCCTTCCAAGGAGCAAGCATTGTTTAATTTCATACATGCAGTCAAGAATATCAAATCTGACATTGCTTCTATTTCTTTTCCTTCTACCTACTCTCAGGAAGTGATGGAACTTACTGCATGATTTCGGATTTTTTAAAAGTTAAACTTCCAGTCAGCTTTTACACTCTCTTCTTTAACCTTCAAGAGGCTTAATTCTCTTTCACTTTCTGCAATTAGAGTGGTATTTTGTCTGTATATCTGAGATTATTAGTATTTCTCCTAACAGCCTTAATTCTAGCTTTTGATTCATCCAGCCTGGCATTTTACATGATATACTCTGTGTATAAATTAAATAAATTAGGTGACAACACACAGCTTTGTCATACTCCTTTCCCAATCTTAAATCAATTGGTTGTTCCATGTTTAGTTCCAAATGTTGCTTCTTGACCTACATACAAGGTTCCTCACGAGACAAGTAAGATGACCTTGTATTCCCATCTCTTTAAGGACTTGCCACATTTTGTTGTGATCCACATAACCCAAGGCTTTAGTGTAGTCAGTGAAGCAGAATTAGATACTTTTTTCTGGAACTCCTTGCTTTCTCCATAATCCAGTGAATGTTGGCAATTTGGTCTCTAGTTCCTCTGCTTCCCTGAAAACCAGCTTGTAGTTCTGGTAATTCCTGGTTCCCATATTGCTGAAGTTGAGCTTACAGAGTTTTAAGTACAACCTTACTGGCCTGAGAAATGCATTCAGTTGTTTGGTAATTTAAGCATTCATTGGCATTGCCCTACTTTAGGATTGGGGAATAATCCTGTGGCCACCATTGAGTTTTCTAAATTTGCTGGCATATTGAGTGCTGTACTTTAATAGTATCATCTTTTAGGATTTTAAATAGCTCACCTGGAATTCTGACATCTTCACTACCCTTACTGTTAGCAATGTCCACTTGACTTCATTCTTCAAAATTTATAGCTCTAGATAAGTAATCACATCATCATGATTAATGGTGATGTTAAGTTCTTTATTGTATAGTTCTTCTGCATATTCTTGCCACCTCTTCTGTTAAGAAATCATTCTAGTCCCCTCTAATCAATCCACTCTCCCCCCCCTCAAGCAGCTCATTTCTCATTAAGCTTCCCACAGCTTCCTCTTCCCCTTCCCCCACCCTCTCTGCTAAGCATCTCAACTCACACTGAACCAAAAAAGTTGAGGTCATTCAAAAGAGCTCAGTCTTCTCCTGCCTCATCGTGAATTACTCAGAAATCTTCTTTCCTATCTCTTAATTTCACTGAAGTCTGAGAGAAAGAAGTGGCCCTGCTCCTTGCTAATACCAACCCTTTCACATGTACATTTGATTTCATTTTCCACAGATTACCCCACCACCATCCCTACTCTTCTATCTTCAATCTCTCTATATGGCTCTTTCCCCACTGTCTACCAACAAATCTGATTCTTGAAAAATCCACATCCCTAACAAGAATACAAGTCATTCCCCAATTGATAAATGGTGAAAAGATATGAACAGGCAGTTTTCAGGAAGAAATTAAATCTATCTATAGTCATATTAAAAAATGCTCTAAATCACTGTTGATTAGAGAGATGCAAATCAAAACAGCTCTGAGGTACCACATCACACCTATCAGATTGGCTCCCATGACAAAACAGGAAGATGATAAATGCTGGAGAAAATGTGGGGGAGTTGGAACACTAATTCATTGCTGGTGGAACTGTGAGCTAATCCAATCATTCTGGAGAGCAACTATGGCCAAGGGGCTACAAAAATGTACGTACCCTTTGACCCAGCAATATCACTTCTAGGACTGTATTCCAAAGAGATCATAGAAATGGGAAAGGGTCCCACATACACAAAAAAATATTTACAGCAGTTCTCTTTGTGGTGGCCAAGACTAGAAATTGAGGGGATGCCCATCAATTGGGGAATGACTGAACAAATTGTGGCATATGAATGTAATGGAATATTACTGTGCTTTAAGAAATGATGAACAGGAAGACTTCAGAGAGGCCTGGAAGGACTTATATGAACTGATGCTGAGTGAATAGAGCAGAATCAGGAGAACATTATACACAGTAACAGTTATAGGGTGTGAGGACAGTTTCTGATACACTACACCCTTCACAGCAATGTAAGAACCTAAAATATCCCCAAAGGACTCGAGGCAAAAAGTCATCCACATTCAGAGAAAGAACTATGGAATTGTAACACAGAATGAAGCAGACTCTTTTCTCTTATGTTCTGTTTTGTTTTATTTTTTCCCTCATGGTTTCTCCCATTCGTTTTAATTCTATGCAATATGACTAATGTGAAAATGTGCTTATTAAGAATGCATGTGTAGAACCCATATAAGACTGCATGCTGTCTTGGGGAGGAAGAGGAGAGGGAGGGGGAAAAAATTTAAGAGCTATGGATGTGATTGTTGAAAACCGAAAACAAATAATTAAGTTTTTAAAAAAGAAAATTCAAAAAGATTAATTAAAAAAAGAAATGACAGACTTCAGAAAAGCCTGGAAAAACTTATATGAACTGAAGCTGAGTGAAATGAGCGGAACCAGGAGAACATTATACACAGTAAGAGTCACAGTACATGAGAACTTAGCCCTTCACAACAATGCAAGGACCTAAAACATTCCCAAATGCCACCCACATTCAAAGAAAAAACTATGGAATTGGAATTCAGAATGAAGGAGACTATTTTCTCTTGTGTTATATTTTGTTTTGTTTTGGCTTTTTTCATAGTTTTTCCTGTTCATTTTAATTCTTCTATGCAACATGACTAATGTGAAAATGTGTTAATAAGAATATATGTGTAGAACCCATATAAGATTGCATGCCATCTTGGGGAGGGAGGGCAGAGGGAGGGGGAAAAAATTTAAAAGTTGTGGAAATGATTGTTGAATCTGAATTGTTGAAAACTGAAAACAAATCAATTAATTAAATAAAAAGAAAAAATTAACATCCTTGAAAAACTAGCTAATGCCCCTTGCATTATATCTCTCTGATAAAGTCTGTCAGACATCTAATACATAAAGAATCCATACAAATATATAGGATCAAAATCATTCCCCAATGGATAAGTGGACAATGGATATTAATGAATAGTTCTTCAGCACTTAGCAAGTGCTTGGCATATAATAGGTGTTTAATAAATGTTTATTAACTGATTCAAAAGATTAATTCCAAGTTGTTAGCAACCACATGAAAAGACTGCTCCAAATCCCTAATGATAACTCACATCCAACAAACTGGAAAAAATGAAAAAAGACTAGAACAGAAAATGTTGGAGAGGTTGTGGAAGGACAGGCACACTAATACATTGTTTGTGGAACTGTGAATTGATTTAGTCAAGATACTCATCTATAAAAAAGGCAACTTCTCTTCTTTGTATAATAACCACACTTGAAACTAGAAATGTTATTTTCTGATTTAGGTTAAAGTTCTGGAAAACAATTTGGAATTATGCTAAGAATATGACTAAAATGTCCATATTTTTTATTTGACCAAAGATCACCAAAGTAGACAATGATAGAACCCACTAAAACTGGCCAGTTAGGCAACACAGCTCTCTCTTTCCTTTCTTCCTTCTCTTCCCTTCCTCTTTCCTTCTGTCCTTATATGTCCTTATCATACCTTTTCCTGAAGGTGATCATTGAAATCTCAAGATATCTTGGGATTACCAGCTAGATTTCTTTCTTAAGGACCATACATTAAACCCAACTCACTCTGGCTTTTGAGGATTGGCCAACAGTAGGTTCGAAGCCAATCCCCACTTGGTCACTGCTTGGACCTTGATTGGCTCAGAGTAAATGTAAATAGCAATTGTGTCTGTTTTGACCAGAAACCTTCTGTCTTCCCCTCTCAGACTGATTTTTTTTTTTTGGACTAGGTAAAAGAGGCCATTCTCTGCTTCATTTCTTACCTAGTCTTAATCATTGATTAGGTGTTGTCTCAGTCAAACTGAGACCTGTCAAAGATGTTGGCTTAAAAAGGTCAAAGTCTCCCATTGCATCCAGGGCCACCTCCAGTCATCCTGATCTATATCTTGCCACTGGACCCAGACGATTCTAGAGGAGAAAGTGAGGCTGCACAGCCCTCCTTCACTTAAATCCAATTCACTTGCATGTTTGGTTCTAAATGTTGGTCCTCTCAGAGAAGACAAACAACAATAGCCAATTATAAGAAGAAAGATCTTAAGAGACACCAAAATATTTAAGTAACCTTTCTCATGGTGGGAAGGAAGTGGAAACAAGCCCATCAAATTGATGGGGAACATTTAAATGGTGGTACACGAATGTAATGTGGTTAAAAAAATAAATCTGATAAATACAGAGAGGTTGAGAAGACTTACACAGACCAAGTAAAGTAAACAGAACCAGGAAAGCTACATACACAATGACTATGACCAAAACAGAAAGAACAAAACTGAAATGGAATGATGTAAAGTTACAGCAACTAAACTTGGCCTCAAAGAACAGATATGAGACGGCACGATCTCCCTCCCCTTTTTCTTGTAGGTAAAGGACTACAGGTGTGGAACACTACATCTGTCAGACTTGGCTGATATACTGGTTAACTCTGCTCAATGTTTTCTTCTTTTTAGTCTTTCCCATAAGGCATGGTTATCTGGGAGGGGAGGAATATATTGGAAAATGTAGGAGACATAAAAAGAGACAAACGGCAATAAAAAAAAATTTAAGGCACAAAAATGTACAATAAATATTTTTACCCAAAATGATGAAAATATTTTAGCACTTTAAAAGGGTACTGGTGAAAACTTATTATGGTACCTAACCCTAAGTTTCTGTACAGCAAGGAAATGGAGCTCAAGCCTTGGCAGATTTCACTAAGATGGAAATATTTCAAACATAGCCAGTGGCAGACTGCACTGACATCATCCAATGTCAGACTAGCTAAATCTGGAGAGGCTCAATACCAGAATGGATTTTTTTTTTTTTTGGTCAATGAAACTCATGAAATCATCTAATACCTTAATTTACCCTGTATATGAAGTGGTTTGAATGTTAACTCCATCTTTAGAATGTGAACTCCTCAAGGGTAGGCTGGTTTTGCCCTTTCTTGTATCCCCTGTGCTTAGCACAGGGCCCGGCACATAATAAGTGTTCAATAAATGTTTGCTGACTTAAAAATGAGTAGAAACGTTACAATCAATGTTGGAAAAGAAGAAACCATATCAACAAACCTTTTGAAATAAATAGAATTTAAAAGAGGAAATTTCAGTTATCTAGAAACTTCACTTATTAGGTACCTTTATATTACACCACACTCTAATAAGGATGAATAAATGGATATGTCTACACGCAAATTCATGCATAACCTACAATATGAATTCGTAAAATATCTAGAAATTAAATTTGAACACTCGTTCTATTTACTACCTATATAACCTTAGGCAAGTCACTTAACTTCTCAGGGTCTCAGTTTTGTCACCTGTAAAATGAGGGAGGCTAGATAATCTCTGAGGCTTCTTCCAGCTTTAAATTCTGTGACCTTCAGGTGCAAGATTCTACAGAAATGTAAGAAGATACTGTTCCAACTTAAATAAACTGCTGGTGAGTACAGAAGGCTAATGACATGATACAACACCACTGCTGAATCAGGTGTGTAATATAAAAAGGGATATCATGACCCATTTACAACTTTTTAAATTCTGCTTTAAAGGCAAAAAAAAGTAACTGTTGCCAATGGTAGGGGAAGAGAAAGTCTTCTAACAGATTTGAGAGTGAATGGAAAGAAAGAGGAAATGACCTTCCAGTTTTGTCAAAGAAAGATAAATCTAAAGATTCTTATAGGAGAAACTTTTTCCTGGAGAAACCAAGAACTAAAAGAATGTTAAATAATATCAATTAAGATGGCCAACACCTACAGTTTCAGCTCACTCAGCCTCAAAACCTTGGAGTCTTCTGCTCCACATCTCCACCATTCAATTAGTTGCCAAATCCTAACAGTGACAATCCTCTCCACTACTCACCAACACCATTCCAGCCCTGATCCTTAGATTATCATGATAGCCTCCTATCATTTCCCTTCTCCCTGTCTTCTCCTCTTGCATCCATTCTGCACACAGGTGCCAAAGTAATACTTATAATTTTACAAATTTGATCACATCATTTCCCTGACCAAAAACCTGCAGTGATTGCTACTGTCTTTTTTCTAGCAATTAAGGCTCTTAGCAGTCAGCACCCTACTTTTCCAGCTCTATTTCAAATTATTCCCATTTATGTACTCTCTATTCTAGCCAAATTGAACTAAAAGCCATCTGCTTTCCTTATATTGTCTCCAGCCATTACATATTTGCTCATGACATCCCCTATGTCTGAAATGGAATTCCTACACATTGCCAGCTGTCAGATCCTCCCCTTCTTTAAGTCACAACTTAGAGGTCATTTCTTTGGTAAAATCTTCTCTGGGAATTCCTGGAAGAATTGTTTCTTCCCTCTCTCAAGTTCCTTAAGTTTCTCTACCTGAACCCTTCTATGCATCTTGTTTTAATTGTTTTCTTGTTCCAACGTGTGCTATAATTAAACTTATTTAATATAATTATTAAATTTACAAGTTCCTTGAGGACAGAAACTGTATCATCTGACAAATATCATCAGTGCTTAGTAAACACTCCTTCAATCAAAAAAGAGGTTTTGGCACAGATATATCCTGTTCACATCTATATACAAGGGCTACAAAGTGTAGAGCACTGTGGTAAGAACAGTGAACTTAAAAGCTCTGCCTCTAATATAAGGTACATGACAGGAAGATAAGCCCCAGTTTCTTCTCTGGTGAAATGAAGATAATACTTGCACCACTGAGCTGACAAGGTGGTTGTAAGATGTGAGCATATGTAAATGGCTACCCTGAGTAACTGTAATGATGAAAGACTGGAAACAGAAAAAGAAAAAAATAATTTATGAAAATGTTTCTTACACTTCCAATATGTTTATTTGGGTAGGTGCTCCACAATGTAAAACACCAGCAAATTGTCAGGAAAGGAAGAAATCCTTTTGGTGAGTTTACTGAATGAACTCATCTCCTCTGGAAATACAAGTAGAAGATACTCATGGGGGGAAGGGAGGAGGGAAGAAAGGAAATAAACCCCAAGACTATGTAATTCCATCTTCTATTCATCATCAGATCTTCTCCAAATACTACATGCCCCTAATAGATTACATCTGTCATTCTGGTTGAGAACTTTACAAAATTACAAACCTTCAAAGCTAATGGAAGTTATCAAGGACAGGTACGGCTAGGAAACAGCCAGTCAGAAAGTTACAGCAAAGGGTCATACATGTAAGGGAAAGGGCAGTGGGCAGGGGAAAGTTCTATGAACATTTTTTAAAAAAATATTTTGATGAGAGTGTTTCAACGTAATTAGTGGTTCTTTTTTAAAATGTTATTCTGAGAAGGGGGGATCTATGCCTTCACCAGATTGCCAAAGCAGACTATGACACAAAAATAGGTGAGAACGCCTAAGTCAGAGTAAGAAAAAGAGATGAACAGTTCAAGTGTTAATTAGACTAGCATTCATGAAGGCCTCTAGTTCCCTGGATGGATTCTTGATGAAAAGATACAGACAAGAATTATCATGTGGAACAAAAAGGCATGAATGCTTTGCAATCTGCAGAGAGACATGAAATTTAACATTGGTTAAATCACAAATCCATGAATACCATTTGTAAGCAGGAACAAAGAGATTTCAAAGTAGTTGTATAAAATGTCTTCCTAAAAGGAGAACTTGAGCACTTTAAACATCTACACCACTAAGCATACATCTCCTAATCTCACTAACATTAATATGTTTGTTCCAGAAATCGTTTTTAACAAGAAGAATTAATGTTAGTTCCTAGAAAGGCAGTTTATGGAGCTGGAAAGGGACCTTAGAGAGGTCATCCAGTCCAACTTCCTTTATTTTACAGATAAGGAAACTTGAGACCCAAAGAGAGGAATTGATCTGAGCCACATTCTCCTCACTTATAGACCAAGGCCCTTTTCCATTCCTCGAGGCTTGCCTCTCCCTGTGAGAGCTAAAACACAACTTTCTGGGCACTTCTAGTTAAAACAATGGGGCTGGGGGCCAGAGTATTTTCAAGGAAAGTCATCAAGTATATGTTACTTGTATTTAACATGCCCACTGTATGTGTGGTATTATTTCCATTTACTCTTTTACGGTTATCTAAACTTTCACTTTTCCTCAGCATTAAATCAATGCTCTGCAACACACCAAGTGGGTGCTTTTTAAAATATTTGCTAGAAATTTTTAAAAGGTTTCAGCAGTTCCCAGAAAACACCTAAAACAGTTGCAATCAGTCAAACAGGAGAGCTCAGTGTAGACAATTCTACCAGAAACATGCACTAAACCAAAAAGTTCTTTAGAGCCTGTGAACCTTTTTGTTTCTCTTAAAGCTTTCAACCCACAAACATGAAATTTAAGGTGAAGGTAAAATTTATCAGATAAACTGTTGTTCTTGGAATCTTAGAGAAGGAAGGGCTTTTAGAGATTTTCAATTTAGCCAAATGAAGAAATCAAAATGTGGCTCAAAGTCACACAGTGAGGGCAGAACCTGGACCACAGGTTCAGGTCTCCTAATACCCAGGAGAAGACTTCAAAGGGAATTAGCTCAAGGATTATTACCTTCCATTTTCCTAGGGAGAAAAGTGGAGTTTACTTTCCCACATTAAGACAGCTGGAAGAGGCCAAGTCAGCACTCAGACTCAAGTGTTCTAGATCCTACAAGCTCTATGCACAGACTACAAAAAGGCAGGAGGCTGGAGAGCTACCAGGGTCACCTGGTTTTGGAATGGAGTCAAGAACTATATTTAGAGTCAGAAGACCTGAATTCAAATTCTGATGCTCTGGAGCTTATTGCCCAAGTGGCCTCAATTTCATCATATAAAAAATGCGAGGGCTGGACTAGATCTCTAAAGGTTCTAAATCTATGATATTCCATGACATCTAGGAGTCTCTTTAAAGTTGTATTACAACTCCATGAGAATATAACTTTATCTATTATTACTCTGGGATACAACTTTTGAAGCAGGGTCAGCACTCTTCTTTCAATTACTTTCTAAAATATTCAGGACACTGAGCATAAACATTATTACCCAGCCAAGTCATGGTGGTCTTCACTGTCCCATGTATCTTTGAGTAGATCAGAAAGGAAGGCACCCCTTCAAATTATACACTGTTATTGTTACAATTTAACTTTTGTCCTTCCTGAGATTGTCAGTACCTTGAGAGAGGGAATTTTTTTTTTCTTTTTATTTCCACAACATGACATAGTAGTAGAAGGAATAGTGGATTTACAATCACAGGACACATATCATGGCTCTGAAACTTACTAGCAGTGTGGCCTTCAGCAAGTGCCATCACTCTCTCTTGGCTTCAATGTTCTCGTCTGTAAAATGAGGGAAATGGAACCGATGATCTCTAAGATCCTATGATGTGACCATAGTTGAAGCCCAATAAAGGCTTGCTAAGTTGAGAAGCTAGGTGGTGCAGTGGCTAGAGCACTAGCCCTGGAGTCAGGAGGATCTGAGCACTAGCCCTGGAGTCAGGAGGATCTGAGTTCAAATCAAAGTCACTTAATCCTGACTACCTTTACAAATAAAAAGAGTAAATAATTCCTTTGTTTCTTTTGGAAACAAATCAATATCTCTTCTATGCCTGTCCCTCAGCCAGTCAAAAAGACAGCAAAACCTGTTGACTATAAAAAGACTTCCATCCCACTTAGATCTTTCTTGATTTCTGCCTCACTCAGTCATCAATCAATCCTACCCTCCCACAGCTCCACTAAATGACCAGCAGGCTGGTTACTGGTCGGGGCAGTGTGGCAGCTGCGTTAGAAATGGCACTGGACTGGGAGCTAACACAGCTTTTGAGGTCTGGCTCTGCCACTTACCAGCTAAGTGACCCCTGGTAACCCACTTCATGTCTCTGAGTCTCTGTGTTCTCACCTGCCCCGTGGGGCTGTCATGCCCTCCTACCTCACAGGGGTGCTATGAGCACCCAATGAGATAACACCTGGATGGGGTTTTGCTTTCAAAGAACGTGTGAGGGATGTACCACTAGGCTCAGTGCAAACTATTTAAACCAGAATCTCTGGAAAGGCTTTTTTTTTTAAACGTGAATTAGAGTCTAAGATGGAAAAGAGCTCTCAGACTTAGGTTTAAGCGGCAGGGGTCTAATATTTAATAATTACCTTGGACAAGTCCCTTCCTCTCCCTGTGCCTCAGTTTCCTCCACTAACGCTACGAGGAGCAGTTCCGGCCCTACCCACCTCACAGGAGAGGGCTGGGAGCGGGGGCAAAACCTCTGAACTGGGGGATCCGAGGTTCGAATGCGGACCAGGGGAAGGGGAGAGGACAGAGACCTTGGACAAGTCCCTTAGCTTCTCCGGGCCTCAGGCTCCTCCGCTGTAAAAGAAGGAGGTTGGCGGGGGGCCTAGGAGAGAGATCATGGGCTCTGGGGAAAGGGGAGAAAATGAGCCCTTGCTCAGTCCTCGGACCCCCTATCCGGGTGCGCAGACCCTCGCCCTCCGGCAGAGGCCGCGGCTTCTCCACTGCCACCGGAGGAGCCGGAGACTGAGCCGGAGCCTGGGCCGGGGCCTCCCTCCTGCCGGCCGCTCGCTCGCCTCGGGGGGCCGGCCGCGCGGGGCAGCGCAGCCGAGGCGCCCAGCCCCGCACCCAGGGCGGAGGAGGAAGGGCGTAGCGGCCTCCCCGCCCTCAGCCGCTCGGCGGCCGCCAGCGCCGCAGTCCCCACTCACCTGAACCAGCTGCCGAGCCCCCGACTGCGCTCCGCCGCCGGCTGCGCCTGCGCCCACGCCTGCGCACCTCGCCGGTCGTCCCGCCTCTTCCCTCTGCCATGGCGATGGCGCGGAGGCAGGGCCCGGCTCCGCCCCCTCGCGGTTCTCGCGGGCCTCGGCCGGAAGACCTGCGGCGCAGGCGCGGGTGACGACTGGCCCTAGAGCGGGCGGAGAGAAGGCCCGGGCTGTAGTGCGCTAGGGTGCGCTACCCTTCACCGACCGGAAGTGGGCAGCCTGCCTCTCGGTTCCGGGCTTTGCGTTTTATGCTCCGGAGAAAGGAGCCCCGGAGTGTTGCATTGTGGGAGGACTCCATGCTCTCCTCCCCCTCCTCCCCCGCCCGGTCTTTTTCCCCCAAAGAATGATCTCATTTTCTCTTATTTTGTGACGAGTTCGATCACGTGCGTCCGCTGCCGTGCGCCCTGGCGTTCTGTGCCAGCCACTTTAACTGTAACTTTGGACAGCTCACCTTCCAGGCTAAGTTAAGTTCGACTCAAAGAGCATTACCGCCTTCTCTGTAAGATGCACGTAGTGACTCAGTTACTGAGGATACACAGACAGACAGACAGACACAAACGACCAACTGCCCCTGCTCCCTAGGACCTTCTGGTCTTCAGCCTCTGAACCTCGTTTTCCTCTTTTGCAAAATGTATACTCTTAGAAATTACCAACGTTTGTGTAATTTATAATCATATGATATATTGACATACTTGGTGTTCATATATACCATATAATTTCCATTTATAACATTCGTATATAATTTATATTTGATGTATAAATGCATGTAATAAATATTTTAAGTTTATTTGTATTTATTATGTAAATGTATAGTATATTTGTATATTGTATATTAATATACTTATATAGTAAAGCTTTGAAATTTGCAAAGTACATTACATGAAATTATCCCATTTGAGCCTCACAACAACTGTTGTGTCATTAGATAATATATTATTTGCATTTTACTAATGAGAAAATTGGGTGTCCCAAAGGCTAAGTGATTTGTTCAATCTCATAAACAACATAAGAGTTCTTTAAGTTCTTACTATGTGAGCAAAGCTCGGGCTAAGTGCTGGGGACACAAAAAAAAGGAAAGAAGAGGAAACTTACCCTCAAAGAGCTTAAATTGTAACGATGAAAGACTGGACATAAAGAGAAGCAGGCAGCCTACCCCACTGGATGGTTGGGAGAAATTTCACAGAATTTTGAGTTGATAGCACCACAGAGTCCACCTAGGTCAAGAGAATCTTCTTTAAAAAACATCAACAAAGACCTTTTTTAAAAAAATTTAATATTTTATTTTTCCCAATTACACGTAAAAACAATTTTAGCATTCTTTTTTCAGATTTTGAGTTTCAAATCATCTCCCTCTCTCCCATTCCCCCACATTGAGAAGGCAAGCAATTTGACATAGGTTATACATGTGTAGTCACGAAAAGCACATTTCCATGTAAGTCATGCTGTGAAAGAAAACACAAAAAAAACCTCCAGCAACAAGAAAAAGAAAGCAAAAGCATCTTCAGTCTGCACCCGGCTTCCATCAGTTCTTGAAGACCTTTTGGTAAAGCTGAGCTATCAGCTGCTGCCTAGGTTGAGGCAACCTCTTTCATTTTAGAAAAGCTAATGATTAGGAAATTTCCCTTATTTGGAGCCTGAATCTGTATAAGGTATGATCGGTTCAGACCCCCTCACCGTCCTTGTCTTCCTCCTCTGGATCCTCTCTATCAAATCTTTTGTCCAAATCCATGATTTCACAGAGCTCCTGGTGATAAAATTCCCTGTGCAGATGGAGATCCCCAACTGTTTTGCAATTTGTTAGGGAGGCTGAGGGCACTGAGAAGTGCCTAGTGAAGATCACAGTATGTGTTCTAGGCAGGAGTTAACCCCAGGCTCATTAGTAGCTTTCTTAAATTAATTTTAACTTTTCCTTCGTAAAACTCATTGAAGGCGGGAGCTGTCTTTTTTTTTGTCCTTGATAACCCTAGTACTGGGGACACAGAGCTACTAGGCATCTAATAATGTTTGTTGCTTGTGAGTTTATAGAGCACTGATTTTAGAAAAAAATGTGGATTTGACCCAGGACTCTAATCCCTCTATAGACCTCCATTTCCCCAACTATGAAGACTTTGGACTATATGTCATCTAAGGTCTTGCCCTATGGAAATATGAAAAGTATTCGGCATTTTAAAGCAGTATTTAAATGCAGTGATATTCAGAAAAATCAACTTTTAGCACAGTCAAAGTAAATTATGAAACAATGATATTACCTCACTTTGT
Organism: Bettongia penicillata ogilbyi; assembly: GCA_023548195.1. Classification (NCBI taxonomy): domain Eukaryota; kingdom Metazoa; phylum Chordata; class Mammalia; order Diprotodontia; family Potoroidae; genus Bettongia; species Bettongia penicillata. The sequence continues at coordinate 5,484,895 of JAJHZJ010000315.1, read as the reverse complement.
ATGACACTCTGTGATTTACAAAATGCTTTCTTCACAATGGTGTTGTGAGGTAAGTAGTAGATGGTGGTAGGAGGTAGTAGGACCTAACCAAGCTGACAGGGTTATTAGGACTTCTAAAGGTAGGTCTCTTCACAGGCTTTTCCCTCTATCAAAGACAGTACTAAAATAAGTGGACTTGTCAAAAATTTCCCTGTTTCTGAAGAAGAAATGAAAACCACCCCAAGACTAGCAAGGGGTAGGCCAACTATGATTTTGTTACAGTTTCATGATGTAGTGTGGTGGAACCGTCTCAAAGAATTCAGTGTCAGACTGATGGGTTGCTTGGGTGCCTGTGCTTGGACCCCAATTCTAAAACCACATTTCTCTCCAAAATCACATTTCTCCCTAGCCTCAAAACACTATCTCAGGCAGTTTCTCCCCAGCCCAAGGACAGCCTGCCCCAGATCTCTCTTCCTGATACGGTAGCCAGCTGCACATATAAAATTTATTCGTTTGAACCAGCTGCATACGGGGTCAAAACAATGTTTACCACTCATTGACCAATCATATACATCCTAGACTTAGACATAAGTATACTCCCCTCCTTTATCTTGTCTAACAAGACATTGATGGTAACAGCTTAGGTATTTCTCAGTCAGCCCTGACTTTTAGTTGACTTAATGACATTTCAGGTCTAAAACCACACCTCCATGTAGCACCCCCTTTGGGCTGTTTCCTACTGAACTCTGGGTAAAATAGCAAAGTAGACACTAAAAGTGCATGTTCCTTTAAGAACTAACTACTCTTTAACCACTCCCTAATCTCACCCTGAATCACCTAGTTAGCATATTTGGCACACGTTTTACTATAGACTATCTTATATAAACTGACTTTGTCTCTCTAAGGTCGCAGGTTCCCTAAGAACTCTTGCCCACTGAAAAGTATAACAAATCTTTACCACCTTGACCTCAAGAATGCTTGAGTCCATGAATTTTCCAGACTACCCACACCCAGGGAACTTCAGCCTTGGGGTTCCTGTATCTTTCCAACCCTCATGAAGACCACCTGTAATCCAAGTATAGACATTTATTGAGAGTGACACCTCTCATGAAGTCAGCTAAGTTCCAAGAGGAACCAGCAACTTCAGAAAAAGAGAGAGAGATTTTTATAGGGCAAAAATGCAATTACACAGCAGAAACTATGAATATTAAAAAGGCAGGAGGATTTTGTTAAGGGATTAGGTAATGGGGAGGAGTCACAGCCACAGTGGAACTGCGCATGCAATTACCCACAATGCAGACAGACAAAACCTTTTGAGGGGTATGCATGTATGATAATGATATTATAATAAGGCTCTCTATGTCATAAAGTTCACCTAAAGGATAGCTTTTGCCATTACTGAGCAGGTGCCTACTTAGGGAAATATCCTTTCTATTGTTTTAGGGTCCACATCCCGCTTGGGCATCCTGGTGGTGCTGCTTTCTGATTGGCTGAGTATTGTGGTCCTGTCTGAGACTAGATGGATATGGTTGTGGTTGAGTGAATGGGCACATCTGCTGTTTCTGTGGGAAATATGAGGAATGGGTCTGGGGGCAGTAGCTAGCTAGAGGCAGTGACTGGGATCCCATCACATGGACAGGCTTAATGTTCCGTGAGAAGTATGAGTCCATGGAAACACCTGAGGTTCCAGTGAGCAGTGAGATATATATGAAAAAATTAGGATATTGAAAGGGTTGGGGTGTGAGTGGCTAGGTAGGTGCAGTGGGCTTGCTGTCCAGTGGGACCTATAAGGAGGTTAGGATATTGGGATTGCGGGCTATTTTATTAGAATCTCATCAATTTCATCTGAAGAGAGGGGGAAAATAATCGCAGACTTCTTGTAAAGCCAAATTAAAAGAAGTCAGCAGACATTCCTCTACTAAACAGCAAAATCAGGAATTACCAAACCCTACAATCAAGTGGCTTAACATGGATCCTCGTCAATTTCCTCAGCTATAAGATGGGAATAGTACCTTACTCTAGGTTGCTACAAGGTTCAAATCAAATGACATATGTAAATTATCATTTGGCAAGGCTCAAAACACTTTGTAAATATATTTCCCTCCATCTCTTCTCTTATATTTCTCTTCTCTATAGTCTTCATTTTACCTCTTTATGAATGTTCATTCATGTTTACTTTTTTATGTTTCTCTTAATTCCTGTGCTTACATTTCAAAATTTCTACATAGCTCTGCTCTTTTCATCAAGCATGCTTAGAAATCCTCTAATTCATTAAAGATATATTTTTTTTTCTTACCTGCTAGCATTACACTCAGTTTTGCTGGTACATTGTTCTTGAATAGTTGAAATTGTGCCCAAGCTGTGTTTTCCTTTGAGATGATGGATATTTTATAGTCATTCTCTTCCAGGTTTGTGTATTGAGCATCCCTGTCACCAGAATAGCTTTTTATGATAGTATTCTTTTTTTGTTTGCTCATTTGTCCAGTTTACTTATTGACTTCACACTTCAGAACTGGGCTCTATATTCTTCAGGGGGGATTTCTCTTGATATAGTCTAGACTTGGAACTTGATCCTGCATACACATACACACACACACACACACACACACACACACACACACACACACACACCCCTCCACTTATTCCTCTCCCATGGCCTCTCAAGAAATTTCTAGAGAAGAGTGGGTAAATATTATATTTACTCTATTTTTTCCATTTAATCTATGCCTAATTTGTCCAAAGGTAAGATTGATTGACTTACTGAGCATATGATAAGGCTCATTCTAGTGAAGAAAATATTTGTTCTGCCTCCATACTACCTAATGGAATCACCTCACTCATTTAAAATAAGTGATAAGATACCCAATTGATCAATCTCAAAAATAAGCTTTAGACTATGATTGATAAAAAGTCCTTTAAAAAGAGAGTGGTGTTGCATAGGAATCCTGTTCAGATAATCCAAGGAAAGAAAGTTGGTCACACCTCAGGGGTTGTACATGAGAAATGCTCCAGCCCAACCCTGTTACATAATACATTTAATTATATCAAAATTCCATCAAAAGCAAAGTACAAGCAATGCTTAGAGAGTTTCAGGATTTCTGCCTCTGTAAGAAGGCACATGAAATTCAGTTTTATGCTCATAGTAACAATCCAAAGTGCTTTTATGGTTCCCTGAAAGCTATTTATGAACCAAAAACCTATGGTGCATCACAACTACTCAGTGCTGATGGAGTCACATTGATTAGTGATAAGGACATGATCCTAGAGAGATGGACTGAACACGGCCATAGTGTTCTCAACAGACCATCATCAGTCAATGCTGAGGCCATTGACTGTTTACCTCAGGTTGAAGTCAATCCTTCCTTAGCTGAACTTCCAACTGAAGAAGAGGTTTTGAGGGTCATTAGGCTCCTTTCATGTGGCAAAGCACCTGGTGCTGATTCTATTCCAGCTGAGATTTACAAGGTAGGGACACCATTGCTCATACAAAAGATGACTGAAATTTTCCAGGTTATATGGCAAGAAGAAGTTATTCCCCAGGAGTTCTAGGATGCCTTCATTGTCCATCTCTATAAAGGTAAAGGGAATAGATTGTCCTGTGACAATAACAGTGGGGGTCTGTCTCTAAGTCATTGCTGGCAAAATAATGCTGGCAATAATTCAAAAGAATTATTAAGAGTCCTCCTTAATAGGCTGATCCTTCACCTGAAAGATGGTCATCTACCTGAGAGTCGGTGTAGCTTCAGAAATGGCCAAGGAACAGTCGATATGGTGTTTGCTGCCTGACAACTACAGAAGAAATGCCAGGAGCAGAGCAGAGGTCTGTACACAACGTTTGTGGATCTGACCAAGGCCTTTGACACTGTTAGTCATGAGGGCTTATGGAAAATTATGTCAAAATTTGGTTGCTTGGAGAAGTTCATCAGTATTGTATGTCAATTTCATGATGACATTTGCCTGGGTTCTGGATAGTGGAGAGTGCTCTCGTGCCTTCCCAGTCACCAATGAAGTGAAACAGGGCAATGTGCTTGCTCCCATGCTCTTTAGCATGATATTTTCAGTCATGTTGTCAGATGTTTTCAATGAGGATGAACACGGCATCCAGGTCAGTTTCTGCACTGATGGTAAATTCTTCAATTTGAAAAGGCTCCAAGCCAAGACCAAAGTGGAGGGAGCATTGGTGCATGATTTTCTGTTTGCAGATGACTGTGCACTCAACACAGCTTCCGAAGCTGAGATGCAACAAAGTAGGGATCAATTCTCTGCTACCTGTGCTAATTTTGGCCTAATAATTAACACCAAGAAAACACAGGTGCTCCATCAACCACCACCACACCATCCATACATGGAACCATTGATTACAACAAATGGAGAAGTTTTGAATGCTGTGGATAAGTCCACTTACCTTGGTAGTGTACTTTCCAGGGATGTACACATTGACAATGAGGTTGATGCACACATTGCCAGAGCTAGCTCAGTGTTTGGGAGGCCCTGAAAAAAGTATGGGAGAGAAGAGATGTTAGATTGACTACCAAACTGAAGGTCTACAGAGCTGTTGTGCTGACCTCATTGCTGTATGCCTGTGAAACATGGACAGACTACCAGCATCATGCCAGGAAACTGAATCCCTTCCATTTACACTGTCTTAGGAAGATTCTAAGGATCACCTGGCAGGATAAAGTACCAGACACTGAAGTCCTTGCTCAATTTCAACTGCCAAGCATTCAAACTATGCTTCAGAGAGTGCAACTCTGATGGCTGGCCTCGTTGTTTGAATGCAAAATGTATGCTTGCCAAAAAGACTGTTTCATGGAGAACTCGCATGGGGCAGACTGACACGCTGGTCAGAAATGATACAAGAACACTCTCAAGGTCTCTCTCAAGAACTTTGAATTTGACTGTGCAACATGGGAGACACTGGCACAGGATCTCTCAGCATGGTGTACCCTCATCAGAAAGGGTGCTGTGCTCTTTGAGTAAAGTAGAATTGAGACAGCACAAAGTGAAGGCAGGATGCGCAAATTTGGGATATCCACCCCAAATATGCACACGGATTATCTGTGCCCAAATTATGGTAGAGCATTCTGAGCTCGTATTGGTCCGGCCAGCCACAATCGGACACACTGAAATTTCACTTTATCATGGTGATGTTATTTTAGTTCTCTTTGATAACAAGGGACAACAGCCAAACAACTACATGCAATAACCCTAGGAGATATGTGTTATCTCCATTTGACAGATGAGAAAACTGAGGCTAAGAGGTTATGTGATTTGCCCAGAATCACACAGTGTGTCAATGTCTGAGGCTAGATTTGAGCTCAAGTCTTCTTGACTCCAAGCTAAATTGGCACCAGAGCAGTTGGAACAGTTTGAGTAAGCATCACCTTCCACTAAAATTCCTGAGGTGGAATTTCTAGGAGCTGGGGAAGAACAGGCCTTGGTATATGTTTTGGCCAAGCTCTCCTCTTCTCCTCACCCCTTTGGACACCTTGCCCATTATCACCATTATCATTTCCAGTACACCTTGCAAACTTTCAAGAGTCTATATGATATTGGACTTTTTGTCTTCCCATCAGTGTTCTAGAAGTATCCCTAGAGCAGCTAACACTAGTGTCTACAATGGGAGTCAAGAGCAACCTGGATGTAAATTTATTGCTCTGCAAGGATCCCAGCAAAGAAACTATATACGCTGTCTGGAGGGAACTTCATGAATGCCTCAGGAAAGAAGAAAGTGATGGGGATGGGATCTGAACACCTAAAAGGAAAACACCATGTCTTTGAAAGCAAACCAGTCCCTGAATTTTCCTATACATTTCAATAGCCCAGATCACTGGTGCCTCAGCATCTGGTCCACCTCAGCCCACCTTGATTACTTAATTAGATTACTTGCCACTACTTAATCACATCCAAATCTTCCACAGTCTTTCTGTACATAAAAGTATCAATCTCATCCTCATCAAATGCTCAGATTTTTAAAATCTGGTCTTCTTGTACTGGCATCATAAATACTGCAGACTCACTAGGATTCTGGCCTGCTTCTATTGGTGTTACAATAAACTCGCTATTTGGACTGAAAGAAGGCTTGATTGGTCAAATTCTTTTGAGGCAGACTCACCCTGTGCCCTTGCATTTTGGGCTTCCCAGAAGCCCTAGATTTCATCAAAAGGACTTCCAGCAAATAGAGGTATAAGTTAACCATTTGTCACATGTGCTCTCTAAACCTGAGAATGCTTTCTTCTGGACTATACATTTGTGTGACAATGTATAACAGACCTTTAGGGGGAGTTAATTAAATTTTACTTTTTCAGTTAATAAAAATCTTCCTTCTCACCCTACTACCCCTTTTCTTCCCATTGAGCAAGAAAAACAAAACCCTTGTTATAATTATGTTTAGCCAAGCCAAGCAAATTTGAGCATTGGCTGAATTTTTGAAAATGTGTATCTACACTCAATCTTTATCAACCTCTTTATCAACATGCTTCATCGTGGTTGTATTGAAGTTTAGGGTTTCTGGGACCCCAAAATAGCTACACATGTGTCCTACCCGAATGAATTCGACTTAAGCCTTCTTTCAGTCAAAGAAAAACAAAGTTTAGTAAAGATCTGCCATATTGGATATTATGCATTTTTGAGGAAATCTCTTGCCTCTGGTCAGCTGCTGCTCAAATATGGAACTCAGGAACTCTTATTCTATGGCATCACTGCCAAGGTTGGTAGCATCTATTTCTTAGGTTTTCAGTTTCCTGACCTGTGCTAGGATAATTTCATTTTATACACACACACACACACACACACACACACACACACACATACACACACAAATACACACACATATGTATGTATATTTATATGTATGTACATATACCTATCTGTGTCTAATGGTAGCCATCTCTAAGATGGGGGAAGAGAAGGGAAGAAAAAAGGTAAAAAAAGAAATTTACATGATAACTTTGTTGTATATTGGGAAGGAATAGTAAGTTGCACATGGTAGATTTACAGTTTCATGTGCAATCATCTTTTTTATTGTACTGTGTGGAAATGCTTGCTTTGTTCTGTGAATTAAGAATAAAATAAAATTTTAAAAAAGTAAGCAGAAAGACAGAAAGCAGTAGCCAGGGCCTCAAGGTCTAGTCTCAGGTCCATAGAAGTAAGCACACGTGTTTGCTGTGGCTTATCATTGCTGGGGGGGAGGGGCGGTGGGGCAAGGAGGGAGAGGAGGGAGAATGGTGCTCTCTCCTTCCCTCTCCTTTCACCCCATTGCTAGTTGCTAGAGAGAAAGCATGCACAGTCCAAAAGAGAGGGTGGAGTGGTTTCTACAATTTTTCTATAGATCCCAGCAAGTTAAGGTTCTTTGACAAAAGTCCACTCCTCCTGACCCTTAATCATCTTTGATGAACACTGTAGTCACAGAGGACCCTTTAGGAGCTTTCCTTTATCATCTCAACAAGGCCTGTGTCCCTCAGAAAAGAATTAGAGCACATATCTAGCTCCAAGGGAGGTCCAGCAAATCAAAGTGTTCCTCTGTTCATTCCTGTTACATTAACAAGAGAATGAACTCAATGTTTATGGGTAGAAAACCCTCTTGTTGAGAAAGACACCATGGTGTAGTTCATAGGAAACCAGCTTCAAGATCATGAAGATCTGTTTTCATGTCCTCCCCTGACTGTGTGACCCTGGACGAGTCACTTAACATTTAAGAGGCCAGCACAACATCATAAGACTATAGGTTGTGGAATAATTGTCAATCTACATGGATAGAGGAAGGTTCCTTATCTAGTTTCCTCTACTTAGTAAAATTTTAGGTGAGTACCAATGGTCTGTTGCTGTTATCACATGCTAATTAATTAAATGTCTTTGTTGTGGGAGAGGAAACCATTAATCCAGATCTATATGAAAGGGGTTATACTTAGTGCTTGAAATACAAATATGGGGGAGGGGGAAGTCTTTGTCCTCAGAGAGCTTTCAATCTATTGGGGGGTTATAACAAGTACAAAGTTTGATACTTAAGTAGAATAACAAACTACTTGAGAATAGCAGCTATTTGTTTTAGCCTTTCTACCATAGAAAGGATGAACACAAATTCATATAGACATAGTGGATGGAAGGGCCTGTTGTTTTATGGTCCATGGGGTGACAAAGAGTCAGACATAACCAAGCAACAATAACAAAAGCCCCCAGAATCCAGTCAAGTGCTTTGCACATAGTGGGTGCTTAATAAATATTTGTTTAATTGAATTAAATGGTGCAAGATAGAGCTTGATGAAAGCTGAGAAAAGATATGAAAGTAACGGTACCTCTCTCCCTCCTCAACACCCTTTGCTCTGGTTTTCTTTTTCCTTTCATTATACCCAACTTGAATCATCCACAGACATGGGCAGTATGAGGCTATGTAGCCTTAGGGGATAACTGAATTCGGTGGTCACACTAAATGTCACACTCTAAGGCTTGGGACTTTTGAATTAGAACCTGGACTCAGGTGAGTTTTCCTCCAGCTCTCTCCTCCCTAACTAGTAGCAATATTGGAAATTGGCAAAAAGAACCAGAGTAGAGGTTGGTAAGATACATGGTAGTGATTTGAATAGGGATTCTTTGGGGAGGAGAAATGGGCAACCTCTGAGAGATTACTCGACCCCTGAAATCTCTGGTCCCCATCTTGTTGAAGATGTTATTATGGGAGAAATATCTCTTTTCTGAGTTCATATGGTAGGTAACTGCTGTCAAATATACATTTGTCACGGTGCAGAAATTATGGGGGTAAAAACCTAGATTTTATTATTATCCTTAAGCATAGGATTGGTTCTCAGAGAAAATCTGAACAATCATTAGGATTCTAACAAAGTTTTGAGGTCTCTAGATTGTTCTAGTAGGACTAACAGCTCTGGTAGGAGGGTTCACCAAGCCCTTTTCAGGGCTGCTCGTGCACCTGTGTGTCTATTGGATTCACCCAACCCTCACCTCCAAAAAGTTGTAGTATGCCAGCAGTTACACTCCAGTAAACCATCTTGGCATATGGGTTAAACCAGATTGAGGGTAACCAGTGGGCCTTAAACCCATAGATAAGTTAGGGGGATGTCTGCCCTATGTGAAGACTTCCTGTGGTAGAATGGGCAGATGAGAACAATTTGTTCCAATTGCCATGAATGTGGCTGAAGCTGGAGCTGTGGAGTGCTTAGAGCTTGGTCAGACATCAAAGATGCCACCATCATCCACTGCATCCCACGCCATCACCAGTTATCTTGACTTTTGTCTTGCCACTGGGCTGGAAGACTCAGGAAGAGAGGTAGGCTGAATACTTTGTGAAACTGCCTCACTTAAAATCCAAGTCAAGATATTACCGCATGATGTCATTACTTGTCTTTGAAAACAAAGAACAAGTACAATAAAGTTTTTATAGGCAAAATTATATCAGAGTGACAGAGAAATAATTCATTTATATTTTGAAATCTTGTACATTCCTCTTAGGCCATAAAAATTGAAGAAAAGATAAATGCACAGTCCTGTACTTCTTTCAATGTCATAAAAGTTGTACAAATTTTGTTAAAAAATAGTCAATCTCATACGTCTTCTAAGAAAACAAACTTCCTCCAATAAACTCTACAGGTAAAGTAAGCTAGATTACAGATTAAACTATACTTAGAGGATTCACGAATAAGCTGAGGAGGAAGGTTTACACTGGAGTCAAAGGCAGTTGAAATTCTTCTGGCTTCTTATCTAAGACAAGGCTTTAAGCAGATTTTTGCATCCCATGGGATAGATTTTCATCAGGTGAGGGTTTATATTAAATAAAAGGTACAGAAGGAATAAAAGAGAATAAAAAATTCCCATACCAATGTGGTAGTGAGGTTTCCCTTAGTCATCTAGGAGTAAATAGCTGTGTGACAAATGTTTCTTTGTCCAATGAGACTTTTAAAGCCTGGGATGGAATGCTCTTCTCTACAAAAGCATTTAGGCATGCTACAAATACCAAAGATGGGGTGAAGAAAGTTGAGATTTCAGACCTCAAGAAGAGCTAGACTGTTGGCCACTCAGTATTTGTACTTCGTTTTTTTTCATACAGTAAAATATTGTTCAATCTATATGAGTGACAAGACTTTCTGGGTTCCACAAAGAAGGAAAGTAGATTAGAATCTCAAATGGGATCAAGCCTAAGTAAACTTGAGAAGTTATGAATTACTGTTGGGAATCTTTAAGCTAAATCTCACCTGGAGCATAATAGAGTTCTAGACCTGGAGTCAAGAAGACTCCTCTTCCTGAGTTCAAATCTGGTCTCAGACACTTACTAGGTGTGTGACCCTGAGCAAGTCACTTATTCCCAATTGCCTCCAAAAAACCCCCAGAAAAAACCCCACTGATTTCCCCAGGGAAGGGAGACTAAGAGCTGTGGGACCTATGCAACTCCAATCTGTGAATGTGCAGACTGGTTAGTTAAAGGGAAACTTAGAGGAATTCCGACAGGCGGCTGCATAAAGTAAAGGAACAGGAGCAACTTGAACTCAAGATGCCATTTGGTAGATTATGCACAAATTTCACTGAGCTGGCCATCCCTCCAGGAAGCACCTGAAGAAAACCCTCCATCTCTTGGCTTGGGATACTCTCACTAGCTGTCCCCCATGTCTGGAACCCTTTCCCTCCTCTACTCTGATTACTGACCTCTCTGGCTTCCTTTGAGTCCCAACTATGATCCCATCTTCTGCAGGAAAAATTCCCTAATATCTCTTTTTTTCTTTCTTAAAATTTATTTATTTATTTTTAGTTTGCAACATTCAGTTTCACAAGCTTTTGAGTTTTAAATTTTCTCCCCCTCCTTTCCCTCCCCAAGGTAGCATGCAATCTGATATAGGTTCTACATACATATTTATATGAAACATATTTTTACATTAGTCATGTTGTAAAGAAGAATTATAACCAAAGAAGAAACAAAACAAAATAAAAAAAGAGAGAGCAAATAGTACATTTTGATCTGCATTCAGACTTCATAATTCTTTCTCTGGATGCAGATAGCATTTTCCATCATAAGCCTTCTGAAGTTGTCTTAGAATCTTGCATTGCTGAGAAGAGCCACGTCTATCAAAGTTAGTCATCCCACAATATGGCTGTAACTGTGTACAATGTTCTCCTGGTTCTGCTCCCTTCACTCAGCATCAGTTCATATAAGTCTTTCCAGGTTTTTCTGAACTCCATCTGTTTATCATTTCTTGTAGCTCAATAGTATTACATTACATTCATATACCCCAACTTGTTCAGCCATTCCCCAATTGATGGGCATCCTCTCGATTTCCAATTCTTGGCCACCAAGAAAAGAGCTGCTATAAATATTTTTGTACATGTGGGTCTTTTTTCTATTTTTATGATTTCCCTGGGATATAGCCCTAGAAATGGTATTACTGGGTTAAAGGGTATGCGCATTTTTATAGCTCTTTGGGCATAGTTCCAAATTGCTCTCCCAAATGGTTGGATGAGTTCACAACTCCACCAACAATGTACCTAATATTTTTTAATGCCAGTACCTTCCCCTTGTTGTTTCCTATTTATCCTGAAAATAACATGTATTGTATACATTTGTTTGCATGTTATCTCATTTGATTGTGAGCTCTTTGATGATAGAGACTGTCTTTTATTTCTTTTTGTATTCCCAGTACTTAGCACAGTGGCCAGCACACAGTGGTGCTTAATAAATGTTAACTGATTGATTGTAGGCAATACTTGTCCTGCCCTTTGCTCTCTGCACTTTTTCTTCTTAATAATAATGCAAAGCACACACTGCTGTGTACAGATTTGATATTTTTTTTGTGTTCTGAACTTGTCATTTCATCTTTGTAAGGAACTCCCTTCTCTAAAGCAGATCCAGTCAAGTCAACTAGCACTTATTAAGCACCTACTATATGCCAAAGACATAGTCTTCTGAAGATACAAAGAAAAGTAAAGCTCAGCCTCTGCTCTCAAGGAATTCACAGGTCTAATGAGGAGATAACATGAAAACAACTATGTACAAATAAGATATATACAAGATAAATTGGAGATACTCAACAGAAGGAAGGCATTAAATGAGATTGAATATGATTGAGAAAGGCTTCGTACAGAAGGTGCAATTTTAACTGAGATGTGAAGGAAGCCAGGGAAGGTAAGAAGCAGAAGCAAAGGGAGAGAGAATTCCAGGCATAGGACAAGTCCAGTGAAAATACAAATCCAGACAATGCTGTGGATGAAGAACAGAATGGAGGCCAGTGTCACTAAACCTCAGAGTATGTGGAGAGGAATAAGGTGTGAGAACAGAAAGATAAGAATGGGCCAGATGATGAAACCTATTTTAAAAGTCAAATAGAGGATTTTACTTTTGATTCTGGAAATGACACAGAGTCACCAGAGTTAATTGACTAGAGGGGGCATAGTTATACTTGAGCTTTAGAAAGATGACTTTGGCAGCTGAGTGGAGGGGGGGGGATTGGAGTGAGGAAAGTTGAGGCAGGGAGACCCTAGCTATCGATGGTAATAGTTCACCTATGAGGTGGTAACAGCCTGTATCAGAGTGGGGTCAGAGGAGAGAAGGGATTCTATAGATATTAGAAAGGAAAAAAATAGACAAGACTTGGTAACAAATGGGGTGGAGGGAGAAGTTGCTGAAAAAAAAACTGAGGAGTTGAGGTGACCACTTAGGTTGTAAGCCTACGTGACTGGCAGAAGAGTGGTATTCTCTACAATAATAAGGAAGTTCAGAAGAGAGGAGGGTTTGAGAGGCAAGGGAAGGGATAATGAGTTCAGTTTTGGACATGTTTAGTGTAAGATGATCAGGGCACTTCCAGGTCCATATTCCAGCAAGGAGTTAGAGATCAGCAGCTTATATGTGTTATGATTCAGACATGTCCTACTCTTTGTGACCCTAGTTAGGGTTTTCTTGGCAGAGATATTAGACTGGTTTGCCATTTCCTTCTCCAGCTCCTTTTCACCGATGAGAAAACTGAGGCAAACAGGGTTAAATAACTCGCCCAGGGTCGCACTGCTAGAGTACAAGTGTCTGAGAGTCAAAGAGGATGTGGTCTGGGGCACTGAGAAGATGAAGGTCTGAAATCCCACAACTACTACGTGTCAGAGGCAAGACTTGAACCGAGATTTTTCTCATGCCAAGATCGGTCCTTTATTTACTATGTATCCCTGTCTTTCTCTTAAAATGTAAAGAAACTGGAGGACAGATCCATTTCACTGGGGTAGGGGGAGGATGTGTGGAGGGAAGGCTTCCTAGAGGACGGTGATGCTTGGGTATGGGCAAGGTAGGACATTATCAGAGAGCCTCGTGTGTAAAATGAAAGGGCTGTTCCTCCTCTCAGATCCTGGGATCCCCTGACACAGCAGCCCGATCCGCTCCCGGAGCAGGGAAGGAGGACGCGCAGTGGGTTTCCATGGTAACGGGCGTGCGCTTGGCACAGCTAGGCGGCCTCTAGGAAACTCTCCCACTACGAAGTGGTTTGCGTGCCGGAAGCTTGCGTCCTCCAGGATCCTAGATGGCGCCAGGCGGAAGGAAGAGGCTTGCTTCTTGTCCCTCTGTCCCCTCGCCTCTGTGGTTCCGCCGTGCTCCCAAAATTCACCGGGCGCCTGCTCTATTTCTCTAGTCCGCGGAGGAGAAGCCGGCGCAGCTTAACCCGTCGCCGGGAGCGCTATCTGCACACCGAGTTCCGCTCCAGCCCGGACCCCGCCGCCATGGCGCCCCCCACAGGTACCAGCCTTGCGCTCCCGGCCGCGGGCCTGGCTCGCCCTCTGCTCTTGGCGGAGGGCTGCTGTCCACGCTGTTCCCGCCACGCATGCCCTCCTGCGGGGGAGGAGCGGGGCGGCTTCGGGGGCCGGGACTTGGAGCCGGCTCCTGGAATATAGCCCCCCAGACCACCCCCTCTAACCCAGGGACCCCCAGCCATGGAATATAGGCACCCACACCACCCCCTTCCACTCCAAGGACCCCCCAACTAGGACCTCCTTGGAGCCCTGGGTGGAGGAAGCTCCTATCTTGGAATATAACCACCCCCTTCTACCCCAGGGACCCCCCCAGCCAGGTTCCCCTTGTAGTCTTGGATGCAGAGAGTCCCAGCCACGGAATATACCCACGTGGACCACCCTCTTCCACTCCACGGACCCCTCAGTTAGGGCCTCCTTGTAGTCCTGGGTTCAGGAAGCCCCGATCCTGTAATATAGTCCCTCAGACTCATCCCACCTCAAGGACCCCCAGCCAGAGCCCCTGGCCATGGAATATAGACCTCCACACTACCCCCTTTTACTCCAAGGACCCCCCCCCCCCCCAGCTAGGGCCTCCTTGGAGTCCTGGGTGCAGGAAGCCTGGGTCCTGGAATATAGCCACCCACACCACCCACTTCTGCTCCAGGGACCACTAGTCAGAGCCACCTTATATTCCTGGGAACAGGGAGCTAGGGAGCCTGGGCCCTGTAATACTAGGGCTGATTGCATTTACTTCCACCACCAACTCTCCCTTCTACCCCAGGGACCATTAGCTAGGGCACCATTGTAGTCAGGAGCCGTTGAGTCTGAGTCATGTTAATACTGGGGCTGCTTAGCTCTCCAGAACTCTCCTTTTACCCCAGAGACCATTAGCCAGGGTGCTAGTACTGGATGCATTGACTGGGAACCATGAAGCCTGAATCCTATGGCTGCTCACAATCCCAAATCCTTTCTATTCCAGGGACTGGCAGCCAGGCAGGAGCTCCTTGTAATCCTGGGTGCAGGGACTGAAAACTGGGGAGCCTGGGTTCTGTGACTCCACAGACAGGTGTAATAGACCAGAGCTTTAGGTTTGTTACACAGAAGGTTTGAATTCTGCCATTATTACCTGTGGGACAAATCACTTCTCTGGCCCCCAATTTCCTCATCTATAAAGTAGCGGGGAGAGACAATGTGGTCTCATGCCAAGAACATTGGATTTGGAGTCAAGAAGTCCTGGATTCAAATCCTTCAACTTTTTGAATCCAGGACTTCTTGTGATCTTTATGATCTTATATGTTACTTAACCTCTCTAGGCCCAAGTTTCCATATCTGTGGAAAGGTGGATGTCCCAGATAATCTCTTGAAATCCCTTCAAGCCTTAAAGATATGTTATGGATATGCCTCTATGTCTCTTGAGATCATTACCAGTTGCAAAGCTGGGGTGTTGTGATTCTACCAGATCTCCTCATTTTTATCTCTAATACTTCTCAAAAGATCATGGATTTAAAATTGGCAGAGACCTTATAGGTCATTCTTTCATTTTACAGATGAAGAAACAGGTTAGGTTGTGCAAGTTGGTCAGCCAGGCAACAAACATATTAAGCACTCTGTAAGTGCCATGCACTGTGCTAAGCACTTTAGAAAAAAAGAAAGGCAAAAATAACAATCCTCTCCCTCCAGGAGCTCACCTTCTTTCTAATGGGTAGCCAACATGCAAATAGCTACGTATAAGATATGTATCTTTGTCTATTTGTCTATGTTACTTATCTGATATAATTGAAAAGTAATCTTCAAGGAAAGGTGCCAGAAATTTGGAGGGCAGGGAATAGTTGAGAAAGAAGTGAGAGAATCTGTATTTGGATCCAACTCTTCCGACTATAGATTCAGAACTCTGGATCACCCAGTCTCCTCATGGAGACTGAAGTTCTATGCCCCATTTCTTTTTTCTGGGTCCTCTCAGAAGGCACTATGCTTTCTGATCCTGAGTATTAGGCATGGGTTTGGGCTCTGGAAACAGAAGCCTAGATTCTTACCTCAGCAGAGGCAGATATACCATGTCCCACCAGACAGGCAAAGAGCCTAGAGTTTCTCTTCCCACTGGCCCCTCTCCTCATCTATTTTAGATGCTAGGTCCTTTCAGAAAAAGCTGAGGTTGTATACTTTCTATTCTATATTCGAGGGACCCTAGGCACCTGGCTCCTCTCAGGGCAAACTAGAGCTTTCTGGCCATCCAGATTTCCTTCTTCCAAATGTTGGTACACTCTGGCAATTGGGAAGCCAGGTCACCCCCATGAAGCCTAGGGCTGCTTATTTCACTAGACCCACATTTCCTATTTCAGATACTAGACTTGGACTTATGAGCTAGTTCCTTGATTACCTGCACTCTCATATGAGTCTGAGACTCCGTGTCCCTTCAAACTCTTCCATTCTGCCCCAGTTTTGGAGTGCAAAAGTTGGGGCTTCTCATGATTCTGCTGGATAGCATCCTTCCATGCCTGAGTGCTGAGCTTGGGTTCAGGGACCAGGGGCTGGTGATGCAGGGCAGAATGGTGCTGAAATATAAAGGAGAAGTACAGAGCATTATGGGAGATTTGAGGAAGGAGAGATTGTTTTTGGCTGGAAAGATCAGGGAAGAGTTGGTGCCTGAGCTGAAAGAACAAGGGATCCATTCCAGGAAAGGGTGGAAAAGTGTGAGCAATATATTAGGCAAGTGAGAGAAGGCGGAAGGAGAACAGGGAGTAAAGTCCATGTTAGCTTAAATTCTGTTACGCAAGGTAAAGTTGGAATGTTAGGTTGCAGCCATATTGTCAAGGGCCTGCAATGTCCAGAGAAACAATGTATACTTTATTATCATGTTGTTAAGTCGTTTTTTTAGTCATGTCCAGGTCACCATGACCCCATTTGGCCTTTTCTTGGCAAAGGTGCTGGAATGGGGTTACCATTTCCTTCTGTCTCATTTTACAGATGAGTAACTGAGGAAAACAGTGTTAAGTGACTTGGCCAGTGTCTTACAGCTAGTGATTTGAACTCAGGAAGGTGAATCTTGCCGACTCCAGGCTCAGCACTCTATCCACTGTGCCACCTACCTACCCCAATTTCATTCTGTAGGCAACTTCAATACTGGAGGGTTTTGAATAGAGGAAGGACCTCTTGAGAGAAATTGACCAAGATTACTTGGTCAAAAGGAGAAGAGTTCCATGGGGAGAGAATGGAGATAGAGAAGCCAGTTAAAAAGGAGTGACAATAGTCCAGGTAAAGAGAACCTAAACTAGGGTCACAGCTATGAGAATGAAAGAGGAAATACAGAAGATTGAGAATCTTGGGAAGACTTCATGAAATGAGGTACAGAAAGCAGAACCAGCAGCGTACACTACAGCTATAACACTGCAAATAAAAAACAACAAACAGCTACAGAATTTGAGTTAAATACAATGTTGCTACCCTCCTATGGAAGTGAATATGAAACACATGTCCTTTTTGTCATTGTTGAACTACAAAGTGGGAAGAGATGAATACCATCAGTTACAGTTACTACTGGGAGTTTGTGATCGTCTGTTGTGTTAAAACATAACATATCCTCTTCTCCCCAACCCTCCCCGATTTTTGTAAGATGAGGGAGCATTGAGAGAAGCAATGTTATGGAAATGGAAATATCTGAACTTGGTATGTGATTAGCTGGAGAAAAAAGGACTTGGATTCAGTTGCACATTTATTTATGTCTCTGCTGAGCACTGTACTCAGTGCCAGGAAGGATGTAACAATGAGTGATAGTTTCTGCCTTCATGAAGATTGTAGTCTCACAGGAGCCCAGTAAGAGGGAGACATAAACAAGTTTAAATAAAAGTGAGAATGTAAGTGTATATGAAGAAGACAGAGTGTTATGAGATCATAGAAGGAAGAGGATACTTCTAGTTGGCTACATTTTTTCTGTTCCGTCTCTTCAGCTAGCTTAGTTTTATACTCCCTTGTATTCTCAGTGCCTAGACAGTGCTTTGAACTTGAGTCAATGTCCTATAAATGTTTGATGGTATTTGAAGCCCCTTTCTCTTAGACCCTATTTTGTGTACCCTGGGGGAAGATGATACCCAAAGAAATATAAGATTTGCTTCTTTCACTTCCATGGAAAACAGTTTGTAACTCAGTTTCCCTCCTTACAGCCTAAGGAAAGGTGAGCCTTGGGTCTTCTAAGAAGTCTACAAGCTTGTATCTGGGTGGCCATGAGGGGTGTTAGCAAGCAGGAACTACTTGATTATCCATTTCACTGATCCCCATGGCTTGTTTTCCTCTGTCTTTGTTGTGCAGGAGATGTCCTGGATAATGTGTCTCCGTGTTCTGTAACAAACTACTTACGGTGGGACTTAACAGCAGGGCAGATTGAAAATCTTACCAGTGAACTCATTGAAAAAACCAAGCGTGTGTATGATCAAGTGGGTATGCAGGAATTTGAAGACGTATCCTATGAGAGTACTCTCAAGGCATTGGCCGATGTGGAAGTGGAGTACACAGGTAAATTCCAGGCCGTGGCCCTATTTGTGATTGGCTCCTAGCAATCCAGCTCCTAGCTCCTAGCAAACCAGCTAGCATAGTTCAGAGATCCAGCTCACCAGCCCCATTAGCCAAGAGCCAGGAAACCAAAAAACAGCTTGAATTACAGACTTGCACCCAAGAACCAACTCAGTTTATAGCCTTGGAACTTGAGTCCTTTTTCGCCTCTTCAAATCTACCTATTTCAAGATGTCAGGGAATTGTTTTCTGTTTCTCTTGCTAGATCTGGCCCCTCACCCAATTAACTTAATAATATAAATGGTAATCAGGGTGTGAAAGGCACCCTGCTATTAGTTCTCCACCCATCTGTCTCTCATTAAAAAAGTGTCATTGATAGCCTTTGTTTTCGGCATCACCCTCATTTCTAGATGTGTCTGACTTCTCCTTCCCCAGATACTGACTCTTCTCTTATTAATCTGTTTGTAAATGTTCTTATTCTAGAGACTAATGATAACCCTTAAAACCAAGGTGAAGAATCTTGTAAGAACATCTGCCAGCTTTGGTGGAATCATGCAGTCCTGGGGCTGAAAAGGACTGCAGAGCTTGTTGAATTCAGCCACTACTTAAAGCAAGAATTCCTCTGGCCAAGTAGAAGAGGTGGCATATTATCCTGGAACTATGGCTGGACGTAGAATGAGAAGGCTCAGATCTGAATTCTAGCTTTCCTGCTTTCTATCTGTGTTGTGACCATTGGCAAATCTCTAAGTGTCCTTATATGTAAAATGAAGGGGTTGAACCAGATGATTTCCAGCAGTAAATTCCACTAGTCCATTAACCATTTAGCTTTTGCCTGAATGTCCTGTATTTTCCAGAACTTTCTTAGTCCATGTCCTGGAGATGTCACCACAGTAGTCATGTGACATATCAGTAGTCACATGATATGTCAGGAGTGGCTGGGCCAGCTTCCTGAGGAGGCTCAAGGTTTTAGAGCAGATCTGCTTTCATAGCAGGTGCTTCCCCACTGGGGTCTCTTGTGCTAATGAAATCAGAGATCTCTCCCACACCCCCATAGTTTTTATTTTCTTCTGGCTACCTGGCATTTTCCTGCCTATACCCCCATGCCCCACCCCTAGTTGAATGTGCACTCTTTGAAGGCAGGGGCAGTGCAAGGTGTAAAATAGATGCTTACTGGGTTGAATGAATGCCTTCCTCACCTGCTCCTGGGCAGGCTGCTCCATTTTGAGATAGCCCAAGTTGCCAGGATGTTTTTCTTCTTGTGAGCAGAAATATGCTTTCCTTTTATTTGTCTCAATGTTCTTAAGCAGAGAATCTGAGTTTTTGCTGATGTTGGGACATTTCATAGAATCTCAGATTTGGAAGGAAGCATAGGCCAACCCATACCCTGAAAAACAATCCCCTCCCTGACCTACTTGCTAAGTGACCCCTTGACTTGGCTCTGGTGCTGCCCTTTGGGGAGGTCCCAGGGAGGATGACGGTGAGTTGGGAAGACCCTTGGATTCTGGGTCAGGAAGCAAGGGGTTAGCCCCAGTTCTCCTGCCCATCTGCTACAGGACTTTCTGGTTTTCTCATCTGTAAAATGAGACCAGGCCTGTCTGCCTCAGGGCTGGGAGGATCAGGTGAGGCTCTCAACATTATTCTGTGACTCACTGAGGAGGGTTTAAAATCAGTGTTTCTTGCTTGACCACTTGCCCAACCTGACATACTTTCCCCTGCTTGACCTTTTTTTCAGTTCAGAGAAACATTCTGGATTTCCCCCAGCATGTCTCCCCCTCCAAAGATATCCGAACGGCCAGTACTGAGGCTGACAAAAAGCTCTCTGAGTTTGATGTGGAGATGAGCATGAGACAGGATGTGTACCAGAGGATTGTCTGGATGCAGGTGAGTACCAGAGGAGGGGGTGCTCTTTGTAGTTTTACTGTGGCCTTAGGTTTTAGACCAGTCACTTCCCCTTTAGCTCTTCGTCTGCTGAAACCATCTAACCCTTCTGGAAACAAAGAGCAACCCAGAAGCAAAGCTGACCGAAAGCACCAACTGTACTGGACGGCCTGGAACACACTTTGTATCCATAATCAGGAAAGACGTGCTTCCGTGCTCTCAGAACCTAACTGCTTTCTTAAGGTTATTAATAGCGTTAGCTTGGGTTCTGCTTTCCTTGCTGTGCATCACTTCCTGTAAGACTTGCCAGGTTTCTCTCAATTGCTCATATGTAGTGCAATACTAGTCCATTTCATTCCTTAGCCTTGATTTATTTTCAGCCATTCACCCAGGGAAGAGAACTGCTCATTGGCCCATTCAGAAAGGGTACAGCTGGCATACAACCGTACTGTGATAACATTTCCCTTTGGCTTAAAAAAAACACCAATTATTCTGCACTTAAACACCAAATAAAATAGGTGTATCCATATATCTAGTAGCGTGGGAGAAGAGGATTGTAAAGTATATAATAAATTTAACACATAACTTTAAAAGCTGTCCTGCTTGTCTAACTGTGACTCCCTTTGCTATCTGTTCTTTTCTATGCATTAAAAATAATGCTGCAATTACCCTTCTCTCACTTATTTCTTAAATGGCATTACCGTGTCCACTGCTCCCTTTTGATCTGTCCTTCTCCCAAAAAACCTTTGTACCAAATGTGCAAAGTCAAGCAAAGTAAACTCCTGCATTGGCTGTGTCTGAAAACCTCTGCCCTGTTCTGCCTTTTGAATCTATTTTGCCATGGGTGAAAAGGAAGGCATATTTCATCAGACATCCTCTGGTGAAGTGGGTGGTCATCATATTGATCTGAGTTCTTACATCATTCAAGATTCTTTTGTTTACAATCTTGTTTTTGCATAAACTGTTCTTCAGTAGTTTGCATAAGTCTTCCCAGATTTCCCTGAAACTCTCCTTTTTGTTCTTTTTTACTGCGTGATAATATTCCATTCATAGAATTATCATTTGTTCACCTATTCCCTGGGGTAGGAAAATGCTAACTGGTCCATTCAGAAAGTCCACGAGACCACAGCTGACATAGGAACTTCATGGAAGAATAAACATTTCCCCTTCAAAATCTGCCCTTCCCATCACCATAAAGTCAGTCACAGCAAATGTGTTTGCTGATGGGGGAAATAGGGAGGAGCAGCTTTTGAGCTGATTGAGCAACCAGCAGAAATCGGCTCCCCAGCCTCCAGGATGGATCAGATGCATTTATGTGGGTGAAGTATTCTACTTAGAACAGCCCCAGCAGGAAGGCCATAGAAGGCCGTGGACACTTTATGAGCCCCTTGGGTAGCTCAGACCGGGCCTTGCCCCTTGCTTCGTGGTCCCACAGGGGTGGAGGAGCTGTGCTCAGCTAGCCAGCCCTCCAGCTCGTCCGCTGCACCACACATCTGTGCTTTTCAGAATTACTGTCATGTGAGCAGTTGTGGGCAGCAGTGCTGATTAGCCACGTTTTGCGGATGGAGAGAGATGCAGGGAGGTGGTAACATCCATTACTGGACTCCTCATTCCTTTCTCACATTCCACTTTCATCCATTATTTTGTTTGATCTCTGTAATAGCCCTTTGAGGTAGGTACAGTTATGCCCATCTTATGAGGAAACTAAGGCTGACTTAGGTTTCAGGGGGATATGTACCTCGTAAATATCTGAGGCAAGATTTGAACTCAGGTCTTCTGATGCCAAGGTGAGTGCTTTGGCCACAGCACCATGAGGGGAATGGGCCTTCTACTGCCCTACCTTCCTTTGTGAGACCTGCTCTGGAAGATTGTGCCCACTTCTCAACCATTATGGAGAGTAAAGAAATTATTGGGTGACTTGCACCGAGTATGTGATGTTTCTATTACTGCCACAGTTTAATGGCTGTGACTGGTGTCCCCATTGTGGGCTGAGCTTCTTCCTGGAAGAGAAAGGTGAAGGGACTGGAACAACACATCTCTAGTGCAGGTTGTTAGGGAGGATGAAGGGTCCTAAAGGATCATGAAGTGTCAGTGGAGAGGGAAGACTTGATCCTTGCCAAGATGTTAGCAAATAGAACAGGGTTTCATTGAGAAGAACAAGGAGGAAAATATCTTAAAAAAGAGGTTTGATACTCTCCCCTTTGCTAAAGGAGAAGGCTCTGGATGCTCTGAGAGGAACAAGCTGCTAGTCTTCCCCAGAAAGTATCAGCTAGAAGGAAAGCCTCCTGGAACGGGCAGAGTGGTTCGTGATTCCCTGCTTAGTAGTACAGAGGCAGCTCGTCGCCAGTCTGACTGCTGGAGAGGTCTGTTGTATTCCTGCAGTGTGTATTCAAAGCTCAATAGGACCTCTCCGAACTCAAAATGGATTTCCCTCACTTCTGGTCATTTAAATGGTCACAAATGACTCCCAGAAGAAATCTAAATAGATTGCCAATGACTACAAAATACTTGGGCAAGAAACTGAAGACCATAAGGATGCAAGCTGTGTTTTCTTCATTTTTGCCTGCTGAACGCAAGGGATACTAGAAACTTAATTTGAAAAGTGAATAGGTCCTTAAGAAGCCATCACCTAAGAATGGGATTTGGCTTTCTGGATCCTGGCTTAAAATATCAGGTGTTGACCTGAAAATTTGATTAAAGAAAAGGCAACAGGCTAAATGCAGACATTTTATTATTTAATTCCCTTGTAAATTAACAGTAAGTAGATCTACGGGGCCAGGATCATACCTGTCCCTGCTCAGTACAGGAATAATCAGACTTAAATACATTTTAGGACAATCCAAGGTTGTGTATCTGTCCTTCAGATTTATGGTCTCCATGACTGATTAACTAGACCATTAGAAAGGAATTTCTTAATTACACAGGTTATAAAAACAATAAGATAACAGAATTTGACAAAGTGTCGATTGAAATTACGACCCAAGATGTCTGTGTTTTCTCTACCATTAACATGCCATAACCTAGTAGTATATGTCCACAAAATATTAAGATATGGAAAACGTCCCATTATTCAGAAAAAGTGTCTTAAGTTAAAGGTCTCTTAAGAAGTGCTGTCAGCCCTGGCTTTGTTGACGTAGAAGAGGCATTCTCTGAGATTACTTCAGAGAAAAGAGATTATTAGGTCCAGGCTTAATTCAAGCTCTGGCCCTTAAAGTCTAAAATTTACGTTAAATATTATCACAGGTTAATAGACCACTGAATAGATATGGAATATACCAATTGAAGATTGGTGAGTTCTCAAAAGAAGAATTAAAAACTATTACTTGTTGTAGGAATCACCAACAAGGGAAATGCAAATCAAATTAACCCTAAATTTTAATCTCAAACCCAGAAAATTGGCAAAGATAACAAAAGATGGGCATAGTCAGTAGTGGAGCTGGGGATTAGTACAACTGTCCTGGAAAGCAATTTGGAATTACAGAAATAAAGAAGTGGTTAAAATGTCAATACTCTTTAACCTAGAAATTCCATTGTGAGGCCTATTTCCCAAGGATGTCATCACCAAATATTTATAGTAGCACTTTCTGTGACTGAATAGCTAGAAAGAAAGTTGATGCCTGTCAGCTTGGAAATAGCCAACCAAAAGTGAATGTATTGGAATATTACTGAGCTATAAAATAACTATGATGAATTCAGAGTACTATGGAGAGCCTGAATGTGAAGTGATGCTAAGTGAAGTAAGCAGAGCCAAAAGAACTCTATGCAGTGACTACAGCAATTTAAATAGAACACGCACTAAATAGCTGGAAAATAATGTGGCAAAATTATCAAGAGATATGCCTTTCTATTGTATTCCTGGGACATACATTCAAAAAGTAACCAGACCTCTTGGGACTTAAAAAATGCATTAATACTCCCTTCTGGTGATTGTATTAAAAAGATGTACACCTCTGCCCTCCCCGCTGCCACTACCAATTTTTTGCTCATGAGTATAGAACATTACATATGTTATCATATTTGGGGAAATGTATCGATTAGTTCTGTTGGTTTTTTCTTTTAAAAAAATGCTTTGTTGTAAACAATGGCTGCCTTTCTGGGAGGTGTTGAAGGAGAGGGATACAGAAGAAAAAAATAGGCAATGTGAAAACAAAAGATATCTATAAATTTTATTTAAAAAAAATAATGTATTTCTTAGATTTGTTGCACATCTAATTTAAAAAGCTTTAAACTATAAAGGATAGGGGAAGAAGACAGACTGCCTGTGTATATCCCCCAAGTTAGATACTGTAGAGAGAAGCCACAAAGAAGGTTGAAGAATTAATATTTGGTACACTCATAAGTGCACAAGAAACAAAACCCAAGAAAAGGACCAGTCATAGAACTGGTACCTTGAGTGTCTATGCACAAATGCCCAAAGAGGAACTAGACTGGGATATGCTGCAAGGGAACAAATTTAACTACCTAGTTAACACTGAGATTTGGTGGGGCTCAGTTGTGGCTAGACTATGGCTCTAAAGAAATAGAATAGATAAATGGTGGTAGGAGCATTGTTTGCTAAAAAATGTATCTTCATTGGAGGAAATCTAGGAACCAATGGGACAAAGCGTTATAGAAAGTATTTGAGGCAGAAATAGAAGTGATTTTGTTATTTGGAGTATACTGCAGATCACCTGGGCAGGAGGAAATAGATGAGGAGTTTGAGAAACAGGTAAGAAGTCTGGCAGAGGTGTGATATAACAGTGCTAGAGGACATCACTTCTCAAGACTCCTGTTGGAGGTCTCCATCAAAAGCAGAGTGATTATTAACTGCTTGACCTGCTGTAGTCAAAATTTCATCTTTCAAAGGACAGATGAACTAAAAGGGGGAGTTCTGGGTCTGATTATTGCTAATGAAGGCACTGGTTTTGGGTGGGGGAATGATGGAACCCTTCTGATTCCTAAGTGACCTAGAGTTTGTGAGACAGTAGAAGAAATCTAGGTATAGTCTGACATGTATCCTAGATTTCAGGAGAGCAAAGAATTTGGGCAAAAGATCGGTAAGGTCCCATGGACTAAAACACTTGAGAGAACAGCCTCAGGGGATAGGAGATACACAAGAAGGAAATTCTGAAGCTATAGAGGGAAATAATTGCTATGAGGAGGACAAATAGGATTTGTCAGAAAAGACCAATGTGTATTCACAAGGGAACTCGCCAATCAGGCAGATGGAAGATGGAATCAGAGGCAAGTAACAGGATAGGAATATGTGTGGTTGAGTCCTATAAAGATGTTGAGGAAGGATAAAGTTCAGACTGAATTGAGAGTGACAGAGGTACCTCAGGGGAAAAATAGGTTTGGTTTGGTTTTGCTATATTGGAAGACAGAAGAGGCCCAAAGGAGAGAAGCCTTTGCTTCAGTTAGATAGGATGACGGTAGCTGACGACTATCAGAGAGTTGATACCCAAGCTAAATAATCTTAAGAGAGTCCCTGGCTACCCTTGATAAATCCAAGTCACCTGGCTGAAATGAACTATGTCCTCACATCCTGAAAGAACTGGAAGATGTGATAGCTGAGCTTTCAGTGTTGCTTGAAAGATCACAAAAAGCTGGGAGTATTGGCAAATGCCTATTATAATCCCTGCTACTGTAAGGAAGACTGAGACTGGTGGATTACTTGAGCTTAGAAGTTCTCAGTTGCCATAAGTCTAGAGCTAATCAAATGTCTGTATTAAGTCTGGTACCAGTATGATAAACTCCCAGGAGCAGGGGGCACTAGGCTGTGAAGGGTAAACCAACCTACTTTGGAAACAATAGATCCAAACTTCTGTGCTGATCAACAGTGGCATTCAGCCTTCCCCTGAATGCTGCAGTTCCAGGTTGGACAAGATAGGGAAATCTGGTCTCAAGGAGGGAAAAAAAGAGAGATCCTCATGGAATAAGACCCCACAAGATTGGAGAAGGGCAATTGTATTCCTTATTTTCATAAAGAAGAATGTACATGCTCTGAACTTGACTTGCATTCTGGGAAAGATTCTAGGCATATTATTAAAAAGATGGTTGGCAAACATAGTAATCAAGAGAGGCAGCATGACTTCATCAAGAATAGGGTCATTGGACAGGGGTGGAGCCAAGATGGCGGAGTAGAAAGACTCATGTATGCTAGCTCCGAACCCACAGCCCATATATTTCCTGCGAGAAGAACTCCCCACAAATTCTGGAGTACTGCAAGCCACACACCAATGCAGTGGAAGAGATTTCCGTTCCAGAGAGCCCTGGAGAGCCGTCCCCAGGGGTCCGTCGTGCCCCGGAAAGCGGAGTCCACCCCTGTGCTGCCCTGGCTGCGTGGCCCCAGAGGAACAGGTCCGAGCAGGCTTCAGGAACAGAATCTCCAGTGGCCGGGAAGGTCCCTCCGCCCACAGACGCTACAAGTCAGTGAGAGAGACGTCTGGGCTGGCCGAGAGGGGAGCAGGGTGTCTCCGTGACTTGGGCCTCCTCGGGAGGCAGCAGCTGAGGGAGTAGCAGAGGCAGTGGCAGAGGCAGCAGCGGCCCGGGACTCCCCAAGCAACAGACAGAAGTTCAGGACCGTTAACAAAAGTCTCTGCATAAACCCCCTGAGGGAACTGAGCCTGGGAGGCGGCCCTGCCCCCACCCCAGCACCAGAATTTAAGCTCACATTGAATAGCAGCCATGCCTGCTGCGGAAAGCCCATTTGAATCTCAGACCCCAAGCACTAGCTGGGCGGATCTAGGCGGGGGTGGACAGGAATCTCAGAAGTCAAGTAACTGGCTGAGAAAATGCCCAGAAAAGGGAAGAAAAATAAGACTATAGAAAGCTACTTTGAGGGGGTACAGATGTTCCCGCCTTTCAATTCTGATGACAAGGAACTGTTCTTACCATCAGGGAAAGACGTGGAGGTCGGGGCCTCCCAGGTGGATGTCCGGTGGCCTCAGGCCATGGAAGACCTCAGAAAGGATTTTGAAAATCAAGTTAGACAAGTGGAGGAAAAACTGGGAAGAGAAATGAGAGAGATGCAAGAAAAGCATGAAAAATGGGTCAATACCTTGGTAAAGGAGACCCAAAAAAATGCTGAAGAAAATAATACCTTGAAAAATAGGCTCACTCAATTGGCAAAAGAGGTTCAAAAAGCCAATGAGGAGAAGAATGCTTTCAAAAGCAGAATTAGCCAAATGGAAAAAGAGGTTCAAAAGCTCACTGAAGATAATAGTTCTCTCAAAATTAGAATGGAACAGATGGAGTCTAATGACTTTCTGAGAAACCAAGAAATCACCAAACAAAACCAAAAGAAGGAAAAAATGGAAGAGAATGTGAAATATCTCATTGGAAAAACAACTGACCTGGAAAATAGATCCAGGAGAGACAATTTAAAAATTATGGGACTACCTGAAAGTCATGATCAAAAAAAGAGCCTAGACGTCATCTTTCATGAAATTATCAAGGAAAACTGCCCTGATATTCTACAACCAGAGGGCAAAATAAGTATTGAAAGAATCCATCGATCACCGTCTCAAAGAGATCCAAAAAGAGAAACTCCTAGGAACATTGTGGCCAAATTCCAGAATTCCCAGGTCAAGGAGAAAATACTGCAAGCAGCTAGAAAAAACAGTTCCAGTATTGTGAAAATACAATCAGGATAACTCAAGATCTAGCAGCTTCTACATTAAGGGATCGAAGGGCATGGAATAGGATATTCCAGAAGTCAAAGGAACTAGGACTCAAACCAAGAATCACCTACCCAGCTAAACTGAGTATAATACTTCAGGGGAAAATATGGTCTTTCAATGAAACAGAGGACTTTCAAGCATTCTTGATGAAAAGACCAGAGCTGAAAAGAAAATTTGACTTTCAAACACAAGAATGAGAAGAAGCATGAAAAAGTAAACAGCAAAGAGAAGTCTTAAGGGACTTACCAGAAGTGAACTGTTTACATTCCTACATGGAAAGACAATATTTGTAACTCTTAAAATTTTTCAGTATCTGGGTAGTTGGTGGACCACACACATACACACACACACACGTACACACATGCATGCACACACAGAGACAGAGCACAGAGTGAATTGAATAGGATGGGACCATATCTTAAAGAAATTAAGGTAAATGGTGAGAGAGAAATGTAGTGGGAGGAGAGAGGGTGAAATGGAATGGGGTAAATTATATCTCATTCAAGAGGCAAGCAGGAGACTTTTTAGTGGAGGGAAAAAGAGGAGAGCTGAGAAAAAAACAAGAAGTTTACCCTCATCACATTCGACTAAAGGAAGGAATAAAATGCACACTCATTTTGGTATGAAAACCTATCTTATAATACAGGAAAATGGGGGAGAAGGAGATAAGCAAGGGTGGGGTGGGTACGATGGTAGGGAGGGCAATGGGAGGAGGGAGATTTGAAGTCAGCACTCTTGGGGAGGGACAGGATCAAAAGACAGAATAGAAACAATGGGGGGCAGGATAGGATGGAGGGAAATACAGTTAGTCTTACACAACACGACTATTATAGAAGTCATTTGCAAAACTACACAGATAGGGCCTATATTGAATTGCTTGCCTTCCCAAAGGGAATGGGTGGGGAGGGAGGGATGGGGAGAATTTGGAACTCAAAGTTTTAGGAACAATTGTTTAATATTGTTGTTGCTACTAGGAAATAAGAAATACAGTTAATGGGGAATAGAAAGTCATCTGGCCCTATATGACAAAAGAGAAGATGGGGACAAGAGAAGGGAGGGATGATAGAAGAGAGGGCAGATTGGTGATAGGGAAAATTAGAATGCTCAGTGTATTGGGGTGGGGGGAGGGGATAAAAGGGGAGAAAATTTGGAACCCAAAATTTTGTGAAAATGAATGTAAAAAGTTAAATAAATAAATTTTTATTTAAAAAAAAAAGAATAGGGTCATCCCAGAGTCTGGGATGGGGTGGGGAATCCCCTTAGTAAAAGGATTTGTTCTGTGAAGTTTAGATTCTTTCAAAGGGCCACACTTGAGGACCTAGAGGGCCACATGTGACCTCAAGGTCTGTTCCAGATTAATCTCATTTCCTTTTTTAATTGCTAGAATTACTAAGTA
Organism: Bettongia penicillata ogilbyi; assembly: GCA_023548195.1. NCBI lineage: Eukaryota > Metazoa > Chordata > Mammalia > Diprotodontia > Potoroidae > Bettongia > Bettongia penicillata. Next base: position 5,455,777 of record JAJHZJ010000315.1, on the reverse strand, counting down.
GAAGAGAAGAATGCCGTAGACATTACCTATGTTTCAACAAAGCTTTTAATAAAAGCATCTCATACTATGTGGTGAAGATGGAGAGAGATGGATTAAACAGTGACATAATTAGATGATTTGGAACTCTTTGGATGGCTAAACTCAAAGAGTAATTGTCAGAAGGGTGAGAGATCTCCATTGGAGTGTCCCAGAGATCTGTGCTTGGCCCTGTGCTATTTAACGTTTTTTATCAATGACTTGGATAAAAGTGTAGGTGCCTGCTCTTTGCAGTTTTGGGCAACACAGAGAAATACCTAACAGAGCAAATGACAAAATCAGGATCCCAGAGGACTTTGACGGGCCGGTGCATTAGGCTGGATCTACTAGGATGAAATTCAATGGGAATAAATGTTAAGTCTTTCACTTAGGTACAGAAAATCAACTTCAGAAGTATAAAATGGGAAAGGCATGAATAAGCAGTTCTGAAAAAGATCTGGAAGTTTTAGTGGACCAAAATTTCAAGAGTCAGTAGTGCCATGTGGGAGCCAAAAAAATTAATTCTTTCATGGACTTCAGTAAGAAAGTTCCTTTGGTAGATACTATAGTGAAGCACTCACTGTACTCAGCTGTTGTCAGACCTCATCAGAAATATTGTGTTCAGTTTTAGGCACCATGGTTTAAGAGGGACATTAATCAGATGGGAAGTGTCCTGAGGATTACCAGCAGGATGAGAAAGGGCCTTAGTTTGTGGCGCATGAGGATTGGTTGAATGAACTGGACGTGTTTATCTTGAAGAAAAGAAGACTTGGGGGCAGCATAGCTGACCTGTGATATTTGAGGGGCTGTTGTGTGGGGAAAGGGTTAGTTTTGTTCTCTTGGCCCTAGAGAGAAGAACCAGTGACAATGGGGAGAAGTTGCAAAGAGCCAAATTTAGGCTTCCTTTTGGGGAAAACTTCCTAACGATTAGAGCTGTCCAAAAATGGACTGGGTTGCTTTAGGAGGTGGTCAGCTCCTCTTACTTAGAGATCATCAAGCAGGGCCTACACAGACATTTGCTGAGTATGGTCTAGTGAGACTTCCTTTTGTCTGTGGGTTGAGCTAGATAGCTGCTGAGGTCCTGTCATATTTTAGGAACAACACTTAGAGAACAACCAGAGGAGTGAGAACAGTGGAAACCACTGTCCTAGGATTGGATGAAAGAACTGAGGATATTTTAACCTAGAGAAGAGAAACCTGGGGGAGCCAGCACTACTGTATTCTGGCATCTGAAGGGCTGTCTTGTCCTCAGGGTTTAGGATCTTGTAGTGTAGAAGAAGAAGAAGCAGATTTTAGCCAAGCATAAGGGGAAAATGTCACCATTATAGCTATTGCCAAATGGAATGAGCAGCCCTGAGGAGATAGTGAGTTCCCTGCCACTGAAGGTATTCAGGTAGAGGCTTTTTGACTCACTGGGAGGTTCATGCTTCAGGTCTTGGTTTCACTAGATGATCTTTGATGTCTCTTCCAATTTGAGCATTTTGTGACGTCATTTCCCCTTCTGAGGCTTATTTCCCTCATCTGTAAAGTGAAAGGGTGACATCAGACTCAGTGGTCTCCAAGTTCCTTCCAGTTCTAACATTCTGTAATTTTGAAATTGTATGCTTAAAACAATTTGGTTTTCTCATTTTCCTAGGAGAAAGTTTCAGCCGACTCACTGAAGCCAGAAGCCAAGAGATACCTAGATCGGTTAGTTAAGCTGGGAAAACGGAATGGACTGCACCTCCCAGAAGAAACTCAAGAAGTAAGCACTCTCGCTACTTGTTCATATGGGCACAAGCTGTGGTTGGATGGAAATTGTCACATTATTGGCAGCAGCTCTTTGGGGCTCCCTAGTGAGGAATCCACGATGGGTTCAATGGCATGTGCTTAGTCCCCCTCTTCTTCCCTGTGCGCAAAGATTGGCAGCTCCTTGCAGTCTTCTGCATTGGTGTGCCTTGATGGGGCTCCTCCTGCTGTCACAAGAGGCCCTTCTCATGGGAAATCTTGTCTCTTCTCTACCAATAACTCCCTTTGTGATCTTGGACAAATCTCTTCCTCTTTTTGGACCTCAGATGATCTCAAAGGTCTCTTCCAGCTTTGCATGCCCTGTTTGAGCAGAGGTTGTCATCTTGTTTTATCTGAGAGATAGCTGGGGGTGTGATAGTCTGCCTTTTTTCCACTCTTAAGAGACATACCAGAGTAAGAAAACTAACTTAAAAAAATAAAGGTGCTCATCCACTTCAGCATTTTCCTTACAAGTATTTGTTTCCCTTGAAGGGTTGCCATAGAATGTCAGAATAAAATCTTTGAGATGAAAGGTAGCTCAGTGGCCATTAAACAGGACCTGTGCTATCCGCCATCTACAACATACCCAACTGGAACCCTTCATTTTTGCTATTTTGGGGGGAAATGTTTTTATTAATGCTTTTTAAAAACATCACTGTGACTTCCCAGTACCCCTCACAGAATCCTCTGTTTTAACAATTTAGTAAAACAAATGGACACATTGACCATGTCTAACAGCATGTAGCTCATTCCTTCCTCGGTCTGTCTCCCATCTCTGCCAAGAAGAGAAGTGTATGCTTGATCGTCAGTCCTCGGGAATTAAGAATAGTCCTTATATTCACCTGAGTGCCTAGGTCTTTTCGTGTTGTTTGTCTTTCCATTACTGTGCTTATTTTATTTTGCATAAGTTCATGCTCTCCTCTGGTCTCTCAGAAGTAACAATATTCTGTTAGATTTACATACCACCGTTCATCTAGCCATGCCCCCTTTGATGGCATCTGCTTTGTTTTCATTCTCTTGAATCTTAAAATATACTGCTATAAACACTTTTGGGAACCCATTTTATTTCAAGAAAGCCCATCTTATGTTATGAATGCATTGTGAGAAAGTTTTCCCTGAAATCATCTAAATCTGCTTTTTTGTTAATTCTACCCCTTGTACCTGGTTCTTCCCGAACTGAGGGCAATCTTTCCTAATCAAGGCATCATGCCCCGTCAAGTCTTTTTTTTTTTTTTTTTTGTGAGGCAGTTGGGGTTAAGTGACTTGCCCAGCGTTATACAGCTAGTAAGGTCAAGTGTCTGATTTGAACTAGGTCCTTCTGACTCTAGGACTGGTTCTTTATTTACTGAACTACCTAGCTGCCCCAAAGTCTTCTTTTTTTCAAGTGAAATGGCCCCAGTTCCTTCTCGTAATCGTCACGGGGCAAGATTTTGAAGATTTTGATGGTGAGCATCCTGCTTGCTTTTCTTGAGAATTTCTGCAGCTCATCAATGTCCTTCCTAAATATGGCATCCAGAAGTGGACACAGTCCTCCAGAGGAGATCCAGAGTAGAATGTGCTGGCACTGTTGACTCCCAGTTTTGGACAGTTTGCTTCCCTTCTTTTTCCAGTGGCTTCATTAGCTCTCTTTGATGGCTGGAGCACCCCCTTGACTCATGTTGAGTTTGTGGGCCACTATGACACTCTGATCTTTTTCAGATAAACTTCTGTCTAAGCTTATTGTCTAGATATCTCTTACTTGTGGTGTTAATTTATTTAGTCAAGTATAAGACTATATATTTGTGCCTATTAAATGTCATTGTTTTATAGAGAGCTTAGTGTAGTTGCCAGACAGCCACCCTTAAAGCCAAGAAAGCCTGGATTCGAGTCCTTTATCTGACGTATACTGGCTCTGTCTCCCTGGGCAAGTCATTTAACCTTTCACTGCTCCAGGTTACAGAGAAGGTGCTGTCCTGTTTTGGCAGAAGGAATTTTCACACCAGGGAGTTCCTCATACCAGCAGAATCACAAGCCTAGTCCCTCTCCTCATGCCTGCATTTCCTTTTATTAGATTTGACCAAATAATGTAACTATTCAGACACCTTAGGATTCTAACTGTGTCATACAATGGGGTAACCAACTTTCCTAGCTTTGCATCACTTGCGGATTTAATAAACATCCCTGGTGTGTCTTCAGCCCCTTCATTGGTGAAAATATGGAAAAGCAGGCCAAGTGCCCTGAGGCCTCAAGAAACTTAGCAGATTTGCAGAACCTCTTTTTTTTTTTTAAGAATTGGATCATTTGTTCTTCTCTTACCTTGTCATAATTCTCCCCCTTTTCCATCTTTCAGAGATCACCAGCAGGGGCCCAACTCTTTCAGGCCCCTGCTGGGGGTATATAGTTCATCACAGTGTAGTAACTTGAGCTCATCAAGGGCAGCAAGGAGGTATCTGTCTTGAGTATCTGTTCCCTATTAGCCATTGTTTTCTTCTGGCCTTTGCAGTAGGAAGGTGATTCTCTTCAGGAGATAAAACAAGTAAACTAAAACTAGATTAAGTTCTGTCTTTTCTCCTTTGTCTCCATAACCTCATCCACCCCAAACATCACTTCACTTGTATCCCTTCTTTGACCTTTCTCTTTTCTCAAATATAACTTTTAAAAGCATTTTTTTAACCCTTAGATTTCTTGAGCAACTTCTGTTCAGTCTGAGATTTAGCCTTCCTGACTGTCCTCCTAGGACCAAGGGCAGAAACTGTCTTACCTGTGTATTTCTACCTGCAGTTCGTGGTCATCATGAAGGTACTTAAGAAATACTTACTTGATCTCCTGTTACCTTTTATTTTCCATACCTGTCTTTAAAATCTTGTTTGCTTGATAGAGTTCCCTGTTTATCCTCAAAGGGCTCCTTAGACAAACTATTCCTTTTCCTTCTCATTGGAATTGAGAATTGAGCAGTTCAATTTATTGAATTTCCTCTTTCTGCTTTCAGAGTGTCATTCTTGAGAACTTCCAATTCTTAGAACTTTTTGCTATCTGCTCCCTTAAATTGTCCAGTGCATGACGTAGTCGGCCCAGCCCTTCTTTCCTCCCCCAGGGGTGGGAAACTGGCAGCTTTGAGGTCACATGTGTGCTTGAGGCCACAGGTTCCCCATTCCTATTCCCACCTTTTCTGTTCCAGCAACCACCTTCTCCTTGTTGGTGAGAGTTTCAGAATAAATATTTAATTTCTTGGTTTTTCTACTCTGTGAAGGATGAAATCATTAGGGCAAATCAGTGAATTATTACCTGCCTTGCTTTGGATTGACAAGAATCTAGATGTTTTCTGGGTGACTGAAGTCTCCCATTACTGCTTTCCAATCCCTCTATGATAGGTCTCTGATCCCTTTACCGTACTCTGCACCTTCTTACCTGAGCAGTCATTACTTAAAGCACAGATCTGGCTCTTGTTTCCCAAACCAGACAGGTTTCCCATGATCGATGTAGAGTGTGCCTTGCCAGAGCCATGCTCTTGTGATGAGCATCATCCTGTAAAGTTCAGGTTTGTGAGGTGGTATTTGACCTCTTGATTGAGGACCTCTAGCTCACCCTGCTAATTATTTGTACTTTTATACATTTGTGATAAACATAGGTTTTATCAGTGGCTCCCTTTTTACATTTTATGCCTGTGAATTTCTGACATCTCTTCCACTCTACTTAAATTGTCATCACTGCCTGTGCTTTCTAGCTTAGTGGACGTACCAAGGCAGTGTTCTTGCTCCCTTCTTAAAATTGGATTTTTGTTGATCACTTTGCCTAGATTTCACCATGTCTCCCTCCCTCCCAGAAAGTGATCCTTTACATCAGTTTTTTTTAAAAAAGGAAAAAATGAGGAAGAAGAGAAAAACAATTGGCCAAACCAAGTGATATATAGTAAAAAAATCTGGTAAGTGCGGTCTGCACATCTTTGGCCTCTCCAGCCCCACCTTCTGCATAAGTGGGGAGGGAGGTGTTTTCTCCTCCATCTTCTTTTCTGAATATTTCATAACAAGTTTGATGCCCTTTTAATTAGATTTGTGAGTCACCAGGTAAATTATTTCCAGTAGCCCATGGCAGATGCCCTCCATTCCTGGCGGAGCATCTTCCAGCCTTATATTCTGTTGTTGTTTTTAACTGTGGTCCAGAAACCCCAATTCTGTTCTTGGATGCCATCTTAGCCAGCAGTTCATTTTCCAGATCTGCCATTTGTTTTTGAAGGCATCGCCTTGGATGGGCAACAATGAAGGAAGCAGCCCCCTCAGTCACATGACTCCCACATGGTGTGACCCAGCCAGACTGCTTTCCCTCCTGTCCACCTTTGGCCAAGCCTTCTCCCATGTTTGGAGATGCATTTCCTCCTCTACTCCCCTTCTTAGAATCTCAAGGTCGGGTCAAGGGCTGGTTCCTACGTGAGACATGACAGCCCTGAAAGCAGGCTTACCCTCTTGCTCCCAGCTTCTAGTACCTGCCTGAAATTCCATTATATCTACTTTATGTATGTTTACCGGTAGTATTTTCCTCAAAGACTATAACCTTGTGGGTAAGTACAGACTGTGTCGTATTTGCCTAACCTGGTGCCGGGATTGTGCTTGGTGCTGAGGATCCAGGCCCTGCACTGGGATAGAGGCAGCAACATGTGCACAGGGGATTCAGAGGAGACTTGCAGGTAGGCTCAGAGACAGGGGACTGGGCAGGGCCTCCTGCAGAAAGTAGCCTTAAAGCTAAGTTTTCCAGGAAGCCAGAGTTTCTGAACGGTCAAGGTGAAGAGGAAGAACATTCCAGGCCTGGGGACATCCTTTGCAAAGGTTTGGAGAAAGGGGGGTGGGTAGATGGGTGAGGAAGGCTCACCTTGTAGGGGAGCTTAATAAATGCTTGTTCTTGGAGCTTCGGCTCCCCCAAACCCCCTTCCCCTTTTTGCCTCCCCACATTTCTGGCAAAGCTGCCTTCAGAGCCAGTTGCTGAGAGACACAAAGGGAAATCACCCTTGTTGTTTTGTACTCACATCTGGATTTTTACTACAAGAAATTGTACCCTCAGCTTGGCAGCCCCAGCCTCATGGGCTTAGTCATTAGGTGTGATTTCTTGGCCCTTTTCAAAAATGAAATCTCTCCTCTCAGGATGATGATTTTTCTACTCATGAATAAATTTAAAAGGGTTGTGAAAGCCATTTGTCCCCAAAGAGAAATTCCTGAAGTAACTATAGAATCTCTTTGGTATAAGTGTACATAGTCTCCTTAAGTAACTACTTTAAGGGGAATGGGGTGGGGCAGAGCACTGGTTGAGAGGGCCAAGTTGTGGGTTATTTTTAAGTGACATTTCTTTAGTGTGTACTTCATATACACCACACACACACACACACACACACACACATACACATACATACATACATACATACATACATACATACATACATACATAGTTCCCTCCCCTTCTTTTTCCTTTGGCCTTGCTCTTGCCACTGGGCTGGCAGATACAACCAGTGGGACCACCAGGGCTACCCAGGGGAGCTGCCTATGTGACTCCTTTTCCTTGATGGCTCCCTTCTTCCTGACCCTCACTTCCTTTCTTTCTTTCCCCTTTAGAAAATAAAAAACATTAAAAAGAAGCTAAGTCTCCTTTGTATCGACTTCAACAAGAACCTGAATGAGGACACTACTTTCTTGCCGTTCACCCGAGAGGAACTGGGTAAAGAAAGGGTCCCCTGGCAGTATTTGCAGGGGTGGGGGGAGAAGAGAGAGGGAGGGAGGGTACAGTATTGGCATTAACTGCCCTCAGAGCTCCTTTGGACCTCGGCATTCTGAAAGAGTAGAAGGATACACAGAAACCACCAAAGGCACCAACTTCTGCTTTCTTGTGTTTAGGGCACACGCCAAGGTTTGTGTGTGATCAGTCGGGGACAGTTGAGTGTAGGACTTCTGTCTTAAGCATAGTGCTTACATCATTCAATTCTTTGAGTTAAAGATTACGTCATTAGACTATGAGCTCTTGGAGGGTGGGGCCTTGAGTTATTCTTAGAAATCATTTTATTGATCGTTTTTGTTTTTATATTGCCTAAATTTCTTCTTTATCCCTTCTCCTTCCCCCTCCCAGAGAGCCATCCCATCCAAAGAATGTTTTTTTAAAGAAAAGAAAAGCAAGCAGCAGAACTGTGTAGTACATAAGAAAAAAACCCAACCTGACAGCATGTGCAGCATCTAGTCCTCTGTAGGGCGTAAGGGCAGACGTCTTCTCAGAAGTGTCTCCTCTGAGACCATGCTTGGCTGTTGCTATTTGCAGTGGTTTTTTTTCTCTTGGTTTTGGGGGATTGTCCATTCCATTTACATTATGTTATGTGTTGTGTTGGCTTTGCTTGCTTGATTCTGCATCAGTTCATGGTAGGTCTTTCCATACTTCTCTGTATTCATCATGTTTGTTGTTTCTTGTATAGCTCAGTAATATCCCATCACATTAATATACCACAATTTACTTAGCCAATCTCTAATCAACGGGCATCTCCTTTTTAAAAACAAATTTTTATTGATGTCTTTTATTTTTTACACCCCTGTAGTTTTCCCTAATATTCCTTTCCTCCTTCCCAGATAGCCATACTATATATAACAAATAGTACTTCTTTTTTTTTTTTAATTAATTAATTAATTAATTAATTTATTTATTTATTTAGCTTTTTACATTCATTTTCACAAATTTTTGGGTTCCAAATTTTCTCCCCTTTTATCCCCTCCCCCCACCCCAATACCCCAAGCAATCTAATTTTCCCTATCTCCAATCTGTCCTCTCTTCTGTCATCCCTCCCTTCCCTTGTCTCTATCTTCTCTTTTCTCCTGTAGGGCCAGATGACTTTCTATTCCTCATTAACTGTATGTCTTCTTTCCTAGTAGCAAGAACAATATTAAATAGTTGTTCCTAAAACTTTGAGTTCCAAATTCTCCCCATCCCTCCCTCCCCACCTATTCCCTTTGGCACGGCAGGCAATTCATTACAGGCCATATCTGTGTAGCTTTGCAAATGACCTTCCTGATAGTCGTGTTGTGTAAGACTAACTGAATTGCCATCCCTCCTAACCTGCCCCTCATTGTTTCTCTTCTGTCCTTTGATCCTGTCCCTCCCCAAGTGTTGACTTTCAATTACTCCCTCCTCCCTTTGCCCTCCCTTCCATCATCCCCCCCCAATATCTCCTTCTCCCCCTCTTTCTTATACTGTAAGATAGGTTTTCATACCAAAATGAGTGTGCATTTCACTCCTTCGTTTAGTCAAATGTGATGAGGGTAAACTTTTGTTTGTTTGTTTGTTTGTTTGTTTTCCTCAGCTCTCCTCTTTTTCCCTCCACTAAGAACATCTCCTACTTGCCTCTTAAATGACATATAGTTACCCCCTTCCATTTCCCCCTCTTTCCTCTCACTACATTTCTCTCTCACCATTTACCTTAATTTCTTTTAAGGTATGGTCCCATCCTATTCAGTTCAATCTGTGCTCTCTGTCTCTGCATGTGAATGCATGTGTGTATGTGTGTGCATGCGTGTACATGTGTATGTGTGGTCCCACCAACCACCCAGATACTGAAAAGTTTTAAGAGTTAGAAATATTGTCCTTCCATGTATGAATGCAAACAGTTCATTTCTGGTAAGTCCCTTAATACTTCTCCTTGCTGTTTACTTTTGCATGCTTCCTCTCATTCTTGTGTTTGAAAGTCAAATTTTCTTTTCAGCTCTGGTTTTTTCATCAAGAATGATTGAAAGTCCTCTGTTTCATTGAAAGACCATATTTTCCCTTGAAGTATTATACTCAGTTTAGCTGGGTAGGTGATTCTTGGTTTCAGTCCTAGTTCCTTTGCCTTCTGGAATATCCTATTCCATGCCCTTTGATCCCTTAATGTAGAAGCTGCTAGATCTTGAGTTATCCTGATTGTATTTCCACAGTACTGGAATTGTTTCTTTCTAGCTGCTTGCAAGATTTTTTCCTTGAGCTGGGAGTTCTGGAATTTGGCCACAATGTTCCTAGGAGTTTCTCTTTTTGGATCTCTTTCAGGTGGTGATCGATGGATTCTTTCAATACTTATTTTGCCCTCTGGTCCTAGAATGTCAGGGCAGTTTTCCTTGATAATTTCATGCAAGACGATGTCTAGGCTCTTTTTTTGATCATGACTTTCAGGTAGTCCCATAATTTTTAAGTTGTCTCTCCTTGATCTATTTTCCAGGTCAGTTGTTTTTCCCATGAGATATTTCACATTCTCTTCCATTTTATCGTTCTTTTGGTTTTGTTTGGTGATTTCTTGGTTTCTCATAAAGTCATTAGACTCCATCTGTTCCATTCTAATTTTGAGAGAACTATTAAATTCAGTGAGCTTTTGAGCCTCTTTTTCCATTTGGCTCATTCTGCTTTTGAATGCATTCTTCTCCTCATTGGCTTTTTGAACCTCTTTTGCCAATTGAGTGAGCCTATTTTTCAAGGTGTTAATTTCCTCAGCATTTTTTTGGGTCTCCTTTACCAAGATATTGACCTTTTTTTCATACTCTTCTTGCATCTTTGTCATTTCTCTTCCCAGTCTTTCCTCCACCTGTCTAACTTGCTTTTCAAAATCCTTTTTAAGCTCTTCCAAGGCCTGAGCCCACCCAACACCCCCCTGGGGTGTCTGGGGTACTGAGGCCCCGCCCTCCACATCTTTCCCTGATGGGAAAAATACGTTCTCGTCCTCCCCATCAGATCCGAAGGTCGGGATCATTTGCATTTGTTGGAAAAAACTCTCTAAAGTCTTATTTTTCTTCCCCTTTCTAGGCATTTTCCCAGCCAGTTACTTGACTTCTGAGATTCCTTTCCACCTCCGCCTGGATCCGCCCAGCTAGTGCTTGGCCTCTGAGATTCAAATGCGCTTTCCCGCGACAAGCTTTAGTTCTGGTGCAGGGGTGGGGGCAGGGCCGCCTCCTAAGCTTGGGCCCTCAGGGGCTTTCTGCAGAGACTTTCAGGAACGGAGCGTGTGGGGGCGGGGTGGGGGCCCCCCCCCCCCCCCCCCCGCCTGCTGTGCTCAGCTCCCTTGGGGGTTTTATTCAGAGGCGTTCAGCAGTAGAGCAGGGTGGGGGCAGGGCCGTCTCCCCTGCTCGGCTCCCTCAGGTTGGAAAGACCTTCAGTATTGAAGATCCTACCTGCTGCTGGGGGATTCCTGAGTCCCGGGCCGTTGCGGCCTCAGCCGCCCGCCCACGCCTCTGCCTCCGCCGCTTCCTGCCCCCGTCTCTGCCGCAGCCGCTTCCTCCCGAGGGGGCCCGAGTCACGGAGAAGCTCCGCTCCCCTCCCCTATCGCAGCCTTCTTTCTTACTGACCTGTAGCTTCTGTGGGCGAGGGACTTTCCCGGCTGCCAGAGCTTCCCTCTCTGAAGCCTGCTCGGGTCAGCTTCTCTGGGGCCGCGGCCAGGGGTGGGGGTGGGGTCCGCTTTCCGGGGTGCGATGGACCCCGGGGACGGCTCTCCAGGGTTCAGTGGAACGGAAATCTCTTCCCCTATGTTTATACACCCCCTGCAGAGATTCAGAATTTATGGGGATCTCCTTTTACCTCAATTCCATGGGTTGTGGGCTCGGAGCTCATAAATGTGCGTCCTTCTACTCCACCATCTTGGCTCTGCCCACACAAATAGTACTTCTTTCCTACATTAGTGATGTTGTGAAAGACAACACAGAGAAAAAGCCCAACAAGAAAAATAAAGTAAAGAAAACGTATGCTTTGATCTACATTCAAACTCCATCAGTTCTTTTTCTGGAGATGGATAGCATTTTTCGTCTTAAGTACTTTAAAATTGTCTTGGATCATTGCATTACTGAAAACAGTGAAGTTATTCCCAGTCGATCCTCATACAACATTGCTGTTGCTGTGGACAGTGTTCTCCTGGTTCTGCTCATTTCACTTTGCATCAGTTCACGTACGTCTTCCCAGGCTTTTCTGAGAGCATCCTGCTTGTCAACAAATAGCACTTTTTAAAATTTAAAAGAAAAGGAAAAGGAAAAAATCAGCACATCAGTACAGTTGAAAAAGTCTGGAAATATGTACCATATATAGCATTTGTAGATTTCTGATCTTTGCAGAGGGCTGGAGAGGGAGGGTCTCCTCAGCTCTGTTCCATCAGGTTCTACTTGAGCTTTATGGTTTTGGTGCATTCGCTTGTGGTTTTTTTGAGTGGTTTCCATTTCTGTTGTTGATTTGTATGTTGTTTTCTTGGCTCTGCATCAGTTCACATGAATTTCTCCATGTTTCTTTATGCATCACACACATCGTTTCTTAAAGCACAGTAATATTCCACTATGGTTGTGCTTTTTCACAGCTCCACCACCAGTGCGTTAGTACACTATTTTCCCACAAGCCTTCCAACATTGACTTCCCACCTTTTGTCATTTTTGTCAGTTTGCTGATTTGCATTTTTCTTACTAATGATTTGGAACATTCTTTTGTATGGTTGTTAATAATTTTCAGTTCTTCTTTTGAGAACCGTGTCTATGTCGTCAGGCTCTGGCTTGGTGCCTGGCCCTGAGGATTCAGAGACAAAAAAACAAACCAAACAGTTCTTGTCCTCAGGGCTCTTACATTCTAACGGATATCTTGAAGATAACCTGTACACTTACGAGTAGATGCTAAGCAAGTAAAAGTAATTGTGCTATTTGTTGCTGAGGGAGTTTCCAAAGGGCTTATGTAACCCCTGAGCTGAGCTTTGCAGAAGGCCTGGGATCCTAAGAAGTGGAGGGGAGGAATAACCTGTGCAAAGGAATTATAAGAAGGTAGGTAGAATGATGAGTGTGAGATAAGCAAGTGAATCATGTTGGTTAGGACACTGAGTACTTGAAGGGGAGTAATGTGGCATAATTCTGGAAAGATGGAAAGATGGGCTAGAGCCAGATTGTGAAGGGCTTTAAATGCCAAACATAGGAATCTGAATTTGATTCCAGAGGCAACAGGGAGCTCTCAGAGCTTCTTGAGCAAGGGAATGACATTTTCCAACTTATATTTAGTCATAAAACTTTAGCAACTGTGTGACTTATGGATGTGTAGAGAGGGGAGAGGTTGGGGTCAAGGAAGCCCAGTTAAGAGTCTCTCATTAGTTCAGGTGATAGGAGATGAGGGTTTGAAGAAGGACATGAGTGGCAAGGGTGGGGTAGGATCAGTAAGCTTGGCAGGGGTTTGGATATGGGGGATTAGCAAAAGTGATGATGATACCAAGGCTCTGAATCTGGGTGACTGGAAGGATGGTGGTCCCTTCACAGAAGGTCAGTAGAGAAGAGATATCATCTGACTATAAATTTATCTTAACCCTTCTTTTGCCTAGGAAAATTTTTAGCCTGTATCTCAATCTCTCTAGAGATTCTTTGGCATATCTGTAAAATGAGTTTATTCTAGGATTCTATGAGTTCATCCCCTAAGGAGTCACTTATTAAAGCAGAGGGGTAGCTTGACAGGTGTTGTAGGTCTAGACAAGTCAGAAAACAGAATCTAGGACAGCTCAAAGGGTCTTCAAGGACAACACCAGAGCTTGGGCCACACCGCCCCTGTATGTATGAGCCTCTGTGTGTATTCATTTGTTTATCTGACCTCTGGGTATTTGTCTCTGAGTTCAGGAGATCTTGAAAGTAAGCCCTGGCTCTGAAGAGGGAAGGGACGGGGCTTAGGTGCCAGCAGCAATAGGCTGGCCTAGAACACAGCCAGAAGGACAATGAAAGTCACTGACTCCCACCTCCCCACGTCCAGGTGGGTGCGGCACAAGAGGGAAAGGCCTTTGGGGTCGTAGGCTTTAGAACCACATGGTCACAGCAGGTACAGATGGACTGAAGTCATGGGGCTGCTGGTTCTTGGTCAGGTCCTCTTGCCTTTGTGCTTCTTTGGCGCTTGTCAGTGCATTTGACCTTTATGGTTCTTTTATGTCAAGGAAGCCTGGAACGGAGACAATGACCTGAGCTTTATATTTTTGCCAAAAAAAGGGAAGATAAAGTCCTTCCTTTTCACCCTCTCTTGGTTCTTTCCTCTGACTCCATTTTTCCTTCTGTGAGTCTCTGACCCTCCTGGATCCTTTCATTACCCATTTGCATTTGCTTTTTGGACTCCTTCCACTTTGCATGGTAGGGTTATGGGCATTCCTCTCCGTTTTCTCATTTGAGTCTCATTCCTGCCACGGAATGGGAACCAGGCAGTAATTATTACCCCTGTTGAACAGAAAAGAATCTTGACTCGGTAGTCACCCAGTGTCGTCACTAGGAGACTCTGGTGGACACAGCATGGGGCAGCAGACTCAGTCTTCCAGTGGACTGAACATTTCTAAGAATTTTACGTAGCTGTTAACCCAGCCAGGTAACCTTATCTGCCTGGCAGGTGTAGACTACACAGTATCAGAACATAAGAAGACCTTCAGAGGTCAGAGGCAGGAGGGTTGACTGATTACATTCAAATGCCTTTCCTTTTGCAAGGGGAGAACTTATTGGGGCTAACTGGGGAAATGAAATGCCCTCAGCCCCTCAAGTCAGAGGTAGAGCCAGAACTGTAGATCCCAGTGCCTGTTGTTTCTCCCTCTGGAGTATGCTATTACTCACACTTCACCTTCAAGCAGAGAGGAAATGAGCCCTTCCCCCTATGCCTACCTACCTTGCCCTTGTTTCCACAGGTGGCCTTCCCGAGGACTTTCTGAATTCTTTGGAGAAGACCAAGGATAATAAGTTGAAAGTCACTCTCAAGTACCCTCATTACTTTCCTCTCCTAAAGAAGTGTTATGTTCCTGAGACCCGGAGGAAGGTTGAAGAGGCTTTCAACTGTAGATGCAAGGAGGTAAGAGGGCTCCCAGGTCCTCCAGCTCAGGAGCAGGATCCTCATCTACTTTCTTTCCCCTCATCCTCTTTTTGCCTGCAGTGTGCCTAAGACCAGGACTGACCTTACAGGGATTGAGGTCATCATTGTGAATGCCATATGGGCATTCACAGTCTGGTATTCTCCTGGGGCTCTGAAGGCAGTTCCCTAACAGTAGTAGAGCTTGTTGGGATGAGCGTGTTGTTTCCTGGGGGGACCCCTTTGGGAGGAATCACGCTGACCCGTTCAGATCTTTCTGTTTTATAGTCCTGTCTGACTGGGGATAAGGGAACCTGATATTCCTCATTGGGCTTTGTCCCCAGCGGTTCTGGAGACTCATGTCGAGCTAAGCTTCTGTCCCTCTCCAGGTTCTCCTTTTAAAATGCAAATTCCTCTGGGAATTAGAGACTCTACGTTCTGGGGTGAATGAGATTACTCTCCATTAAGAAGTGACTAAGGAACCATCTGGTGTTGGTCATCACATAAGAGTCCTCCATGTGTCCAAGGTCTTATTTAGCCACTGGTTATTTGTGAAGAACTCCCTTCAGGAGGTCCTGGAAATATGGGAAGGTTATCCTCACATCCAAGCTAGTCAGCAGAGAATTCTGCCTTCATGACATGGGTCTCCCTCCCCTCCATTCCCACAGTCACAGTCACCACCCTTGTCCAGCCCCTCTTTTCTACCAGCTCTTGTAGCAGTGTCCTCTCTAATCTCTTTCACCATCAGTCCATCCTGCAATAGCTGCTAGGATAACCTTCCTAATGCACGACTCTGATATCACTCCCCTCCTGGACTGTCAGTGGCTCTTGGCTACAAGATAAAGTCCAAACTCCTCAGCCTAGTGTTCAAGGTCCTTCCCACTCTGCTTCTGTCTTCCAGCCTTCTTATACCAATCTCCCTCAAGCCACACTAGTCACACATCCCAGACATATGGTGTTTCTTGGCATTAAAGTCGTTTCTGGAATTCACCACCATCTCCTAGAGAAGTTCTACCAACCCCTACTGGCAGTCTCACCTCTTCCCCTTGATTAGAATAGAGCTCTTCCATTCTCTCAGCTCTCGTGAATTTTTAGAAGAGGATATTTGGTGTCTCAAAGGAATCTCTAACTAGTAGGATTTCAGGCCACATAAAACAAAATGACCCATTCAAGCAATGTGAGGAAAAAGATCTTTGGTAGACCACCCCTCATCCTTGTCTGAAAATCTACCTCTCCTCTCATCTATTTCTGTTTTTCAGTTCAACAAATATTTACTAAAATTGTATATCCTAGTGCAGAATATAGTCCCTAGCAGCGAGGAAGGGGAAAAAAGCTTAGCTAAGGTGAGGGTCCTGCCCTCATGGAGCTTCCAGTCTCATAGCAGAACAAAACATGTAAACAAATAACTAGGCTATAGAGAGGAAAAGGGCAGCTCAGTGGCGCCATAGTGCACAGAGCACTGGACCTGAAACCAGGAAGCCTCATCTTCCTGATTTCAGATCTGGCCTCAGACACTTAGCTGTCTATGTGACCGTGGGCAAGTCACTTCACCCTGTTTGCCTCAGTTTTCTCTTATGTAAAATGAGCTGGAGAAGGAAATGGCAAAGCACTCCAGTATCTCTGCCAAGAAAACCCCAAAATGGGGTCACAAAGAGTTGGACATGACTGAAAATAACTGAACAACCAGAGCTGGACTCCCCAGCTCTAGTACAAGATCTTTAGGGCCTTATCTCTTCATTACTAAGTTAAGGAGGTCAGATGAGAGGGACTTGAAGGTCCTTTCTCAAGGCTCGGCATCCTTTGACCTTCCTCCTCATCTGGGTCTCCAGCTCTTACCTTCCCTCATTTCTCACCAGCAGGATGCTGGGGTTGTGAACCCTGCTGGTGGTTGGGAGGCCTGACCCTGGGCAAGCACAGGATGACTTCACCATGCATGCTCTTTGATCTCTCCTAGGAGAACTGTGCGATCCTCCAGGAGCTAGTGGATCTCCGGGCTCAGAAGTCCAGCCTGCTAGGATTTAACACACATGCCGACTATGTCCTGGAGATGAATATGGCCAAAACAAGTCAAGATGTCGCCACATTCCTAGGTAACGCCCGCCACCTTCTCATCCAGCCAGGGCTTGCGGCATGCTGAGGAGTTCTGCACTTGGGGTCTGCTGTCCACTGGTTGTGACACTGGGCAAATCACATAGCATCTCTTAGCTCTAGTTACTCAGTCTAGAAAATGGAGACATTGATACTTAACCTGCTTATCTCACAGTGTTGTGGTGATCAGTGAATGAGACAACACATATGAAAGCTCTGAAAAGTCTGGGCTGCTGTGGCGTGTGAGGTACTGGGAAGAGTGCTGGGCACTGAGCTGGGATGGCATCCATGGTGATGTTCCAGCTCTGACAATGGATGGATGGATGGACCTGGGGACGTTTCAGCCCTGGGAGGCTTAGGTTCTTTAACTGAAAAGTTGGCATAATCGAGTCTAGGCCTTAGAGCTATAAAGGATCATGGAGAGATCTTCTTGTCCACCCGTCTCATTTTATAGAGCTAACGTAGCCAGACGGTGAGGGCCTGAACCCTACTCTTTGACACATTTGTGCTCCTTCCTGTCATCTGTGGCCTATGGTGCTTGCCCAAAGCTACCCCACTGTGGAGACTGTGGGGAGGACAGTGCACTATGAACCCCATCCTCGTTAACATTCACTCCTTTAAATGCTGTCTTCCTTGCCAGATGAACTGGCCCAGAAACTGAAGCCCCTTGGGGAAAAAGAGCGAGCCATCATTTTGGAGTTGAAAAAAAAAGAATGTGAGAAGCGGGCCCTGGATTTCGACAACCAAATCAACGCCTGGGACATGCGCTACTATATGAACCAGGTGGAGGAGACCCACTACAATGTGGACCAGAACCTGCTAAAGGAGTACTTCCCCATGCAGGTGGTCACCAAGGGCCTTCTGGGCATATACCAAGAGCTCCTGGGGCTGACCTTTGAATTGGAAGAGAATGCCAAGGTGTGGCACGAGGATGTGAAATTGTATTCCGTGAGGGATGTTGACTCAGGCAAAGTGATAGGGAAATTCTACCTGGACCTGTATCCGCGGTGAGTATCAGTGAGGATCTCAGGCTGCCTGAAAGACTCTTAGGACAACTAGACTTAGAACACCTACGGAGACTTGTCCCTCATTTCTCTGATTAGGCAGCTCTGATATTTGGGAGGTCTTTCCTCAGTGAACTCAGATTTGCTTCTTTTTAGCTTTCACTTATCACTCCTCATTATGCCTTTTCTGATCAAGCAGAACAACGAATCCCCTTTCCTTCTAGCAGCCACCAGACATTTGGTGGCAGTGAGGATATCCTCCCAATGTGTCTCCTTTCTCGTTGAACATCCCCAGCTCCTTCCACAGGTCTTTGTATGACAAGGTTTTACTCTATCTTGTCTATGTCTGTCTGGCCCCTGGAAAGGGTGCTGGGGGCGGGGTATCATCATGAGTTCATTTTGGTGCTAGGTTTATTTTAAGGCATAAGAGGTCACATGAACTTCCATGCCAGCCAGATCACATGGTGATCTTGTGGTTCACTAAGACTTCCAGGTCCTTTTTTCCCCTGACCTGGATTTTTTTATTTAGTTACTTCCCCACTCTGTATGTTACTCTTGTTCAGTCATATCAGATTCTTTGTGTCCTTGGGATTTTCTTGGCAAAAATACTGGAATTGTTTTCCATTTCCTTTTCCAGTGGATTAAGGCAAACAGGATTTAAGTGACTTGCCCAGGGTCGCACAGCTAAGGTCTTCCTGATTCCAGGCCCAGCAGTCTAGCCATTGAGCCATCTAGTTTGTACATGACTTTATATTTCTCCCTTATTATATTTGGCTCCTCATTCTACTCTGTCCTTAGGATTGTATAATTCTGAGAGGTAGGTACTTCCTCTGGTTCAGTTTATAGATGAGGACACTGAAGAGTAGAGGGCAGCTGACTTGCTCAAGGTCACACAGTGAGGAAAAGTACTAGGGCCAAGAAGCAGGTCTGTCTGACTCTCATCACTAGAATATGTTGTTTCTCTTGGAACGAGATGTTCCCCCTTGACTCATTTCTCTTCCCCGTCTAGGGAAGGGAAGTATGGTCATGCAGCCTGCTTTGGCCTCCAACCTGGCTGCCTCCTCAAGGATGGCAGCCGGCAGATCTCCATTGCAGCCATGGTGGCCAACTTCACCAAGCCTACACCGGATGCCCCATCCCTGCTGCAGCATGATGAGGTGGAGACGTACTTCCATGAGTTTGGGCATGTGATGCACCAGCTGTGTTCCCAGGTGAGGGCGGCATCTCACAGACACGCCTGGGCAGCACAGCAGCCCTGTGATCAAGAGGACTCAAGTGTCAGAACAAGGGGGAAGGGGGGTGTGGCTGGTAGACACCATGACACAGAGGTCAAGTGTGGAGAAGCCAGCTCTGTAGACTGCCGGGGTTTGTTCAGCCCAGAAGCCGAGAAGGCTTGGAAGTGTTGTCAAGAATGTAGTGACTTGTGACCTTGTGACAGTCTCCCAGATTCTGAGATGGAGTCCTCTTGGTCTTGGGGCCGTTGTGCTCTTTAGTGACAAAACCATTAAGCCGGTTGCAGAACACTTTTGCCAGTGACGTGATCGAGATCCAGCCTCTCTGGTAACCAGCTCCCCAAAATCTTCATTACTCTTCCACTTAGCTCCCTTGCTCTCCTTCTTCCAACCAACTCAGCTGCCTAGTTCCAGTGTAAAAGTCAGGACTGAGAACACAAGAAGCCAGCCCTTCTTTTATGTACTGTCAGCAGGCTGCCATAGGAAGGGAGAAGTTTGCACTGTCCTTCAGGGTTTGGGGAGATGTTGCTCTTATAGCTCAACTACCCTGTTTCCCTGATTGGGATAACATCAGAGAAGCAGATGGAGACTATAGGTTCATGAAGGCCCAGGGTCAGTCCCAGTAGGTCAATCAGGCATCAGACACTGGGAAGCAAGAGGACAGAAACCCAGGAGGAGTATATAGGTGGGAGACTTAGGCACAACATGCCAGCAGCAAGACTGGTGCTGGATTGTGAATCAGGGGTCTCCTGAACCAAGACTGTTTAGCCATTTAGCTGAGCATGTTCAGGGAGAGGCCAGGGGAAAGGGACCCAGAGCCAGAACAGAGCCCTGCAGAAAGGTATTATTCTGTGGTAGATATGGTGGGGTTTTAAGTGAAGGGGAGAAGGGTAAAGGTGTGATGGAAGTAAAACTGTTCATAGAATGGGATCTTAGTAACCTAGTCTAGTTCTCTCAGCTTTCCGACCAAGGACACTGAGCCTTAAGTGACTTTCTAAGCCTAGAATCCTGGTGTCTTAACCTGCCTTAGAGACCCTTGGTCAGTCCCTGGTTTTACTGTTAAGGAAATGGACAACATGGAGATTAGTGAGATCTTCAGTGTCACATTACAGGTCTGATGATGCTCACTCTAGAAAAACTTGAGAAACGTGGGTGTCTGGAGAAAGGATTTGGAATGGAAAGTAAATGACTGGATCAGGGATTCACAAACTACAGCCTGAGGGCCAGGTCCAGCCCAAAGCCAATTTCTGTGCAGACCATAAGCTCACAGTAGTTTTTACATTTTTAAATACAATTAACATTTATTTTAAGATGTAAAAAGGCATTCTTAGCTCACTGAATTTGGTCCCTGAGCATGGCCCCCTTGACTAGATAATTGGCATGTACATAGAAGCACTATAAAAAACTATAAAGTGTCCTAAACACTTACAGATATCTTGTAATCTACAGACATCTAGGAAATAGTGCCAAATGAACAGTATTCCCCAGGCTATTACCAGGCACCTCCTGAAAGCTCATTTGTCCCTATTGTTGACATCCCCTCCTATGGTTAAAGTTGGGGACCACAGATGGCATAGACTTAACCTAGCAAGGACTTCAGTAAAGTCCAGCCAGAAGGGAAAATTTCTGCCTTCTAGAATTCTCGTCCATGGTCTTACCTTGTGCACACATTCACAGGCAGAGTTTGCCATGTTCAGTGGGACCCACGTGGAGCGAGACTTTGTAGAAGCGCCATCACAGATGCTGGAAAATTGGGTGTGGGAGAAGGAGCCTCTGAAGCACATGTCCCAACACTACAAGACCGGAGAGCCCATCCCCCAGGAACTGTTGGAGAAGCTCATCAAATCCCGCCAGGCAAATACAGGTTTGATATTCACCCATCTCCTGTGATTTTTCCTTCAATGCCCACTGAATTCTACATGCATAACTATGTGGGTATGAGGGCTGTAGAAGGGAATAGACTTTCAAGTTCATTTAGAGGAGAGACCGTCTAATGCAAACCTCTTAAAGAGAAAGGACTAGGCCAGTGTCAGGTTAATGGTAGAGCTGAATTTGAACCCTTGGGTAGCCGACTCTGAGTCCATCCTTTTTTGCCTACAGCACATTGCCTATGATTTCTTCAAAGGGACAGTGTGATCCAAAGACAATAAATAAGTAGATGTTTGAAGTCCTACTTTTAATATCATTAAAAAGCTAGCGGTAGCCTCTGGATTCTTTTTTTTTTAATTTATTTTTTTAATTCTTTTTTTTAATGTTCTACAATCACTACCATAAAATTTAGATTTTAACCCCCCCACACCTACCCACCACTACCTCCCTCCCTCTCCAAGACAGCATACAATTCTATATAGGATCTACATATACTTTCCTATTGAATACGTTTTCACTATAGTCATGCTATGTAAATGAACTAAAATAAATGGAAGAAATCATATAACAAATCAAAACATAATACACACACACACACACACAAACATACATGATCTGCTACATTCTGCGAATGAATTCCATAGTTCTTTCTCTGAGTGTGGAAGGCATTTTGCCTTAGAAAACCATTGTGATTTTTTTTTTAAGTTCTTGCATTATTACAAAGTTCCAAGTCTATCAGAAAAAACTCTTCACGCACTGTGGTTGTTGCTGTGCACAAAGTTCTCCTGGTTCTGCTCCTTTCACTCAGCATCAGATCATATAAGTCCTTCCAGGCCTCTCTGAAGTCTTCTTGTTCATCATTTCTTATGGCTCAATAGTACTCCATTACATTCATATACCATAATTTATTCAGCTATTCCCCAATTAATAGGCATCCCCTTGACTTTCAGTTTTTGGCAACTAAAAAGAGTGCTGCTATAAATTTTTTTGTACATGTGGGACTCTTTCCCATTTTTATGATCTCTTGGGGATACAGTCCTAGAAGCGATATTGCTGGGTCAAAGGGTGTACACATTTTTGTAGCCCTTTGGCCATAGTTCCAAATCCCTCTCCAGAATGGTTGAATGAGCTCACAGCTCCACCAAAAATGAATTAGTGTTCCAACTGTTCCACATCCTCTCCAACATTTATCATTTTCTTGTTCTGTCATGTTTGCCAATCTTTTTTTTTGTAATAAAAAATTTATTTATTTGGCTTTTTACATTCATTTTCACAAAATTTTGGGTTCCAAATTTTCTCCCCTTTTATCCCCTCCCCCCACCCCAATACACTGAGCAATCTAATTTTCCCTATCTCCAATCTGCCCTCTCTTCTATCATCCCTCTCTTCTCTTGTCCCCATCTTCTCTTTTGTCCTGTAGGGCCAGATGACTTTCTATTCCCCATTAACTGTATTTCTTACTTCCTAGTAGCAAGAACAATATTAAATAGTTGTTCCTAAAACGTTGAGTTCCAAATTCTCCCCATCCCTCCCTCCCCACCTGTTCCCTTTGGGAAGGCAGGCAATTCAATATAGGCCCTATCTGTGTAGTTTTGCAAATGACTTCGATAATAGTTGTGTTGTGTAAGACTAACTATTTCCCTCCATCCTATCCTGCCTCCCATTGTTTCTATTCTGTCTTTTGATCCTGTCCCTCCCCAAGTGTTGACTTCAAATGGCTCCCTCCTCCCATTGCCCTCCCTTCCATCATCCCCCCCCTTGCTTATCTCCTTCTCCCCCACTTTCCTGTGTTGTAAGATAGGTTTTCATACCAAAATGTGTGTACATTTTATTCCTTCCTTTAGTCGAATGTGATGAGGGTAAACTTCTTGTTTTTTTCTCAGCTCTCCTCTTTTTCCCTCCACTAAGAAGTCTCCTGCTTGCCTCTTGAATGAGATATAATTTACCCCATTCCATTTTGACCCGACCTGCAGGCCAAGCAAGCATGGGTGACCGAAACCGGAAAGCGCCGGGGGAGCAAGGCTCGAGGGAGGTCTAAGAGACCTGGGGACAGGATCACGCAGAGGAAGGAGACCGAGGCATTGTTGGTGGCAGGCAGTCTCAGTTTATTTAGCTCAGGGTACAGCTTATATAGTAATTGAAACAGGGAAGAGGAATAGAAAAGAATGGGGAGGGTCCAGGGCGAGGGTAGTATCTAATTATGCAATCTTTACAATGAGGCTATTTCCTGGGACTGGGGGCCAAGCCCTTTTGTGGCTGCAACATCTATTGACAAAGACCTCTTGTGATGTTTGCTTTTTGCAAAGCAGGGCATGTTGACCTCAAGGGTGAGGGGCCCAGCACTTAAGTGCTGGCTCCCAACATGTCCCCCTTTTTTGTTTAGAAATGCAGGTGAAAGGCCTGTCTTAGGCTATGTGGCCTGACTCCATGCCTGGTACCGAAAGTGGGCAGGGCCCCTGTCTTAGGCTATGTGGGTGGCTCCCACCTCCAGTATTTCTGGTAGGTGGACCCACAATAATCCCGTCATGGGGTACCTCTGCAGCCAATGGCATGATTATCCAGGTCATGGGGCCACAATATTCCCGTCATTGGCACAGTCACAGCAAAAGCACATTATTGATCATAGCAGGGTACAGGGACGCTTTTGAAAAGTTTGATGGTATAATTAGCAGTAACCCTAATATAGTCCCAGGAGGAAGAAGGACCCCAATAAGTGTCACCCGTGGTTTCACAGTCCCAGCTACGGCAGTAATAATCAGTTATGCCTCCACATTTGGTGTTCAAGGCACGGCTTCTATGAGGGCCGGGGCAAACATAAAAGGGGAGTGTTCTCAACATACTTCTTCGGGATTGTGTACCACACCCACCCCATGGATCAGGGCCCTGCTTTCCGGAGGGGGCCTCCTGTTGATCAGAATATCCCTCCAAGTCCCAATTGGCCGGAGCCCCTATGGCTAGTTTACAAAGATCTGCCGAATGCAAATCTTTGAGTGATTTGAAATGAAGCTTTTGAAATTTCTTGGGAGGGGTGTTTTGTGCAATTTGGGCATCATCTGCATGGTCATCATCATTCTTATTCTCATCCTTACTGGAAGACCCGTCCTGGGAATGAGAATCCGCAGGGGGTTCCTCAGCGGAGGATGAGGGGGAGTGCTGTGTATGCCAGATTGTCCCCACAAACAAAAACTTGCCCTAGTGGGGGGTACAGGGGGTCAGAGGTATTCGTCCAGGAAGAGCAATTTGGGGGCAGGGAGGACCCAACATCGAGGGTAATAGAGTTATGGGGGGTAATTCCGGCGTAGCAAGGGGAGGGGAGAGCAAAGGGAATGCCGGGCTGAACCTTGAAGTATTTAAAACCAAACCCATTCCAATTCCCAGGGATACCCTTCTATAGACAAGGTGGGAAACCTGCGACTAGTCCTGAAAAGTTAGTGTCTCTGAAAAAGAGTCCCATTATTATCATGGTATAGTCCATCATCTTTAAACATGTGAGAAATATTGCCTTGGATGATAAATTTGGTTATTGTCTCACTCCATGACATCACCCTTAACCATGGTGGATTCCTGACGAACGCCCATCTCTGTTGTTCCTTCGGTGCTGGGTCGATGGACGCAGTGTTCTTGAGTGTCATGATAAGTACGAGAAAAATGAAAGGAGTCATCGTGACCTAGTTGATTAAGCTTCTCCAGAAGTTTTTTCATCTGTCACCGATAGCACCTCCTCACTTCCTGTGACCGCTTCACCTTGGCGGTTGTCCTCTATCACTTTATTCTTTTCACTGGAACCCAAACTTCTTTATTATCATCTGTTAAAACACAAACATACCCTTTTCCCCATGTTAACACTGTATGAGGACCAAATCAATTTTTATTCTCATCGTGCCTCATTACTGGCTGCTTTCAGGGCACTTATTATTGCTGATTCATTCTTTGCAGACTCCTTATTAGGAAATGTTAAGAATTTCATAGCAGCCAATAAGCCATCATTATAGAATTTTAAATAATTTAGAGTATAAACAGCCAAACAGCCAATTGTAATTTATCATCAATTTAGAGTATAAACAGCCAATTGCAAATTTGTCATCAACTCCTGGTCCAACTACTCCTTTTTGTTTGTGCAAGTAGGTGTCCAGGGATCGATTTGCTCGTTCCACTATAGCTTGACCAGTGGGATTATGGGGGATTGCAGTGACATGTAAAATGGAAAATTCCACCATGAACTGTTCAATGGCTTTACTGACATAAGCTGGACCATTGTTTGGTTTAATGCTTTTTGGTACTCCATGATTTAGAATGTGACCGAGTGTGTGTGATATAAAATATTGTTGTTTTGGCCCTTATTGCTAGTTGAACTTCCACAGTAATCTGTTTAATACTATCTGCCCTATCAGGAGTATAGGCTGACTCTAATCTAGGTATCAATAGTGCTGTATACTTTCTGTCTGTGATGATATTGCAAGGTTCTTTCACATATAATAATGCTTGCAATACTGCATATAATTCATTTTGTTGTGTAGAAGTAAATGTTGTTTTAAATTTATGCATCTCCTTTTTAGATGGAATATACATAGATGCCCTAAAATTTTTTGTTACATCTGTAAAAACATTAACTCCCTCTACCGGTGAGGAAGAGCATTTGTCGGCCAAGACCATGGCCACGTGGCAAATTGCCACCCAGAAGGAATTGGGAACCCGTGTTGGAAATTCTGATTAATCAATATCTGCCATTCCACAAACTCTTGTATGCAGTTCTCTATTTGTTGACTTGTATACATAGTATATATTGTGTGAGGTTTCTGTCCTATTAACATCCTTACTCTCTTCACTGCCTTATGTATGACTTGGGCTACCAGCACAGCATAAGGCACACAAGCTCTGTTCTTTATCTGAGCCAAATGTACCCACTCAATAATCCCTTGTTTTTGATGTAAAACTCCAGTGGGTATTTTTTCAGTGAATAAAATTGTTACTTTCAAGTCCTGTGATTCTAATATCCTGCTAATAGTACACCCCATAATCTTTTTCTGCACTAATTTCAAACATGTCCATTCTCTGCATGAGTTTAATTGAGAAGGACCTTTCAATAAATCATATAATGGTTTCATTTGATCAGTTGTAACTCCCAACTGTGGCCTACACCACTGAATTACTCCTATCAATTTCTGAAAGTCATATAAAGTTGTAACCTTTGTAGAATCTATGATAGGTGACTTCAAACTTAAGCCTTACCACCTTACATCATTGTTTCACAGGCTAGTTTCTCCTTCTCTGATTACATTTACTCTGAAAAAGAAAACTTTTTAGAAATTAAGTTGTTAATAAGTTCAAATACTAAATTTAACTTTTGCTTAAGCCAAGGAATGACTACAAGTTCAGATTAAAAGAGCAAGATCTTTCCTGCTTCATAAACCATTACATATTAATTTATCAATACATTGTCTTGAAAATGAAAATTTAAAACTGTTTAAAATTTGTCCTGTTGTTAACAGTCACTAGACTTTTACAAAAAATTTAGTTGAAAACCTTCAAAATAATAGTTCTCTTCTTACTTTGAAACAAAAATAAACCCTTAAAATTAAAATCCATTAAAGCTTAGTTGGTATGAAAATGTCCTTAGGATATGAATGCCGGAAGTATTACAACAAACCAAATTCTTAATTATCACAGAATATTAGATGCATCCCACAAAATGCTCTTTAGTCAAAAAGGTGCAATATATACTCTCACATTGATAACAGTAAGAGACTGATTACAGAAAAACACTACTGCTTATAAAATTCTTTTAAACAATGGGGACATCATCTTAGGTGAGTCTTAGGTGAGTTTACTTAGATTGGGGCTCACGTGTTTTGTTGGTCACTTACTATTTATTGATCATAAAATTTGCTATAGAAAGAGAAAGCAGGGACATGTGACATAGCAAATAGGACAGAATAAAACATCCTTGACTTTGAATTCAGATACAAATTCTCCAATTATATAGTATCTGTTTCATAGCCAGACTCAGGAGTAGTCAGGTGGAAAACATTCCCTTTGAGTAGCTTGTGGTATTCCTCTGATACTGATTTAATGCAACCAACTATACTCAAATTCAAACTCAAAAACAAAAATATTTGTGGTCTCACGTCTTTCACCTTTAATAACAATTCCTTCATCAGCTGAGAGCCAGATAGTCATTCCTATTCTCATGGAGCTATAAGTAAGCAATAATGATTTACTAGGACTCATATGCATAAGGGAATTCCATTAAGATCTTTCCTTTTCAAGTTTAAAACTTGTTCAAATGTAAAAGCCAATTGCAAAAAATCCTCTCTATATATTACAACTTCTAATCAAGTCCTATTCATTGTTTATAATTTGCATAAGCCAATCAAAGTTTCTTTCTCAGGACTGATGACTACCTACTGGGATGGTTTCCTAAAGGCCTTCACAATTTTACAAAATAAAGGGGATCAGTACCGCACCCATGCTGGCCAACCCTCAAGCATACAGGAGGTCTGTTCTGAATGGGCACATCAAAATAGTTTTCATTCAATTCCTTTCTTTCTACATACAGTAATCAATTAACAGTTTTAGGTTTAGCATTAAAACAGTAACTCCAAATAACTTAACAATCTTACAACTTCTAAAGTGATAGCCAAATTGTTTGAGCTGAAACTTCTGTAATAGGCAAAGGTGAAAATACCTGGTTTTCTAAGTGACAATTACAAAAATCAAAACATTCTAAGACAAGGTTAGCAGGACTGGTAAAATTTAAAATAACATAACTGGTTTTACAGTTTTCCCAACATCTTTTAGTTTCAACAAAATTCAGATTAGAAATTTTGTTTCTCTAATACTGTTTCTGGATTGCAGGGGTTATTCAATTTTTTACAATGCAAGACTATAACACTTTAGTAACACCAAGAATGAAACTTAGGTGTCACTAATTACATTTCCAAACCATCACATATAAATAGTTAATAGAAGACTGAGCTTACTAAATGTAGAGGCTGGTTGGTTTGTGATCTCATTGCTGTGACCCAACCCCTATCCTCTGGGAAGGGTAAATTAAATTTCCTACTATTCTTTAGCATTCTCTTCCTTTGATCTAATCTGGAATGATAAGAGTTACAATTCACTGTAGACCCAGCTGAATGATAGTTGGGACTGCAGGGCAAAAATCTTAATGGTTCCATCCTTTACTCAAGTAAATTTTACTTCTGTGTCCACTCCTTAAGAACTTCTTTGAATGAGAGAGTTTTTGAATTCCTCAGCTGAAGGGAGGGAGACTTCTGGACAACTGCCCAGTGGCGCCAAGTCTATTCCATTCTGCTGGAGAGTTTCAAAAGCTTTATCTCTGCTGAGGTGTCCCTTTAAGATTTATGCATATTTCCAATTTGCCTAGTGCCAAATAATATAACAAATCCTGATCTGTTTTAAACATCCAATTAGGAGTGACACGTTTCACTTAAAATGTGAACAGAATAACTACCTTTTGGTTACTTCTCATTATACAAAATACTTTTCTTTTAGGTGAGGCATGAGATAATGAAAATGCTGATCAGCCTGCACCAGATCTCTGTCTCTCTCCACCCTCACAATTTGGCCAGAATTGGAGGGTGAATCGAGAGAGAGTTTAACCAAAAACTTTCAAATAATACCCAAAACTTTTATGCTTTCCTTAAACTTCATATCCATGTTGTTTTCCTAATGGGCTTTGATTAAAGCCCCCTTTAAAACTGCACAGACACTATGTCCCTGCATTTCCCATCCAAGACTACACCTTCCAATCACATAAACTAAATAATATAAGATTAGTTCCTCTCTTTCTCTCTCCCATACTTCTCCCCGATGCTGCAGTCATCAGAGAGAAGGGAGGAGGGGGAGGGAAAGAGATAACATTCCAAGGTCCAGCCACCATGGAGCTGACCGTAATAACTCACAAACACACGCACACAGAACATGTAAAGACAGAACACATATACAGACAATAAAAGAATCCAAAATACTGAGAAAAAATTGTCAGAAATCCTCTGTACACATTATAACTCTGGCTTAATTTCTATCTCTGTGTAACTAAGCCTTGCATAAGATTCCCTGTCTAGACTTTCTCCCATACAAGACTGCTCTTTTAGACTTATTCCTGCAACTTTTTACTACACCACAGATATGTGCTGAGTGCCAGAAAAATCATAGAAGTCTTTCTTCCTAACCCTTATTCCTCTCTCTCCAAGGAGTCGTTTCAAATTCTGAACGAAAAGTTGCTCCTTAGAGAGTTGTGATCCCATGGTTGCGATAGACATGAACACTTACACTTACCTTAACGGGGTCCGGACGAACTGGGACGTCTATCGCGGCAACAAACCAGCATTCGGGGTCGCCCCACGTTGGGCGCCAATTGACCCGACCTGCAGGCCAAGCAAGCATGGGTGACCGAAACCGGAAAGCGCCGGGGGAGCAAGGCTCGAGGGAGGTCTAAGAGACCTGGGGACAGGATCACGCAGAGGAAGGAGACCGAGGCATTGTTGGTGGCAGGCAGTCTCAGTTTATTTAGCTCAGGGTACAGCTTATATAGTAATTGAAACAGGGAAGAGGAATAGAAAAGAATGGGGAGGGTCCAGGGCGAGGGTAGTATCTAATTATGCAATCTTTACAATGAGGCTATTTCCTGGGACTGGGGGCCAAGCCCTTTTGTGGCTGCAACATCTATTGACAAAGACCTCTTGTGATGTTTGCTTTTTGCAAAGCAGGGCATGTTGACCTCAAGGGTGAGGGGCCCAGCACTTAAGTGCTGGCTCCCAACACCATTTCACCCTCTTTCCTCCCACTACATTTCTCTCTCACCATTTACCTTAATTTCTTTTGAGATATGGTCCCATCCTATTCAATTCACTCTGTGATCTCTGTTTCTGTATGTGTGTGCATGTGTGTATGTGTGTGTGCGTGCACGCGTGTACATGTGTGTGTGTGTGTGTGGTTCCACCAACTACCCAGATACTGAAAAGTTTTAAGAGTTACAAATATTGTCTTTCCATGTAGGAATGTAAACAGTTCACTTTTGGTAAGTCCCTTATGACTTCTCTTTGCTGTTTACTTTTTCATGCTTCTTCTCATTCTTGTGTTTGAAAGTCAGATTTTCTTTTCAGCTCTGGTCTTTTCATCAAGAATGCTTGAAAGTCCTCTGTTTCATTGAAAGACCATATTTTCCCCTGAAGTATTATATTCAGTTTTGCTGGGTAGGTGATTCTTGGTTTGAGTCCTAGTTCCTTTGACTTCTGGAATATCCTATTCCATGCCCTTCGATCCCTTAATGTAGAAGCTGCTAGATCTTGAGTTATCCTGATTGTATTTCCACAATACTGGAATTGTTTCTTTCTAGCTGCTTGCAATATTTTCTCCTTGACCTGGGAACTCTGGAATTTGGCCACAATGTTCCTAGGAGTTTCTCTTTTTGGATCTCTTTGAGGCGGTGATCGATGGATTCTTTCAATACTTATTTTGCCCTCTGGTTCTAGAATATCAGGGCAGTTTTCCTTGATAATTTCATGAAAGATGACGTCTAGGCTCTTTTTTTTGATCATGACTTTCAGGTAGTCCCATAATTTTTAAATTGTCTCTCCTGGATCTATTTTCCAGGTCAGTTGTTTTTCCCATGAGATATTTCACATTCTCTTCCATTTTTTTCCTTCTTTTGGTTTTGTTTGGCGATTTCTTGGTTTCTCAGAAAGTCATTAGACTCCATCTGTTCCATTCTAATTTTGAGAGAACTATTATCTTCAGTGAGCTTTTGAACCTCTTTTTCCATTTGGCTAATTCTGCTTTTGAAAGCATTCTTCTCCTCATTGACTTTTTGAACCTCTTTTGCCAATTGAGTGAGCCTATTTTTCAAGGTGTTATTTTCTTCAGCATTTTTTTGGGTCTCGTTTACCAAGGTATTGACTCATTTTTCATGCTTTTCTTGCATCTCTCTCATTTCTCTTCCCAGTTTTTCCTCCACCTGTATAACTTGATTTTTAAAATCCTTTCTGAGGTCTTCTATGGCCTGAGGCCACCGGACATCCACCTAGTATGTCTGGGATACAGAGACCCTGACCTCCACGTCTTTCCCTGATGGTGAGAATAGTTCCTCGTCATCAGAATTGAAAGATGGGAACATCTGTACCCCATCAAAGTAGCTGCCTATAGTCTTATTTTTCTTCCCTTTTCTGGGCATTTTCCCAGCCAGTTACTTGACTTCTGAGATTCCTGTCCACCCCTGCCTAGATCCGCCCAGCTAGTGCTTGGGGTCTGAGATTCAAATGGGCTTTCTGCAGCAGACGCAGCTGCTATTCAATGTGAGCTTAAGTTCTGGTGCTGGGGTGGGGGCAGGGCCGCCTCCCAGGCTCAGTTCCCTCAGGGGGCTTATGCAGAGAGTTTCGTTAATGGCCCTGAACTTCTGTCTGCTGCTTGGGGAATCCCAGGCGGCTGCCACTGCCTCTGCTGCTGCCTCTGCCACTGCCTCCGTAGGGGGCCTGAGTCACGGAGACACCCCGCTCCCCTCTCGGCCAGCTCTCTCACTGACCTGTAGCGCCTATGGGCAGAGGGACCCTTGCGGCCGCCAGAGGTTCTGTCCCTGAAGCCTGCTCAGATCTGTTCCTCTGGGGCCGCCCGGCCAGGGCAGCACAGGGGTGGCTCCACTTTCTGGGGTGCGACAGACCGTGGGGACCGCTCTCCAGGGCTCTCTGGAACAGAAATCTTTTCCTCCATGTTTCTGCGCGCCATACAGTGCTCCAGAATTTGTGGGGAGTTCTTGCAGAAATATATGGCTGTGGGTTCGGAGCTAGCATACGTGAGTCTTTCTACTCCTCCATCTTGGCTCCACCCCCCCCGTGTTTGCCAGTCTTATAGGTGTGATGTGGTACCTCAGAGTTGTTTTGATTTGCATCTCTCTAATCAAAAGTGATTTAGAGCATTTTTTCAAATGATTATAGATATCTTTAATTTCTTCCTCTGAAAATTGCCTGTTCATATCCTTTGACCATTTATCAATTGGGGAATGACTTGTATAGTTACACATTTGAGTCAGTTCTCTATATATTCTAGAAATGAGGCCTTTATCTAGCCTCTGGATTCTTCTTAAGCTAGAGGTGACACCTGTCAAACTGGGTGCAGCTCCAGGGCAAGCACTCTGGAGGGAATGCTGAAGGTTTCTAAGCTAGTGGTAATGGGCTGACCTACTAAGGTCATTATGGAGTCACTTGGTGGCCCAATAGTATTTAATGAGTGGTTATTTTCTCCCAAACAGGTCTCTTTAACCTGCGTCAAATTGTCCTTGCCAAGGTGGACCAGGCCCTGCATACACAGACAAAAGCAGACCCAGCCGAGGAGTATGCTCGGTTGTGCCAAGAGATCTTAGGGATTCCAGCCACTCCAGGTACTAACCCCTGACTGCTGTGGGTTCACCAGAGTTAGGTACCCCAACAGTTACCCCTGGGGGCTAAGATGGGCCACAGTTAGAACCAGGTCCAAATGAGTCTACGGGAATTCCTGGGTGATGCTTCTATAGTAGGGCATGTATGTCAGTCCAAGAAATTAAGCTGGAGAGGAAGTGGGTCCATCGGAGGGTACAGAAAAGGTCATTGTAGACTTCATTTTGGGTCAGAGTAGCTGAGGGGGGAGGCAAGATCCTAGAATCCTAGAACCTCAGAGTTAGAAAAGAACTTTCTTACTTAGAACACGTACTATTGGAGCTAGAAAGGTATTATAGAGATCATCTGTAGTCTGAGCCCCTTCGTTTTCCAGATGAGGAAACTGAGGACTCTGTAAGGAGAAGGGGCATGCCCAGATTCAAACATGTAGCAGTTGATAGAGCAGGTCTGCCACCAAAGTCTTCCAGCTCTAGACACAAGCTCTGTAGCCTTCCTCTTCTGACATGAAGCTGGAACATGGGCACAGCATGGAGACCAACCTGAGCATGAGAAGAGCCAGGAAAATGCAAAACACTCCCAGAGCAGAGCCATTCTGTGACTTCCAGTTTTCCCAGCTGTTTCCAGCATAGTCCCTCATGGAGTGAGGGGCATCTGGTTTTAACCTCTTTGTTCTAAAAATACTAAAAAATGTCCAAAGGCAGGGCACCTGGCACCTGCTCCCCAAACTCCCTTGGTGACATGGTCACCCAAGATGCTGGGCTGGTTGGACCACTGGTTGCCATTGAGAGGTGTCATGACACGACACAAAGAACAGAAGACGGGGAGTCCAGATGAACAGATTTGAGTCTAGATAGAAGAACTTAGGGCAAGGGTGGGGAACCTGCGACCTAGTGGCCCTCTAGGTCCTCAGGTGAGGCCCCTTGAATCCAAACTTCACAGAACAAATCTCCCTAATAAAGAATTTATCCTGTAAAACTTGGACTCAGTCAAAAGGCTATACCCATATGTGGCCTCGAGGCCTCAGGTTCCCCACCCCTAACTTAGGGAATGGGCACGTCACTGAAGTGACTCATCAGGCCAAAAGCTTCTACTGGAGATGAGGCTTGGATTGATTCTTGAGAGATCCCTCAATCTTAGAGCATTGGTTGTGTTCCAGACTGTCCCACACTGGCCACTGGGGGCAGGCACAAGAGGATGTCTTAGAAGTAACAGTGAGTAGGAATGAGCCCCCAGGCACAGCCCCCTTTCCACTGTCTCTTCTTGCCCAATGAATTGGAGTAATGGAAAGAAAATGGGAGTTGGTATCTTAAGAGACCTGGGTTCACATCCTTCCTCCACTACTTACTGGTTGTGTAACTTTGGGGCAAGTTGCTTAACACCTCTGGGCCTCATTTCAAACCTCCTGCCCGATAAAAGGGCACCAGAAAGACTGAACACCCGAAGCCAAGTGTGTCTGTGGCCAAACAAAACTGTACTTTAAGAACGTCAGTGCAATCAAAGGAAAGGTAGGCTGAGGAATTCAGAGAAACTGGACAGACTTCTCTGAACTGGCTAGCGACCTTCTGGGCCGGGAAGGTCACAGAGCAGAGCACTTTTACCTACGCAATCACCTTTGAGTCACCTGTCTCATCTGAGATAGGTGCTGCTGTAACTTTATCCCCACTTCATAGATGAAGAAAATAAGGGCGAGGTTAAGTGATTGGCTGGGAAGTGTCCAGGATGCTGCCCACCATACCACCCTGCTCCTCCTCCTCTTCTCAGGATACATGGAAGCACCAAAGCAGTGGCCAATATTGGTTCCAGAGCAATTGAAAAAAATTATCCAGAGGGGCAGGTCCCTGGTAGGAGTAGGGACAGGATTTGACAGAGGCAGTCGCTGTCAGTTTTTCCCACTGTTTTCTTTGTTGAGGGAGGGGTGCTGGCACAAATCCCTAGAAATGACTGGTGCCATAAACCAGCATCAACAAACAGACCAGCACCCAAGGAGGGAAGGAGGAAGGAGTTGTCCAGCACAGGAGCCTTGCTAGTGACCACCAGGTGGCAGCACAGAGCTAGGGGAGGGCAGTGAAGGAGCCAGCCAAGCTAACGGTGGGGACTGTGATCCTTGGCTGGGGAAAGGGTGAAGAGTCAGCCTGGATACCAGTCAGGGAGTGGCAGTAGTAGTGGCAGTAAAATGTGGTAGAAAAACCCTTGGGTTCAGTGGCAGATGAGCTGGGTTCAAACCTCAGCTTGCTTCTTTACCAGCTTTGTGACCTAGGACAAGTCTCTTCTCTTTGGACCTCAGGCACTGCACTAGGACGATCCTTGGGGTCCCTTTCATGATCCAGATTAATTCAGTTAAGCATTTATTAAGTGCCTGCAATGGGTCAGGTACTGAGGATACATAGAAACCAAATGATTCCTGCCCTGAAAACTTAGATTCTACTGAGGAGGAGGAGAGCATGAATACAGATAAGTAAATACAAACAAATACAAAGGAAGTTAAGGGGAGGGACTCTAACAGCTGGTGGTGTTAAGAAGGCCTTTTATGGGAAGCAGCTTTGGAGCAGGTGTGAAGGAAGCCAGGGCTTCTAAGAGGCGGAGATGAGTAAGGAGCCAGGGTACCAGGGATAGCCCTGTATATGGCACAGATTGGTGGCTGCAGTGATGGAAAGTAATGTAAGCTCAGGTGGAAAAGCTAGTTTGGGGCTATTCCTTTAAATGCCCCAAGAGGAGTGAGTGTTTTCTCCCAGAGGCAGTAAAGAACCACTGAGGGTTTGTACTAATGTTAACGTGGCAGCTGTGTGGAAGATGGATTAGAGATGAATAAGGAGATTATCACATCAGTGCAGGTGAGAAGTGATGAAGGCCTGAAATGGGGTGGAGGGGAGAGCAGGGAAATGAAGTCATTTGAACCTGGGTGACCAGAGGGATCATGGAGTTCTTAAGAGAATTTGGAAGTTAGGTGGGGTGGGTTTAGTGGAAGAAATAATGAGTTTTGTTTTAGACATGTTACATTTCAAAGACCTATAGAACATCCACATGGAGATACTCAACAAGGCAGTTGGTAATGGAACTAGACAAATGACAGAAACAACCAATTTTTTTTTTCAGTTAAAAGTCTATTTTCTCTCCCTCCTTTCTAACCCCCAGAGGAAAAAAAGAAAGAAAAACAAAACTTTTGTATAGTTAAGCAAAACCAATTCTCTCTTTGGCCATGTCCAAAAAAATATATCTTTTTCTGCATCCTGAGTCAATTACCTCTGAGTCAGGAGGTGGGGAATATATTTCACCATGGATCCTCTGGAACTGTGGTTGGTCATTGCATCAATCAAAGTTTTTAAATCAGTTTTTTGTCCTCACATAGTTCTTCCAGCAAACAAGAGTTTTTAAAAGATTTGTAAATTATAAATAATCATGTGAAAACATGCTCTATATCACTTATAGTAAGAGAAATACAGTTAAAACAACTCTAAGGTTTCACCTTACTTCATGACAAGATTGGATACAGTCAATCTTGGCAGAGTTGTAGGATGACAGACACATTATTCACTGTTCGGGAAGCTATGAAATAATCTAGCTGTTGTGGAAAATAATTTGCAACTATGGGGATACTGGGAATGTACATATATATAAAATAGCCAAAACACAAAAGTCCATTGTATACTAAATATTAATAGCAGAACTCTATGTCTTAGCGAAGCCTGGATATTGAGTAGGTGCCCATTGATTGGGATTTGGCTAAACATGTGGCGTGTGATAGAAAGACTTATATGAATGGGTGCAGAACCAGGAGAACAATTTCTACAGTGATTATGTATCTGAATGTAATGAGGGGACTGGAGCTTAGGAGAGAGATGAGAGCTGGATATGTAGGTTTTGTAATGATCTACATTGTGATATTTGAAGACTTCAAGGAGGACGTGACATCTGAGTTGAAGGGTGTGCAGCTAAGTAACTTCAGTACTTCAAAGTGGCCACGAGGGAGGATGGCAAAAAAAAATGTTGAAGCTCCTTTGAGCCTGCAGGTTCAGGGGCAAGAAAGAGAGAGAGGCCAAATGCTTACAGACTGCAGAATAATCATTGCTGTATGTCATGAGTGCTGCAGGAATCAAACTTGGATTGATGTAATGACCAATTCAGAAGGTGCTGGACACAGAGAGCATCAAACGTTACAAAAAATGAAATGGACATTTTAACAATCTGCTATATAAGTACAGTCTTTTGGCCTGTAAAAGAAAGAGCCAGATTAGTATGTGTCCTCTTCCCCTGGGAGGATGGAGGGCAGAGAGGAGGGATCCAAAGCGACCAGTGGCTTTGATGGCAGCGTTGGCTTTCTCTGCCATGTTGTTTCCTCCTGTGTGGTTCTGGTCAGTGCTTCAGAATATCAGTCACTTCATCAATGTGAGAAGATTACTTAGAGAAGATTTTCTTAATTTAGGCTCTGCCAACAAATTTCATGGAGTTCATGACTGTTTCAATAACTCATTATGCATTTAAAAAACATAGGTTTCACGAGACTGCCAAGGGGATCCATAGCTTTTCATCGTTAGTGATATGGGACTGGCTCCCGACAGAGAGATTGGAGGTCTATATAAAAGTATCGTCTGTATAGAAAACTTGTTTGAAGCCAGGAGAACTAATGAAATCATGGAAAGAAAGAAGGGGCTTAGGGACATACATGCTTCAGGCAGGGTAGGTCATAGATGATGGTCCAGTATGAGAGAAAGCCATCAAAGCCAAGAAAAGAGCAAGAGCATGATGGGAGAGGAGGCAGGGAGTAGTAATGGTGGCAGACGGTAAAGCGCTTGATCAGGGAGGTGAAAATGGAGAAAGTGTTTATGGATTTAATCTAAGAGATCATTTGTTGCAGTGACCAACCATGGCTTAAGAGGACTACTGGTGAAGAATGCCAGAACGTGATGGAAAAATAGGTGCCCCATGAGGGTTAGGGTTAGAATCGGAGGCTCTCCACTTCTTTCTTACAGGGAAGGAGGGTTCTTTTATTTATTCTTTTGGAAGGGAGAGAAAGAGTTCAGAAATGATGGTGCTTTTTAAGGACAAAAATACTATTTACTTTTTAAAGATTATTAGTAATGTTGGAGAGAGCAGTTGTAGTCCAATGTTGAAGCCAAAAGCTAGACTGCAAGGAGAGGAGGTAGAGGGAATGAGTATAGATGGCCATTCTAGGAGCTGAGTGGACATATACAGGGTGATATCTTGAGGGTATAGTGGGGTTGAATAAACACTTTTTTTAGGGATAGGGGAGACTTGAATATGTTTGTAAGCAACAGGAAAGACCCCCAAAAGAAGAAAGGTTGATAAAAGAGAGTGAGAGAGAAAGGGAAATGGAAGAGGTTGTCTTTCCTGGAAGAGATGAGATTAAGGGCACAGATAGAAAAGTTTATAGAGACAAGGACAAATCTCCTGGGAAAAGAGCCAAGAAGAAAATAATGGGGAGGGGAGGATAATGAACAGTTTTAAAGTATGGAAAGAAGGAGCTCACAACTGCTTGTTTTACAACATTGTCTTACTCTTTTTTTCCTTTTTACTAATGATTGTTAAGTAATATTTAAGCTTTTTCTTCTTCTTTCAGTCATTTCCTAAGCTAGCCCATCCCCAATTGAAACTTTCCCTAGCAACCAAAAAAAGGTAAACCACCTCACAATAGTCCCTTATCCCTCCCTACCAAGAGGAAGAAAGTATTTCATCATCATTTCTCTGGAACTAAAATTGGTCATTCTGATTAATCAGAGTTCATGAGGGCCTCTTAGTGAAGTAGGAAGTGAGGTTCTCTCCTAAGGAAGTATGGAGAGAAGGTACTGTAGAAGACTTGAGGGGAAAAGGTTTAGAGCAGCTGTTTTGTGGAGTGCAAGAAGGAGTCAGGTCAGAATGAAAGAAAGGATTGCCATGCAATAGTGAGGGCCTAGTGAAGGTTAGAGAACAGAAATGTGTAGTTGATCCAGTTGGCACAAATGGTTTGACTTCCTTTGGGGGAGTAAGATGCGGGGGCAGGGGAGTATGGGGGGTAACCTAGGGCTGCCCCTCAAGGAAAAGGAGTTCTGCAAGAAGGCCCACAGAGAGGGCTCTCCACTTTAGCATCCCTACAATTCTCACCCTGTTCTTGGACCCCCAGGTCCAGGGCCACCAATCCACGAATCCCATCACCACACAATTTGTAGTGATCCTTCATGTACTTGGTTTGTCCCAGTCCTGAACTTGTCCGTCTCCTTGTTTTTTAGTTATCTGTTCATATCTCTGGCCCTTTTTTCTGTTATGAACCCTGGTGAGCAGGAATCATGAATTATGATTCCCACTGGAGTCTTACTCTGGAGCTTCCTGTGGGTGTGGAGGAGACCTTGTGCCTCTGATGGGTGGTTCTGGCAGAGAGAGGGCCAGTCTAGCAGTGCTCAGACAGCCTCAGCACTCTGGTGGCCCCAAGGAGGGCTCTGCAAAGCAACTTCCTACTTGTGATTGGTGTCATTGAGAGGAAAACTGATGCTGCAGGCTTCCCAGGTCCTTGAAGCATCTTCCCCAGGGCTAAGCACAGTGCTCTACACACAGTAGGAGCTTGTGAAAATTTCATGTAGTTCAGGGAAAGTGGAGAACTTGAGGTCTTCCTCTCATTTTGTGTCTGTTCTACAGGTACTAATATGCCAGCCACTTTTGGTCACCTGGCAGGAGGCTATGACGCCCAGTACTATGGCTACCTCTGGAGTGAGGTGTATTCCATGGACATGTTCCACACACGCTTCAAAATGGAAGGGGTCCTCAACTGTAAGGTAAAACAGCTCATTCATGCTACTGGTTTCTAGTGATTCTCTTCCAGTCCACTTGGTTCCCTTTTTCCTCAATAGGCAGGGCAAAGTGATGTCTCTGGAAAACTCTTATCTACTGCTCCTGTGCCTCCCAGTGTGTCCCTTAAAGATCCATGTAGAACCCTAAAGAAAGACCTCTGAGTGCACCTTTTGTTAGCCCAGTTGAGCCTGGGTTTCTTTTCAGCAAAGTTTCTTCCACTGCTGGGAGAAATCAGCCTCTTCTACCTCCCCAGCTTTCCAGGGCAGGGCTGTAGGCTCCCCTTCCCTCTTGGAGCCATTCTGATCTAAGAATCAGATGCAACATGTGGGCAGTGTGGGTACCATCTTCAAGGATGTGAAGGACTGTCATATGACAGAGCAGTTAGGCTTGCCTTTCAGACCTAAGGACACAAAGCCAGGAGCAGTGTGGGGCAGTTGTAAAGATAGAGCTGGGCTCCCCATTCAGCTCCTCCAGATGGGACTTGATGCACTGCCTGGGGTGGTGGGGTTTGGAACACTGAGCTTCTGAGAGCATTTTGAAATAGACACTTATTTTGGGAAGTTTCCTGCTTCCCACTTTGCTGTCCCTTTTCTCTGCCTCCCAGCTCTCCAGTGATGCCCACTTTGACCTGCCCATACTGGTACCCAGGACATTTTCTTTCACTCTCCCCCTCGACATCATTCCTGCCCCCTTAGAGCAGCCATTCTGTCAGTGTGGCTGACCTCCCTGGCTGCTGGTGGCCAGGACAAACTGGTTATGTCCAATAATCGGAGAGTGACTGGAAGCTCTCCTCTGCATCATTCCAGGGATAGTCGATGCTTGAGTACCTATGACTGGCCACAATACGTTCCTAATAGGTGTCACTTCAGATGCTTGGGGTCGGGGAATGGCTGTGAGAATCAGAGAGCCCCAGACTCCTGGGATCCAGCAGTGTTCATGGGATGACCAAAAGAGTTATACCTCAGTTTCCTTCCCCATTAGAATTCTCTCACCACCAGCCCAATCCAGATTCCTTTGTGTTCTTGGGGGTTAAGTAACTTGCCCAGGGCCACAGATGGTGCCTAATTTCTTTGGGTCTTTTTACTGTTTTTAACATTCAAAGCCACTTTTTTGCAAATATATCCTTTTGATTCACAGTGCTTTAGAGGATTCACATAAACTATATTGTCTAAATCATTATAATTTTAACATTCTTAATACATACAATGATTTTAAAGCATCAGTTGATTATATGAGATCTTATGTGAGCTAGAGATTTTCATAAGAAGTAGGAAGGGACTTCAGAGATCATGTAATTCAACCCATTCCTAAGTAGGAATCATCTTCCTAGCCTCCCTGACAAGTGGTCAGCTGGCCCCTCTTTGAAGGCCTCTGAGGATGGGGATCTTCCCAAGACATTAGGAAATTTAAGTGTGCCCACCCAGGACCAAAAACAGCGTTTTGTACCAGTGCAGAGGAGAGTGGCCCATCTGCTGCCCATCTAGATTCTGTGCCTCCCAATACGACCTAGGGCTGGGGAGGCACTTCTCTTATCTCTTATCAGGGGTTAGAGGACCCCTGTCGCCCACTGTCTCTCTCCTCACTGTGTCCCTTTTCCCTCCTGCAGGTTGGCATGGACTACAGGACCTGCATCCTGAAGCCCGGTGGTTCCGTGGATGCCATCAGCATGCTGCAGCAGTTCCTTGGTCGGGAGCCCAAGCAGGATGCATTCCTCCTGAGCAAAGGCCTCCCAGTGTCGGACAGCAGCTCACCGCCTTCTGACTGCTGATGGGCCAGCCCGGAGGCACAGGAGCTCTTTCGTGCATCACCATTCTTCAGATTTGAGCAAGTGTGGACATGACCTTGTGCTGGCCTCCCTGTTGCCTTAAATTCCCAACAGAGAGAGAACAGGGACTCTCCCAGAGGGGAGGGGGACGGGGGAGATTTCTACACCCTGCCCCAAACCGGCCCTTTTTGGCTTTCTACTTTTTAACCTTCCAGTCCCTTTTGAGGGTCTTTGCTCAGTCATATTAAGATGTTTGGAGAGTTCTTGTGTTGGCCATATGGCCTGGTACTTTTTTTTTCCCTTGTCCATCCCACCCCAGAGTAACCAAGATCAGGTTCTCTACTGAAACTATAACTCTAAATCTTATTTTTTTTTTAATGGAGTGAGAAAGGGAGTCTCTCCTCTGCCTCCCTCTCTCCCTCCTCCTACCTTGAAATGGTTTAGTCTAACATTGGTTGTTAAGGCAGAAATCATGGTTTAGTCTTTTGGGGATGGTATTATCATACACTGTTTTGGTGAAAGATGATTAGACCTCAGGGAATTGACAGCTGGGGTGAGTATGTTTTATGTGTGCATGTGTGCAGTAGCTGCTGTGTGAAATGAGTGTTCTAACTGGAACCAAGAGGCCTTAGAAAGTTCTGCCGTGAGCTTTGTACAACCTTTACTCCTGGATCGAGAGGCCAGCATGTCAGCGTGGGTTTAATGCCTAGCTCACATAATAAAGCTCAAGGAAGCCTATCGTTAGCCTGTTCAGTAAGTGAGGTCAGGTCGGAGCTCCCTGGAAGAAGGTATTTAGGAAGAACTTGGCCAAAGTGACCCCCCTCCCCTCTTACCCAGCAGACTTTCTCTAAATCCTGCAGGAGAGACTCTGCAGGCCTGGTTCTTGCCAGGGCCCCTCCTGCCCTTGGCCACCCTTCCTCCTTAGCCCCTCGTGAACAAGACA
Source organism: Bettongia penicillata ogilbyi (assembly GCA_023548195.1). Classification (NCBI taxonomy): domain Eukaryota; kingdom Metazoa; phylum Chordata; class Mammalia; order Diprotodontia; family Potoroidae; genus Bettongia; species Bettongia penicillata. Next base: position 5,414,150 of record JAJHZJ010000315.1, on the reverse strand, counting down.
AGCACAGAGCATGGAACACAACTTTTTGGCTTTCAGGCAGTTAAGGGGAGGCATGACAGCAGAGAGAGAGCACTTGCAGGAAAAACTGAGAGGAAGATGGCAGCCCCTTTGGCTTCAAAGTGGGAAGGAGTGGGCTTTCATTTGGTGAGTGTCAGATAAATGAAAGCATGAGCTCTCCTGACAAACTGCCTGCTCCTGTGCCCTCCGTCAGTGGGTAAGCATTTATTAAACGTTCCTAAGACAAACCCTGCCCTCAAGGAGTTCGTAGTCTGGTGGGGAAGACCATGTGCACACAGTTCGCTATAAGCAAGCTACAGACAGTATAAACAGGAGACACTCAACCAGGGAAAGCCCTGGAAATCAGAGGGAAAGGGTTGGGATGGTGGGATTTTCAGTGAGCCTTGAAGGAAACTGGGAGGCAGAGATGAGGCAGGAGAGTGTCCCGGGCAAGCGAGACAGCCAGAGGAAGATGCCAGGGCCCAAGAGATGGGGGGCTTTACTTACAGAGCAGCAACCAAGCCACACCCAGCCATTTCTGTCAGAAGGCAGTTTAGTGCCCTCTTTCCTTCCCACCCTCTTCCACCAGCTCTATCCCTGACTCACTGCGTGACCTCAGGGCAACTTCTCCGGGCCTCATCTTGGGGTGGGTGATCTTTAAAGCCCCACCCCACCATCCTAATATTCAGCACATCAGTGATTACCTGGTCTGCTTCTGCTTCCCAGCACAGCTTCATGCTTGCTTATCCTGCTACAGGAGGAGTCAAGGCCAGGTCCTGACCTCCGGGGGCCCTCTTGCCTTTAACTGAACCAGTTAATGATGGTTAGCTTTTCATGATGACCCCAGATCATCAACCTCAGGCACCTCACCTTTGTGAGCCTGATATTTTTAGCTGACTACAGTAGCCCCCAGCCTTTGACCTTGTTGTTTAAAAAACCACACGCCCCCTTTCTCTTTGTCCCCCTCCCCCTTACCAAGGAATAACCTGAGACAGAGACTATTTGATCATTTCACTTAAATTAGAAACTTCTTTCCTTAATCCTTGGTTCTTGATATAAAAGTGAAGTATGGTGCCTTCCTCTCTTTACTGTGAGTTTTTCAGTCAGTTACTCAGAGTTCCCATGATTCCTCCAGCGTTAGCTCAAGCATCTCTCTCTCTTGGTCTCAGCAGACCCCAAGGTAGAAACAGCTGACAGTGCAGTCAGCCACAGCAAGATCCACCTGTAAAATCAAGCATTCTCCAGGCTGGCAAGGAAAGCACAGAGGAGCCTGTCCCTCCTCTCCCCTGCCCATGGGCCAGTGTTTGGGGGTTGGGGGTCTTGTTCCCCTCTTTCCCTACTCCTCCCCACTTCCCTGTCACTCACACCCAGTTTCTAAACCAGGGTGGTATGATTTAGAGGCCATCTTGTGGCCAGACCTTGGGTCTGTTGTATCTAATATGCATTCCCCTTTCCTAAAGCTCTTGACCAGGAAGACAGATACCTTATTTTCCTTATCCAGGGCTGGTAAGGGTGGGTCTGAAGGGTCAGTATCTGTTCTCCCTAGTGTCTTCACTATTCCAAGAAAGTGAGGTACTTACATTTAGATTCTGTGGCTACCACAACTGAATGTTGTAATGTCTACCTACAGTCCTCTGGTCCAAAATACCAAATCCACAGGACAGTTGTACTAGGAGACAATATTGTCCCTATGCTTCTTCTAGGCCAGCCAGACCCTTCTGGACCCTGCAGTGAGGAGTGGCCTCTGAGGCATTTCACCACTCAGCCCTCTCAGTTCAAGCACAGCTGCCACATGGCATCAGAGAAGTCTGGAGGCCTCTTCTGGCTTCTGACCTTTGGCCTTGCTGCTCATTTCTGTTGTTGTTTTAAAGATGTAGAGGTCCAAACTCATAAGCAGGGAAGTGAACAAGGAATTTAGCTGCTTTTAGAACCCTGCCAGCCAGCCACGGAGAGCTTGGGAACAGGTGGGAGAGACTGTTTCAAGAGGCCATGTGTGTACTGGGCGGAGCTCGGAAAGGTAGCTAGTGTCATGGGAAGATCACTGGGTTTGAACCCTGACTCGATGACCTTGGACAAGTCCCTTCCCCATCTCCAAAATAAGATTGAACTATATCTTTAAGGATTGGTCCTTTCACCTCTTAATCCTTGGTCTAATTAAACAGGCAAAGAATGCATTATCCATCTAATTTATGGTTTAGCCCCAGAATTATTGCCACCTTTGCTAGGAATTCCTCAAGGGAATAGCAGAGGTTTGATTTGGGTGCTGTTCTCGGTGACCTCACCCACCCTATGCTCTCAGCACTTAGCTCTTTCTTTATCCCCTGTCTCCTGGCATGATATAGAAAGGTCACAGGATTTGAATTCCCAGCCTGCTTTGCCTGGTCAGGCCTGTACCCATATTGCTCATTCCTCAGGAGCTCATGGCTTAGTGCTTAGAGATATCTGAACCTCTGGAGCTGAACGTGGTGCCGTCTTCCCAGTGTTCTCTCCAGTCACCCCAAAGCCCAGGCTCCTGGGTCTCTTCACATAGGGTCTTTTGCTGCCTCTACCTGACCTCATTTCTCTTAGACTTTTCTTCCAGCATCTTAAAAGCTTTTTTTCTATGCCCTGATGTATATTGCCTGAATTGAAAGCCCAGCTCAGGTACTCAGCAAAATCCCAAAGGAGAAACACATGCTCAGTGGGGATGGCTTAAAATACCTAAGGCAGGTGTGAGGCTGCTGAGTCAGCACTGGACAGCCTTGGCTCCCCAGAGGCTTCCCGCTCATCCAGAAAGGATTATCTGCTATCTTCTCGTTTTCGCCCCAGCCTCTAGACATGGCAGGGCTAGCAATTGCTAGTCTGTCTCATTCAGGCTCCATTCCTACCCTAAATCAGCAAGAGAATGTAGTCGCAGACTGGGCCCCTTGCCCCTTCCCCCCACCACAGGTACAGCAGCTGCATGGTCAGGAAACTGACTCGTGGTCCAGTCAGGAATGCCAGGCTGGGAAGGTGCCCAGCTCTTCCCCCTGTCTCCATTCCTTTTATCTTTCTCAAAAGAAACTTCTGAGTGGATCCACTTCCTCCTGACTGCCTCACTGTCCCATGCAAGGCTGGCACTGAAGTCGAACTGGCTCTGTCATTCTGGGATGGGAAAAGAAAGCAGCCCATAGCCAGGAACCACTATCCCAGGTGTCCCGATGTCCCCTCCAGAGCCTCGTGACTGCACCAGCGTTATGGAGATGGCTAAAATCAACTCACTGAGAGAGAATGTGATACCAAGGCTGGTAAAACTTGCTCCTCCATAGACTTCCAACCTCATCAAAAAAAAATCTTATTAATTAAGCATCTACTATGCAAGGCACTGTCCTAGGGACACAGACAGTTACCATGGTCCCTGCCCTTGAGTTTACATTCTACAGAAAGCACTATGGTGTGCAGCTGGCCCCTTCCCCCTACCAACCACCCCTTTGGGGTCAAGTGTCCGACCCCTGCCTTTCCTTTCCCTCCTCTCCCAAAGAATAGTGCTTTTGAGATTTTCATGGTTCAGGTCAAACTGGCTTGTTAAGCTGGTTGTGTTTTGCAAAGTGCTTATTACTAATAAAAAGTGGTTTCTAAAAGGATCTTTTGGGATAGGAGCAGTGTTTCTTTTAAGTTTCAGGCTCCTGCTTGGGATACTTTTCCTTCCCACATAGCAGGAGGTGGGGTGAGCACACTATGATGTGAGCCTGGGTTCCCTTGTATCCCTGTTTGGGGACATCAGTGAAGGATAAGGAAATACATGCTATTTCCTCACCTGTTCTCCCTACTCCCAATAGGATTTTGCAGGCTTGTCAGTCAAAAAAAGTTTAAGCATTTACTACGTGCCAGGTATTGTGCTGAGCACTGGGGATACAATGAAAGGTAAAAGACAGGCCCTGCCCTCCAGGAGTTCCCAGTCTAATTGGGGGACAACACGTAAACAGCTCTGCGCAAACAAGCTGCATACAGATGGAAGACGATCCAGAGATAAGGCGCTGCCAAGAAAAAGGCCTGGGCGTGCTCTCCGCTTCCGAACAGAGCGGTGATCCTCTCACAGTATGGAGTAAAGCTTTTTTTTTTTTTTTTTTTTGACACGGCTAATGAAGGAATTTGTTTTGTTTGACTATAAAAGTTTGTAATGGATTTTATTTGTTTTGTTTTCTTAATGAGTGAGGTAGAGGGAGGTGGGGGGAGAGAATTTGTACCTGAAAATAAAATGGAATTTGAAAAGGGATTGGGAAAAGCTTTCTGTAAAAGGTGGGATTTTAGCTGGGACCAGGAGAGCCAGGAGGCAGAGATGAGGGAGAGCATTCCAGGCACGAGATGGACAATAAAAATACTAGGGATTGAGAAATCGTGTGTTGTAGTGGAACAGCAAAGAGGCCAGTGACACTGGGTGAAGAAAAGAGTACATGACTGGAGACATCAGGAGACTGGAAATGGGGTTGGGGGAATGGAGGATCAAGTTAGGAAGGGCTTGGAAGACCAGAGAGATTTGACATTTCCTCATGGAGGGGATGAGCCAGTGGAGTTTATTGGGTCAAGAAGACATGGTGAAACCTGCACTTTTTAAGAAAATCACTTTGGTAGGTGAATGGAGGATGGACTGGAGTGGGGCAAGACTTGAGGCAGGCAGACTCCTCAGCAGCTATTGAAGTAGTCCACTTGTGAGGAGATGAGGGCCTATACCAGGATGGTGGCAGTCAGAGAGAAGGGGGTCCAGCCTAGACCATCTCCTTAAAATGACTCCTGCCTCTTCCTCATGGAGAGCCAAATGGAGCTGTGGACGTAGGTCATCGCCCCTGCTATATGAGAGCGCTGCTGGGTCCTGAGGGAGTTAGAAGGACAGCTATGGTAGCATGGATATAGCCTTAAACTGTAGACTTGGGTTTGCCATGGAGTGACTAATCCCGGTGTGACCCGTCTCTCTAAGATGAGTTAGACTGGATGCTTTCTCAGGTTCCGTGTTCCGAGGCCCTTCCCAACTCTCTAGTTTTCACTGCCTTACAAGTGACTTTTTTGAATATAACTCATTGGTTAGTTGGGGGTACGTGCTTTAATGGAAAGTTTGGACTGTAACCTTATCTATAGACCCTGAAGCAAATCACTTAGCCTCTTATGACCTGCGTGTTGTCTTCTACAAAATAAAAAGGTTGGACTCTGTGATCTCTTAGCTTACTCTTGGCTCCAGATCTCTTACCGCATGACTTGTTTAGCCATCCCCAACCCCAGGACTTTGGTTCATGTCATTCTTCTCCCTCCCTCCAGGTGGCAGGCATTAGTCACTTTGACTTCTTGTAGACCTCTCCAATTACTGGGCGTCTGTCTTGATTTGGGGGCGTTCAGCTCCAGGAGTCAGGCCAGTCTGGCAGACCATCCCCTGCCTCTTCCCAGCACCGTCTCGGCGTCCCCAGACTCTGGGGGCCCGTAATAAACCAGCGGTCCAATATTAATACGGAGGCTATTCTGAGCCAGCCCAGGGCACCACCGTCTGCTGTCTCCCCTCGGTTCCTTCTCTCAGCCCTCAAACACTCCAGACATGTACTATCGTCTCAGAAGCAAGTGCAGCCACATTCTTGGCATGGGTCAGATGTATTGTGTTCAGCACATTCTGGATTTATTGGTCTCCATGAAGTCATCCCTGTGGCCCAAGTGCAATGTCCTCTCCCCCCACCCCCCCCAGCCTTTTTACCCCAGGGAACAAGAGGAGAGTGGGTTCTACTATTACTGCCTCCTGACCCACCTCCTTCAGGGCCAGCCTGTAATAGGAGAACCTGGAACTTCCCTAGGATCGGGGAGTGGGAGGAGGGGAGGCCAGCTGTAATCTTTCAGGGGCTGAGCTTTTCAGGGCCCCATTTTAAGAAGAAAATCATTGGTCCCTCTCTGGAAACCAAATCGACAATCCAGGCCTATTTTAGAGGAGGATCTAAACTTCCCCTGCCTTTTCATGGTAGATTTGGCTTCTGGGAGAATGCAAAGGCAACGGAACTCCAATTGGATGAATAAGGTTGGGAAATTGGGTCAGAATTCTGACGTGGACACTCAGTAGTTTTGTATCTATTAACCTTTCCAAGACTCCATTTCTTAGTCTGTAAAACGAGAAATAATAACACTTGTGTTCTGTTTCCTCAGTAAATGAGGAACGCACTTTGTAAACCTTAAATTAACATTAAAATGTTGTTATGGGTAAGCTGGGAACTCTTTATGATAAATATTTATTGAATGGAAGTGATCAGAAACAAAGCATGTCTAGTAATATCTGCCCTTAAAGCTGCTAATGATCCACTGGGAAATATTCCACTTGATGGGCAAATACATTTGGATGGATTACTTGTTACTTAGTGGTGAAAATAATGCATCTTGTTACTTTGCAGTCTTAGCATGCTTTTACCAAGATCTTTTTATGCATATTTCCTTTTTGGGGTCTTGACAGTAACCCCAATAGGTTAGTAATACAGGTATCACTTCCCTCTGTGCCTTGGTTTCCCCATCTGTAAAAGGGCTTGCAGCCAGTGATTAGAATAGCATACTTTTACCTAGTCACCTAGTTTACAAATGCACTTTATCATCTCTTTTCTCCTGTGGTCATCACAACACCCTTGAGGTCTGCATTATACCCATTTTCCAGATGAAGGAAACAAAGTCAGAGAGAAACTAAGTGGCCTCCCCAAGATCACTTGGTAAGTGGAAGAGTCAGGTTGAAGCCAGATCTTATTCCTACCCCAATGCTCTTTATATAACTCCATGATCACAAAGGACCTCCCCCAGTTCTAACACTATTTCATGAGGTGATGAAAAAAGAGAGAATCAAGAGTAGTGTTCCCCAAAACCCCAACACCAAAAGTATAAAGAACCTTGGGGGAAAAAAGTACCCTGGGACCCATTGGTGACTGATGAGGAATCACAATGGCAGTCTTGTTCCTGAGCAAAATAGACACAGATTGTAGAAGAGTTTGGAAAAATCTCTGGATGGTTGGATGTAAGCTTTGTGCATTCATGATTTCATCTGTGTAGGCCCTGGGGGCTCCTGCATCTTCCCTGTATCAAGTCCGATTGCAGCCCTCTTTTACCTGGGTCTTGGTCTTGGTTCCTTGCTAGGGTTCAGCAGCACATGGCCTGGGACCCAGATTCCTCAGGATGCATCATGCTTAGGTGCAGTGATCCTCCAACTACTCATAAGCACAAGACCAGCATTTCCAGCTTGGTAGGAGCTCCCAGGTCTTGGGCTCTGCTGGTAAAGGCTTCCCGCCATCCCACCTTTTGGTTCAAGTATGTTTGAGGTCTGTTCCTTCCCTTTGAACAAGAGGTGGTCCTCTCTAGCTCTAAAGTTGGATCATGGAAGTCAAGGACTAACCCTCCCAACCCCTTTTTGTCATCCACTCACATCTGTTTTGTAAACAAGTAGTATTTAGATTTGGGACCAGTCCAAAATGGTCTTGAGACTTTGTCCCCTCCTATACAAAAATGTGATTATTCTCCGTGCCCCCCTCCCCTACCCCTGGATCAGACCATCTTTCGTTGGATTCTGGCTTGGGAAGCCCCTAGAAGGCTCTAGGACATAGAACCATCCCAGCATGTCCACAAATTCGAGTAGACAATTGAAGACCTATTAGCAGGGCCCGTGGAGAGTATAGTCTGCTCTCTGCCTTCTGACCAACTCATGACCCACATGGGTCACCTTTGAGGCCAGCCTTACCCTACCCTCGTCTAGATCTCAGACAGCTCGGGGCTGCCCGGCTAACTCAGGAATTCAGGCCCTGACGATTTGCTATTTCCAGCCCAGACAGATATTAAAAGCCCTGACTTGGCACGGACAGGACCAGGGCAAGGGGGGGGTGGGAGGAGGCGGGGGGAAGAAAACCTTTAGAGAAATCCTTTCTGGGAGGCTGAACTCAGAAGCTTGGCTTTTTCCCCGACTCCCCTCTTATGGAATGAGTTTTTGAAAAATCCAGCATGGTCTCATTAATATTTCATATCCCTTGACCTCCTGGCCAGCTCCAATTCCTGTGGGGAAAAACTGAGGGGAGCATGGACGGGCAGGACTGACTTGTAGATTGTTTCTTCCTCCCCACCACCCCTCATGTACCACCTATATTAGGATAATAGGATCTTAGAACTAGAAAGGAATTTGGAGGTCATTTAAGAGAGACATTTTGCAGATAGGGAAACTGAGGCTTGGGGAAGAAAAGAGACTTTCCTAAGTTCACGTAAGTAGGCAGATGGAGAGAACTGTCTTTAGATTACAAATTGAGTACTCTTTCCCCTGCCCCATCTTACTGCCCAGGCTTCCAAACGCTGTAAACTCTGATAAGACCAGACCAATCACAAAGACTAGGGTGATGCTTTTAGACCCTCTGGGCTCTTTTGAACCCTGATCATTGAAATCAGGTTGTAAGGGGACCCACTCAGCTACTCTTCCCCTGTCACTGCTCCCTGCGTGCATGGTGTGAGGGGACCAGCTTTGTCAGAAGGAAGCCTCTCCTCCCTGATCATCTTGGCCCACCCTCCCAAACAGACAACAGGATCCAATCTCAACCTTCTATTTTAATGAAAAAGACCGTTTAGGAGATTCTCAGTCCAGTGTAGTGAGCACCTTGCAAGCTGCCCTCAGCCCCATTTCAGTTCCCACCTTGCCTTTTTGGCCCGGGTCTGCTTACTCCAGGCCAGATCCAGCAGAGATCCATAGGATCACCTGTCTTATCATCCCCTCTCCCACACTGAGTATTTAAGCAGCCATAAGATCAAACAGAGGCCCCCTCCTTGCAATATGCATCTATGATGACATGCCCCACCAAGGGAAGTTTGAAGACCTCCAGAGACAATGTGCCCGCTCCCCGCAGGGCAGTCCATTTCTTTGTCAGACAGATTTCTCCTAAATTTATTTTCTGCAACTTCCTTTCAACACTCATAGTTCTGCACTCCAGGGTCAGGCAGCACAAGTTGAAATAAGGGAAATCATCCCCCTTCAGATATTTGGGGGAAACCCAAAACGTCATGTCTCTCCCATCCTCTGCCCATGTCTTTTCTCCTCAAGGCTGACGTCCCCAAGGTCCTTCAACTCATCTGATATGATATAATTTCCAGACCCCTCACTGTGCTATCCATCCTTCAGATGCGCTCCAACTTACCAATGTCCTTCCTAAATCTGAACACAGTCCTCTAGATGTCCAACCAAGGCAGAGGGCACCATGTTTCCCATCTTCTTCCTTCTCAGTGCTTTTTTTATTGTACCAAGCTTTGGGGGCTGCAATGTCTGTGTTGCTTCATATGGACCTTGTGGTCCACTGACACTCTCAGATCTTTTTTGCATGAACTTTCTGGCTGCATCTCTCCTATCTTGTTCTTGTACAGTTAATTTTTTTAACCCAAGAGCAGAGCTTTGCATTTATACCTGTTAATTTTCATCTTTTTTTTTTTCAGCCCAATCTTGGTACTGGGCCAACACTAGCCCTGACCTCAGTAGGTTCATGGTGGCTGCAGGAAGCTGCTCCAGCGATCCTGCCACTTCCTTTGCTTCTGCCCATCCTTTTGGCCCTCACTCCAGCCTTGATAACTGCTGGTCTTCCTCAAAGTTGGGCAGCATGGGATAGGGCAGTGCACTGAGAGTGAGGAGCCCTGGGTTCTAGTCCTGGGTCTTCCATGCTCTGTGTCCTCATCTAAGTCCCTTCCCTTCCCTGGACCTCAGGGTTCCCATCTGTTAATTGAAGAAGTTGGCCAAGAGAGTCTCCAAAGTTTCCAGAGAATTCTCTTGAATTTTCCTTACACTGACCCACCCCAAACTCTGCCTTCATCCTCTTTCCAGTGCCCCATCCTCTCTCCTCAGCTCTTCTAGTTTCCGTTTCTCCTGCAACCCAACCTTCAAATGATCTTCTGTCCCTCCTGCACCTTTGCTCCCTTAATCTCCGCATCACCGTATCTTCCCTACTTGCAGTCTTTCCTCATGCAGCTTTTCTGCCTTCTTCTCATCGGTGGGGTTTAGGGCAGCCACCCTGCAGACCCCCACCTCCTCCCCCTGGCTCCCAGAGGGTCAAGAAAAGGGCGCTACAAGGTCCGGAGCAGGCGGAGGGTGTAGCAGAGACGCTGACGCAGGGCCTCACTGCAGCCTTGGCACTGCAGGCTGCCAAGCGGACGTGAAGTGGCCTGCCGTTCTTGGTCAATGTAGGTGAGCAGGGGTTCTTCTCCAGCCCAATTCAGGAGCAGCTTGGTGTGGTCATGGTAAAAGTTGACCTGATCGGGATGGACAACAAAGGACAGTAACCCTTCCCGTTCTGTATCCCGCCCTAGTGACTTGGGCCCAAAGCCGATGCCAAGGACAGATGTGGGTTTAGGCAGCAGCGAGTCACAGGGACCCCTGCTCACCTCCCCCTCCATCCAGTGCTGCTGCAGGATGATGTCCCAGAGGCTCCCTCTCACTGGGAGAATCTTAGAGTGGGAAAACATTCTGGACAGTAATCTCATTTTAATCTCATTTTACGAATGATGAAACAGTCCCAGAAAAGTCAAGTAATTTGTCCAAGGTCACACAGCTAGTTACTAGCAGAGATGACTCCTTGCATGGGGTGCTCCCTAACAGTTCCTACTGGTTTGTATGACTTTAGAGACCTGAGTCTAGAAGTCCCTTCTCAGGCACAGAGGGCAGCGGTGGGCAGGGTTGGGCTCTGCCAGCAGGGAGGACCCCTTTTCTCTCCTCTCCCTCTTTCCTTCCCCTTGAGCTCCCTACCTGCATCGTCTGATCGCTGAAGAGCAAGAGCAAGGCCTGGTCTGACTTGAGGAAGCGGAGCAGGGAGAAGCCAGGGCCAGGGTTCCGACTGGGCTGGGTAGGAATATTCCCGCCCTATAGGGAGGGCAAGAGTAAGTGTGCCAAGGACCAGAGAGACAGGAAGGACACCAGAGCCCCTCCTCAACCCCCTGTGCTCGCCAGACCAAGCCTCACCTCTAACAACCAGCGCTTCATGTAACGGGTGAAGAGTTGCAGCACCGCCACTTTGGTAGCCAGGGAGTCAGGAATATCTCTCCAGGTAAAAGTTATCACCTCACCCTGAACTGGAGAATAGCTTATGCACCTGTGGGAGGGGATCCAGAAGTAGATGTAATGCTGACGGGGGCGGGGGAAAGATCTTCCCAGGGGACAAGTATGGGAGTCAGCAGATGGAGGAGCCAGAGACTCACCCTTCTCCCCCCTCACCAATGGACCCAAGGGCCAGGAACTCACCCCAGGGCCGGCTGGAGAGCGATGTGGGTGCCATCCCGGAGAAGGACCCCAGTGCTGCCATCAGAAAGCTCGTAGCCAAAGCCGTACTTGTTGGAATAATCCACCCACTTGGTGGCCCACAGTACCGGCTGCTGCTGCCCGGGGGGATCTTGCATCCCTGAACACAGGAGGACAAAGGTGAACAAACAACTCTCCCCTCAGGTAGCATCCCAGGAGCTAGGGCACCAGAGCAAAAGCTTTAGCAAAGAGAGGAAGAGGGAAAGATGCCAAGTCTCCAAGATTGAGGACTAGAAATCATCCCATCTCACCCTCTTGTTCTACGGTAGAGGAAAGAGGGGTCCAGCCTGAGTAGGTGACTGACCCAAGGTCAGTTGCGAAGCCTGAACCTAGACTCTTAATCTGTATCTAGGAAGGGGGATGAGGATGGAAATTTGGGAAGGGGCAGCCTACCTGCTGGCATAAAGTCCATGCAATTCTGAAGGAGTCTGGTAGCCACCTCAACCCCATCATCTGGGATCCCTAGGGACTCTGAAGAAATAGAAAAGATAGATAATGAGCTCCCTGTCACTAGAAGTGTTCAAGAGGAAAGTAGGTTACCACTATCAAAAATGTTGTAGGGGGCAGCTAGGTGGCACAGTGGATAGAGTACTGGCCCTGGAGTCAGGAGGACCTGAGTCCAAATCTGACCCTAGTTGTGAGACCCTGGGAGAGTCACTTCACCCCAATTGCCTAAACAAAACAAAATGTTGTCGAGAGTTCTTGCCCAGGTAGGTGTCAGATCAGCACCCTCTGCCATCTTTTCTATTTGTGAGGCTCTGAAACGGCATAGCATCCTCAGGAAGTCTCGGAACCCAGAAGCACCCAAGATTTTGTTCACTACTAGCTGCTATAGCCAAGCATAGTTGCACAATACAGCTGTGGCCCTGGACAGTCACAGAAGTGCAAGGAATATTTTTTTTAGCGTTGGAAGGATCTGAGGTCCAATTAATTTTATAGATGGAAAAACGGAGGCTCTAGAGATTAAATGACTTGGCCAAAGTCACCAGTCAAGTCAGTGGCAGACCTGGTATTAGAACCAAGGACTCCCTTACCCTTCCCAAGCCTCCATCCTTGTAGGCAAGGCCTTCCTCCACCTCCCCTCAGTCTCTTCCCCTTTCCCCAGGTTCAGGCAAGGGGGAAGGAGGGAGGGATCCATGCCAGCTTACCTTCTGAGCCCGGCAGGTGACTGCGAAGGCTTCTCTGTAGGAGTAGGTGGAGAGGGGTCTCCAGGTAGGGGACTTGGAGATCAGTTTCTCCCTCAGGAGTTTCAGCCTTGTGGGGAGGATGAGAAAAGCCCTAAACAATGAATAAGAAGGGAACATGCAACTATTAAGCACCTGCTGTGTGCCGGACACCGTGTTAAGAGCTTTACAATTATTATCACATTTGATCAACAACCCTGGGAGGAAGGGGCTGTTATTATCCCCATTTTACAATTGAGGAAACTGAGACAGACAGAGGTTAAGCAACTTGCCCAGGTCACACAGCTAGGAAGTGTCTGCACCTGGATCAGAACTTCAGTATTCCTGACTCCAGTTTCAGCACTTTATACACTGGGCCACCCAGCTGCTTAAGGCCAGACCTAATAATTTACAAGGTTTCTTCCTCAGGACAATCCTTTGAGGCAGAGTCCAAGTATTAATAATACCTTTCATTTGTAGGTGAGGAAACTGACAGGTAGTGACTGACCTATGGTCACATCAAATTATGACAAAGCTAGGACCAGAACCCAGGTCTCCTAGCTCCTGGGGAGTTAGTACAAAGACCTGGGCTCTTTATACTACTCAAGGTTCAGAGCCCCACCCAATCTTCTGAGGGCCAGCTACCATCCTACTCCCTTTGAAAACCTGCCCTGAACTCTCTTCTCCTTCCTCTACTACCCCAGACGGTGATGGACTCTTACATGGAATGTCAGGGCTGGGAGGGTCCTTAGAACAGAGAATGTCAGGTCTGGGAGGGCCCTTAGAAAATAGGGTGTCAGAGGTGGAAGAGCTCTCACAACAAGGACTGTCTGACAGCAGAGACTATTAGGTCAGGAAGGAAACTTAAGGGTCATCATCTACCCCCTCATCTTACAACTAAGGAACCTGAAGACTGTTAATGAAAGAGTCATGAGAAAGAAGGAGGGATGGAAGCCGCCTTGGACCATATGTGACCAACACTGCCCCAGCTTCCTATCCCGGGCAGGACTCCTAGGTCACTCACCTCAGTGGCTGTCTCCTGCAGAGTCTTCAGGGGATCCTCCATGACTGAGGCTGTTGGCATCTTTGGGACAAATGATCCTGGAATGCGAGGAGGGGGAAGAGAAGTGGTGATCAAGGGTGGCATCTGGCCTGCCACTGGCAGCTGGGCACAGGAACTGACTATGGGAATGTGGGCTCCTGACTCTTTTTCTACACCCATACAACTCACGTGGTGCCCAGCGCTGAGCCACAGCCAGGAACAGTTGGGTAGCCTTCTGAAAGAGTTTGTCCAAGGGCTGGGGGATGGTGAAGATGGGTGCTGTGTGGCAGGACCTCGGAGGCAATCGGTCTGGGATGAAGCCCTGCAGGGGAAAGAAGGGGGTAAAACTATCAGTGAAATAACAGAATAAAGTCAATGATAGGGAGTGAAAAAATCCCTTGGTGGTAGCTAGGTGGCTCAGTGGATAGAGCACCAGCCCTGGAGTCAGGAGGATCTGAGTTCAAATGTGACCTCAGACACTTACTAGCTGCGTAACCATGGGCAAGTCACTTAACCTCAATTGCCTCAAAAATCTCTCTCCAAAGACGGTCAGGAGGCCTTAGCTCTGGAGTCAAGAGTACCTGAGTTTAAATCCTACCTCAGTCACTTATTACCTGGGTGATCCTGGACAAGTAGTCACTACCTCACCCTGGGCCTTGGTTTGCTCATCTGTAAAATGGGAGGGTTGGACAAGATGTCCTCTGAGGGTCTTTCTATGTCTAGTTATTCAATGCTATGACCCTTCACCCTTCTCTAGGCCCCAATATCCTTGTCTTTAAAATGAAGGGATTCAAATAAACAGTCTCTAACCAAGCTCTAATCCTAGGAAACCACTGACTAGCCAAGTGAACTTCCTTCCTTGGGTCTCCCTTTCCTTCTCTGTAAGAGATGCACATTCATCTCTCCCTTGCTTTTACCCTAAACCCAGAGAAATAACAGCAGTCATTCCAAAAACCATGCTGCCATTTATCGTCACTTTAGGCAGGCAACGCTTTGTACCGACCACTCTCTTGTTTGAGCTTTACAGCTCTGTGAGGGAGGTAGCACAGACATTACCATACCCATTTTACAACTGAGGCTGAAAGGATATGACTCGACCAGAGTCAGTTGTTGGAAGCAGAATTTGAACTTGGGGCTCCCTTGATTCCAAGTCCAGTCCTTTTCCTTCAGCTTTACACACATATCAGACGTTTGATAAATACTTGGTGTTGACTGACTGATTGATTGATATGGCACCATGCAGCCACTCAAGAAAGGAAGTGAAAGGGCTTGGGTCATCACTGGCCTGAACCACAAGCAGGAATATGTGGGTCCCTTCAGGCCTCAGCCCCTCTCAGAGGAGGGAGGACCTCACCTGACTCGCTGAGCCCACATTCCCATACTGTGTGAGCCCACTCCCAGGTGTGAGGTGGTACTGACCTGGGTGAAGAAGTCGTCTTCCAAGACTTGATCAAGGCTGGGCCGGTCAGCGGGGTTAGGGGCCAGCAAGCGGGCAATGAGCCTTCGGGCATTGGGTGAGAGATGAGTGGGCACAGGATAGTGGGCATCACGAATGTTCTGATACATTTCAGGCAGTGGGCTGGCCTTGAAGGGGGGGAAGCCCGTCAGCGCTGTGTACCTGGGATGAGGAAGGGGTTCTTATGGGATAAGGCTGCCATGGACTCTACCCCAAGCCTCCAGCAGCCTTGCATCTACAGCTGTGCACACACATCCATATGCACTGACATTCAATCACACCACCATATGTTCAGTACTTACATGATACAGCCAAGAGCCCAAATGTCCGACTGGAAGGAGTGGCCTTTTCGTGAAACAACCTCTGGGGCCAGGTAGTTGGGGGTTCCACAGAGCCCCCTGAGGAGAAGGACAGAAGCACTGATAGCACCATCCCAGACTGAAGTGTCCCACGGGCGCACACACTTGTATATCACACATAGAGGGACACACACATGTACACACATGCACACACACACGTACACACTCAGACACATCCTGGTACATGTCCCCCAGTCACACATAGAGTAATATACACACAGTCATACCCAAAGCCACACTGACCCCCACATTTGCACAAGATCCCAAATGTCATTCCATTGGCACACAGGCAAGTCACACATACACACACACAACCTCCCAGACACTAATACACAGTCACACACGCTTACCCATGGCAATGCCCCCCAGGTCCCACTTTTGTAGCCAGTCCCAAGTCACCAACTTTCACCTCCATATTCTTAGTAAGGAAGAAATTACCTATAGAAGGAAGGGATCAAGTATGATGGTGTATGATGGCAGGTATATGTGTGATGTGGTGCATGCATGTGTGCGATAGAATGGGTGATAGTGTGTGGTAGCGTGTGAGGCAAGGGTGGGGGGAGAGTGCTCAGAAGCCACACAGAATGTTCCCGGCAGCTCTGGTCTCCTGCCTCCCAAGAGACTTTCTGTAGCACCCTTGTTCTCCCATCCCTCCCCGCCACCCCAACCACTCCTGTTTCTTCCCCTTCACCTCCACATACTGAGCTTGAGGTCTCTGTGGATGATCCCCTGATGGTGGAGGTATCGCAGGCCAGCTGCAATGCCTCGCAAGTAATAGCGGACCTCAGGCTCAGTCAATGTCTTCCGGGCCTTTAGGACATGAGCCAAGGACTGGAAGGAAGGAAGGAAGGAAGGAAGGAAGGAAGGAAGGAAAGAGGGAAAGAAGAAAGGAAGGAAAGAGGAAAAGAAAAAGAAGGAAGAGGCTGGGTTTGATAAGATGCTCTTCTAAGCCTTCACACCTACCCCATTTCCCCAGTCTTTCTATCCACACTTTCCTCACAATAGTCCAGGGGCAGAGGGTTTTATCCCCATTTTATAGATGGGGAAACTGAGGCTCAGGGAAGGGAAAGGGCTTGCTTAAGGTGACACAGGCTGAGCTGGAATGACATCCAGGTCTCCTGGCTTTCAGCCTAGGGAAGACCCCCTCTGACTCCATCCTAAGGGAGGACCAGAGTTGGGGGTGGAAGAGGAGGGAAGGGAATGAGCATTTATATAGCACCTACTGTAAGTCAGGCATTGTGTTAAACACTTTACAAATATTGTCTTGTTAGTTTTTTAAACCAACACTGCAAAGCAGTGCTATTGTTATCCCCATTTTTCAGCTAAGGAAACTGAACAGACTTAACAGAGGTTAAGTGACTTGCCCAAGGCTACATAGCTAGTAAGTGTCTGAGGCTATATTTGAACTCAGGTCTTCCTCACTCCAGGTCCAGTGCCCCACCACCGTACCACCTCGCCTAGCTAGCACCTAGCAGAGAGGAATTAAAGATAAACTTGGCAGGGCGGGGCAGAGATAGGAGAGGTTGATGCTGGGGGAGAGGATGGAGAGACAGTATGGGGGTCAGGGATATAGGAGACCAATGATAGGGGTGGAGATGTTAGTGCTGAGGATGGAGAGTCAGAGAAAGAGATGAGGTGGTTAAGGGATGGGCCTGGGAGGTTCGGGATGAGAAGGCCCTCACCTTGCGGCTGCAGTACTCTAGCACCAAGTAGACATTGTCCTGGTCAGCGAAGTGCCCGTGGAAGCCAACCACGTTCCGGTGCCTCAGCTGGCTGTGGAGCTCAATCTCTCGTTCCACCTGTCGGCGAGAAGGTGGCCCCCTCTGGGGCAGAAAGGGAAGCATGATGGGTCTGGGGGAGAACTGAGGAGACTGGGAACGTGGGGGTCAGGGATGGGGAAAATGTACATGTCAAAGGTGGAAATATACAGGAATCAGTGACAGGAAGGGAGATCTCTGGCGACGCTGGGATTGGGAGGGTGATGGATGGGGAAGATCAGTGATAGGGATGAAGGGAATGGAACAGGATGGAAACAGGATCAGTGATGGAGACGGAGTCGGGATTCATGGAGAAGGGAAAGCAGTGATGAGGGAATTAAGGATGGGCAAATTAGGGATGAAGGAAATGAGTGATGGGCTGAATGTGGTCAGTGATGAGGAGGATAGGGAATACTAGAGACTGATGAATATAGAAGATGAGTGATGAAGAGTCAGGAATGGGGCAGAATAGTAGTGATGGGAATGGGGAGTGAGCAATCGAAGTGCTCAGTGATGGGAATACAGAAATCAGGGATGATGGGGAGAACAGGGATCGGGATCGCTGTCCTAGGGATGGAAATACCTCCATTAAGGAAGGGGATCAGGCAGAGGGAGCTAGGGATTTAGGATTTTGGATAGGAGTGGAGGATCAGGGATGGGGTTAGGGGGAAGGACCAAGGTTGGGAGTCTCTGAAAAGGGACAGGGAGTGTTACCTTCCCCCACTGCTCCAGCCCACTGAGTCTTCCCCGGGGCACCACCTTGAGAGCGAAGACTCTGTTGGTCGACATGTCCGTCAGTTTATAGCATCTGCCAAAGGCACCCTGTGGTGGAGAGAGGGAATCACAGGGGACATGAGACACGTTGCAAGTATTCCAGACACCACTCACCCAGACCCTTCCTAGGACCCAGCCTCAATTGCTCTCCAGCCTCTGACTCAAGCAGGTGCATCCTTGGGGAGGGTCAGGGAGAAGGAGGGGGGTTCATGCACACACGAACACATGTGCACAAGTACTAATCCATACACTTCCCCCACTGCCCATTTACACCTGCATGGGTCTTCCCAGGGTCCCCTACCTCTACAGCTTTGGGCTTGGGCCTTTCAGCTGACCACCTACATGTGTGTACACGTGCGCACACATGCACACACATGTGCACACACACATGAATGCACACACACACACAATCTGCAGCCTGGCTAGGGGTGAAGGCAGACCTAGGAGGAGGAAACAGAAGAGCTAAGTAAGTAAGTCTAGGAAAGTGGGCCAGCCAGACTATGAGGATTTAAAGCTGGAAGAGACTTTAGAAATCGTCCAAGGCTAGTCCCTCTGGATACTGGCCCCCCTCCCCTCCCCTTCTCTCGAGGCTTTGCCCCTATTTATGCCTCGTTGTTCTCAGGCTTCCCTCTCTAAGCCCCAGGGACCCAGGAGCACAGTGCTCCCCAGGCCCCCAGGACTCCCCTTCCCCTCAGCCCTTACCGTGCCCAGCAGTCGCCCCCGCCTGTAGATGCGCCCTGTGCTCGGGTCCCGGAGGAAGGAGGCTACAGGCTCCTGGGCTCCCCGCCTCCTGGGGACTCTCAGCTCCATTCCCACCCTCCAACACACCCCCAACCCCTACCCAGGCCCAGCTGGGTTCTCCCACCCCCCTTCCCTCCCTCTCCCTCCCTCCTTCCTTCTCTCCCTCTCCAGCTACTTCTCCCTCTCCCTCCCAGTCTGTGACTATGCCCGGGGGAGTCCCCGGGAAGGTTCATATACCCCCCCGGGGCCAGGCCTCCAGGCCTCCCTCCCTCGGTGATTGGCTGTAGAGAAGACAAGAAGGAGGGGGAATCGGAGGAGGGTGAGAGCCCTGGTGGGGCGGTGTGGGAGAGGGAAGGAGGGAGGCGAGCCAGGCACGCACACGGCTGATGCTTGGAGATTGTGTGTGGGAGTCTGTGTGTGTCTGAGATTCTGTAGGTGAAATCTGTGTGTGCGCGCGCAGTTGTGAGCGTTAGCGTATGTTGGGGATGTGTGAATGTGTGTCCAGTGAATATGTAAATGTGTCTCTCTCTCTGTTGTCTGTATATACGACAGTTTTTGGTTCCAAATACGTGTATTTGGGAGTGGGGATAGTGTGTGCATATGTCCTGTGTATGTGCATGAACAAAGCAATATATGTGTATGTCTTGAATTCTGTATATATATAAGATTATTTATGTGTGCATGTATGCATGCATTGTATGACTGGGTGAGTTATGCTGGCCATGTTACTTTGTGTGTTGTATGTGTGTGTTCCCTGTATATATAGGTGCTTATAAGTAAGTCCCCCTCCCCATCAACTGTGGATCTTGGTCAAGAGTAAGAATACTTGGGCTTGAGGGTGTCCTCTTCTCTTTTTTCCTAGACTTTTGAGGCAGGTTTTGTCACCCCTCTCCCTAGGGGAGAGAGGATGATGAACCCTGAGCCTTCAGATCCTCTGCTAGCTGGGGGGAATCTGTCCTTTCCTAGCAAGGGAGGATATTGGGAATGACTGCTTATTCAATCTCCAAGTGCCACCCAGGAAGATGCAGGGTCCCCTTCCCCCTCCCAATACTTTAATGCACTCAGTGAATCAAAGTCAGGTTACATGAAGGGCCAGCTGAGGTAAGCAGCCGGCGAGGGATGCAATAGAACAGAGACTGTTCTGAAAGGCTTCCTCAGGTCCCTCATTTCTTTTATACCAGGAAGGAAGGCAAGTCATTTCTGTCTTCCTTCAGCTTCCTCATCTGTCAGATAGGGCTGTTTGAAAGGAAAATAAACCCAAAAACCCCATAGAAGAGAAAGCTCTCTAGATTTCTGAAGGAGGTGGGATTGGAAAGACTCACAGGGACTTAGTTGAATGGGTAGCTTGGTGTCCTCAAAAAGAATGCTGGAGTCTGTAGGTGAAATTTAGATTTAGAGGTGGGAGGGACCACTGATTCCATTCCCCTCATTTAGCAGATAAGAAAACTGAGGTATGGAAAGGTTAAGTGAGTTGTCTAGGTAATACAGTTTATAAGTGTTCCACTCAGGATTTGAACTCGAGTCTTCTTGACTCTAGGTCTAATATTCTATCCATAACCACTTAGCAGCCTCTAAGGTCAGAGCATCTGGGTTTACATTTGGGCTTTGATTATAACCTGTGTGACCTAAAACAAGAAAGGCCTCCTCTCTGGAACTCAGTTTCCTATGAAAAGAGGGCATTGTACCAAATGGTCTGAAGGAACCTCTCCGATCTAAATCCTTTGACTGATAGCTGAGGTCACATGAAACTGGGGGACCAATCAGTACTGTCCCTTCTGTGTGGGATAATCCTGATCCTGAAGAGGACCTTCCTCATCTGGGGCAGAAGTTTGCAAAAACTGTATGTGTTGGGCAGTTAGGTGGTTCAGTGGATAGAGCACGAGCCCTGGAGTCAGGAGAACCTGAGTTCAAATCTGGACCTCAAACGCTTACTAGCTGTATGACCCTGGACAAGTCACTTAACCCCAGTTGCCTCCCAAAAAACCCTGTGTTGTCTCCTTTGAGGACAGTGACTGTTTTTTGTCTTTGTATGGAACACAGTGCCTGGTTCATTGCAGATGCTTCATAGCTGTTTGCTGATCGACACTGAACCTGCCCAACTCCATAGGCTGTTGACCACAGGGCTTATTCTTAGCCCACTCTCCTAATTTTTAGAGCTAGAAGAAGCCTTTGAGTCCTAGTCCAGTCCACTCATTTTACACATGGGGCTTGACCAAGGTTACAAAACAAGTGAATGACAGAACCAAAATTTTCAGAGAAATTATATAAAAGCTGATAATGCAATCAGGGGCTGAGTGGCTGGTTCCTTCTAGCCCTGGAGTGGTTCTAAGATTCCAGGAAAAGACCAGTTTCCAGTTTTATGTAAGAAGTGCTTACCTCCCAACGTGATCTCGGTAGGTAAACAGTGCCCTCTAACGGCTCTCAGGTCTACAATATTAAGGGACCACTGATAGGGTTTCTCCCAACAGTTTGATAAAATGGATTGATTGCTTTTTTGTGGGAAAAAATAGATAAGAAATGCAGGGTCTGGGGGATTGGGCGAGGGAAGAAAGGCCAAAGGAGCTGGGAGTAGGGCCAAGGGCATTGTGTGAGAACCCACAGCTCTGCAGGGAAGCCAAAGTATTTTTACCCTTTTAATGCCTATTGTCCTCACCAGCAATCCCCAACCCACTGAGGCAGTAACTGGGGGATCTAGAGCTCTGAGTCTTCATTTTCTGCCATTTATTTGCTCCCTGACCCTGAACAAGACCTTTTATATCTCTGAGCTGTGTTCCCATCTATAAAATGAGAAAGCTGGACCAGATAAGTTTCCTTGGATCTCTTTTGTAGGGTGATGTGATTGTGTGATGTGATGAATAAAGAGTCAGAAAGAACTGGATCTGACACTTAACTATTGTAACAATCACAACCTCCATGAGCCTCAGTGTCTTCATTTGTAAAATGGAGACAATAAGAGAAACTACCTTACAGGATTATTTTGAGAACCAGATGAGATGAATGGAAGGCAGGTGGTGTTACATGTATGTAAACTGCTACTATTCTAAAGTCCCTGACTTCTAAGGGCTCTTTCCACCTTCAGCTAACAACCTTATAATTAGGTTCTCCCCCAGTTCTAGCATTCTGTGATTCCACTGGCAAAGCCAGCACTAGAACCCAGGTGTCTGGATTCCCAGGTCAAGGCTTGTTTTCCTGTGAAAGCAGGACAGCACACCTTCTCCCTCTCCCTCCTGGGGATTCTCCTCAGTCCCTGCTTTTAGGGGCTCCTGCTCTATTTCCTACCCAGCCCTTCACCTTTTCTTCTTTAAATCTCTCCAAGTCTTTCTTCCCCTTGCTTCCCAACTTGTATCGTATCCTCTTCTTGTATCTTTTATCCTCATCCTCCCCTGCTGAATCTCCCTCCCTAAGGAGGCAGGGATGGGAGCCCAGGAGTGGGAGAATAAGAATCAGGGCTGGAGGCCCAGGGACAGGAAGAGGGTTTGGGATATGGAAAGGGATCATCTGCAAACAAGAGAGCTCAGGGATAAGGACAGGGGTCTGGAGGTGCGGGCCCATGAGTAGGGCAGGGAAGCTTAACAGATGCTACCGGTGATCCAGGGCTAGGGGAGGGCTCCCCAATCTCCAAGGCCTCTTTCTACTGCCCCCCACCCCCATGACGGCAGCGCCCTGGAACGCGCCTGGGGACATCCGATCTCCTTGTTTACCCAGCCCTGGGGGAAGGCAGGGCACAGTGGCGACCTAGCATGGCTCCAGCCCGGGTCCCCAGCTCTCTCGTGGCTGCTTTTCCCCCTCCTGTGATCCTCCCCCCGCAACACCCCCATTAGCTCAGAGACCACGGCCATGCCCGGCAGAGGTCGCTGCGTAGAGCTCTCTCCTCTGTGCAGTCTCCCACTCCCCTGTTAACCCCTATATTTGCTGCGGCTGGACGCAGCATCCTGAGCTCCCGCAGGGACACCCCTGGGGCGGAGTGCTAAGGGGTCCTACTTGCTTTATCCTACCCGGTCCCTGGATTCAGACTGGGGACCCAAGTGTCCGAGGCCGGAGCAGGGGAGGTCCAGTGAGTAGCTGACTAGGGTCAGGGGATTCAGCTCTGCGGACCCAGGTGTCCGGGTCACTCCCGAGGATGGGCTGAATGTCCCGAGTGCGAACCAGTAGGAAGGGGGACCTCTCTATAGCGCCAGCCTGGGTCCGACCCAAAGCAAGCTGAGCTTCTTGCTCTGGACCTCAGTTTCCCGATCTGTAAAGCGAAGAGGCAGGACCACTCGAGGATCTCCAGAGCTCTTCTTTCGGCCCCTGAGTGTTCGAAGGGAGGGGAGCGGGGGCTAGCTTGGCCTCACCCTTCCCTTTCTCCTTCTCTCCTCCCCCCTGGGAGCACCGCACCCCGCGCTCACATTTCCCGGGCCTGAGCGGGAGTTGCAGAAATAGCAACGCCCGGGGCGGGGTGGGGGGCGGTGAAGGATGGAGATGGTAGTCCGGGGGTAGGAAAAATGAGATAGGGAGAGGGGCGGGGGAGGGGCTATGACGGCTCCCTCCCTCGCCCCGCCCCTCCCCTCCCCTCCCTTCTCCTCCCGGGACAGTGGGGATACCCAAGGTCACTGCACGGCCGGGCAGAGCGGGGCTCTCAGTCGCGTGGGGCCCCTACTAGGCCAGGCAGCCAGCGAGAATGAGCCCTCACACCCTGCCCCCATGTCGCTCTAGGTCCCTCTGTTGTCCCCCTTCCCACCCCCCACCCCACCCCCAGCTGCCTCTCTTGGGTTCCGGGAGCCCAGAGAGCGAACTCCGAAGGGCAATCCGACCCCGCCCCTCCCCGCCCCCGCCGAGTCGCTGGGGGAAGGGGTGGTCCCCAGGCTGAAGCTGCTCCCCCACTGGGGGAGACCCCAGCGCCCACAACTCCGCACCTGCCAGAGCAATCCCCTGCCGCAGAGCCCAGGGGAACAGTCAGTCCTTTTCTCCCTACTTCCTCGACCCCATATGTTTAACCCCTGAGGTGCCTGGCAGCTCTGCTTAACAGAACCAAGAGCCCCACACTCAGGATGAGCTTGGAGGGGTTAATGGGGCCTGGGTGGGGTGGAAGGGGTGGGGGCCTAGGAGGACGCGGGGCCCCGAAGGCACCCCCGCCTCCCTCCTCCCGCCGGCCGGGATGGGAGGGGCCGTTGCTCAGGCAGCACCCCACAGCTCTCCAGTCCTGGCCAGGAGAACTGCTCAGACACTCGGCCCAGGTTAGAGAGAGGTGGCCCGCCCAGTCCCACGCGCGACCGCGCCCTCCCCCCCAAGATGCCACCTCCCGCGGGGACCCAAGAGGCTCGAGTTGAACACCCAGCCAGGAAGCTCTGGTAAGTCCCTGGTCCCTTCAAGGGTTCCCCTCACCCAGAAAGCAATAGGATTGGGAACCATGACCCCTTCCCTTACCCCCCCCCAAGAGTGTGCTGAAGCCCGGACATTCCCATTCTCCCAAACTTCTTTCGAAGAAGCTTTGGGGAACAGGCTGTGTCCCCATCCTTTCCGTGAAGAAATGGGTGTCTCAAGGAACTTTACAGCTGGGGTGGGGAGGGTGGGGAAGGACTTCAGAAGTTAGATCATGAAGTGGTTGAGCTGGTACGGACTTTAGAACACAGAATGTCAGAGCTGAAAGGATCATTCAGCCCAACCTTCTCATCTTAAAAGATGGGAAAATTGAGGCCCAGAGAGAGGAAAAAGGGACTTAGTCAAAGTCACACATCTGCCTAGTGGCAGTAGATCCTAGTAAACCCTTGTTCTCTTAACATTTAACTCTCTCCTCTATAATCATGCCCCTAACATTTTTTCTGGGAAGCAGGAAGAGGGGGAGATTAGGCATAGTTAGGGTGGCAGTTAGGAGGCAGGTCCCTTCAACTGGCCCAATAACCCCCCCCCCACTAAACCCCATCCCCCTCATTTCCATCAACCACTTTTATCTCCTTCCCTCTAAGCCTTTTCTTCCTAAACTATTAAAGCCTCCCTAAGGTGTCAGCCTATCCCCACTCCCCAGATTCCAGATTCCTCCCCCCTCATTCCAGGGTAAACTCCCTACCCCTGAGGGGTTGTCACCGGTATTTTCCTGCAAGGTTGTCAGAAAGTACTTTTTAAGTAACTAGTTTCCCTTCCTTTTGGGGGAACTGGGATGGTGGGTTCTTTTCACTTATTCATCTAGAACCAGGAGGTTCTGAGGGATAGGAACTTGGGCCCAGGGGCATGATAAGCAAGGAAAACCTAGGATTTCCCAGGCCAGTGACTCTTCTCATGGAAAGTCAGGCACTCAGCCAGAAGTAGATGGGTAATCTCCCTGCCCCTTCCCCCACTCCAGCTCCCAGAATCTTTCCTCCCCTCCCCTGGGGATTCTCTGTGGGTGTTCAAAGCATCATACACTAACCCAAGCTCATTCCTCCCTTGGCCTCCCCTTCCCCACCCCCACTTTGGCCTGGCTCAAAGCTTGGTGAGTTATTTTCCAAAATGATGCTCTTGAAACCAAACTGCCTTCTTGGTGTAGCGTCAGAGAACAAGGGATGTTGGAGCTGGAAATGACCTTCTTAAGAGGTCATCTAACCAAGGCCCTTTCCATCACAGAAGGAGCAATCGAGGCCTGGAGAATGGAAGTGATGTAGTTCATAGGAAGGCCGAGTCTCCTGAGGACAAAACCAGAGTTCTTTCCATTGCAAAACACTGCCTCATTTCTTTGAGATCCTTCCCACAATCAACAGTTCCAATCCCTGAGAGTAGACACGGAGTCAGTAGAAAATGAGGAGAGAAGATGCACCTGGGGACCTTTAGTGTGGGCCACCCATTTGTTTGTGGATTTCTTAGTGGAGAGGACAGGCCCTCATGCCCCTTGCTCACTGAGTGACTTTGGACAAGTCACTTTCTGTTTCTGAGCCTTAGATTTCCCATCTCTCATGTGACAGGACTGGACTGTAAGGTCCTTTTTAGTTCTGACATTCCATGTTCTACGATCCTTTGGTGCCCTTGACAGCTGGGTTTTTTTCTGGTCATGAGGGGGGTGCTGTTTGCCGAGACTAAGGGAGTGTTGGTGCTTACTGGGTTGGACAATTGTAAGCCTAGATATAACTCATTGGGGAGCATGGATGTAGCCCCCAGACCCAGTTCCATTACCTAAAGGAGACGAGTGCCCAGTTGGTGCTGCCAACTTTAGGCAGTCATTGACCACTGACCTCCCCATTCCGGAGGTCCACCCTAATCCTCCCTTCTCCACCTAGTTTCCCTACCATCCAAACACTCCCCACCAAGAGATTTAGGCAGCTGTTTATTTTCCTGTCAACATCAGATCAGTGGTCTGGCCTGTGCTCAGAGATAAGGATATTGATATATGGGAGCCAGGAGGGTTTGGGGGTCTAGCGATGGGGGATCAGAGTCAGGATGAAGGTGTGGCTGATGAGGGCAAGGTGCTGCTCCCTTTCTCCCGGGGACTGTTTGACAGATGAGAAAACAGAAACTCAGATAGGGTAGGAGACCTTACTGAGTTTATATAGTCACAAGTTACAGATTTTTACAGCGATGCTCATATGTACTTGATACTCTGACCAGAGAACAACTAAACTGCAAATCCATCGTGTGTGTGCATGTGCGTGCGTGTGTGTGTGTGTGCGCGTAGAGGGTTAAGTCCATGTGTATCCTGCCCTGAGTCCCAGTCTCTTCTTTCTCAAGATCCTGCATTTAGTGATCTTTCTACATTAGGTATCCCTTAGCTGAATGATAAGGATGATAATAATAGTTTGCATTCATATATTACTTTAAGGTCAAAGTACTTTACACACATTATGTCATTTGATCCTTACAACCACCATTATAGGAGCCCTGTGAAGTAGGAGCTATTATTGTACCCATTTCATAGATAAGGGACCCGACTTGGAGAGAATACGTGATTTACCCCACTAGTAAATACATGAGGTAGAATTCAAACCCAGGTGTTCCTGACTTCAACTCTATCAGGGGAGGGGGAGGTGGGAGGGCAGGTACTTTCATTTTTTTGTATTCAATCAATCGATAAACATTTATTAAGCACCTGCTATTTGCCAGGTACTGGAAATGCAAAAAAAGGCAAAAGAGTTCACAGTCTATTAAGGGAGACACATGCAAACAAATCTATGCAAAGCAAGTACAGGATAAATAGGAAATAATTAGCTGAGGGAAGGCACTGGAATTAAGAGGAGTTGGGGAAGGCTTCCTGCAGAAGGTGAGAGGAGGAAGGAGGGCATTGCAAGTATAGGGGACAACCAGAGGGAATGCCAGGAATTGGAGGGTCTTTTTTGTGTAATTCTTGCACTGTGCCTGCCCCATTGTGGAAATTGACCAATCGCCAGGTTCATAATGATCTTTCCCCTCCAGCCTCAGTTCATAGGATTTATAGCTAGGACTTTAGAGACCATGAAGGCCACCCCAATTCCCTCTGCTTCATTTTGTAGATAGGGAAACTGAGTCCAGGAGAGAGTGCCTCGCTCATGGTTTTTCAGGTAGTTAATACTGAAGCCAGGGTTTGGAGCTGGGTCTCCTGACTAGGGGCATCTAGGTGGTGCAGTGGCCTGGAGAGGGAAGACCTGAATTCAAATCTGGCCTCAGACACTAGCTGTGTGACCCTGGGCAAGTGATTGAACTCGCTTTGCTTCAGTTTCCTCATCTGTAAAATGAGCTGGAGAAGGAAATGATAAAGCATGTCAGCTCCAGTATTTCTGCCAAGAAATCTCCAAATGGGGCCACAAAGAATCAGATACGACTGAAAAATTTAGAGAGTTGCCCAGGCAAGATTTGAACCCACAAGTCAGTGTTATGTAATAGGAAGAGTGCTGGATTTGGAGTTAATGGACTTTAGTTCTGATTCTACCATTTAATTTATTTTTTGGAGGCAACTGGGTTTAAGTGACTTGCCCAGGGTCACACAACTAGTAAATGTCTGAGGTCACATTTGAACTCAGGGCCTTCGGACTCTAAGGCTGGTGCTCTATCCACTGTTCCACCCAGCTGTCCCTGCCATTTAATCCTGAAAAATTCAAATTGGATTAGATGACTTCCTTCATATTTATATCTGTGATCCTGATGGGGTGTAAAGTGGCCCTCAAAATACCATGTAGGCTCCTGATTGATCTCCCAGGCTTGTCTCTTCCCACTTCAATCCCTTCTCTACCTAGTTGCTAAAGGGACTTTCCAAATGATAATTGACTGACCATGTCACTTTCCCCTCCCCCCTATAAGTGCCAGTGGCTCCTCATTAACTTCTGAATTCCTCTGTTCAGTTTGCAAAGTCTCATCTTACCTGGCTCCAACCTACCATTCTAGTCTTATTCTATAGTTTTATTTTGGCTGGTCAGCCAGAGAAGCCTTCTTTGTGATTCCTCTCATTTCACAGTCCATCTCCCACCTCTATGCTTTTGTACTGGCTGTCCCCCATCCCTGGAATGCTGTCCTTCCTCACCTCTGCTTCTTAGAATCCCTTATTTGCTTCAAAATTTCATCTCATGCATGACTACCACCAAGAAGCCCTTCCTGACCCCATCCCCTAGCTGCTGATGCTTTCCCCCAAAAAATTTATTAATTTATCTGTTTTCAGTTTTCAACATTTACTTCCATAAGTTTTAAATTTTCTCCCCTTCCCTCCCAAGATGGCATGCAATCTTATCTGGCCTCTACACATACATTCCCACTAAACATATTTTCACATTAGTCGTGTTGCATAGAAGGATTGTAGTGAATGGGAGAAACCATGAGAAAAACAAAACAAAATATAACAAAAGAGAAAATAGTCTGTTTCATTCTGTGTTCCAACTCTATAATTCTTTCTGTGGATGTGGATGATATTTTGCATCATGAGTCCTTTGGAAATGTTTTAGGTCCTTGCATTGCTGAGAAGAGCTAAGTCTATCAAAAACAGTCCTTATATACTGTGGTTCTTACGGTGTATAATATTCTCCTGGTTCTGCTCACTTCACTCAGCATCAGTTCATATAAGTCCTTCCAGGTTTTCCTGTAGTCTGCCTGTTCATCATTTCTTATAGCACAATAGTACTCTATTACATTACAACTTGTTCAGCCATACCCCAATTGATGGACATCCCCTTGATTTCCAGTTCTTGGCCGTCACCAAAAGAGTTGCTGTAAATATTTTTGTACATGTGAGTCCTTTTCCTGTTTGTGTGATCTCTTTGGGATATAGCCCTAGAAACAGTATGGGTGGGTCAAATGGTATGCACATTTTTATAGCCCTTTGGGCATAGTTCCAAACTGCTCTCCAGAATGGTTGGATCAGCTCACAGCTCCACCAACAAAGAATTAGTGTTCCACTCTCCCATATCTTCTCCAATATTTTTCATTTTCCTGTTTTGTCATGTTAGCCAATATGATAGGTATGAGGTGGTACCTCAGAGTTGTTTTGATTTGCATCTCTCTAACCAATAGTGATTTAGAGCATTTTTTCATATGCCTATAGATAGCGTTAATTTCTTCCTCTGAAAACTGCCTGTTCCTATCCTTTGACCATTTATCAATTGGGGAATGAATTGTATTCTTGTAAATTTGACTCAGTTCTCTATATATTTTAGAAATAAGGCCTTTATCACAGACCCTAGTTGTAAAAATTCTGTCCCAGTTTTCTACTTCCCTTCTAATTTTGGTTGCATTAGCTTTATTTGTATAAAAACTATTCAATTTTATGTAATGAAAGTTATCCATTTTGTATTTCATAAGGTTCTTTATCTTTTGTTTGGTCATAAATTCCTCCATTCTCCATAAATCTGACAAATAAACTATTCCTTGCTCCCCAAATTTGTTTATAGTATCAGCCTTTATATCTAGATCGTATACCCATTTGGACTTTATTCTGGTTTATGGTGTCCGGCATTGGTCTGTGTTCAGTTTCCACCACACTGTTTTCTAGTTTTTCCCTGCTGGTGCTTTCAACCCCAAATGACCTTATTATTTATTTTGGTCTTTTAAAATTTATATTTATACTTATGTATATTTACATACTTATATTTATACTTATATATGTAGTATATGTGTGTTTTCTCCTTAAACAGAATGTAAGCTTCTTGAGGATAAGGACTGTTTTATTTTCCTCTCTGTGTGAGTAGGCCCTTCGTAAATGCTTGATAACTGAGTAGTTGAAAGGAACCTTAGAACATAGGATGGGGTGGGGACCTTTGACTGAATCCAGACTTCACACAACATGTCCCCTTAATGAAGGCCTCAAGGTGGAAGGTTCTCCACCCCTCATAGGACATCCACTGTCTACTGGGAGGGACCTTAGATCACAAAAGTAAAAATTAAATATTTATCAAGTACCTCCAAGAAGTATGTAGAGTACAGGCTAGGAATAGTGTCTTTGACACAGAGGCCCAGCCCAGCTAAGCTCAGAACTGTTCATTACTGTCATGACCATCTGATGAATTTTCCTGACATGGCATCTCTCAAACATCATCTGCTATCTTAAAGAGGGGTTTTGGCTCATGCTGGCAGATGGCATATACCCAGCCAAGGAAAGACAGATCTTGGAAGTATTTAGGAGGCACTCAAGAGCTAGCAGGACAAGGCCTTTGAGGTGATTTAGTTGCAGAATCACAGAAGGTCATAGCTGAAAGGGCCCTCAGAGGGCAGTTAGTCCAACATATAATTGAACAGGATTCTCATCCCCAAAAAGTGGTCTTGTAGACTCTCATGGCAGACCTCCAGTTACGGGGAACCCCCTGGAAACTGAGAATTGGGAGGGGGAATTGATTCTTCCAAGGCCATGTAAATAGTGAGTGGCAGATGCAGCCAAATCATGCAGTGGATAGAGTGCCAGGCCAGAGTTCAAATCTGGCCTCAAACACTTAACACCTGTGTTACCTTGGGCAAGTCACTCAACCCTGATGGCCTCAGTTTCCTCATCTGTAAAATGAGATGGAGAAGGAAATGGCAAACCAACCCCAAATGGAGTCACAAAGAGTAGGACATAACTGAAATGAAACAACAGTGACAAAAAAAGCAGATTGGGAGATGGAGGACTGGGGGTCGGTTGGGGAGTGGAGTGCTGGACTCAGGAAGACCTGAGCTGGAATCCTTCCCCAGATACTTTCTAACTTTGTGATCCAGGGCAAGTCTCTGAACCTCAGTTTTCTCATTAGTTAAATTGGAATAATTACATTGAAAATATGTGTGTAAAACGCTTTGCCAGTCTTAAAGTCATACATGAGTGGTAGTTATAATTATTAAGTTGGGAAGGTAAGCCAGATAGAGGGCCCTTTTCCTGGCCCCCTGGAGCCCTAAATTCTGCACTTTGTTACCATTAGGCCCAGACCTCGACCTGTCCTGCTCCTGATCTGGATATACCTGTGCTATGGTCTGCAGGGGATGACTCAGGTAAAGGGAACATGCCTTGAGTTTTCCCAGAAGCCTCAGCCCCTCCCTGGTTATAGCTTCCTTCTTCTGGCCTAGCCCTTACCCCTTCCAGGAAGTGCTGGCCACCCCCTAAGCCCTTGAGGGGAAGTGACAACAGAGGATGTCCTATCCTGGGTGTTCGAGGTCCTAGAGGCACTTCCCCTGACCTGAAGCCACACGGGCCCTTTCCTATGGTTCTCTCTTGCCCACTGGGATGGATGGAGCTCCTCGGTGGTAACCTTGTGGAGCTGTTTGAGGGAGGGGAAAGTAGCAGCCTCGTATCTCATGGAGTAGGGTGTGTGTTACTGAGGGAACCCCATCCACAGAGCCAAGTCTGGTCCAGGCCCCAAAGCTGGGGATGGGAGGACTTTGTGCAGAAGGTCAGCAGCATTTGGGGGAGGAGCTCACTCCTTATGTGTGTGTGCCTTGTTAATGTAGGGGGATTCCAGCCAGAGGTTACAAGCTGGCCTAACTCTGTGTTTACGGGCTCTTTCCAGTCCTTAGAAACTCAGCCCCTGCCTCTTTAGCCTCTACCCTCCATGGAATTTGGCCCAGGCAATTGCCCAGGGGAAGCAAGTTGGGGGTGGCCAGGGGCCCTTGCTGGAAGCATTTTTAGTCTTCTGAGGAGTGGGGGGGGGGGGGGGAGGGAGGGGTGTCAACTCTCTTCTTTGCATTCCTCCTTTGCAGCCACAGTCACAATTTTACCAGGCCTTGAGGTGCCCTCCCTCACCTCACCTACCAATATTCATCGTCTGGACCCCACTTCTGGATCCCACTAGCCTCTAGGGCCCCTCCCTTGCTTATGTCCCCTTCTTATCCCTCCCCTTTGGAAATTACATCCCCTCCTTTCCTCCTTAGGGTTGAACCAGCATCCCTGGGGGCTAGGGCTGAAGCTGGCCAAACAGGCTAGATGGCACCCAGCAGCCAGGAGTTCTGGAAGTTCCCTGGATTGACTGCCTGCCACCCCACGGGACAGAGGAAGCAGTTGGGGCTGGGCCATGTTGACAGAGGGAGGGATTTCTCTAGGGGGATAGGGCCCCTGGGGGCCTTCCTACCTCCTTTCCTGGCTCTACACCCCATAATGAGGCCCAGAGGAAACTCCTGGGGGTGCCTGTAGGTTGGGAGCCAGGACTCCTGGGCCCATCTAACAGTCATCTTCCTCCAAGTAGGGAAGGTCTGGGGCCAGTGAGTGGACATCCTGGGGGGCCTGGAGCGGCTGCTCCAGCACTTGCGGGCAGGGGGCTTCGGTGCGCAGTCGGAGATGTATGCGGTGAGACCCTCTGGATGATGGGGAAGGGAGAGTCAAGGAGCATTATGCTTCCCATGGGAGCCCTGGGGGAGGATAGGAGCTTAGAGGATTTGGGGGAGCATGGGGAGTCAAGTCTCCCCAAGTAGCTCTGTATCTCCTCCAGTGGGGTAGGGGGACTTGAGGCATTGGCCCTCCCCTCCCACTCCAGTCTCCCCCAGGGTTTAGGATGAGGTGTAGATTGATGGGAAGGGGGAGTGAGGGCAGGCCTGGGCACTGAGCACCCCCACGCCCCATCCCAGGCGCACAGCCCTTTAATCCGGTCGGAATGTGGGGCTAGGCTGGGAGTGGTATGTGCAGGAAGTGGGGGGAGGGTATTATAAGTCAGGCACTGTGGCTTCTTTCGTGACAGCCTTTGACCCCCCCCCCCAATCTGCCTGCAGGATTTCCCGGGAACATGCCTGTGGGGGAGAATCTCACCAGTACCGCTTATGCAGGCTCCCTGTGAGTCCCCAAAGGCCAGTGTCCCCTCTGTCCCAAAGCCTTCAAATACCTCCATTTCCAAGATGACACCTTATGCCCTGTTCCAGCTAATCATCATCCCCCCAACTACCGTTCCCCAGGAAGTCAGCTAGCATTGGGGTTAGAAAACCCGGGGTTGGGTCCCAGCTCTGTTTCTGGGCTGCTTTGTGACCCTGGGCAGGCGAGACACCTCATTTTCTGCCCTTGATTCTCCTATAAAATGAGAGGTTGTTTGATGGTTCCTCCACGCTCTGACCTTCTGGGTTTTTTTTTAAAGGATCTCCTAGTCTGTGATTGTAAATCTGATTCCCTCCCTTTACCCTCTGCAGCCCTTTATGCCCCAGCCCACCCCCAAGACTTAAGGAGCACCAGGCACTCTATGTCCTCTCTGTAGCCAAGATTCTATCCTAATGTTCCTCCTACCCAATGATAGCTCCAAGGGTTTTCCAAACATTTTACATCCTCTGTCCTAGCACACCATTTTCTGAAACCATCCCCTTCATTTTTTCCTATTTAAAAAAAAATTTATATTTCATGTTACATTCATTTTCCCCTTCCTACTTAATAGTATTTTAATTTTTCCAATTATATGTAAAGATATTTTTCAGCATTCACTTTTACAAAATTTTGAGTTCCAATTTTTTCTCCCTTCCCCATGAGAGCAAGCAATCTGACAATGGCTTTTAATATTCACTTTTTAAAATTTTGACTTCCCAGTTCTTGCCTTCTCATCAGCCTCTCCCTCTTATTGAGAAGGCAAGCAATATATCAATTATACACGTGAAGTCATGCAAAATCTACCCCTCTATCTTTCTTACACAATAAAATACAATAGTATTTTATCACATTCACATCCTGCTCAGCTCTTCCCCAACTGATGGGCATCCTGTCAATTTCCACTTCTTTAAAGGACACTAGTTTCTCAAGATTTCTTTCGGTGCTGCCTACAATCCCTCTTTTTCCTCCTTCCCTTGACAGATACTTCCTTGAGCCCCTCAGAAGCTATTGGTAAAATTCCTGCCCACTAGACATCCCTGATCCCCTCAACTTCCCTTTCCCCAGTTCCTCTCTGAAACACCCTCTTCCCCTAATCCCACAGTGCCAACCCTTCCCCCTTCTCCCCAGCCTTGGATCTTCCAGGCCAAAGGCACTGCCCTTTCTTTCCTGTGACAGAGCCTTCCCTCCCTGCTTTGCTTGGCAGGAATGCCCCTCTGGTGCCATGCCCTTCAGGGACCAGCAGTGTGCCCTCTACAACAGCAGGCCTGTTCTGAGTGACCAGGCCTTCTACCAGTGGATACCCTTCTATGGAGGTGAGTGGCATGCCTAAGGCTAGGATGCCCTAGTACCTCCTTACTCCTGAGCCTCACTGCCCAGGCAGCTTAGGGCTACCTAGGTATGTGAGTGGATAACTGAGTAATCAGCCAGAACTTTGGACTGGAGACAGAAGGAGAAACCGGACCCTGCCCTTGGGGAGTCCCTGCTCCAGAGGTTAGGCAGGTTTGAAGTTCAGGAGACTTCTGAGGGAACTTGGGGATATGCCCCCCATAAGAATTGGAAAGGGAATTTGTGAAGTTGATTACTACCTGGCTTAAGGGGGTGACTTCAGCCTTATTGGAAAGGGTACATGGAACTAATTGGAGAGGGGCCTCCTCCCTACCTTTCATCCTCTTCTCTGCCAGCTCCTAACCTGTGCGACCTGAACTGCTTGGCAAAGGGCCACACTTTCTACTATACCTTTGGACGAGTGCTGGATGGGACACCCTGCAGCCCGGACTCTGAGGGCCTTTGTATCAATGGCCGATGCCTTGTGAGACCCTCTTCCTCCAGCTCAACCTGGCCTCTGCCACAAATGTTGAGGGAGCCCTTTGACCTTCAGTGGTATCCCCTGCAGCCAGGAGTGGAGGGGGGCTGGAAAGCTTCAGACAATCCAAGTTGTGTCCTGGGGTGGGCACGAGGGAGAATACCCTGAAGCCCCTAGCCCTTGGGAGGCACCAAGGGCAGTGGTACTCCTGAGTCAGATTTCCCTCACTACCTTTGTCTACTAGACTGCAGGCTGTGATGGGGTCCTGGGCTCCGGGACCCATGAAGATAACTGTGGGCAATGTGGTGGCAGGAATAGCTCTTGTCTCTTCGTCCAGCGCATCTTCAGTGAGGCCGCCCCACCCTCAGGTGACTGCCCTCTGCAGGGCTGAATCCTTCCTTTCTGGGCTCCGCCATGACCCCTCTTCTTTCCCTTATCTGGTGCTTCTTGTCCTAGGCTTTACATGACCCAGAGTTCCCAGACCACCTGTCCCACCTGTCCCTTCTAGCTTCTGGAACATAGAATGTCAGAGTTGGGAAAAGACCCTTAGGCATGGTGTCTGAGCCAGAAGGACCAGATTTAGGATCAGAAGGGACTTTATCTAGCCTAGTCCCTTTATTTCCTCAAGTGAGGCCCACAGAGGTGGCCTTAGAATATAGTGTTAGAACTAGGAGAGACCTTCAGACAGAATAGAAAATTTCAGATCGTAGAAGTTAGAAGGGACTTTGGAACATAGAATGCCAGAGCAGGGATGTAGGGGACATATCGGAGCTGGGAGGGACCACCAAATTGAACTCCTCCATTTCATAGAAAGCCCAGCTGGGGGAAAGTAAGCTCAGATAGTGACCTGGCAACAGTCGTGACTTGATGTCCAGGGCAAAGTATTTTTCACGGCACTTTACCCACATGCATGCTCCCCAAAGCATACACAGGTTTGTGTGACCCATGCACTCACTCATACTGTGTGTAGGCTCACATGGCTGGGACACTGAGTACAAGTATGCTCATGGCTCTTGAGAGAGGGCAGCAAGGTCACAGCTTTGAAGCTCATTTGCCTTCCTTCCCTGCACATGTCATTTCCTACTAGGTCAATCATATGGCTACTGGAATGTGACCCTAATTCCCATCGGTGCCCGGCACATCAGAGTCACGGACCGGAGCCGAAATTATCTGGGTGAGAGCCAGGACTGCCTCCTACTTCCTGGAACCTGGGGCTTCCTGACCTTGCTGGGGTGGAGGGTAAATAGAAAGTCTGGAGGTATTACCTCCTTGGCCAGGATGGGCTATCTATAATGGATAGGGACTCCCAGGTAGCAGACCCAGGTAGTCTCTGGCTAAACTAACTCCACTCCCTCCCTCTGGTCTGAACAACCTCCTCGCATCCTACTGGATGTGGGAAATTGAGGCATGGGGATCTGAACCCGATAAAAAGCTCTGACTTGGCTTCTAGCGAACTCCTTGAACTCTTTTTTCCTTCCCTACCACCCAGCACTAATGGGCAGCGATGGGCGATATGTCTTCAATGGAGACTGGGCCATTGACTGGCCAGGGACCTTCCAGGTGGCTGGGACCCAGGTCCACTATAGCCGTACCAATGATCGTGATGAGAGTCTGTGGGCAGCTGGGCCCACAGGTGAAGACCTCCACTTGCAGGTGATTGCAAATCCAGGGTAAGGGGCAGAGACCAATCCTGGGAAGTTATTTATGGGCTACTGTAGACTCAGGTGTGGGAGGGATATTACCATAGGCTCTAATGAAAGATGCTGTTTTTGTGGGTCCGCTGAAATATTGTAGGAGGCTATGAGTAATCAGAAATAATTTTAGGTTTGGAACGAGGAGACCTGTGTGTAATCCCTGCCTCCTCCACTTACTAGCTGTGTGGTTTTTGGAAAATTACTTAAGCCCTCTGTGTTTTAGTTCCCTCATCTGTAAAACGGGAATAATAGCCTCCTTCCAGGATTGTTGCATTTTCTGTGAGATAAATAAATGTTGTCCTGGACCTGAAACCATTTATTACCTTGAATGCTTGTGTGGGAGCAGGCATATATAATATAAAACTAAAATTTGTTAAGCACCTAGTGCTAGTCACTGTTTTGAGCTGAAGCTACCAAAAAAAAAAAAAAAAGACAAAAGACAGCCATTTTTCTCACGGAGCATACAGAATATTGGTAAAAGCCACGTATCAAATGTATTCAATGACAGCACCATGTTAGTAGAGGCATAATGGGCAAAAGAGAATATGACCATTTAGGGAGATGTTCCATGAGATTGTTTGGGAGCCTAGAGCATGGACAACACTGGACCACAGGTTAACTCTGTGCTTCGGTTTCCTCATCTATAAAACGGGGCTGAGGGGTAGCGAGGTGTCACGTTGAATAGAGCACTGGCCCCAGGGTCAGGAGGACCTGAGTTCAAATCCTGTCTCAGACACTTGACATTTACTAGCTGTGTGACCTTGGGTGAGTCACCTAACCCTGATTGCCTCACCTCTCCCCCTCAAAAAATAAATTAAATGGGGATATTCCTACTTTCCTTTTCAAATCTTAAACGTCTATTGAAACTTGCTATTTTTTGGGTCTCACAGCCAGAACCACCCTGAAAGGAAGGCAGGGAAGGGGATCTTATATCTAGTTAACTGATAAGGGGACTGAAGCTCAAAAAATTCTCTAGTTTTGCACAGTCAGCACATGTGGAGGTCTGGATCTAAGCCCAGGCCTTGTATCTGCTTCTCAGAATTAGAATGGGATTTACAAGGCCCTTCATTGGACAAATGGGGGAAATGGAAGCCCAAGATCACAAAGTGAACGAATAGAAGGGTCAGAACTTGAACCCGGGATTCAGCACTGGCTGCTAGGCTGAGGGCTCTCTCCATGGTGCTGACTTTGAATCAGCTAGAACAAGGGATCCTTGGGAGCCAAGTTTATCTTTGGGAGTTGGGAATTTTTCTTTGCATCGTGATTGTTGGTTGAGTGATTGTACTGCTATTGATTACAGAGTGAGTGTCTGCCTTATAGGAAGGATGATTTGGGGAGCCCAGAAACAGCCCACGGGGTGGAGAGGCTGGTGCTCGGGACAAGGTATAGATGGGAATCTGAGCCTCTCTGCTCCCCTAGGTTCTCTTCCAAGAGCCCAACCCAGGCGTTGAGTTTGAGTTTTGGCTGCCAAGGGATGCCTATTATGCCCTGCAGAGCCACAGGAGTCCTCTAAGACAGCCACAGACTCGGGAGGTGGAGGTGGGGCCCCAGGAGGCTGCCCCAGCCTGGACTCAACCAGTCCCCTTCTCTCCAGGATTTGCCCCACCTCGGGAGCAGCCCATTGAAACAGGTGCGTCTCTCTTTCCCCTGAGAGCAGGGAAGCTCCTGTTTCTTTAATCCCCTTCCCCACAAGGTGGCATAAGGATCCATTTGTTGTGCCTGCCCCCAACTGCTTCACTGCCATCTATAGAGACCTGCCAGCCATGTCCAGGTGCCAAGGGACGGAGCCAGCGTCTGCTTCATTACTGCAGGAGTGACTTTGGTAAGATCTCCCTTCCCTCCAAGAGCTCTCTTGGCCCCAGCCTACTCCCACTCCAACTACCATCTCCTCTCACCTTCAGGTTTGGGCCCCCTGGATTCCATAGGCTTTATAGCTGAAAGGACCTCAGACATCAGCTAGTTCCACCCCCTTTATTATCCAGAGGAAGGAAATAAGGTTAATTTGTCCTAGGTCACACAAGTAACAGAGCTGATGTCTGAACCCAAATACTCCAATTCAAAATTTAGCGCTCTTTGCTCCAAACTGTCTCCTCTTTCACTTCTTTGCTGCTCACGGGTCAGCCTTAGGCTAGGAATCAGAACTGAGTTCTAATTCTAGTTACACAACTGGACACATCACACAGCCCTCCAGGTGTCAATTTCCCCTTCTGTACAATGAAGAGCTTGGACCAGGACATGTATCAGGTCCTCAAAATATTCTAAATGAGTGGAAGGAGCCCTGCCCTGGGTTCTTTCTATTCTTGTCTCTGCCGCTGAGCTGCTGGGTTAGCCCGAGCCCTCTCTGAGTCTCTCCACAAATAATGGGGCTAGGTAAGCTACTTTCCAAATTCCTGAGTCTGCAATTGCTGATACCCACAGTATTCCGGGCCCGGGTCCTGGCACGGCTCCGTGTGGGTGAGGAGACCAGGTATGACATTCAGGTGCAACACTCTTACAAGAATTGGACCCCGCTAGAGCGAAGGGAGTTCCTCTGGGCCCCAGGAGCCTGCCCCTGCCCCCTGCTGGTCCCTCGAGCAGAGTACTTGGTGGCTGCCCAGAGACACATCAACTACGAGGGTACCTTGGACCGGCTGCTGCTGCCCCATGCTGGCTATGCTCGGCCCTGGACTCCCAGAGAAGACACCCGCATCCAGGAGGTGGCTAAGCAGTGTCCCCAGAACCCACCAGCGGGTTGAGGCTACCTGCCTAACCTCTGGAGAGGCCACGCCTAGCCCAGTGGACTGCCCCCACGAGAGGACTAGACTGAGCCTATCGAAAGTCCCTGGAAAGGGCAGATCCATTCTACAATAATGTTGTCCAGGATGGTAGCACTCCAGGGGGATTCTTCTAGGTTATGGGCATAGGGGAACCTGACTGGTTTCCCCATTCTTCCCTGGTGCCCGTGGTTGCCCCATCTTTAGAAGGAAGCAGGAACTCTGAGAACCAGGACTGGCCTCTGCTTTGCGCAATGGCTTCCCTCTGGACCCTGAAATTTTCTTCCAGCCTGCAGGGTACCAGACAGGGGCTTTTACACACACACACACACACACACACACACACACACACACATACACATACACATACACTGGATCTCTCTCCCATGGGCACCTACACTTATGGCACAATACAGTGACACAATTTGGATACAGCGTATGATGTGGGTCAAATCATAGCCACAAGGTATCCAAATGCAAGCAACACTCAAATTTCAATCATTTGTTCAAAAAACACTTTTTAAGCACCTACTGTGTACAAAAGCCTCTGCTACGGCCAAGGATGGATACACAGACTCTGCCCCCTAGGAGCCTACAATCTAATAGGGGTAAAGATATAAATATCATTTTGATGAAGGAGAATGAGATCATGGTAAAGGAGAGAGTAAGGCGAAGTGCCAGGAGAAATTTGAAGGAGGTTATCCTGACCTGGGGAATTAGGGAAGGATTCTGGGAGGAGACACTACCTGGGCTGAGGCTTCAATATTTTAACAGAGAGGAGGAAAAGAAACCCCTCTAGGAATGGAGGATGGAGTAAACTGAGGCAGAGCTGGGAGAGGGCAAGATGACAGGGCATGAGAATGGGGAGCCATCCAGATTGGCTAGAACAGTGTGGGAAATGGGTTGGAGCCAGATTTGTGGAAGACCACGAATGGGGGGCCCTTTTGAGCAGTGACATCACGCAACACTGGAGTCAAGGAAGACTGCCTTGGTAGGGTGAGATGAGAGGTTGAGCCAGGATAATTTGAAAGGGAGTAGAGGGGTGGAGAGAGGATGTTAATAGCTTTAGGAGACAGACTCAAATTAGATCTAACAATTAATGTAGGATATAGGAAAACATATGCCTTGGTGATACAAATGTTAATGGGGTATATAGTACATAAATTGTTTTTTAGACATTCCTTTTGAGTCTTCACTTATTTCTCCAGTCATTGAGAAGGCAAGTGATGATCCATGTGAAGTCAGAGAACACATAAGTCTTAAGACCTGTTGAAATTCTGCCAATCCTTTAAAACCCAACTTGACTGCCAACTTCCCTGGGAAACCTTCCTCGATTCCCCTCCCTCCTCCTCAGACTTGTCTCATACCTGAGACACCTCAGAAGGGGTGACTCACCCTTGGGATGGTACACCATCATTGTTGGCACATATCATCCTTGGCTGGGCTGTGAGCTCAGTGATGGCAGGGACCTTGTCCTATGTATGTTAACTACCTCCCTCAACACCAATGTTTGGGAAAGGGAACAAATAGTACGATCACTCAGTTTGGGCTGGGGTTCTGCTTGATCCCTGTGGGAAGAAGTTGGAGCAGATGAGAGGACTAGACAATCCGGGTTCAGATTCTACCTTTGACACTGACCATGTGATGCCACATAGCCTCCGAACCTCAGGCAACTCCCTGACATGTATCTATTAAATTAAAATGATATATGAGTAGCATATCTGCGTTGATGGAGGAAGTTCCCTCTGGCACATTTCTCTAACAATTAAAAGCATCCCTTAGCAGCTCGGTGGCACTGGTGTCAGGAAGAATTGAGTTCAAATCTGGCCTCACATGAGCTGTGTGATCTTGAGCAAGTCACTTAACCCCAACTGCCTCAAAATAAAAAAGTATCCCAAAGTGGAATGGCTTCCTGCCACTGGACTTAAACAAAGGTTGGGAAATTCTTGGTTGTAGATGGGATTCTTGAGTGTGGCTTGGAATGAAATGAATGAACTCCAATACAGCAGCATTTATATAGCATGTGCCAGGAAATGAGCTGAGTGCTCATTTGATCCTCACACTAACCCTGAGAGGTACATGTTATCATCACCATTTTACAGTTGAGGAAATGGAGGCTGAGATTTGTGACTTTGCCAGTGTCACGCAGCTAATGTCTGAAGCCGAATTTGAAATTCAGCTATCTACTGCATCCTCTAGCTGCCGTTAGGAGGAAGGGTCTCACACATTACACTGAATCAGATTTCTCAACCCTTGGTGGATATTCGAAGTCTTGGGAAGGTCTAGGTCTTCTGTTCTCCTTTTGATCCTAGCCTATAGCCTGATTTGATTTTTCCGCAATACTAGTCCTGCTTCTCTCGAGTCTGTCCCTTTCCTCCCACACCCTCTTCTCCACCGTGCCACATTCTCATGCTCTGTCTCTGGAGAGGAGCCCACTCTGCTGCTGGATATGGAGACATTGGGAGGCCCTTGTTGACAGGGGAAAGGATGATCTGGCACAGATTTCCTTGCATGGGGGAGGCTTAGATAACTTTGGTGAGTAAGGGTGGAGGATTCCCTCCACCCACATTGTATTAACCACTTAAGAAAAATTCTAATGTAGGGGATTATTAGTGTTTGGATTAAGCAAGCTCCCCTCCCTTAGCATGGAACAAATTGTCATGCTCTTTCCATAGATGGTCTCTGGGGAGTGGATGAGGTGGGGCCCCAGGCCAGGGCCAGGATGTGCCTCACTAGGCAGGCAGCTGAGGCCACCCCCTGCTCTGGACTGGTACTAGAGCCTGCACTGGATAAGCAGTTCCCCCTTCTGAAAACTAGAACCTTCAGAAGCCAAAGGCAGGATGTAATACCAAGGGATCACAGCATGCACCCTGGGCCCACACCCTGTCTAGGGCCACAGTGCTGTTCCCTGCCCTAAGGGAGTCACTCCTTGGAGGAAAGGCCCTTTCTTCAGAAATGACATGCCTTAGCCAATCTAGAAGCTGGGACCAGACTCTAGTACCAAGAATATTTCGATACAGCATGTCTAACTCTTGTCTGCCCCAACTTTCAGTAGCCTCTGAAATGTCCTAGTCTTCTCCCCTCTCCCTCCAATGCTGCCTCTTAGTTGTGTGACAAAAGTATTTAGCCCAACTGCAAAAATGGAGAGTGGACCGGGAGTCAGGACTTGAGTTCAAATCCTACCTCAGCCACTTACAAGCTGTGTGACTGTGGGCAAATTAGTTAAAAAAAAAAAGTGGAGGTATCTATTATGCTTCTAATCCAACTTAGAGGCAGAAGGGAGGACTGAGAAATACACAGGTAGAAGTTGGATGGGGCCATGGTACCCTCTAGTGGCTAAATATAGCAGAACAATCCTTTCCCAGCTCAGGCTTCATCTAACACAGCCTTGGCGTGATGATCCCTGCTGGTTGGGTTGGACCAAGAATTTTAAAATACAGCATGTCAGAACTGGGAGGCCCCTTAGAATGTGGAACCCCAAGGTGCTACAAGCACCATGGACTAGCTTACTCACATCCCCGACACCAAAGACAGCTGAGATCCTTTTAGCCATGAGTACGCCCCTCTCCTCCCATTCCCCTCCTCCTCCACAACAACTATACCAAAAAAACTTAAAAAGTCAAGCAAGTTGTAGGACTTTTTTTTTTTTTAAATACATGGGCAGCTGAAATGGCCAGGACACATCAAGAGTCCTGTGGGAGGCTAGTGGGAGTGGAGGGAGCCAGAGGCAGTGGAGGGGGGCCAGAGGCAGATGGTTAATGGTATACTTAGAACAGTCTGAGCACCAGGCGGGCCCTTAGCAGATGCTGGTAGATCCTAAATGGGCAGAGGTCTCCCCATGCCCATCCCAGCTCCCAGCCTGGGGAGACATCTCTAATGCCCTAAAGCCTAAGAGGGTGGGAGTTGGTTGGACTCATATAGCTGGGAAGGACCAGGATTGGGGGCCACAGTCCCTTGACACTGAGGGGGCTGGGAGGAGGTGTCCAGTCATTTGAAGCCTCTGGCTCAGGAGTGGTCTCTTCACTTATTCTTCTGGAGGTGAATCGTGCCTGCCTTGGTTGCTGGGGGAGGGGGGGACACAGGTGAGACTTTGGGGTAGGGGGAGGGTGCAGTGGCTAAATAGAGGCTAGGAAAAGAGAATGGAGGAAATAGGTACAGAGGGGAAATTGTGATGGGAAGGACAGTCTTGGCAGGGAAGCAGAGGTAGGGATTAGGAGAGGAAGGGAAACACTGCTTTAGGATAATGGAGGCAGAAAGGGGAGGGGAGGTCAAAGCTCAGGGGAATGGGGAGGAGGTAGTTCAAAAAAGAGAAGTTGTGCCCCCTCCCCACCAATCACACACCAAACAGGAAAAAAGGGCCAGCACCAAAACTGAAGAACAGGTCCCAAAACCTGAGGTGCCCGGTGTCCTCAGATTAAATGGTTATCACCCCATCCTTGACACCCAGGGTTCAATCCCCAAAAGGTTGGTCCATTCTGACTCCCCAACACACACAACAGTGCTTGGGATAGGACAGAGACCTCTCATTCCTTCTCTGACCCAGAGCTGCCAAGGCAGCTGCGGTGAAGGGGCCATCCATGTCTACTCCCACCCTGTATCACCACCACCACCACCACCACTGATTAAATGCTCTCAGA
Source organism: Bettongia penicillata ogilbyi (assembly GCA_023548195.1). Lineage (NCBI taxonomy): Eukaryota > Metazoa > Chordata > Mammalia > Diprotodontia > Potoroidae > Bettongia > Bettongia penicillata. The sequence continues at coordinate 5,370,564 of JAJHZJ010000315.1, read as the reverse complement.
GCAGGAAAGAAGCAGGAAGTAATTTGCCCAAGGACACAAAATGAGTTAGTTGAGACAAGAAAGCAGTCCTCCTGATGCCAGGGTCAGTCTCCTTCCTTCCTGCACCACAAGCTTCTTTCCATGAATTCCCTCCTGGTTTCTCCCACCACCCCACCCCCCACTCCCAATCCTGGCCATGACACCCTCAGTGTGAGGTGGGCAAGGTAAGTTACATACGGAGACTCTGGAGGGAGCTGAGGAGCCACCTGGGAGGTCAGCACCATCCGGCTGCGAGCCAAGGCCTGGAGGACTGGATCCCGAGAGCATGACAGAAACAGAGACAGGCAGAGACAGAGACAGTAAGGAAAAGCAAGCAGAAGCAAAGGCTGGAGCGTCCCAGCAAGAGGCAAAAGGCATCGGGGAAGAGGGAATGGGAAAGGAGCTCACCTTCCCGCGTCAGATGGGCTGCTGTGTCCAGGGCTCGTCCACTCAGGTCAGTCACCAGGCTGTCCATGGAAGCCTGGTGCCTCAGGAAGATGGGGCGGATCAGACGATGGTACAGGATCTGGGAGCCATTGCATGTCACTGGAAGCATGCACCATAGCAAGAAGGCACACTGGACGAGGCAGGGGCAAGTGTTGGTAAGCCCACGTGGAATCCTCACTGCCACTCCTCCCTCCCCCAACCTTACATATGGGACTCCCTGCGGTCAGATATCACACCTCCCATCACACAGAGTTGACTTTTACATCTTACCCACCCCATCCCTCCGCTCTCAGACTAGAAAAAGACCCCCTTTCACCGCCACCACCACACAAAGTCCCCTGGTTAGGCCCACTGCTTACCTTCCCTGCATAGTAGAAGGGGAACCAGAAAAGGAAGATGTCAGAGAAAAACTCAGCCAGGCCAAATATGCTGTATACCACCCAGTAGGTTAGCCAGATGGTATCATCTTCTTTGCTGGAACTTTCAATGGCCTTGATGCTATGGGAAGGAGAAAGCAGGGAATGGGTGTCATAAGACCCTGGCCTACCACTTAGGCCTGGACTTTGGGACCTCAACTAGGTAGTCCCAGGGGGAAGAGGACTTAAGAGGAATCCACTGAGAGGTGGGGGGATGTCAAAAAGGCCTTTGGGTTTCCTTTCCCCAATCTACCATAACCATCCCTTCCTCTAAAAGCCTAGCTCATTCAACACTACTACCTTGCAGGAACCCTCCCTGGATTACCTGGTACCCAGCCAGCCCTAACCACTCCTTAGTTCTGCTGTACAGCATATGTGAAGTGTAAGAAACAAGTCATGGGCAGCATGAGGCTGAACCTCAGAGACTGTTCTCTAAGTAGGGCCCCCAAAAGAGCCAGCCAGTCAGCCGACCAGGCTGGTCTTCTCTGAATAGTCTAGACTGCTGGCCAACCTGCTGTCTTCCTCCCAAGATCCTGCACTCCTTGAAAGCAAAGGCCACTGTCCTTCCTCCTCCCATCTTTCCCATAGCACCCACTCCAGGGCAGTCTCTAATCTCTAATCTAAAAGTCAGTCTTCTGGCTTACAGGCTCAGGTGTGCAAGGACCCTCTGGGGGAACTCATGGAATCTCAACTAGCCTGGAACAGACAAACCCAATCCCTTGCTTAGCCAAGGGTGTCCCTAGCAAGGGGTCCCACTCACGAGGCATATGCTGGGTAGATGAATCCAATGAGATTGCAGAGCAGGGAAGCCCCATAGCCAAATATGAGATAGAGAGCTAGGAAAGCAATGGAACCTGCAGGGGAGTAAGAGGGAATGGAGGTTAGTAGGGTAGAATGCCTTAGGGAACAGGTCAGCTATATATTACTCTATCTTCCCTGTCTTCCCATCACACAAGGTAAAGTAGAAGAAATACTGGATTTGAAGTCAGAAGACCTGGATTCAGACCCCAGTTCTGTGACTCACTCACTTGGACAAGGCACTACTTACCCCCCACAACACCTCCCCTGGCCCTCATTGCCTTATATCTAAAATGAGAGAATTGTATGTTCTGACATGTGAAGTTCTGAGGGTCCTACTAGCTCCACCACTGAGTGTTCTAAGGGCCCTTCCTCCCAGCTCTGAGATATCTCAGAGATCTGCTGGGTAGTGCCTGAGCTCCATTAATGGAAGTACAGTGTCCAAACTCACAAACCCTTCATCAATGCTCTCTCATGGTATGTGGGTGACCCTGGGTCTTTGGAAGGCCAGGCCAGTTGAGTACAGTATCTGGCAGGTTCTTCCAAGTTCAAGAGGTTCTTTGTACAGTCCTGATGACAGGCTAAATCTGCCTCAAGGACCAAAAGACACCTAATCAGGTGATTGCCAATGGTTTGGCAGCCTGTGGAGCCAAGAAAAATTACAAAATGGCCCTCTGTAATCCTGTGTGACCACAGCAGAAAAGGGAACAGAGAATTCCTAAGAGCCAGTTTTTAGACCATCTATAAATGGCCTAATATAACTATTGGTGGCCTCAAGAGAGATCCTTGCTCAATGACCAACAGAATCTCATCACAATATCCACATTCTCATCTATTCACCCAGTAGAGATCTTATATTTATAATTTTTGTACATTGTCTCTCCTGTTAGACTGTAAGCTCCTTCAAGGCAGGGATTGTTTTAGCTGTCCTTTTTAACTCCAGCACTTAGCACAGTGCCTGGCACATAGTAGGCTCTTGATAAAAGCTTGCTGACCTATTGACCAAAAGACACGAAGACATAATCGCAATCTGGAAAGAAGGCTCACAGCTTCTTCATGAAGAGACAAGTGAAGTAGTTTCATTCTATACTTAAAGGCAAAAAATAAATTTTTAAATTTTGGGGTGAAAAATAATCTTATAGCCTATATGGTCAACTTGCCTTGGAGTGGTCAGAAGCAAAAAGACCGTAAAGACAACTGCAAATTAAGGATCATCTGTTAAATAAAATGAAGAGGCCAAGAAAATCCATGATGAACTTCACAAGGTCCTCAAATGATGTCAAAATGCACATACATAGCTATGTGGTGATTTCAATGTGGAGGCAGGCACAGGGGAAGAGATCAAAAAACAGGAAATATGGTTTAGGATTAAGAGGAAAGATTTGTAGGCTGCTCCGTACCCTTGTCCTCATGTCTCATGAGCCTTTTTTTTTCTTTTCAAAAATGGCGCCAGTGGACCTTAGACATGGCGAGCACCACACTTGCTAACTCTTAGCTAGGAAAGGACTGGTTACCAACAGAGGAGCTGATCCATGAGTCAGCTAGCTAGTTGTCTGTATGCAGTCAGATGATCAAGGCATGAGAACAAGGGCCAAGAGAAAGATCCAAATGAAAAGAAAAGGGACCAAGAAAGATATCGTACTATATGTAGCCACAGTAGCTTTAGCCTGATCTACCAAAATAAGTCATTGGTGGCAGAAATGGAGAACTGGAGGGAGGCCATCATTGATTCTGATTATCACCTATTCCTTCAGACACTTAAATGGAATAAAACTGACAACAGACACTTAAATGGAATAAAACTGACAAGATCTCCCGACCAAAGGGAAAGATATGGTCACTGAGGACAGCTCTGGTTGCAAAATACCCTGGAGGAAGATGGTGATCAGCAAGCCAAGGGAGAACAGAAAACAGGTTTGAGGAGAGTTTGGTAGGGAACTGGCTAATCATCCCAAAAGGATTTCTACATGAAACTAGAACAATAAATGGGGGAAAAAGGGTATAAATCTCCCAGCATTTCTCAGTGACCTATATTCATCATCAGTAACAGGGGGGGATTTGTTATTATCCACTCATTTTTGGTTGTGTCCATAATTCTTCTTGGCCCCATTTGGGGTTTTCTTGGTTTGCCCTTTCCTTCTCCAGTTCATTTTATAGGTGAGGAAACTGAGGCAAACAGGGTGAAATGACTTGCCCAGGATCACACAGCTAGGAGGTGTTTGAGGACAGATTTGAACCCAGGAAGGCCTAGCACTCTATCCGTTACACCGTTCTACTTCCTATGCCATGGGTAAACAGACCATATTTGGATTTAGGACACCAGTAGGCTACAAGAAAGAAGAAAAGACAGTTTGAGTGGTGCAGCTGGGCCAGATCAAATACAAATAGGAGAATTCTATGCTGCAGGTGGCTCACTTTTGAAAGCATCAAAGGATCTATTTTGAAGAAATAGGAAAGAGGTAAAACTAAAACTAAATCTAAACGATTAGGGGTATGGGGAAAATCTACAAAGGGTATTTTTTACCCACCAAAGGTGAATGAGATGACATCAGTAAGCAATGACTTTCTCACCTGCTTTTCTCCCTCAATTGAATGTGAACTCATTGAGAGATGGGCCATTTTTTACTTTGCTTTGCTTTTTATTGCCAGGATTTAGCATCGTTCCTGGCATACATGTAATAATAAACACTTGATAAATGTTTGTCATATTTAAGAAGATCTGTATGAGAACGATCCATGCATAGCATAGAATGCCCAGCAAGGGCGGCCCAGATGAAATTTAACAATTGATTCACAAATGCTTTTCTGCAGCTTTGGTCGTTGGGTTCACCATTTGAGGACTATAAATGCACTGGGCTCAGTACAGCCTCCACAGCTTCAATAACAGGGCGGGGGCCACCTTTCATGCTCGGGGATTCCTTGATAAATACAACTACCCAGATAACCGTCTGACCATCGGGTCCTGCTAGGCAAAGGTTCAGCAGAATCATTCAGATTAGAATAAAGAGGTGGGTCCTGTGGATGGTAAGGCTCCCCCATCCCAGATGCTCCAGTTGGTTGGCAGGTGAAAGATGAAATGCACTCTAGGCCTTCCTCAACGAGGTCCACAGCTACGGAGTAGGGGATGATGAAACAATCTATATAGGAAAAATTAAGTAATCCGAGAATGCACCTTGTCTGGTTGGTATACAGGTGGAGAGACAGACCATTCCTACCTTTCCAATCTATTCTTCTCCACAAGCCAGCTATACTGGTCCCAGGTGGTATTCCTTGAACAGGACACTCCATCTCCCATCTCTGTGCCTTTGCATTGGCTGGCTGTTTCCTACACCTGGCACATTCTCCCTCCCTCCCAACCTTAACTCCTTAACTCCCAAGAGTTTCTGGCTTCCTTCCTCTTTCAGGAGACCTTTTCTGGTCCCACCAGCTGCTAGTGCCATCCCATCTAAGGTGTGTGTTGCTGTTGCTCAGATGTTTTGCTCATGTCCAACTCTTCATGACCCCATCTGGGGTTTTCTTGGAAAAGATACTGAAGTGGTTTGCCTTTTCCTTCTCCAGCTCATTTTACAGATGAGGAAACTGAGGCAAACAAAGTTAAGTGACTTGCCCAGGGTCACACAGCTAGCTAGGATCTGAACTCAGATCCTGACTCCAGGTCTAACACACTCTCTCTCTCTCTCTCTCTCTCCACTGTGCTGCCTAGCTCTAAGGTTACTTTCAATCTGCTCTCTTATTTATCTTGTAAGTTCTGATTTATAGATTCTCTCCTTAGAATGCCTCCTGAGGGCAAGCACTTTTATTTTTGTATTCTTAGCACAGAGGATCTGGCACAAGGAAATAATAAATGCTTGTTGACTGATTAGGAAGGGATCACAGAACAAGGAGCTGGGCTCTGGATTGAATAAAGTGGAAAGAGTCCCTTTAGGGACCCTGAGAGTGTTTTCAATGATTCTGATAACAGCTAATATTGGTGTGGCATTTTAAATTTATCATCTCATTCAACATCATTCCCAACAGCCTACGAGGTAGATTTTATTGTTACGTCCATTTCACAGATGAGGAAACTGAGGCTTAATCTACTCCTTGCTACCTGCACAGTAAGGAGTACTAACATCCCCAGTGGAATACAAGAGATCCAGGGTAGGGACTACATTCTGCCTTCCTATTTCCAGTGCCTAAAATGCATTTGTTAAATAATAAAGAGCTAATATTTGCAAAGCAACTTGCATGTAGTCCTCAGATCTGTAACAGCCCTATGGCAGACATTCTCATTGTCTACTTTTTGCAGAAGAGAGAACTGAAGCCACAGCTACTCAGCTTGTAAGTGTCTGAGAAGGTGGGATTCTTCATGCTCAGAAAGAACCTAGTTGAAAGTTGGGCTCAGTTACTTCCTAGCTGTGTGACCCTGGGCAAGTCATCTAACCTCTGCCTCAGTTTCCTCACCTGTAGAATGGAAATAATGATAACATCAACCCCTAGGACAGAACTGGACTCAGTTTATTACAAAAGAGATCTAAGGAAGGACTTCTAGAAGACCAGGGAGACAGCACTCTTGAAGGAGGAATTCCACAAGATGGAAGATGACTTGGTATGGATGGTGGGGGTGGGGTGGGGCTTAGGTTTCCCAATTTGGGACACTCAAGGACAGAGATTCTAAGAGGAAAGATTTCCTGACCACCTGCCCCCTCAACCAACTATATCACAGAGATGATCAAAATGGCTCTGGGAATAGAGCCCCAGGCTTAGAACTGGGAACATAGGAGATCAAATCTAATCTCAATCACTTATTAGCTCATCAATCCTGGATTCTTCAAAAGGAAAATGGGAATCATAGTAGTGTCCAGTACAACAGTATCTAACTGTTGTGAGGATCCAATGAGATCGTGTTGGTAAAGCATTTCTCACAGTACCTGGTGCATAGTAGGCACTTGATAAATGCTACTTTCCTTCCCCATCAACTACAGCAACAGCCCCTCTCAAAGTCAAGTACCCCTGACTCCAGGGCCAGTGAGTGGTCTGTCCAGTGCACCACCTAAACTGTTTATCAGAGAGGCTGTGCTAGGAGAAAGAAAATCAACAAGGCTTTTATAAAACCTTTCCATTGCCTAGGTAGAAAAGATCCAATCAGCTCACCCTCTCCTCCTACTTCCCTTCTTCCCCACAGGGTGGCCTTCTGGCTCCCACATGGGGAATTAGAAGGAAAAAAAGCCCCTGGGATCCTACCCTCACCCCCTACAGATTAAGATTCTCTTAGCCCCAATACCAGAGCTAGCTCAGGGCAGAGGGAGGGGAGAAGGTGACTAAGCTCCCAAGTCTTTAGCCAATCACCCTTCTCCCAGCAGATTTGGCTTTCAGGGTGTAAATCCCAAATCCCACCTAATTCCCATTCACCTTGGTAAAGCAAACCCAGGGTCCAGGGTGGAGAGGGAAGGTCATCAGAGGCTAAAAGAGCCCATTAGGGATAGACTCAGCCCTGCTGGGCCAGTCACAAAGAGACTCCCAGCCACTCTGGTGAAGGACCCCAACCTTTGGTCTCCCACACAGGAAGTCAGAAGGGCAGATGAGTCTCTTTGCCCAGTGATATGAAGTCAGTACATGAAGGCCATGGCTATGTTAAGTTGCCTGACACCCCATACTGATGACTATTTCAAGGTTATAAGGGCTATCAGAGAATGTTAAAATTGGGAGAACCCTTAGAACACAAAGTCAGAGGTGGTAGTGGTCTTAGAACAATCAATCAGTTATTAAGAATGATTAAGGGGAAAGTTTCCTGTAGAAGATGGGATTTTTGTTTGGACTTAAAGACAGGGAAGACAGTGGGAGAGCATTCTAGACAGGGGGGACAGCCCCAGGGAAAATGCCCAGAGACAGATGGAAGGTCTTGTTCTGGGAAGGAAGCCAATGTCAGTGGATCAGAGTACATGAACGGGAGATATACATGGAAAACTAGGAAGAGGCTGGGTTAGGAGAGCTTTAAAATGCCAGCCAATACCAATCTGTGTTTGCTCTTGGGAGTAATAGGAAGACACTGGAGTTAGTGTGAGTATGAGGGGAGGAGAGGAGGAGAGGAGGAGGAGGGTGTGATATGAAGTGGATCTTTGCTTTAGAAAGAGAAGGAATTGCAGTGGGGAGAGACTTGAGGCAGATACCACTCTCTCCTGGTTCTCTTTCCCCCTACCTGATCACTTCTGTTGATTTTGCTAGATCCTTTTCCAGATCATCCCTCAGCTTGTCTTGAGCCCTTGGCTCCTCTCCCTCTACATTACTTGGTGATCTCATCAACTACCATAGATTTAATGACCATCTCCATTCCGCTGACTCTTAAATGTACTTCCAGCCCCAATCTCTCTGCTGATCTCCAGTCTTACATCTCCAACTGCCTTTCAGACAAATGGATATCCAATGGACTTCTTCAACTCAATATGGTGGAAGGGTCAGAGAAGGGGGCAAATTTTGAGAGATGCTGCAAAGGCGAAATCAATAGTCCTTGGCAACAGATTAGATATTGGAGAGGGGTGTGAGAGACAGTGAGGAATTCAGGAGCATAAGGTAATAGGGAACAGTTTAGGGGGAAAGATGATGAATTCCATATCAGACATATTGAGGGACATCCATGATTAGAAGGATGGTTGATCAGGAAGGGAATCTAGCAAAACAGACAGAAGTGGCCAGGTAGGTGGGAGAACCTAGAGAGATTACATAAAAGAGAAGAAAATAACAATGTCCAAAGTTGCAAGGAGGTTAAGGGCAACAAGGACTGAGGAATGACCACTGGTCACTTTGGAGAGAGCACTTTGGGTGGAACAAGATTGGAAGCCAGATTGAGAGGGAAAGGAGAGAAAGTACAAGTTATTGTGGAAGCTAGCAGAAAAGATGTAGGGCAGTGGTTAGCAGGGATGGAAGGAGTTTTTTCAGGATAGGAGATATGTGAGCTTGTTTGCAGGCAGTAGGAAATAAGCCAGTTAGACAGGGAGGCATTGAACCTGGAAGTGGTGATATGGAGCAAAGTCTATCCCAACCACTCTGCCTTGATTAGTGAGCCAAGGAGAAAGGTGCAGTCAATATTAGAAAGGGTGGCCAGGGAGGCTGTGTCATCTGGGGGGAGCCAGGTCTCAGTAAGAGCTGGCAGAGGAAGGAGTGGGAAAGAAAAGGATTTGAGATGAAAGCAAGTCTGTGGTCTATGGAACAGGCATTCCTGAGGGCACAGGAGAGGGACTGGAGAGAATTAGATTGAAGCTGAGGTGGGAGAGTTGATGAGATAGGAAATGAAGCACTAGGGTACCGGGTGGGGAATGAGGTTTAGATAATTATCTACAGGCAGAGTCACTGGGATGAAGGGTAGACCAGGTATGAGAAAATTCATCATTGAGTGGAGGGCGCCACTCCTCCACCCTTCAAAGGATAAAGCCAGGAGATTGGAGACCTAAAATTGAAGGGAGGGCTGTTTTTTGTACTGCACTTTATCCACAGTCCAGTTGGGAGACTGGGTTAGCAGCAGGAGGGAGAGGTTGCCTTGTTCTGGAACAGACATAAAATGTCCAAGTGGGAGAGCCTTTAGAATAAAAAATGCCGGAGCTGGGTGGAGGAGAACACTTCTCCCCATGGAATGTTTCATCCTTTTTGTCTGTATCTCTGAAGTACTGCACACTAGCATGGTAGGTAGTCAGATCAACAATGTACTTAATAAATGCTGGTTGTCATCTCCTTTGCTGGATCCTCACCCAGGTCACAGTACCTAACTGTGGGTGTCCCCCAAGGCTCTATCCTGGGTCCTCTTCTTTTCTCCTTTTTGCATTACTATAATGAGAGTTAAAAGATCTTGCCCACCCATGAATAGGCCTCAGGTGGAGCCCATTAAGGGACGCTAGATGAGGGGTGGCTTTTTTTGTAGGAAGACCAACACCTTTTGTTAATTTCTAATGACGCACTGGCTCACAAGGGTACTGAAAAGTGTATACACATTTTGAGGGGAGGTTTTGCTTTGGGGCTTACTTACTGGAAAGTTTGTGTACCAGATGAGACTCTGGGCAGCCATTAAGGAGCACCCCTCCTCCCCAGCCCCATCCCCACCCAGATGTTGGTGTTTATGTATGTATGTAATGGTCAGACATTGGATCTGTCTGTTGAACTGTGATATATGTATTGCTTATGGTCAGACAGAAGCCTAGGCATTCTCCCTGGCTGTCCCCCAGGTCTGGAATGCTTTCCCTCCTCATCACCACCTCCTGGCTTCCTTCAAGTCTCAGCTAAAATGTCACTTTCTACAAGAAGCCTTCCCGATCTTCCTTAACTCTAGGACCTTCATTCTTAGACAGCTGCCACTTTATCCCATCTATCTCATTGCTGCATTGCTGTTTGGCCTATGAGCTCCTTGAGGGTAAGGGCTGTTTTTGTCTCTTTGTATCACCAGTGTTTAGCACAATGACTGGCACAAAGGAGGTGTTTAATGTATGTTTAAGGATGGATTGTTTGAGATAACATCAGAACCAGGAAGGACCTTAGAACAGAAAACAGAGGAGAATTATTGATAATAGCTAGCATTTACATAATGCTTTAAGGTTTGCAAATATCATCTCTTTGGATCCTCACAATCCTGGGAAGGAGGTGCTATTATTATCCCCATTTTGCAGATGAGGAAATTGAGGCAGAGACAGTAAATGACTTACCTAGGGCCATACAGTTAAAAAAAAAAGTCTGCAGGTGGATTTGAATTCAGGTCTTTCTGAGTCCAGGTCCAGTTCTCTATCTACTGTACCACTTGACTAGATATTATTATTAGCAGTAACAATGTCATCAGAGTGTCATGGGATGGAAAGGCATAGATGGGTTGGCATCTGCATGGCTACAGGGAACAAGGAAATCAACAAGAACTCTGGTTCATATGAGGCTTCGGTTTTGAATCCTGTCTCAGACACCGGGCCAGTCCCTTTGCCTCTAAGGTCCCTTCCAACTCTTAAATCCATGATCCACTTGAGAATTTGAGTACTGAGACTAGGCGGTCCATGGTCCATGGTCACACATTGATGCTAGGCAGTACAGTGAATAGATTGACTGGTTATTGTCCTGTTCTTGAAAAGGACCAATCACTATGCTAGAGTCAAGTTACAGTGTGTCCCACTGTGACTGATCAGACCAATACGAGATAGTAAGTAGAGCATTGGACCTGGAGTCAGGGAGATGCCAAGTTCAAATCCAGCCTCAGACTCTTAATAGCTGGGCAAGTCATTTAATCTGCCTCCACTTCCTTATCTGTAACATGGGAATTAATAATGGCAGTTACCCTCCTAGAGTTTAACATAAAACTCAAAGATCAGAGTCCACAAGGGAACTTCAAATAAGGAACCTACAGTGTCAGAGATGGACAGTATTATAAAACAAATCACCTCCCTCATCTGACAAATGGGGAAAAGAAAACCCAGAGGGAGCAAGTTCATCACTCCAAGCTCTCAGGTCTGCTACAGGAGCTGGTAGCTGATCAGACCCCTTCCTCCTCACCCCTCCAGAGCTCCCTCAGGCCCCTCCCTCCAAGGTGCCAGTCCTTGCCATTAAGACTGTTTCTTTCCTTCAAATTCAGAACTAAAATTCTAAATTCCAAGAAGAACAGTTTGCCCCAAGTGGGCAGGTCAGGGCCAGGTGGCTCTCGAGGTCCCACGCCAGCACCAGTTGGCCTGCTAGTTTCTTTGGGAAATGAAGGCATAGAAAGGCCCAGAGATACATTATCAGTCAGGGAGGTCACCAGTGATGCTGACTTAGCTAAAAGGCACCACAGCAGCCAGCGTCCTTGTGCTCAGAGAGATAGTAAGGCCTTGCTCCGGGGCTTAATAAATATTAATAAACAGAACAGCCACTTTGCATTTCTAACCCAGACCGGTCCCTTAAGGGTATAGGAGTCAGGCTTAAGTGAAACCGGTTCCCTAGAGAATTTGAAAGACTCATTCCCAGCAAAGAGAATTCTAGAACTCCTAGGACAATGGAATGGAAACAACTGGAGAGGAGGGACTGTTTTTAGTTATGTCTTTGTATCCCCAGCACAGCATGGGGCGCATTCTTGTTGCTCATGGTCAGGTGCGTGACTCTTCTGTAATTCCATAGATCACACCATTTGTGAGGTTTTCCAGGAACAGATATTGACACGGTTTAGCCATTTCCTTCTCCAGTGGATTAAGGCAAACAGAAGTTAAGTGACTTGCCCAGGGTCACACAGCTAGTAAGTGTCTGAGGCTGGATTTGAACTCAGGTCTTTCTGACTCCTAGCCCAGGGCTCTATTCACTGAGCTACCTAGCTGCCCTCTTAAATGAATGTCAAAGGTTGGGGAGGGACCTTAGAAATTAAAGTAACAGAGCTGGAAGGGTCCTTAGAACACAAAATGTCAGGACTGGCAAAAACTCTTAGAATCCATTCTTATAATTAAAAATAATAAGTTAGCAATATTTAGCATTTCAAGACTTCCAAAGTGCTTCATAAATATTATCTTATTTTATTCTCACAACCACCCTGGGAGGTAGATGCTATTATTACTATCATCCCTATTTTACAAAAGAAGCAACTAAGAAAGACAAAGGTTAAGTGACTTGCCCGAGGTCTCATAGCTAGTGATGTCTGAGGTCAGGACTCAAAGTCTGGTACTCTATCCGCTATGCCACCTAGCTGCCCATCTGGCTGCTACAGGGATTCTTTTAAGTTAGGGTCTGTGAACTTATTTTTTTAAAAATATAATTGCTTTCCTTGGTAAACCTATGGTTTTTACTATATGTATTTAAAAACATCATCCTGAGAAGGGATCCATAAGTTTCACTAGACTGACAAAAAGATCCCAAAGAGGAAAGAGGAAAAAGTTCATGAACCCCCCCACCCTCATCTTAGTCCAATTCCTTCATTTTACAAAAGGAAAATAAACCAAGGCCCCAAGCACTCCACAAAAAATTGACTTAATTAAATCTCTGATATTTGATCCAAATCCTCTCCAGTGTCCAGGCTTAGGTACCTAGTAACTTCACAACAAAGACTCTCAGAAGGTTAGGCCTGAGGGGTCTGACCTTTTCATAAAACTTGGGTCTGCCCTTTTCATAAAACTGGGCTCTTCCTAAAAAAGAGATTGGTTTCTTTGCAACTGGAATTTAGGAATTTCATTTGTTCAGTAGCAGAGCACCTACCCCTTGGAAGTTTCTGGGTGGGGAAAAGAGGCACTGGTCTGGTCTGATTATGAAGTACTATGGGAAGAGACTCTAGAAGGTGGGATTTTAAGTAGGTCTTGAGAGGTCAAGGAGGCGGGGATGAGGAGGGAGAGCATTCCAGGCACTGAGGACACAGCTGTGAAAATGTCTGGCATCCAGAGATGGAATGTCTTGCTCAAGGACCAGCAAAGAGGCCAGTCAGGGTCACCGGATCAAAGAGTAATGTAGAAATGAATAAAGCATAAAGAAAAAGGGAGGGCTCTGGGTTACAAAGAACTTGGCATATAAAAAAATGCCAAAAAAGAGATTTTATATTTTATCTTGGAAGAAACAGGGAGCCACTGGAGTTTACTGAGCAGAAAGATGACGTAGTCAGAAAGGTGCTTTAGGAAAAGAACTTGAGTGGGGAGGACTTGTGGCAGGCACGGCAACCAGCAGGTTAATTCAATAGTCCAGGGACTGAGGCAATGGGGCCTGCATCAACATGTTGGCAGTGTTAGAGGAGACAAGGGGGCAGAAAGGGGAGATGTTACACAGGTGAAATTTACATGCCTTAGCAACTGACTGGACATCTTGTGCAGGTTGTAATCCCGGGGGGCTGGGAGGATGGTGGTGTCCTTGACAGAAATAGGGAAGTTTGGAAGGGGAGAGATTTTTTTGGGAGTGGAAAAGATAACAAACTAAGCTCTGGACATGCTGAGCTAGTGGACATCCAGTTCAGGATGGCTAATAGGCAGTAGATTTGAGACAGAAGGCCAACAGAGAGGTTAAGGTTAGGTAAAAAAAAAAAAACTGAGAATTTACCAGCAAGAGATAATTGAATCCATGGTGACTAATGAGATCAGAAGGCTCAGGACAGAACCGTGGGGGATACCTATAGTTAACAAACATGACCTGGATGAAAACCTGCAAAGGAAACTATGGAAGCAGGAGAAAGGTCAGAGAGCAGTGTCCGGAAAACCTAGAGAAGAGGGTGACTGCTGGTATCCAAGGCTGCAGAAAGGTCAAGCATGAGGACTGAGCAACAGGCCATTGGATTTGGCAACTAAGAGATCAGTGGGTTCTTTGGAGAGTTTCAATGGAATGATAAAAGTAGAAAGGAAGTGGAGATACCTGTTACAGACAAGAGTTTTCAAGGAGATTAGCTGCAAAAAGGAGAGATATGGGAGCTAGCTACTGGATGATCCAGTAAGGTGTTTGAGGTTGGGGGAGACATGGCATGTATGTAGGCAACAGGGAAGGAGCCAGTAGACAGAGAGAGAGTGAAAATAAGTTGAGAGAGTGGGGATGGTAGAGGGAACTGTGGAATCACTTGTGCGGGTAGAAAGGTTGGCCTTGATAAGGAAAGAGATCAATGCTTCAGGGGACACGTGGGTGAAGGAGGAGAGAGAGGCAGGAGGTATCTGAGTTACAGGAGATAAGGAAGGGAGGAGAGGAAGCTCTGGGAGAACAGCCTCAATTTTTTCAGTAAAATATCGGGCAAAGTTCTCAGCTGAGAGGGTGAGGGGAAAGGGGAGCCAGGGGAGGAGGCAGCATCTCAGCCAGGTCTTGAAGGACCTGTGGGATTGCAACATATAGAAATGAACTTCCTCCTGCAAAAATCTTCTAGAATTAAATATGAAAGCTCCATTTGATTTTTAAAGTCCTTTTTCACCTCACCTCCTCATATATTTCCCTAGATATATCTCCCATGTAGGCTTCTTACACTTTACTCTCCTTCCACATATTTGATGATTAGTTAACCATACCTAACTACGGGCAGCTAGGTGGCATGGAGGATAGAGGGCCAGACCTGTAGTCAGGAAGACTTCCCAGAGTTCAAATCTGACCAAGACACTTACAAGTAGCAAGTCACTTTACCCTGTGTGCCTCAGTTTCCTCATCTGCAAAATGAAATGGAGAAGGAAATAGCAAACCACTCCAGCACTTTTGCCAAACAAGGTCATGAAGAGTTGGAGGTGACTGAAATGACTGGACAACAGATAGCTAGCTGTGCCTTCTCCTGCTTCCATGTTTGGTCCTGATTCCTTTCATGCTTAGAACATTCTCCCCCAAACTTTACCTCTGCCTCCAGGCTGCCTTGACTTCTTTCAAGACTTACCTCAAATTCTACCTTCTGTAGGAGGCATCTCCTTGTCTTCCCTGGCTGGTGCCCTTCCCTTGCAGATTACCTTCCATTTGCCCTAGATATCACTTGTATGTACATTACTGTTTACATGTCAGATCTTCTGCTAGAAAGTGAGCTCCTTAAGGACAGGGATGGTTTTTGCCCTTCCTCAGTATCACTAGTGCTTTGTCCTGAGCCTAGCACCATGGAAGGATAGTGACAAACACTTCCTGCATGAATGACTCCACACTCTCATCATGAGACAGTGACCCCCAGTTCTCAAAGACTTTGTCAAGGGAGCGTAAGCTAAGGCAACTTGTATCAAAGCAAAAGCCTGAAGGCTGGCCTGGCCATGTACCGTCGGCTCCCAAAGGCCTTAGTGGAGCGAAGGAGACTCCCAAACTATTTAAGTAGGAACAGGAGAATGCAAAAGGGGCAATCTAGGAAGGCACGTAAAGAATCCAGGGTTAGACTTCAGGAACCCTGGGGTAGAGTCTACTCCCTCTATAACTCATTCAATAAACACTGATTAACATTTGCCAAACACCGTACTAGGCACTCAGGCAACAAATGTCGAAAGAATGAAGCAATCTCTACTCTCAAGAAGCCTGCCTTCTAGCAGGGCATATGACATATACACCTGATGGTTTTTTAATGGAAAAAGGGTTGGATTTGAAGTCAGAGGGCCTGGGTTCAGATGCCAGCTCTGCTCTTAGTTACCTGTTTCACTGACTAACTCTGTGCAAGTTATTTCACCTTTCTGCATCTCATTTCCACATGAAGAAAATGAGGAAGTTGACCTTGAAGGGTGTGTGTGTAGGGGTAGGGGTGTGTGTGTCTGTGTGTGTTGAAAAGAGGTCATGGTGGTAGCTAAGTGGTACAGTGGATAGAGCACCACCAGTCTTGGAGTCAGAAGGATCTGAGTTCAAATCCGGCCTCAGATGCTTCGTGACTGTGTGACCCTAGGCTAGTCACTTAATCTCAATTGCCTCCAAATTGAAAAGGATCACGAAAAGTTTCAGGTAGAAGGTGGTACTTGAGCTGCACTTCTTGAAAGAAGAGAAGGATTCTATACAGCTGAGGGGAGAGTGAATGCCAAGCTGCCAAGTACAGGAGACAGTTGGGACAGAGGGAGATGAGTGGAATGTCATGGAAGGCCAGTTTTCCTGGACCGTAGAGTACGGAGGGAGATCAATATATAATGAGGTTGGGAAGATAGATTGGAGCCAAGTTGTGAAGGGCTTTAAAAGCTAGAATGGAATAGATATGACATCTTAGAGACAAGAGGGAGCCCCTGGAGTTTATTAGATAGGTCAGATCTGTATTTTGGCAGTTGTATGTAGTATGGATTAGAGGGGAGACGGATCTGAGGTAGGGAGACTGCAGGTTTTTGCAGTAGTCTTTAGACAAGGGGTAAAAAGAATTTGAGCTGTATGAGTAGAGAGAGAGAGAGTCAGCTTCTAGAAATATTGCATCAAGATTTGGCATTGATTGGATGTATGAGAAAAATTGAAAGTCAAAGATGACAACTGAGGTCATGACCCTGGGAGACTGGAGGATGGTGGTGCCTTTGATAGAAAATGGCAAAGAGGTGGGTTTGGGAGGAAAAAGAATGAGTTCTGTTCCAGGTGGGTTGTGTTTGGGGCATCTACAGGTCATTCAGTCTGAAATGGCCAATAGATAGCTTGCGGGAGTCATTGAGATCAGAGAGAGAGTATATCAAGAGAAAGGGTTCAGGACAGAGCCACAGACAAGAATGATGATAGAACAAAGAAATCTGAGGTTTGGTCAGACACGTAGGAGATTCAGAATGGGGTGTAGCCTCACAAAAACCCAAAGAGGCAAGAACAACCAGGAGGCGAGAGGGGTGACAGGTTCATATGCAGCAAAGAGATCGAAAAGGACAATTACTAAGAAAAGATCATCAGATTTGGCAGTTAGAAGACAGTTGCTAACTTTGCACTGAAAGTTTCAGTTGACTGATGAGGCAGAAATCAGACTGCAAAGGATTGTAGATAGGAAAGAGACATGAAGACAAGGAACATAATTTCTTCCAGAAGTCTGCCTGAGGAAGAGATGAGAAATATAATATCATAGGTTTGAGGAAATAAGAAGCTTTTTTTCTGTTTTGGGGAGATGGGCATGTGTAAATGAGGCCGGGAAAGAACAAGATAGGGAGAATTAGAAAGAGGCTGGGAATAATTGAAGGAACAATCTGCTAGAGAAAATGGGAAGGGAGGGGATCAAATACACATGCAAGGTTTTACTCAAAGAGAAAGACCTCCTCTTTGTCAGAGACTAGGGAAAATGAGGGAGTGATGACAAGGGAGGGTGAAATAAAGAGGAGAAAAGATCTTCAGCTAAGAGGTTGGGGAGGGGAGAGTTTACGAGGCTTGAAGAAAGACATAATTTCAGACGGCTCCTGTGGGGAATGAGATAATGAGAATTCTGCACAATTGTCCTGCTGACTGAGGGTATCACCTCTACTCTGTGGGCTCCAGTTTTCTCATCTCTAAGGGAAGTAAGCTAACCTCAGTATTTTGGGATACTGAAGAGCGGTAAGGCTTGGAGTGAATAAGATCTGCATTCGAATGCCCCCTCTGCCACTTGCTAACTGGGTGACCACAGTCTGAGTTTCAGTTTCCTCATCTGTAAAATGCGGATGATAATAATACTGTCTGCCTCACAGAAGGTTGAAGTTTGAATAGGAAATAAATATAATAAAGCACTTTAAAAACCTTTCTATACTGAACAAGGTGTCCAAGTGCCTTTACATACTTGTTATATCTCATTTGAGCCCGACAACAACTCAGTAAAGTGGGTGCACTTATTACCCTCATTTTATAGAAGAAGACGCTCAGAGAGGTGAGCTGACCATAGCTGACCTCTACTAATAACTAGCAGAGCCAGCAACTGAAGCCAGGTCTTTCTGATTGCAAGTCCAGTGCTCTAGCCACTGTACCTTATTATCATCATCTGAGGGAGCTGGGTAATCAGAATAAGATATTTCACTTTCCTGGGTCTCAGTTTTCTCCTCTGAAAACTGGGAAGATGGTGAGGAGAAGGCATATTCCATTTAATTCAACAACCTGCCTTCTAAGAGCTTACATCCTACTAAAGGAAGAAACCTGTACAGAGAGGTAAGTAAATGCAAGGTAATATGGTCTCTTCTTGGGCAGCTAGGTGGCGCAGTGAGCCTAGAGTCAGGAAGACTTGAGTTCAAATTTGACCTCAGACATTTACTAGCTGTATGACCCAGGGCAAGTCACATAATACTGTCTGCCTGCCTTAATACTGTTTCCTTACCTGGAAAATGAGCTGGAGAAGGAAATGGCAAACTACTTCAGTATCTTTGTCAGGAAAACCCTGAATAGGAGTCTCTTCTGGCTCTAACAATCTATCAGCTGACATATAACAAGTAGCTATTTATATAGTTTTAAAATTTTACAAAGTGTTTTACAGATGTTATCGACTTCAATCTTCACAACAACTTTGGCAGAGAGGTGCTATTAAGATCTCCATGTTACAGATGAGGGAACTGAGGCAGACAGAGGTTAAATGACTTGCCCAAGGTCACACAGTAAGTATCTGAGGCCACATTTAAACTCAGGTCTTCTTACTCCAGGCCTCATCTCCACTCTGCTACTTACACAGAAGCTCAAAGCTTCACAAATTCAACTGAAAGCATCGTCAGGAGTATGCTAAGTATCTGAGGCACCAGGAGGGAGAGAA
Source organism: Bettongia penicillata ogilbyi (assembly GCA_023548195.1). Taxonomy (NCBI): domain Eukaryota; kingdom Metazoa; phylum Chordata; class Mammalia; order Diprotodontia; family Potoroidae; genus Bettongia; species Bettongia penicillata. Next base: position 5,351,871 of record JAJHZJ010000315.1, on the reverse strand, counting down.
TACTGTTAGTGCTCCCGGAAAATGGTACTAACTGGAATCACCCCTGGAATCAGCCTTGAGACATAGGATGGGTTGTCAGAGATCAAACTTGAACTCCCTGGCCCAGCCTCCCAGGCTGGGCTTTGGCCCCTAGGGCTGTCTGCCAGGGCCTTGCAAAGGCAGCAGAACCATTCTGTGCTCTGTCCCACGCAACCAGCCACCTCCTCCCCCTTGCCCCAGAGCAGACCAAGCAACTGGAAGGACCAGAAACAGATAATCTGGGGACCTCCCTAGAAGAGGGCCCCAAAAAGGGAGAGAGCCTGGACCCGGGCTCAGCAGACCTATGGGTGCCCAAGTCAGACTTTCAACATGGCCTCTCTCAGAATGTGCCTGGCACAGCACTCTCAAAGTCCAAGAGCTGGGGGATATCAAAGGGCAAGATGATGTAATACTCATCCCCACCAAGCAGGACTCCCCAGATGGGCCCAGGAAAACTCCTAGGAGGGTCCTGAGAACAAAGAACTAGATCTGACTGCCTGAAGTCCTGGAAGGAAAGTGTGTCCCTAGGAGGCTGATCTGCTCCATTTAGGACTAGACAGGCTAGTTATTGGTAGTACTGGCCCCACCTCTCAGGTCCTCCTTTACCCGAGCTAAAGCTGCTTTAGTCTCAGGCACTGCTGTTCCCTCCCCCACCATTCTTTCTGGCCTTTGTGTGACTTTGAGCAAGGGTTGGTTTCCCCCTCCATTAACAGAGAGAGAGAGAGCTACACTAGATGGCCCTAGATCATTTCCCAATTCTGTGGTTCCGTGTTCCAAGGTTATTCTACAGTTGTGTGATTTGGGGTCCTGAGCACCAGAATAGGACTCTTCAAGCTACAGATCCTATAAATACGAGGGAATCTTCCCCTACCTACTTGCCCCCTTGGGAGGGACTGCAATCTAGGGGTGATGCTGGAACTTTTCCAGCTACCGCTGTGAGATGCGAGCAGATCAACCCCCAACCCATGACATTCCAAGCCAGTTAATTAAAGGTGGTGGAGAGAGAACAGAGAATAAGAATTACCAAGGGTAGCAAGAAGTACAACAATTTCCATAAAGAGCCCTACCAGGAACTAAGAGGTTCGGGTTCTGGTCTTTTCTGAACAGCCTAGAGAATTCCCTTTATCTCACTGGGCATTCGCTTCTTCGTCTACAATCTGGAGAATGAGATGCAGTTTTTCGATTTCTTAACTCTAAGTTTCTTGGCCAGAGGATCTCTGAGCGCTAAGGTTTTATGTGGAGGAGGGAACCGGAGGTCCTTACCTGTAGCCAGGTAGTACTTTTTGACACCGGAGACTTCCTCCAGCTTGCCCAGGACATCGGTGACAAGGTTTTTGTGCTCCAGGAACCTCTGGAAGCGCTGCCTCAAGCTACCCATGGCTACCGGGACCGAGGGGGGAGGAGAGGGGACGGAGGATGACTGGACCCGGGTCCGAGGGGCGACCTCCAGGGCTTCCCCGCTGCTCTGCAGCGGTGCTGGTGGTGTCTCCCTCTCCAGGCTCCCAGTACCTCCACTCCTCCGGTCCCCCGGTCCCTCCCCTTCCTTCCCTCCCACCTCGTGGTCCTGCAACTGCTGGGGACGACCTAAATCCGCCCCCTGGATATAGGATTGGACGGAAAATCGAGGCGGGGCCTCGGTCGGCCTAGCCTGCCCACACTGGCCAATGAGAACGCGGAACGGACAAAGGAGGCGGGACTTTTCTCCCAACCCGTTCCTGCCCCTCCTCGCACCGAGTGCCCCGAGCCACCCACCTGTGAGCTAGGCGGGAGAGAAAAGAGGGGGCGGGGCCTGGGAGAGAACTGGGACGCGGAGGAGACAGGTAGGCGAGAGGGTAGGGGAGACCAGGAGGGCCCAGTCCTTTATTTGTGGACCCCCTCAAAGTCCACAACTGCCAGGTCTCCTAGGTAAGTTAACATCCCTCCCACTCCCAACTCCAGCCAGTCTAGGCTCCTTCCCACGTCTCCTTTCCCTCTTCCCCTTCTTCCTAACTAATCCTTGGGCTTCCAAATGCATTACCCCCACACCTGGAGCAGAAGTACCCCGGTGAGCCAGTCTTATGCTTCTCCCCCACCCTGGTCCATTTTACATTCCAAATTTTTCCTCCCTCTTGACATCCCATGAAGTTCCACTTAGTTTTCTGTATGCAGTAGGAACTCAATAAATGTCTGGGAACGCAATGTGATGTAGTGGAAAGAACCCTGAATTTGGAATCAAAAGACCTAGTTCATTCATTCAACAAAGATTAAATGCCTCTGTGTATAGCACAGTGCTCAGTCCTGAAGGTCAGGGACACACAAATAAAAAGTATAAAATTCCTGCCCACAAAGAGCTTGTGTTCTAAAGTAATAGAAGATACACCTACACTTACCAGTTGTGTAACCCTGGGCAAGTCACTTAATTTCCTTCAGTCTCAGTTTCTTTATCTGTAAAATTCAAATACTAATAGAACTAGCTCTTGGGTTGTTGTAAAAAACCAAATGAGATAATATGTTCAAAGCTTCTTGCCAACTTTAAAGCACCCTATAGTAAATACTTGTTTTTATCTTTATTATAAAAATGATACAAGAAAGGGAGTGGTGCCCTATTTGTTGGGCAATAAAATTCAGTGGAAAGGTTACCTTGGAAGTTAAATCTACTACTTCATTGAAGCAGGGCAAAAATTCGGAGAAGCAGAGATGGAAAGGAAATGCATTCCAGTTATGGGGGGTGGGAAATGGGAAGAACTAGAGCCAGTCCAGGGAGACAGTAGCTCTTTGAGTTTGAGAAAACAACAGGACAGTTTAGCTGGAATATAGAGCTCCTAAAGAGGAGTGATAGAATGTAAAAATGAATTTGGAAAGGTAGGTTGGAGGCAGATTATGGGAGTGAGGAATTTGTATGTTAGCGTATAGGCAATAAGGAACCACCGAAGGTTTGGGGTTGTTATTTTTTATTTTATTTATTTACTTATTTTAGGCAATGGGGTTAAGTGACTTGCTCAGGGTCACACAGCTAGCAAGTGTCTGAGGCTGCATTTGAACTTAGGTCCTCCTGACTTTCAAGGCCAGTGATCACTCCACTGAGCCACCTAGTTACCTCCTGAAGGTTATTTTTAGCAAGGGAGTGATATGGTCAAATTTGGACCCTAGATAGATGGATTATCTTGGCTTTTGGAATAAGATAAATTGGAGAAGGGAGGAAGGACAGAGATCAATTAGGCTAGAAGTGATGAATCAATCAGTCAAAAGAATTTATAATATCTACTACGTGCCAGACACTATGCCAGGGACACAAAGACACAAATGAAAATATATACAAAATATACACATTATAAATCCAAGGTTATGGGGTAGGGGAGGAACCTTAGTTCCATGGTAGGGGGGAGGGTGGAAATACCTCAGATAGGAGGGAGGGCACAGCCAGTCCAAACATCAAAATAAAAGATAAAAATGTACAAGGAAATTAACAAGCAAATAGGGCAGTTCAGCTGGATCATCCAGTGGTCCGAATTAGGGTAGGAGCCATGATGAAGCTAGAGACAGACAAGATGAATGTATAGGACTTAGCAAATGATCAGATGAAATTGTTAGAGCGGAAACAGTCAAATTCCAGCTCTGCCTCTTGCTAAAAATCCCACCCTTTACAGGAAGCCTTTCTCGATGGCCCTAAATTCTAGTGCTTTCCCTTTGTTGATTATCTCAGATTTATCCTGAATACAGCTTATTTGTACGAAGTTGTCTTCATGGTGTTTCCCCATACAATTAGATTGTAAGTCCTTGGAGAACGTTTGACTTTCTTTACAATACCAGCTCTTAGCAAGCACACAGTATGTGGCCCATGTTTATGGACTAACCGATTGACTAGCAAAGCCGTGTGACTTTGGACAAGTCAGTTCATTTCCCTTCTCTGTGTCTCACTTTGTTTCTCTTTAAAATGGGGATTTCAGTATTTGCAGGGTATACTGTAAAGTACAATAGAAAACTAGCAGTTGCTACAGAATGATTGAATCAACTCAAATCTGGGAAAGCCCGTAATTAGCCCCAGGCCACACTCTTTGCCACTAATTAAATGCTCTCTAGAAAGACCTTTTCTGGCTTAGAGATCAAATCTAGTGCCAGGTTGGGGAACCTAATTTTATTAAGGGGATTTGTTCGGTGAAGTTTGGATTCAGTTAAAGGGCCGTGCTTGAAGACGTAGGAGGGTCGCATGTGGCCTTGAAGCCGCAGTTTCCCCAACCCTGATCTAGTGTAACCTTCTCTTTACACAGAAGACCACTGAGAGTCAAAAGTGGGGAATGACTGGCCCAAGGTTACACAGCGAGACTAATGAAGTCAGAAGTCGAACCTGGTTCTCCAGGTTAAGAATGAGGATGGAAGAGGGAACTAGACGTGAGAAGGTCCTAATCCGTTCCTACTCCCCTAGGTGTCTCCTCCTCCCGGCAGTCCTCCCCCACTCCCCAAGGCACTGGGGGCCAGTTTCCCATCCCGATCCCAGGCAGTAGACAGTTAGGTGGCCGCATGGCCCCCTGGGAATGAAGCCGCCCCCCTCCCGGGGGTGGGGGGGAAGGGGTTGCCATGGAGCCGGGAAGAGGCGTCCAGGGGTCGGGGTTGCTTCACTCTGGTTCCCAGGGGGCGGGTCTGCTCCATTCTTGCCGGGGGGTGGGGGTGGGAGGAGGGGGCATTTAAACAACGTCCCCCTGGCACCCTAGAGACTGTTTGTCCGGTGGGAGGGGCTTCCCCTGGCCCCGACTACTATGGGGCTGGGCTGGACCCGGCTGAGGTTTGTTCGGACCCTATTCCTGACCTTAGTCCTAGCCCTGGCCTTAACCCCGGTTCTAGTCTCCATCTCCCCAGAGAAGACCAGACAAGAACTAGGGACCGGCCGGGGTCGCGGGGGCCGCTTCTCGGCGGTCCCCATCTATGTCAGCAGTTGGGCTGTGCTGATGCCTGGGGGCAACCAGGAGGCCGAGCACTTGGCCCGAAAGTTCGGCTTTGTCAATTTGGGGCAGGTAGGACACCCTGGCAGCCTCTCTAGGGCTCTGAGTTCTGCCAAGGGCATGAATGCCACCTTCTTCCCCTCCTTGTTTTCAGGTGGGAACTTTTCTAGCCTTCTCACTCCACCCCCACCCCCAGGCACAGTCTCCTCCCCATCCCCTGGCGTTCAGCCACTGCACTGCCCTCTCCATACTTACTCTGATCCTCCCTGGCTACCCCTTCCCCCTACACTGGCACAGATTCCTCTTGACACCATTATACTTTCTCATTCTCAGTAAACAGTTTATTAAGCCATTCAGCTCTGTGCTGGGCCCTTGCTTTGCAACAAATGAATTTTTAAAAGGTACTGACTTAGGGGGATAAAATGTACTCACTGCAGCGGGGGGAGGACCCAATCCCTGACCTCCGATAATTTTGAGAGATAAGATAAAATTGCTCACAAATCAATGGGATACTAGGTAGCCAATTCTGACAGAAAAGTTGGACCTAAGCTAGGATGCCTGCACCCTGAAGCAGAGTGGAGGGGAGGGAGCCAGGCTGCCTAGTTAGAAACAGCTGGGTTTGACAAAAGGACTGAGAAGGAATATGTTGAGCTTGTTTTTGACCAAGTAGGATTTAAAGTACCAGTGGGACACCCAGGTAGAGTTTGGAGCTCAGGAGAAAAGTTTTGCTAGGAGCTGGCATCTTTGCCAAGTTAATACTCTTGTTTATACACTTTGCATTCCAGCTGAACAGGACTGCCAACTCTTCTGCCAAATCCATGGGCTGTCTACCATCTTCCGGAGTCTGTCTCCATAAGCTCTAACCCTTGGCAACTGTGGCCACTTCCATGCCTTCTATTATCTATTTTTTTTTTACTTTTATACATTGTTATTTTTTCGATTATTAGATATTTAGATATTAACAATGGAGCTAGAGCTGAAAGGGACTGGGTGTAAAATAAATTTTACAGAGGAGGAAACTGAGGCACAGATAAGGATGTAGCTTGCCTAATAGTAAACTTCAGAGGCAAGAACTCAAGCTCCAGAGCTAGTACTCCTCCCATCTGTATAATGGTGAATTGAGAAATCTGGGTCTCCTCCCCCTTGCCCTGGCAGACTTTGTGACTTTAACCCTAGTGATGGTTGAAAATTATTCCTCTACTGAGGCTCCATTGTTAATACTAAGACTTGCAACTTGACTACCTGATAAGTTAAGAGAGAAATATTAACAGGGAAGGGAATTTTCTGGCACTAAAACATAACATTGTATAAAAGGTGGAAAAAAAAGATAATGGAAGGAGTGGAAGTGGCCACAGTGCCTTTTTTTTTTTTTAATTAAAGGGGCCATTCCTTGAGCAACTACTTAAATTGAATGGATGTATCTCACAATGGATCATTGAATGGATGTATCTCACTGAAAGTGAGAATGCTGTAAGACTTTAGCCTGAAAGGACTAGGGTCTCCCATTGCATCCTGGGCCATCATCTCCAGTCATCCTGATGAATATCTGGCCACTGCACCCAGATGGCTCAGGAGAAGAAAGTGAGTTTGGTGGTCTTGCACAGCCCTCCCTCACTCAAATCCAAGTCAACTGCAAGTCACGTCATCATCTTGATGTCATGGTCCTCTTCAAGAATGGACAAACATAACAATGGAGAGAAGGGGACCAGGGGTGGAGCCTTCAGGGATGCCTATGGTTAAGGGCAAAAGAAGGCATATAGTAGAATGTTGTTCAGTTGTGTCCAACTCTTCATGACCCTTATTTTGGGCTTTTCTTGGCAAAGATACTGGAGTAGTTTTTCATTTCCTTTTCTAACTCATTTTATAGATGAGGAATCCAGGCAAACAGGGTTAAGTGACTTGTCCAGGGTCACATGGCCAGCAAGTAACCTGAGGCCAGATTTGAACTCAGAAAGATGAGTCTTCCTGACTCCAGGCCTCGCTGCCCCACATAGTAGATAAAGTATATACAAAATAGATGAAAAGTGTCTAGGAGGAGGCACTGGAACTTCCTTGAGGACTGCTAAGGATTCCAAGAATTGGAGATGAGAAGGGAAGGCATTCCAGGCAGGGGAGACAGTTTGTGCCAAGGTACGGAGAGGAGACTAGCCTAGTATCTGGCACACAGTAGTCATTTAATAAAAACTTGTTGATTGAGAAGCATCAATTGGCCAGTCTGATTGGATGGAAGTGTTTGTGAAGAGGAGTAATACCCCTCCTTCCTTTAATGGCTAAACTCCTTGAGAAAGCTTTCTATAATCAGTGCCCCTTCCTTTCCTCTCCCTGTCTTCTTAACTTTCAGCAATTTGATATCCTACCTCATCATTTATCCAAAATTGTGGTCACCAGAGTTACACCGACTAATCTAATGGACTTTTCTTGCTCCTCATCCTTCTCCTTTGACACTGCCTGTCACCCTCTTCTGATTCTCCTCCTACTTATCTGACTGCTCTTTCTCCTTTTCTGATGGATTTTTATCCAGATTATCCTTGATAGAGCACCCCGCCCCCTAAGGCTCTGTGCTGGCCCCTTTTCTCTGTCTGTACTATCTCTGTGCCTGGTACTCGTCAATCTCACTAGTTCCTGTGGATTTAATTATCATCTCTATGATTATGATTACCAGATTTGTTTATCCAACCTTCACATCTCTCTGCTCTTCTTTAGTCTTGCGTCTCCAGCTGCCCCATAGACATGTGAAACTCCACATGTCCAAAACCTAAATTCATTACCGTCAAGGACACCATTATCCTCGCAGTCCTCTGGGCTGGAAACCTAGATGTCATCCTGGACTCCTTACTCTGTCTCACACACCCTTCCAATATCCAATCTGTTACCAAATCCTGTTGATTGAACCTTTGTAACATCTCTTGTATATATAACTCCTCTGACTTTGCTACCACCCTGTTGCAGGCCCTCATGACTTCACTCCTGGACTATTGTGATAGTTGCCTTTTGGTTGGTCTCCCATCCATCAGTCCATCCTCCATTCAGTTATCAAAATGATCTCCCTAAAGTGTATATCTAACTATGTCATACACCACCCTCTTCCCATTCAGTCAACTCCATTGGCTCCCTATTTCTTCTAGGATCAAACAGGAAATCTTCCCTGTGTCTTTTAAAGCCCCTCATCACTTGGCCCTTTCATACCTTTCCAATCTTGCTACATGTTACACACCCCCCTCCCCTTTCCAGAGGCTCTGTGATCCATTGACAGTGGTTTCCCAGTTGTTTCTCTAACAAGGCTCTCTATCTCCAGACTCCTGGCATTTTTATTTATTGTCCCTCAAGCTTGGAGCTCTATATTTCTTCATCTTCATGTCTTGGCTTTCTTCAAGTCTCAACTAAAGTCACACCTTCTGGAAGATTTTCCTGGTTGTTTTATTCCAGTGCCTTCCCTCTGAGACTCCTTCCAACTTATCCTGACTATATCTTGTTTGCTCATAGATGTTTGCCTGCTGACTCCCTTGGGAGCAGGCACTGTTTTTGCCTTTCTTTGTATCCCTAGCTCTTAGCATGGTGCCTGACACATAGCTGGTACTTAATAAATACTTATTGACCAGACTTGAATTTGTGAGCTTGAATTTTTTTTTCATATTTTGATAACTATTTTCTAATAGTTTTGTCATTGTATGGGTTTTATTTTATTCATTTTAAAAACATTATTCTGAGGAATCCATTGGCTTCATAGAGACTACAATGGGGTCTGTGATGAAAAAAAAAAGCTAAGAACCGCTAGACTAGAGGCTTCTGAACAAGGAAGTAATATGATAAAAAACCAGTGCTTTAGGAATGTCATTTTGGCATCTGTGTGGACAGATATGAGTTGTGTGGGTAGCTGTGTGATGGAAGAGGGGAGAGATTTGAGGCAGAAGGACCTATTAGGAGGCTATATCAATAGTCCAGGCAGGAAGTAATGAAAGGAGTAGTGATGTAAATGGAGACAATTTAGAGATAGATTTAATAGATGTTTGAATGTAGAATGGCCAAGACTTCACAATTAATTGTCTATTGGGGTAAAGGAGAATAAAGAGTCAAGAATAACTGAGGTTGTGAACCCAGGAAGAAGAGTGGTCCCTTCAACAGGAATAGGAAAACTAAGAAGAGGAGTAGATCTGGGGAAGAGATCATGAATCCTGTTTTGGGCATGTTGAATTTGAGAGGCCTTTGGGACATCCACTTCAAAGCATCCAATAGACAGGTAAAAATGATGGACTTGCATTCAAAAGAGAAACAGAGTGGTTTCTATAGAGGCGGGAAAGATGGTCATTGAACTTGTGGGAGCTGAAAGAGGTCATAAAGTGAGTAGGTACAGAGACAGATGGTTCAGCATAGAGTCTTTCAGCCATCCACAATCAGGGGGCAAGACATCCATGTCTTTGCAGGTAATGGTTGAGGACACTAAGAAGAGAAATCCAGGCAGACAAGTAAAGAGGAAACAAAAGAGAACATCTTCTTGAAAACAGAATATCTGGGTAGAGCAAGTGAGCAACAGTGTCAGTGCTTCACAGGTTGAAAAGGATGAGGATTGAGAAAAGATCTTGCAATCTGGCAATCTGGTCACTTTGGAGAGGGCACTTTGAGTTGAGTGATAAGCTTGGAAGCCAGATTGGCCAAGGGTTGAGAACTAAGACGAGAGGAAGCAGAGGCAATGAGTGTAGATAGCTTTCTCTAGGAGTTAGCTGTGAGAGAGGAGAGCTACAGGACACTGGCTTGAGAGGATGTTTTAAAGATCTAGATGAAGATGTTTTAAAGTTGTAGAAAATGTGGACGTGTTTGTAAACAGCAGGGAAGGAAGCAGTGGATATGATGTGACATTTCCATATTCACAGGAAGCCATAAAAAATATGAAACCATGAATCCACTACATATTGTTTGTTCCTTTTAGTATATTTAAATTTGGAGTAGCTAGGTGGTGCAGTGGACCTGAGTTCAAATCTCACCTCACACACTCACACTCACTAGTGTGACCTTGGGCAAGTCACTTAACCCCCAATTGCCTCATCCTGGCTTATCTCTAGTCATCCTGATGAATACCTGGTCACTGGATTCAGATGGCTCAGGAGGAGAAAGTGAGGCTGGTGACCTGCACAGCCCTCCCTCAGTCAAAACAAAGTCAAGTGCAAGTCGTGTCATTATTTCTCTGATGGCATGGTCTTCTTCAACAACGAAGGACGAACACACACACGCACACACACACTTGTGATTTAAATTTAATATGATAGTACTGGTATTGCCCTGCTTGTCTGTGTCCCCCTCTGAACCCCACTCTGTGTCTTTTGTCCAGTTTTTGTTTCATGATGTTCTTTCCTCTTTGTTGTTGTCGTTTTCCCATCGTTATCATTTTCCTTCACTCTCCCCACTCCAAATAAAAAGTCCTTCCTTGCAACAAAAGTGTAGTCGAGGAAAATAGATTTGTGCTAAATCTTTTATTCATTTTAACTATTACCTCCACCAGTTCCCCCATCCTTCATTCCTCTTCCAGCCCCTTCCCTTTACTCCAAATTCACTTTCCTAATCTTGACCAAATAGTTAATAAGTCCAACCTTATACAGCCCAGTCCTTTTGAATCCCTGGTCCTTTCCATATTCATAAATTGCTCAGTCTTAGCCCTGGATTGCTCCTTCCACCTGCCTCCTCTACTTTTACTGCTGTTGAATGATAATGGAAAAGATCATTCAACCAGAGCTGATTTGGTCCACTAAAAATGTATTTTCTTTAATCTCATCTATGCCTTCACTGCTGCCTGGTAATCCTTTCCCTAACTGATTCATTTTTTAACTCCCTGAAGTTAACTCTTCTAAATCTTCTCTTATCTCTTCAAGTCTTTACCTCTGGCTTCTCCCTATCTTCTCAACTGAAGCCCTTGAAGTCTGCTACTTAATTTTTTTCAATTAACAGTCTATTTTCTCTCTCCCCCGCCCTCCCATTCCTTTTTTCCTCCCACCCTGGGGGAAAGGAGAAGAGAAGAAAAACAAAAGCCTTTGAACAAATATGTATACTCAAGAAAAACAAATTTCCACATTGGCCTTGTCCAAAAAAAATATATGCCTTATTCTGCACCCAGAGTTTATCTCTTCTTCAGAAGGCGGGTAGCATGCTTCCCACTGGCTCTTTAGCATCTCATTGGTTAGTCACTTAGGATTATTAAGGATTCTTTGGTCTTTCAAAGTTGTTTGTCCTTACTTTATTGTCATTATATGAATTATTCCCCTGGTTCTGCTTACTTCATCAGTTTATACAAGTCTTCCCAGGTTTCTGTGAAACCATCCCCTTTCATCAGTTCTTACAAGACAATAGTATTGCATTGTATTCATATACCTGCTATATTATACCATAATTTATTCCCCAATTGATAGGTTCATTCTTAATTTCTAGTTCTTTGCCATGACAAAAAGAGCTGTTAGAAAGATTTTTTTTTTTCAATTCTTCTCTGGGACTTTTTTTTTTTTATTGGAGAGGGGATTTAAGGCAATCGGGGTTAGGTGACTTGCCCAAGGTCACACAGTTTGCGTGAAGTGTCTGAGGCTGGATTTGAGCTCAGATCCTCCTGACTCTAGGGCTGGTGCTCTATTCATTACGCCACCTATATGCCCCTTTAGAAAGATTTTTATACATATGGCTCCTTTTCCTCTTTCTTTGATTCCTCTTTGGGACATAATCCTAGTAGTAGTGTTCCTGAGAACTCATACTTTATCAAGAAAACCAAGGCCATTTGCATTGAGCTCCCTCTTATCCCCTATTCCATTCCTTAAGAGTCCTGTTATCATCTGTTCTTTTCTCCTCCTTTGTCTCAGTCTCTAGTCAAAGGGGTGGCCCTTTTCCTTACTAGGAGCAATCCCTCTGTGTGTGCCTTGATCCCATCCCCCACATCCCCCCCACATCCCCCCACACCTCTTAGTCAGCTGCCTTTCCAATGATGGCCTCTCTTTGTTCTTTAATCAGTACCTAGGTATTGATTTTTTTAGAGGCCATTCTCTGCCTCATTTCTTCTTAAGTCAGTCAGACTGAGACTTGTTAAAGACCTTAGCTTGGAAAGGCCAAGGGCCTCATGGCATCCAGGGCCATCTCCAGTCATCCTGATCTATATCTTGCCACTCTACCCAGGTGGCTCTGGAGGAGAAAGTGAGGCTGGTAATTTTGCACAGCCATCCCTCACTTAAATAGAATTCACTTGCATGTCATGGCATCCCTTTCTTGATGTCATGGTCCTCTTTGAGAAAGTAGGATGAACAGTAGCCAGGTGTTGATGATCTCTCCTTTCTTTTCAAATGATCATCTGTGTACTTATTTGTGTGCATATTTTCTTTCCCATGCTTCAGTAGAGTATAAGCTCTTTGATGATAGAGAAGCTATTTCCCATATTTTATTTGTGCCCCCCAGAGCCTAGCACAGGCACTAGGGTTTGTGAAAAGAACACTGTTGGATCGGGAAACAGAGGAGCTGGGTTTGAGTCCTGATTTTGCTCCTTTACCTCCCTGACCTTGGGCAAGTCATGACTCTTTGGGCCTTTGTTCCTCCTCTGTAAAAGGACTCTAAGGTCCTCTCTAGCTCTAAATAGATGGTCTAAGTAGGCACTGAATAAATGCTCATTGGATTGGATTGGACATAATCAGGAGAAAGTCACATGATTTCTCCAGTGCTTGAGTTTTTCCATCTGTAAAATAAGGATAATTAAAATAATAGCTGATGTATGTAGTGCTTGAGAGTGTGTTGTTGGTTTTTTAAACATACTTTAAATATACTATCTTATTCACTTCTCACAATGACCCTGGGAAGTAAATACTATGGAGAGAAGAATAAGACCCATTTTACAGATGGGGAAACTGAGACTTGGAGAAGGGAAATGACTAGGGCAAGCTCATTCCGTTAGGAGGTGTCATAGGCTGAATTTGATCCCAGACCTCGCCTCACTCCAAGTTCATCCCTTTTCTCACTATAAGATGCTGCCGTTCTATGATACTTCTGCCTTCCTGCTGGGGTTGTGTGCTCTGAAAATTCACTTGCTACATGTGAGAGTTGTTATGAGGAGAATCCCAGGAACACAGTATCCCAGAAACCCAAGGGCAGGAGGAGGAGGAATGGTCCACAGTATCAAATTCAAAATAGAGATAGATAAAAGAGGCTGAGGTCTAACAAAAGGCCATTGGATTCCATGTAATGAAGTCAAGTGACCTTGGAGAGACTTGTTTCAATAGAGTAATGGGAAAGAAAGCCAAACTGCCAGGGCTTGAGGCAGAAGTGGGTATCACAGGAATGGGGGAGGCTGATGAAGAGAGAAGGCATGCAGATATCTCTTGGACCTGTATACAGACACATCTATGGATCCAGTGCCACTCTCCTCCCCTGTGAGCTCCCATCTGGAATTTCCACCTGGATGCCCTGCTGGTGTCCCAGACTCAGCATGTTCAGAATGGAATCCACTGTCTTTCCCAAAAAACCTTCCTCTTCTCCAGACTTAACTACTTCCTCCTGGTCTCCTCAGACTGGAAACCTCTGAATGGTCTAAGGCTGACTTCATCCCCCAGCATCTCGCCAATTGCCAATTCTTAGAGATTTTTACTACCACTTCTTTTCCCTGTTTACGTGAGCACCATCTTAGTTCAGGCCTCCATCACCTCCCTCCCAAACTCTTGTAGTACCTTCCTAAGTGGTCTCTCATTTCTTCCCTCCCCTGGGTCTTTCCTCTCCATCCTATCCTCCACATAACTGCGATTCATCTTCTTAATGTATGGGTCTGCTGGAGTTGCTTCCCTCCTCCAAAGCCTTCCTCAATTCTTTGTGGCCCTTAAGTTAAAGTGCATATACTTCACTTAGCCTGAAACTCTTTAGACCGATCCATGATCAGTGCTCAGGCTGCCCTTCCAGCTATATTTCATATTACTCTTTTTTGTACACTTGATGTTCGAGTCTGAGCGAACTATTGTCTGGTCTCTGAAGGACACCCTATTTTTGGAACAGATCTCTCCTTTCTCTTCAAATGATCATCTATATACAAATGTGTGAGTAGAGTTTTGCAGGAAATGGGATTCTAAGAGGCAGAGGTGAAGAGGGAATGCATTTTGGGTAAGAAGCAGAGACATTCAAGGCTTTGCCTTGAAGGTGGAGTGTGAACTAGGGCACAAATGCCTTTTGGGGGCACCCTAGAGGGCAGGAAGGGGAAGAAGGTTGGAAAAGTTGGTTGGGGCCAGATTCTATGTAATCTGAGAGGTGATAGGGAGCCATTGGAAGTTATGGAGTAAGGGAGTGGCTGTAAGAGAGGAAGCCTAGACCATTGTAGTTGTCTAGGACAGTAGAGTCAGAGAAGACTTTAGAGGTCAGTCTAACCCTCTCATTTTACAGAGGAGAAAACTGAGGCAGAGGTTAAGTGATTTATTTGAGCCCTAAAAGCTCATGTCAGCACCTGAGTGATCTTGGTCAAGTTTTTTTACCTTCCTCTGGGCCTGTTTCCTCATCTGCAAAAATGAGGTTTGAACCAATGGCCCCTTCTAGCTTTAGACCAGTGAGCCCCTGATCTTCCCTAAAACCTTTTTTCCTCCCTGGACTCCCCAACTTAAAGTGTTCTCTCAGCCACCCAGTTTTCCTAGAGTCTTTGCCTGGATCTCTCTTCTGCTCCACCTTGTTTCATACTTAACCTGTGCACATGAGGTATCCCAGTTAGTAAAATGAAGGCTTCTAAAAGGCAAAGCCTGGGTCGATTTTTATCTTTGTTTCCTCAGAACCTAGCAAGGGCCTTGAACAGAGTAGATATTTAATCAATATTTATTGAACTAAAGTATATGAGTGCATGTAAATACCCACATACACCTAGCTCCTCATTTCCTACACATAGACACACATGTGTCCTCCTGGACACATCAGGAGCCCCACCGAAGGCTCCTCCACAGGCAGGATTATGTTATCATTTACTTAACAGCATCACCCCTGAAAGCTCAGAAACAGGTACATACATCTGTCCCTCAGACATAGCCTTGCCCAGCTATTTCCTATTTCTTCCTTCGCCAGCCAGAGAAATATCAACTCACTCTTACCCAGGGGCTGCCACCGCGTCCCAGGCAGTCAACAGAACTCCCTGCTGTGTGGCCAAGCTGCCCCCCTCAGCATGTGTCGGGCTCCAGGAGGTGTGGGGTGATGGCATGCTGGGGGATAGGGGCGATACCAGGCTGCCTCTCGCTGATGTGAGGGAGCCCAGACCTCAGCTCCTTTGGCCCCTGACTTGGCCATCTTCCCTGCAGGTCATCCAAGGCCAGCACTATTACCACTTCCAGCACCGGGGTGTGACTCGGAGAGCCCTCAACCAGCACTGGGGCCACAACCTGAGGCTAAAGAAAGACCCTAAGGTAAGTGAGAGAGGAAAACTGAGGATTTTCTGACATTGTCATTTTATCTGCCCCCTCTCCTTGGGGGTGGGGGAGGGCAAGTTGGAAGCTATTTTAAATCATATCACACAAGACAGCTGAGATTTTAAGGAAATGGGTCTAGAGAGGGGCTGCAACTAGTTCAAAGTCACCGAGTAAATAGGGGGACTGACAAATCTCATCCCTCTCAACAATTGGTCATTCAACCTGCTCCTCAAAGGTCTACAGCAATGGACCCGCTCTCATTATTAGGCAGTTTTTGTTATGTTGAACTTAAATCTGCTTCCTTGAATTCTAACCATCCATTGCTCTGGAACCAGTTACATTTTCAGTAAGAGCATTTGTACCTCGGAAATCCCTAACACTGCCAATCAGGGGCTGACTTGCTGTTTGTTGAACTGTCTAGACTTGAGATAGTGATGGAAAAAATGTAAATAATGCAGGCTAACCTTAACATTTACTAGCACAGCCCTGCCTGAAACCCATGCTTCCTTTCTTGGCCTTCTGGGCCCAAGCAGAACAAATTTAATCCTTCTTATCTATCACAGCCTTTCAGTTGAGCCATCATTCTCCCAAGCTCTTCTGGGTAAATGCCCCCAGTTCCTTCATAGGCCTAGTTTTGAATCCTTTCTCCACTCTAGCCACCTTCCTCTAGACTAGAACCTAGGTTTCTCAGCCTCTTGGTTTGGGATTCTTTCTATTATATCAAGCATGGTAGGAAAATTAATCCCAAGGAGGTTGTGTTCTCCTGAAGTTACACAGTGTAACAGAGTACAGAGTCCCAGTGAGAACCCAGGTTTCCTGCCAATTTGGGACTCTTTCCAAGATAATAATAGCAAATAATATTTAACATTTGCGTAGTGCTTTAAGGTTTGTAAAATTTCATTTTATCCTCAGGATAACTCTGGAAGGTAGGCCCTAGTATTATCCCCATTTTATAAATAAAGAAACTGAAACAGAGAGGTTAAATGTTTTGCTCAAAGTAACCCAGCTAGTAAATGTCTGGGGCTGGATTTGAACTCAGGAATTAGGACTCCAAGTCTAATGCTTTATTCACCCCTACCCACCCCAAGACTCAGGGGGTATCCTTATGTTGGCCTCACAGAGTATGTGAGTTTCCACTTTTGCTCTACCCCATCCCCAACAGCTCACGTTGTTGGCTCTTTAAAAAAAATATTACAAATTTAGTAACTGATAATGAAAACCTAAAAACATAAAGTAAGGCATAGAATCTTACATAAGCCCCCTAGCATTTAACAAGGTAAGAGGTGGTGTGGGGTAGCTGATAGAGAGCTGATCTTAGAGCCAGAAAGAGCTGGGCCTTTGATACGGAGTAGCTGAGTGAGTCACATTTTAACCTTCGAGCTCTTAAATAGTAAATACTAAATAATAACTGCTTCTCTTTTACCCAAGAACCCTGAGGGTCTTCCCCTCCCTGTTTGATTTTTTTTTTTTTTTTTTTTTTTGGATTAAAGGGGTGATCCCTTGAGTAACTACTTAAAGAAGCCTAATAGTTGAATGGGTGCATCTCACTCAAAGTAAGAATCTGACAAGACCTTAGCCTAAAAGGGCCAGACTCTCCCACTGCATCCTGGGCCAACTCCAGTCATCCTGATAAATATCTGGCCACTGGATTCAGATGGCTCTGGAGGAGAAAGTGAGACTGGTGACTTTGAACAGCCCTCCCTCACTCAAAACAAAGTCAAGTGCAAGTCATGTCATCATCTTGATGACAAAGGACAAACACAAGACCCACCCTGTACTAATGAAATCAGCGCTCCAGCCCCTATCCTGCTTAACAAGGTCAACCCTCATATATTAACAAGCCTCAACTAAGCAAAAATGGTCTTTTTCTTTTTTTTTTTTCTGTGTCGCCTTCCAGGTTTGTCTAAAGTTTTGCTTCCTCTTTTTTTTCCTTTAAAAAACAAAACAAAACAGTCCCCCTCCCCTTTTTTCCTATAAGGCTTGCATATAGTCATTGAGACAGGTAGGTGGCAGAATGAATAGGTTGTGGGTAAAATTTGGAGTCAAGAAGCCCTAATTTCAGGGGAAGCTAGGTGAACAGAGCACCTGCCTTGGAGTCAGGAAGACCTGAGTTCAAATGCAGCCTTAGACACTTAGTAACTGTGTGACCCTGGGTAAGTTATGCAACCCCAAATGCTTCCTCCCACAAAAAATTAAGAAGACTTGAATTCAAATTCTGCCTCAGATGAGTACTGGCTATGTGACTTCTGTCAGCCTCCACTTGCCCATCAGTTAAATGGGGATAATAATAGCCCTTACTTCTAAGAGTTGTAAAGGTCAACTGGTGTAACGTGTATAAGACACATCTCCAACTTTAAAGCACTCTGTAAATGTTACCTATTATTATTGTAGCCTGTGTGTAGATAGTTCTACTAAAGGTGCCTGGTGCTTTGTTCCATATTTTTTTTTACAATTCATATTTATTATGATATTTCATTACATTATTTTTTTTGTCCAGATTCACAATTTCCTTAGTATTGGGAGCTTGGGCTATGGACACTCCCTTCACCAGCACAAATCAGCCACTCCTCTCTAACTTACAGTTTCAGAGTTGCCTGGGACACTGAAGAGGTTAAATCATTGCCTTTTCTGTGGTCATGCAGCTGGTCTCTGTCAGAGGCTGACCTTGAAGCCAATGGGTTTCCCTGCCTCACCTTGTGATCCATTCACCTGTGTTGATAAGCCATAATCTGTTTAGCCATTCTCCAGTTGTTGGAAATAGAAGTTGTCTTCCTATTTTTAGATCCTTGAATAGTATGTATTCCTACATACCCTTAAAAGCCACTTCCTCCTGAAAGCCTTCCCTGATTTTTCTCTCTCCCCTCTTCCAGTTATCTTTGAGATGCAATTCCTCCTCTCATTATTTGTGCCCCTGTCTTACATGGACATGCTTTGCCAGCCTAATCCTAGGTGGAGTCTTTTCAAACCATCTGGGCTTGGAGCTTTCTCAGTGCCAGAACTAAACCTTTTTCACCTTAGTCTTTTTCCTTAGCCATGAGTCTAAAACCCAGCTTATAGAACAATGGGGAAGCTGAGTGTTGCAGTGGATAAAATCAGGAAGACTCATCTTTATGAGTTCAAATCTGGCCTCAAACAGTTACTAGCTGTGTGATCCTGGGCAAGTCACTTAACCATGTTAGCCTCAGTTGCCTCATCTATAAAATGAGATTGAGAAGAAAGAAAACCCCAAATGAGTTCACAAAGAGTTGGACATAACTGAAATGACTAAACAACAAAACGGTTCAAAGAAAAGGTGCTCGAACCTCTCAGATGCCTGATGTCTCTGAGTGGAGAAGACAGGGCTGGTGTTCTTTCAGGTCCGCTGGTTTGAGCAGCAAACACTGAAGCACCGGGTGAAGAGGGACAATTTTGTGCTACCCACAGACCCCTGCTTCTCCAAGCAGTGGTATTTGGTAAGAAGGGTGGGGACTGGGGGGTGTGGGGGTCTCCAAAGTCCCTGGATAAGGAGTGAAGAGCAAGGCTTCCCCTAAGCCTCAGTCTTCACTGTTGGGAGTTTGGGGCCCCCAGGCTGGGGAAGTCCCCTGCAGGGACCTTCTGAGGCTCCCCTTCTAGAACAAGCAAGTCCACCCTGATCTGAACATCCTGGAGGCTTGGAAAAAAGGTTACACAGGCCAAGGGGTTGTGGTGTCCATCCTGGATGACGGCATAGAGAAGGACCATCCTGATCTGCAGGCTAACTACGTGAGTGCAGGGACCTAGGAAGGGAAGCAGGAGGGGACACAGGGGATGGGGGAGGCAGGTTTGAGGAACTGGGATTCTTAGGAATCTCCCCCCCTGTACACTGGAAGGGAAACTTCACATATAAGAGGAACTCAACTGAGGGAGGGATAAGAGTAAAAACACAAGATCGAGATCAGAACCTGGGGCTGAATTCAGACTCTTCTGCTTACTAACTGTGTGATCTTGGCAAAGTCACTTCTCCTCGATGGCTAAATTAGAGTATTGAGTCATTTACTCCAGTCAAACCAATCTAGCTGCTGCTGTTCCACCTCCCATTGGCATGTCTTTGTATCCTGCCTCCCTTCCCTTCACTCCCTCCAAGGCACAATTCCCCACATGTAACCCCCAACAGGAACCCCTTGGAGCTTATCTTGGTTGTTAGCGCTCCCTTGGGTTCCTCCATATTATTCTGGATTTACTTCTTGGAGTATGCATTGTTTCTTCTCAGTAGAATGTAAGCCACCTGAGGCCAAGGTCTGTGTCACATTTGTCTTTGTAGCCTCAGCACCCAGACAGTGCCTGGTGCAGACCTCGCACTGCAAGTGAATTCGATAAACCTTTAAGGTCTCTTCCAGGTCTAAATCCTGTGATTCTATCTCTTTGGTTCCCATCCCATCGTTTTTGCTAGGTAGCCATGGGACCTTAGAGAAATCAACTCATACCTGGCCAGGAATCCCTTCATCATTCCCCCAACAAATGTTCGTTCAGCCTTCACTTGAAGACCTCAATTGAGCATCGGATCCATGATCTCCCCAGGCTGACCATTCTGTTTTGGGATGGTGCTCATTGTTAGAAATTTCAAATCCCGGTTCTGCTACTTACTACCTGTATAGCCTTGGCAAGTCACTTAATGTTTACAGTCTCAGTTTACCCATTTATAAAGTGGGGATGGAGAGGACTAGATATCTGGTCCCTAAGTGCCATAATCCTTCAATCCAGGACCACCTGGCCAGTTATGACTTCAACGACAATGACCCTGACCCACAGCCACGGTATACTCCCATGAATGACAATCGGTGAGTTCTTTGCTTCGGTGTTGGTGGAGAGGGGTATGAGGTCCTTTCCTTAGAACTTCAGGGGTGAGGAGGGACAGACCATCTCACCAAGCTGCTCTTTCCCCCTCTTTGCAGGCATGGGACCCGTTGTGCTGGAGAAGTGGCAGCTGTAGCCAACAATGGTGTCTGTGGTGTGGGTGTGGCCTACAAAGCCAAGATTGGAGGTAGGGACCCCATGGAAAGACAGTACAAGGGTCGGGGGCATCGCTGTTTCAGAAGTGATTTCCAACCAGAGGTTGAACTAGAATCCCTTGAGGGCCCTTCTTGGTATGAATTTATGTTTCTGGTGAGTGATCATGAGATTAATACCCTAGTCCTCTGGAAGAAAGGTTCTAGAATTCACGTCAGGGCCCTGCTGTTGGTCACAAGTCAGGGAATTGGCACTGAGGCTCAGTGTCAGAGAGGGTTCCCCAGATTCTGGTGCCCTGGGTGGGAACCACTGTCTGAGTAGTAGACTGGGAAAGTTTGAGTTGGTTCTAAAAGCTAGTGATTAAGATAATAAATGAAGGTCAGGGCTGGGAGGGCCCTTAGAACCTAGGATGCCAGGGATGGGAGAGCCATTAGAATCCAGGATGTCAGGGCTGGGAGGGCCCTTAGAACCCAGGATGTCAGGGCTGGGAGAGCCGTTAGAATCCAGGATGTCAGGGCTGGGAGGGCCCTTAGAACACAGGATGTCAGGGCTGGGAGGGCCCTTAGAACCCAGGATGTCAGGGCTGGGAGGGCCCTTAGAACACAGGATGTCAGGTCTGGGAGGGCCCTTAGAACACAGGATGTCAGGAATGGGAGGGCCCTTAGAACACAGATTGTTAGGGCTGGGAGGGCCCTTAGAACACAGGATGTCAGGAATGGGAGGGCCCTTAGAACACAGGATGTCAGGGCTGGGAGGGCCCTTAGAACACAGGATGTCAGGGATGGGAGGGCCCTTAGAACACAGGATGTCAGGAATGGGAGGGCCGTTAGAACACACAGTATCAGGGATGGGAGAAGGGTTCCTAGAATCCAGAGTGTTAGAACCAAGGGGCCCCTAGAGGTAACTGAGACCTAGAGAAAGGGAAATTACCACCACTCTCATCCATCCTCCATTCAGCCACCAAAGTGGTCTTCCCAAAGCACAGGTCCAACTAGGGGCCCCTCTACTCAATAAACTCCAATGGTTCCCCATCACCTCCAAGGTCGAATATAAACTCCTCCTTTCAGCTTGCCTCACTCCATTTGGGATCCTGTGAAGCTGGCTTCCTTGCTGCTCCTGAAAAAAAAAATGCCCCATCTCTCAGCTCTGGTCACTTTCACTCTTTGTCCTCTATGCCTGCAATGCTCTATCTCCTTCCTTTTAGTCCCAGCCAAACTCCCACCTTTTACAGGAATCCTTTCCATTCCCACCTCCCTGATAACACTAGTGCTTATCTCCTATTTATCCTGAATATCTCTTATTTGTGCTTAATTGTTTGCATTTGTCTGTCCCTTTAGAATGTTCCTTTCCTGGGGGCAGAGACTATCTTTTGCCTTTTTCTGTATCCTCACCACTTAACCCAGAGCTTGGTACATAGTTATTTGGTTGTCCTTCATTCTTGAAGATGACCAAAATGATATCACCATGATAAAGTCAAGTTTCATTGTGTCCGACTGTTGCTGATAGACCAATAGGAGCTTGGCATGCTCTACCACAGGCTGGGCACAGATAGTCCGTGTGAACATTTGGGGTGGTTACTCCAAATCTGCACATTCTACGTTTCCTTGGTGCTGTCTCACTCCTGCTTTGCTCATAGAGCACAGCACCCTTTCTGATGTGGGCATGCCATGCTGAGAGATCCTATGCCAGTATCTCCCATGTTGCACAATCAAATCCAAAGTTCTTGAGAGAGACCTTGAGAGTGTCCTTGTATTGCTTCTTCTGACCACCATGTGATCACCTGCCTCATGCAAGTTCTTCATAAAACAGTCTTTTTCAAGTGCACATTTTGCATTTGAACAATGTGGCCAGCCCATCAGTACATAGTAGGTGCTTAATAAATATTTGTTGACTGCCACTGACCCCTCTTGCCCTTCAAATACTTCCGGATACACAGTCTCCAGAACCACAGAATTAGAGACCTGAAAGAGATCTCAGGGACCTCCTAATCCATCCCACCCAAAAAAAGAATCCTCACTTATCACCAGCTACTCTGCTTTAGGACTTGTCTTCTCCCCCACCCTCCAGGAAACTCATTATTGGGATAATCTCATTCTCATCATCCCAATAAGATCCCATCATCATCCTCCTGTCCTCTGATTGGAAGGAGAGACCTTCATTTAAGGAGGGAGCTCAGCTTGGACATCTTCCTCATTCCTCCCAGCTGCTCTACTCTGAGACTTCTCTACTGGCCCCATGTCAGGTACCTCCCCTCCCGCTCCCCACCCCAGCCTTTCTACTTCTTTTTGTGTGTTGTCTCTCCTCCCCCAATGAGGGCAGGGACCGTCTTTCTATTTCTGCTATTTGTATCTCCAGGCTTAGCATAGTGCCCAGCTCATAGTAGGCATTTAGTAAATATTTATTGACTACTGACTTACACACCCACCAAGTAGTCATCCAGCTTCTGCTTGAAGACCTCCCAGAAGGGCCTTTCCCTCAACCTTCTCTTCCCTAAAGCTAAATGCCCTTGGCTTCTTCAGACAAGCCTTGTATGTCACGATACCATACGTGATCTCTTCCCCGTCTTAGTCCCCTTCTAGTCTTGCTCCCACTTTAAACTCAATACTTGAGACATCTTCCCATCTTATCAATGGCACCACCATCTTCCCAGTCTCCCAGGTTCATCAGTAGCTCTTCTTTCTCCTTCACCCCTTATACTCATCAAGCCCAGGAATATACTAGATTCAGTTCTACCTCAGGGTAGGACTGCACCAGGAATCCTGCCCCATGCCTCAGACTTTTCAAACTCTTGCTTTCCCTTAGAGCTCAGCTCCTCCAGGAAGCCTGCCTTGACCAGTCCAGCCCATGCTCATGTTTTCTTCATAACCTTCTCCAAGAAGGACCACAAAGTTCATCTCTTGAATTCTTGCCACCTGTGCCTCTTGTCTCCCCAGTTAGACTACGGACTTCACAGTGTTATCATTATCCTTAATGGAGACAGGAATAAACTCCATGTACTGGAAAGATCATAGATTCTGGAAGTCAGTAGATTTGGGCTTTAATTCCAGCTCTGTTACCAACTCCTGGAATGATTTGAGGCAAAGCCCTTCACTGACCTACACCTCAGTTCCCCCATCGGTAAGGGGTTGAGCTAGATGATCTAGAGCTAAATAAGTAAAGCTCCTTCTAACTTTGATTTCCCATCTTCTAAAGTCTTTTCCAGTTCTGATGTTCTGTATTCTGCATTGTATGTTCTAAGGGTCCTTCCAGCTCTGTCAGGCTTCTGTGGATACCCTAAGGTCCTTTACAACAGAACCATAAAAAGAGTATTAGCTTAGAAGTCTGAGGGAACTAGGTTTGGATCTAATTCTTCTACTTCCTGTGAGAATTTAGTCAAATCACTTGACCTCTGGGCCTCCTATTCCATATTTGTAAAGGGAAGAAGGGGGCTTGACTGAGTGGTCTCTGAGGCTCCTCCAAGCCCTGATGTTCTAGGCTCTGAGATCCCTCCCAGCCTGGGTGATCTAAACTTTGAGGGCACTCCTGGCTCAGATAGTCCATGTTGCTGATTCTGAGGCCCCTCCCAGCTCTGATGTTCTAGATTCTGAGGCCCCTCTCAATTCTGATGTTCTAGGCTCTGAGACTCCTCCCAATCTGGGTGAGCCAAACTTTGAGGGCATTTCTAGCTCAGATAGTCTGTGCTGCTGATTCCGAATCCCCTCCCAGCTGTAATGTTCTAGATCAGTGGTTCTCAAAGATGCACCAGCCAACACTTGAGTTTTATCTCAATGTGCTCCAAATTGTACAGGATTTACACTCAAAAAACCCATATGCATTCCAATTTTCCCAATTCTTCTAGGATGTGCCTAGATTCTTCTCAGCAGAGAATGTTACTGTGTCAGTAGCAAAACCTGTTTTAGAAGTTCTATTCTAAGTCATAGGGTGTTCCTCCCAGTTCTGATGTTCTATGTTCTAGAGGCCCTTACCCTTGTAGGAGTCTAAGCAGTTGGAGGGGATGTGGACAGGCACCTGACCTTTGAATACAAATCCAGGCCAGGGTTGGGGACGGAGAGAGCCTGGTGATGTGATGTGATGGGAAACCCCAGTCCCCAATGCCCCTACTTCTCTACCTTCATCCCCAGGTGTGAGGATGCTGGATGGCTCCATCACTGACATTGTAGAGGCCCAGTCCCTGAGCCTTCAGCCCCAGCACATCCACATCTATAGTGCCAGCTGGGGTCCTGAGGATGACGGGCGCACAGTAGACGGCCCTGGGGTGCTGACTCGAGAGGCCTTCTCCCAGGGGGTCAACACGGTGAGTGTGAGCTCTGAGCCTGTCCTACTCTACAGCTAAACTCAGGCTCAGAGGAAAGGTCAGATTGGATTCCACAAACATTTACTTAAAACCTACTGGCTGCAAGGTGCAGTAGGGGGAGATGATGATGATGATGATGCTGTTGATAATTTTTTAAAAAATTAACCAGATTTTTGTTGATATTTTTTGTTTTTATATTTCCTAAATGTTCCCCTGTATCTCTTTCCTTTCTCCTATCCAAAGAGCCATCCTTTATAAGAATTTTTTTAAAAGATAAAGAGGAAGAGAACAAAAATTTAGAAAAGCTGGTTAAAACATCTGACAATATATGCAGTATTTCACACCCATGGGATACCCCACCCACCCAACTTCTGCAAAGGACTAAGGGAAGGCGTCTTCTCATAAATGATGGTGATTCTTTCAAAAGCTCACATTTCTATCATTCTTCAAGGTGTGCAAAGTGCTTTCCTCCCCATAACCTTGTGTGAAACACCCCTATTTTACGAGTAAGGAAATCAAGGCTTAGAGAGTGTGACTTGTTCAGGACCACCCAGCTATGCTATGGCAGATACTATGCCCAGCAAGCTGTTTTGCCTATGAAGCTCCCATCCTTGTCCTGGACCTTACAGGCTGGCAGTCAGACCTTGAGATTATGGTATTCAGCAATTGACAGATGGCAGGACGGAAGCAGAAAAAATGCCAGATTCAGAGACCAGAGACTTGCTTTTGAGTTCCAGCCCCTAAGATCACTCAATCTCCTTTATTTTCCTTTCCCTTGGAGATGCAAAGTGAGAATAACTGACCCTGGGAGGGAGGGAGGAGAGTCCTGTCTCAGCTATTTATAAGCTGTCAGACATTGAACAGATCCTCCCCCTGAGCCTCGGTTTCCTTATCTGTAAAATGGAGATAATACTACACTTCCTACTTCATAGGACTGTGGAAGTAAAAGTACTTTGTAAACTATAAAGCACTTGAGAAATAAGGGATGTTATCCTAATGTGTTTCATATCTGCTAGACCTCTTTACAGATTAGGGGTAGCATGGGAAAGGGCTGGATTCCTGGATGGGCCTTCAAAATGTAGCTTGTGGCCCAGGCTCTAGGCTTATATACACCATGGCTAATCTTGGGGACTTTTCCTCCAAATCATCACTGTTTGGCTAGGTTTGTTCCCACCCAGTTTCCTCATCTGTAAAATGAGCTGGAGAAGGAAATGGCAATCCACTCCAGCGTCTCTACCAAGAAAACCCCAAATTGGGTTGTGAAGAGTCACACTTGACTTGACAAATTCTGTCTGTGGAAATTGAGGTTCAGATCTTTCAAGGGGCTCGTTCAAGGTCATGCAGCTAATAAATGCCTACTGGCCACCCAGAGCTGTGAGGAAAGCTTTGAAAACCTTGAACCCCACAGAAATGTTATTGTCATCATTCTTTTGTCCATCATCAGGAATGATGATGATGTTATTACCTGTTTTCTACGACAGTGCTAACAGTTCTCCTCTGGGCCAGTTTGGCCATCCCATGGCCGAGGAGTTTGTCTAAGTAGGTAAAGCTCAGGATGTTAGAGTTGGAAGAGGCCTTAGAGATTAGCCAAAAGTTCTTAACCAAGGGTACATAAACTTTTAAAACAACTGTTGTTAATAACTACATTCAATACAGTTGGTTTCCTTTGTAATCATTTGCATTTTATGCCTTTGAAAACATTATTCTGAGAAGGGGTCCATGGGCTTCACCAGACTCCAATAAAGATAGGAATAGCTGATGGTGGAGGGGTTGTGGGGAGGTAGGCATATTGGTACATAGTTGGTGGAGCTGGGAATCACTGCCACCATTTTGGAATTCTGCAAACAATGACACTAAAGCATCCATACTTTTTCACCCAGAGATTCCATTGCTGGACTAATACCTCAAAAAGGCCACTAGTAAGAAGAAAGTCCCTATATTCATCCAAATATTTATAGCAGCACTCTTTGTGATAGTAAAGAATTGGAAACAAAATAGATACTCAGTGATTGAGGATTGGCTGAACAAACTGTAGTACAGGATTGTAATGAAATACTACTATATTATAAGAAATGACAAGTACAGGGAATAAAGAGAAACCTGGGGAGATCTACTTGAACTGATGCAGAGCGAAATAAGCAAAGCCAAGGAAACTCAGGTACATAGACTACAACGGTGGCAATGAAAGAGAACAAGCCCAACACGATCAAAAGGGAAAACTGCACAATTGTGAAGAACAAGCCAGGCTGTCAAGAAGAGATATGAGAAACTTGGACAAAGTTGCAGGTTACAAAATAAACCCACACAAATCTTCTGCATTCGTATATATTAGCAACAAAGTCCAATAGCAAGAGATAGAAAGAGAAGTCCCATTTAAAGCTAGGGTAGACACTATAAAATACTTGGGAGTTTCCTGCCAAAACAAACCCAGGGACTATATGAACACAATTACAAGACACTTTTTGCACAAATAAAGTCAGATTTAAGTAAGTGGAAAAACATCAGTTGTTCATGGGTAGGCCAAGCTAATATAATAAAAATGACAATTCTACCTAAATTAATTTACTTATTTAGTGCTACACCAATTAAACTATCAGATATTTATTTCTAGAGCTGGATAAAATAATTTCAAAATTCATCTGGAAGAACAAAAGGTCCAGAATATCAAAGGGACTAATGATAAAAAATGCTAGGGAAGGTGGCCTAGGGCTACCAGATCTCAAATTGTATTATAAAGCAGCAATTATCAAAACCACTTGGCACTGGCTAATAAACAGAAGGGTAGACAAGTGGAATAGACTTGGCATTCAAGACACAGTAGGCAAGGAATATAGCAACCTCCTGTTTGATAAACCCAAGGACCCCGGCTTCTGGGATAAGAACTCACTGTTAGACAAAAATTGCTGGGAAAACTGGATAACAATGTGGCAGAAACTAGGCATAGACCCATGGCTGACATCGTACACAAGAATAAAGTCCAAATGGGTACACAATCTAGGTATAAAGATTGATACCATGGACAAACTGGAGGAGCAAGGAATAGTGTATCAGATTTATGGAGAAGGGAAGAATTTTATACTAAAGAAGAGATATGAAATGCAAGATGGATAATTTTGATTACATTAAACTGAAAAGTTTTTGCACAACCAAACCCAATACAACCAAAATTCGGAGGAACGTAGTAAGTTGGGAAAGATTTTTACTGCTAATCTCGGGGATAAAGGCCTCATTTCTAGAATGTATAGGGAACTGAGTCAAATGTACAAGTCATTCCCCAATTGATAAATGGTCCTCTGACCATTTCATATCATATCCTTTGATATGAACAGGCAACTTTCAGAGGAAGAAATTAAAGATAATCATATGAAAAAATGCTCTAAATCACTTTTGATTAGAGAGATGTAAATCAAAACAACTCTGAGTTACCACACCTATAAGATTGGCAAACATGATAGAACAGGAAAATGATAAATGTTGGAGAGGATGTGGGAGAGTTGGAACACTAATTCATTGTTAGTGGAGCTGTGAGCTCATTCAACCATTCTGGAGAGGGTTTTGGAACTATGGCCAAAGGGCTATTAAAATGTGCATACCCTTTGACCCAGCAATATCGCTGCTAGGACTGTATCCCCAAGAGATCATAAAAATGGAAAAGGGCCGCACTTGTACAAAAATATTTATAGCAGCACTCTTTGTAGTTGCCAAAAACTGGAAATTAAGGGGATGCCTATCCATTGGGGAATGGCTGAATAAATTATGGTATATGAATGTAATGGAATGCTATTATGCCATAAGAAATGATGAACAAGAAGACTTCAGAGAGGCCTGGAAGGACTTATATGATCTGATGCTGAGCGAAAGGAGCAGAAGCAGGAGAACTCTGTGCACAGCAACGACCACAGTGTGCAAGAGTTTTTTTTTCTGGTAGACTTGGAACTTGGTAATAATGCAAGAACTTAAAAAAAAAAAATTCCCAATGGTTTTCTAAGGCAAAATGCCTTCCACCCTCAGAAAAAGAACTATGGGATTCATTCACAGAATGTAGCAGATCATGTTTGTGTGTGTGTGTGTGTATTATGTTTTGATTTGTTATATGATTTCTTCCATTTATTTTTCATCTGCACAGCATGACTGGTGAAAATGTATTCAAAAGGAAAGTATATGTAGATCCTATATAGAATTGTATGTCGTCTTGGGGAGGGAGGGGTGTGGGAGGGTAGGTGGGAAAGGGTAAAATCAAGTTTTATGGTAATGATTGTAGAACATTAAAATAAATAAATTTTTAAAAAAGGAGATATGAGAAGACACTCTCCTCCCCCGCTTGCAGAGGCGGGAGTGGTCAACAAGAGCTGGGCACTACACAAATTCTTTAGACTTTTTCAGTGCATTGATGGCTTATGCTGATTTTTTTCCTCTTTTTTTTGTATTTAAAAAAATTATAACAAAATAACTTTGTTACATGGTTCTTGGGATGGAAGAGGAAGAGGAATATTGGAGGAAATTATGATGATTTTAAGAAAAACAAAACACATCAATTAAACTTACTTTTAAATAAAAAAAGGATCCTTGATGTAGTCAAATCCTCTTGTTTTACAGGTGGAGAAACTGAGAGTCAGAGGAGTAAAATAATAAAATGATTTCCCCAGATTCACAGAGGTCATAGGATCATATTTAGAGCTAACAGGGTCCTTAAGTGATCTTCTAGGAACCCTTCATTCTACAGATGAGGAAACTGAGGCCACAGAGAAAGGATTTGCCCGCACAGTTCACAGAGCCAGGATTTGGCCCCAGTTCCTCTTCCTCTCAGTTATTTGTTATTTCTTCCACCATCCTATGCTTTCTCCCTTCTTTGAATAAATGAGAAGCTCCAGCAGGGAGGAATCCTGACTCCACTGCAATTCCAGCCTACTTTGACTCCCCAGGCTGGGGGGGAGGGGGGAATCTTGCCATGTCTCCTCACCCTCCAGGGAGAAGGATGGACAAGGCAGGTATGACATGTAGAAATGAGGGACCCAGGCAGTCCTCTTTTTTGGTCCGAACACTGGCTTTGGGGTCTGACCACCTGGGTGTATGTTACCTACTTAGTGGTGTGACCTTGGGTAAATCTTTTCCTCTCTCTAGGTCCCATTTTGGAAGTTTGGAAGAGGAGGATGTTGAAATAGATTTCTTAGGTCTCTTCCAGCTCAAAATCGCATACCCATTTTCTCCCACACCTCAATCCTCTACTTCCCTTAAATGCCACTGACTCCATAGCATCCCACCTGTTTTCCAGGGTCGTGGCAACTTGGGCACACTGTTCGTCTGGGCCTCAGGCAATGGTGGCCTTCACTTTGACAACTGCAACTGTGATGGCTACACCAACAGTATCCACACGCTATCTGTGGGCAGCACAACCCAACATGGCCTTGTACCCTGGTACAGTGAGGCCTGTGCCTCCACCCTCACCACCACCTTCAGCAGTGGCCTCAGCAAGGACCAGCAAATTGTGAGTGTTGCCCCACTCGTGCCACTGTGCGCATGCACACACACACATGCATGCACACTTACACTCCATGGCAGCTGACTTGCTCCCCCGCCCCAGGCCTCCCTCGCCTGGGGATCTACCAGCAGTGGCACAGCTCTTCTCCCTACCCCTACCTCCAACCACCTTTCCCCAGGTGACCACAGACCTGCACCATAAATGCACAGATAAGCATACAGGAACATCTGCCTCCGCCCCATTGGCTGCCGGCATGATCGCCCTTGCCCTGGAGGCCAAGTAGGTGAATCTGGGCTGGGTCCTTACTTTATCGATCTCTACCTCCCCAAAGGGCCCTTCTCACAGACTCTTACATCCCATCCTCCTTCCCAAGGGAGGAGGCAGCATCTTTAGTGAGATTACTGTCCCTTCCTAGATCTCAGTTTTCTCATCTATAAAGTGGGAGGGTTGGACCAAATGATCATTAAAGTCCCTTTTACCATTGACATTCTGTCATTTTCCAGCCATACTATGTTTTAAGATCCCTTCTAGTTCTGACATATGTGTTCTAAAATCCCCCCCATCTCAGCTCTGACCTGTATTCTAAAGGCCCTTCCACCTATGATATTCTATATTATTTGAGTTTCTTCCTCCAGTTTGGCCCTGTTCCTCCTACACCTGCCTCCTCTCAGAACCTGGGTTTTTCCCCTTCCCTTCCCCCAACCCTGACCCTGTCCTCTCATCCATAGCCCCTTCCTTACCTGGCGGGACATGCAACATCTAGTGGTGAGGGCTTCCAAGCCAGCCCAACTGCAGGCGGAGGACTGGGCCACCAATGGAGTGGGACGCAAAGGTGAGGTGTGTGGGGAGGGCAGGGATTCGCCTCAGTGAGTACCTGGACCCTGGAGTCCAGAGCTAAGAACAAAAGGCCCCTCGCCTATCTTCCTCACAGTAAGCCACCACTACGGCTATGGCTTGCTGGATGGTGGGCTTCTGGTGGATCTGGCCAAGAAGTGGACTATGACCCGGCCCCAACTGAAATGTTCTATCAAGATCATCAGCACTCCCATGTGAGGCCTCCCTCTTCTCCACCTCCCCTGCCTGACATGCACCCCTGGTCCCTGTGCTTCATAAAATCATTGCTTAGAGCTGGAAGAGGTCCAAGAATCTCATTTTGTAGATGAAGAAACTAAAGAATAGGGCAGGATTTTTTCAAGGCTGGGAAAGAGCAGATTTGGAACTCAAACCCACGTCTACGGACTTATACTCTATACTCTTTCCATTACCCCATGCTGAGCTTAGTATAGGATGGTAGGAGGTTGTGGCCTTTGCCTCTTTCTTCCCATCTCTCCCCTCCTCCCATGGTCCTGTGCCCTGCCAGACCCCTTAAATCACTCTATTCCTGTCCCATTTGCTGTCCTAGTCTGACTTGCTTCTGTGCCTTTCATCATCTTCCCCCAAGCCTGCCTGCCTTCTTTCCTTCCTTCCTCTCTCTCCCTCTCTCTCTCTCTCTCTCTTTTTCTCTCTTCTTTCTTTAAATGGGTTAAGTGACTCATCCAGGGTCACACAGTAAGTGTCTGAGGTGGAATTTGAATTCAGGTCCTCTTGATTCCAGGGCTGGTGCCTCCAGGCCTTTCTTATCCTGTTAAAATACAAGCCTGGTATAAGAAACATGGTGGAAAGAATTGGGGAGTCAAGAGGCCTAGGTTCATGCCTTAGCTCTACCGCTGACTTATTGTGTTACTTTGGCTACTACCCTCACCCTCTGTGACATTATCTTTTCTAAAGTCCTTCCTAGTTCCTACATTCTGTGTTCTAAGAACTCTCCCAGCTCTGACATCCTGTGTTCTAAGTTTCCTCCCAGCTCTGACATTTTGTGTCCTAAGGACCTACCTAACTGACATTCTTGGAGACTCTCAATGCCTGCCCAGAGTCCTTGTCATTTTCCTTTGTGTTCCCCTGCTCCTGGCCCCACCCCAAGATGAAGAGGGTCTCAGCTACTCCATGTGACCCCTGCATTCTCCTCCCCAACCCTACCCCTGGGCAGTCCCATCAAGCCAAAGATGCAGGTGAGCCAAAATGTGTCAGCCTGCCGAGGGGAAGACCATCACATCCGCTCGCTGGAGCATGTCCAGGTACAGCTGTCACTCACCTACAGTCGCCGAGGGGACCTGGAGATCACACTCACCAGCCCTATGGGCACACATTCCACCCTGGTGGCAGTCAGGTGAGCCCAAACTCAATTTAATTCAATCCTTATTCATCATCTTTGTGCGAGATTTGAGATACAACCATAAATAGTACTGAGGTCCTGCCCTCAAGGAGCTTTAACAAGTTAAAGGTGGGGATGAGATTTGGACAAGGTCAAATACAACACTGACCTAAGGGAGAGTGAGATTGGGAGAGGTCAGGCTTTGAAAAGTTAGAGGACCTGGAAAGTGATGTGTTTACACAAGACAACCAACTGATCAGTTTGGTAAAAGACAGAATATACAGAAAATGAGAGGAAGGACAGACAGCTGATAATCAACTCACTTGGCCCAACCACTATGGCCTTGGCAGGGAGCTGCACCAACTGGCAGGTGTGACTACTCAGCCACTGCCAGGGGCCTTTGAAAGATTATGGAGAACGGGAGGTGCCCAAGGATTAGAGAAAGGCAAATGTCCTGATTTTATGCAGAATGCAAACAATAGACCACCATGCTTGACTTATTTCTGGCAGGATTTCAAACTATATTATTCAAGGGCAAGGAGCAGCATGGTGAGCCTTTCTCGAAGGCTTGGGTCCATTGTGGCTGTGTGATACTGCCAAGTCACTTAACCTCTCAGGGCCCTTGGTAAGCCCAAACTTCAGAACAGCTGCTGATCTGCATTGGTAGAGGGATTTTCCTCACCTGGAGTTCCCAAACCAATGACATTGAAGGTCTGGACCAAAATGAAGGTGCCAATGGAAAAGAAAGTGGTGATGTCCCAGAATCAGTGTGGCTTCCTCAGGGTCCAGGTGTACAAGACATATTTCAATTCCTGTTTTTGTTGCTATTATTAGATCAGAGGAGATGCTGTAGATATTATTTATTTAGATTTTAGTAAAGCATTTGACAGGGTATCATTCTCTTCTTATGGACAAGGTGGAGAAGTGTTGATGAAGTTAAGGGTGCTGGGGATCCCACAATACCAACATGTCTGGCCCTTCTCAAATGAATTCAAAACAAGCCTTCTTAAAGCCAAAGAAAATCAAAGTTTATTAAAGATTCTCCATACTGAGTTGACTCTTAAGGAGCCTAAGCATTTGTAACGCTTGTATTCACAAGCGGACCAGATAGAATCTCAGCTAGACAGAGTCTGAGCTGGATTGAATCTGAGCGCCTTCATGTGGGCAAGATGGACCTTAAATATAGAAAAGACTGTAGGAGGGATCTGGGGGGTGGTCTGGTAGTCTAGGGTGGTAGGAGGAGGGTTTTAGGGAGGGTCTTGAGGAGATTGGGGATAACTAGTGATGTCCTTGGGTGGGATGTAGGGGGCGCAATCCTGAGGTAACAGATAATGGAAGGCCTGGCTAGGCCTAGGGAAACAGATTTGAATGATAGTTTCAGGAGGACCTGGCTACAAATTTGAGTATAAAAGGCCAGGCCAAGGGGAGTTCTGGGAGGTTTCCAGAGTCTGAACCCATCAGTGTAGGCTAGATGGTCACATTAGTGACTGACGGCATGTTCAGGTAGTTCAGCATCGGTGGAATGAACGGTCACTATGTAGTTGTTAGTGAAGGTACACCATTTGGAAGGAGTTTTCTAGGGGAGGGCCCCATGGAACTGTGTGTGGCTAAGGCCTGTTTGATGTTGTTTTAAAAGAAATCTATTATGATTTGGATAAGGCTTAGCTGGTTATCAAATCTGCCAATGGTGCAAAGCTGAAGGGATAATTAATACGTTGGACAGGAATGTCAGGGGTCCAAAAAAAACCGAACAAACCCCAAACCATTGTGACAGGCAAAAACACTGAACTGAATCTTAACATGAAATCTAACAGAGATAAATGGATAAACCCTTGGGCTCAAAAAAATCAATTTCATAAGCACAAGATGGGAGAAAGTACTAGATAGAAAGTCTTCTGAAAAAAAGATCTAGGGGTTTTAATGGACCACAAACTCAGCATTAATCTACAATGTGATTTGGAGGGAGTGAATGTGATCTGTAACTGCTTTGAGAGGCTGAGCAAGGACGAATGAGGAGGCATGAGAGAGAATCTGCCCCGCAGCTTATTGCCCAGAGTAGACCACATCTGGAGGCCCACATTCAGTCCTGATCTCCTTTGGGTGAATTCTTTAAGCAAAATCCGGGTGACAGTCAACAGGCATTTATTAAGTGCCTCCTGGGTGCTAGGCATTGGAAATGCAAACACAGAGCATTCTATTGAGGGAGATAAACAGTATCTTCAATAGCCGTCTAACATTTCTATAGGTTTTCAAAGTGCTCATACAACCTTGAGGAGGTAAGTATACACATACACATTAAATAGAAACATACAAAGTAAAAAATGAGGCAATTTCAAGGCAGGGGAGAGGCACTTGGGGTTGGGGAGAAGGTGGGGGTGAGAGAAGGGATCAGGAATAGCCTCCTAGAGGTAGTGGCCCTGGGAATGAGTTCTGAAGGGCATTAGACATTCTAAAAGGAGAAAGGAGTGCATTCCAGGCACAAGGGGCCAGCCTGAAGCAAAGGCATGGAGAAAGGAGATGAAATATCACATACAAGAAGTGGGGAGCAGGTGACTAGATTGGGTCAAAGGGAGGGAGGGATGTAAAGTAAATCTGGAAAGACTGGCTAGACTCACATGGGGAAGGGCTCTAAGCACCAACCGGAAGGAGCTGCTATTTTATCCTAGGGAAGTGACTGGAGATTTTTCAGCAGGATGTGTATGCTTCAGGAAGATTATTCTGGCAGTTATGTAGAGAATTGAATGGAAAAGAAATGGGCTGAGGAATTCTGTAACTTTGCCCAGGGTCACACAGTGGGGCAGAATCTGAACCCAGTTCTTTCTGATTCCAAGTCCTTGCCCTTAGCCACTGAGCCACATAGTGGCCTCTTTCAACTCTGACATTCTGTGATTCTGTGGTTGTGGCACCTGGAGGAATCAGGGGATGCTTCCTGGCAGACGCCACACAGGAGTGAGTCATTGAAGGCAGGGAGGCCCTTCAACAGATGGAGATGGGGGTGGAGGGAAGGGAGCCCTTTCCAGGAATGGGGAGACCCAGGGAAAAGGACAGAGAAGGAAGGGCCTAGTTGAGTTTGACTGGATTGTAGAATACAAGAAGGGGAGGAGATGAGCCCCAGGAGGCTGGAGCCAGACAGGGAAGGCCTTAAGTGCTAGGAGCAGGAATTTACACTTTATCTGGCAGCTGTGTGGAACTAACACTTCCGGGGTTTTGTTTGTTTTTTGAAACAAGTAACAGGCTAAGTAAGAATCATGTATCAGGAAGATTCCTCAGGCAGCCTCTGGAGATGGGGAGATTCTAGACACTTCTCTGTTCTCC
The DNA here is from genome assembly GCA_023548195.1 of Bettongia penicillata ogilbyi. Lineage (NCBI taxonomy): Eukaryota > Metazoa > Chordata > Mammalia > Diprotodontia > Potoroidae > Bettongia > Bettongia penicillata. The sequence goes on along the minus strand of JAJHZJ010000315.1, from coordinate 5,316,314 downwards.
ACCACTTATCTTAAAATAGCTCAGGCAAGATGATAAGGGCCTGACTGTCACTCCGAACTCCCCTGGGCCCCTCAGTTCTCCCCACACTGCCCAGGCCTCTTCCTGGTAATAATAGCATTTATATAGTGGTTCAAGGTTTACAAAAGGTTTTATAAATGTTATTTCATCTTTACAACAACCCTCCAAGGCAGGTGTTGTTATTGTCTCCATTTTACAGATGAGGAAACTGAGGCAGAAGTTAAGTGACTTGCCTAGGGTCACATAGATAACAAGTGTCTGAGGTCAGATTTGAATCGGGGTCTTCCTGACTCCAAGACCAAGTATCTATCCATTGGGCCACCCTGCTCCCCTCCTACCTTGGGGTTCCCAAAGCAGCTCATTCTCCCTCCTTCAGGCCCTTTGACACCAGCACCCGGGGTTATAAGAATTGGATCTTCATGTCCACACACTTCTGGGATGAGAACCCACAGGGCATCTGGATCCTGGAACTAGAGAATAAAGGCTATTTTTATAACTTTGGTGAGGCCCTGGGGAGACAGGGGAGGTGGGAGGGGAGGCCAGGTCTCCAGATTCTGCCCTAGAGGCTTGGGTTTCCTCACACTCTTAGCCAAGATTCCCCACCTCCTAGTCTCCCTACTCTAATCATTATCCTCTGTGCCCCCATCTCTACCTCTTTCCCCACCTCACTGCCCAGGGATCCTTCAGAGCTATACTCTGATTCTGTATGGAACCGAGGAGGACATGTTGGCCCGGAAGCTGAGCACGCAGGTTATCAGTGAATGCTTGCGACGAGACACCAAGGGACTGTGCCAAGGTAAGTGACAGGCCCTGGCCCCTGGACATCTTAGTTCATGGGGGAGATTTTGAGGATGGGAGTGGGGGTGAGGGGCTGCAATGGCTCAGTGTCATGAATTGGAGAGGGCCCTGGGTAGAAAGTCTGTAAGACCTGGTGCTAACTGAATGACCCTGGGCAAATCACTTAATCTTTCTGTGCCTCTGTTTTCTCATTTGTAAAATGAGGAGGGAGGGGTGGGTGGACTTAATAACTGGTCTTTAGGGTCCCTTCCAGCCATAAATCTAGGATCCTCTGATTCTGTCACCCAGCCTCCCTGAATAGTGGAGCAAACATCCCTGGAACCCTCAGATCTATCCCTGTGTCTGCCTCCTTCATCTTATCATTGGTGTGTCTGGTCCTATTGTCTCTCTGTGTTCCACTTTCCGTACAGAGTGTCTCAGCCCCTACTACATTCTGGACCATCTCTGCCTCTCCTATTGCCCTCCCCGATATTTCAACTGGACTCGTTGGAACTTGACTCCTGAAGATGGGTACCATGCCTCCAAGGTCCGGATCTGTGCCAGCTGCCACCCTTCCTGCTATACGTGTCAAAGCCATTCGTCCCATGCCTGCACAGCCTGCCCACCCCACTACACCCTGGACAAGCAGACTCATTCCTGCTCCCCACCCCCAAAGACCTCCTCACTCTCTCTGTCACTGTCCCAGTTCACCAGCTCTTCACCCCTGGCCCAGCCAGAGCAGTGGAAGAATAAGACCATGAGGATCCTGGCCCTGGTCTTTGGCATTCCTCTCTTCTCCTGCCTTGTCTACTTCAGCTATTACATGCTGTGGACGGGCCTAGACTGCCGCCATCATTGCTGCCAGTTTGGGGCTGGCCCTGGGCCTGGCCCTGCCTACCTGCCCTCCCGGACCACTAGTCCTGGTGTGGCTGCATCTTCCAACCCAGCCTCAGACTTAGACAGTGATAGCTCCTCCCCCGGCTAGACCTCCCAGCTGCTCTGGAGCCCGCCATACAGATTGTCTGGGGTGGGGTCCTCTGCTTCCCACCCCTGTGCCCTAGCACCTGGTTTTTCTGGGCTGGTGAACCTGCTCAGCTTCTTCCTACCTAGGCTCCAGGAGTTCCTCTTCCCCAGCTCTATGGAAGCCAAGGTGGGACTATCCCTTGGCCCTAGTTCCTTTCCCTGGCCTTGCGGGGTAGAAGGGAGGGAGACTCATAGGAATTGGGCTACCTGGGGCCCAGTTTGAGTGCTCCCGATTTGCTAATAAAGGTTAACACAAAGCTTGTCTTTCTTCCTACTGAGGGGGAGGGTGGCTGTGCGGGTTGAGGGATGGGGTTATCACTGGTTCTACAGATGAAGGCTTCAGGGGCCAAAATGAAAATAAGCTCATGCCAGCAGCCGGCAGCAACGCTCAGACTTATTATAGCCCCTGCTCGCAGAGAGGGAAGATGTCTATATCCTGAGTGCTTTCAGGGTTACAAGGCACTTTTTAAGATAAGATTTTATGGAGATATTTTGTTTTTTACATCACCTGCTTCCCCAACATGTTCCCCCAGGTGCCCGGCAATCCCTCATGGCAACAAAAGATGAGAAAAAAACAGTTCAGGGAAATTAACCCACATATTGGAGAGGAAGGGTGGGAAATTGACAACGTAGGCAGTGTCTACACTTGCCATTCTAGTCTTCCAGAGAAGCATAAGAGGCTACTTCTCATATCTCTCTTTGGGGCGGGCTTGGTCATTACGACTTGGAAGCTCAATTTTACTTGTTTTCTTGGTCTTTTCCTTTACATTGTGGTGTCAGTGGGGGGATTGTTTCCCTGGCTCTGCTTGCTTCACTCTGTATCAGCTCATATAACTCTTCTATGCTTCTGTTTATGCATCGTTTATCGTTTTTTAACGTCACAGCCATATTCAAGTACATTTGTGTACCGTAATTTATTTGGTCATTCCCTAATCTGTTGGCATCTACTTTGCTCTTAGTTCTTTGTGGGTAAAAAAGCTGCCATCTTTGGGTGTGTAGACAGTGCTTTTTGTCTATCTTTATTCCGTTCGGTTCTGAATCATATTTTAGGAAGGACATTGATAAACTGGACAGTGATCAAAAGAAGACACTGAAGGGATGTAGGTGCTATGTGCCTAGTAATAGAATTTCTGGGTCAGAGGGTATAGATATTTCAATCACACACAATTCTAAATCACTTTCCAGAAGGTTTGGACCATTTTATGACTTTACCACCTCAGTATTAGCGTGCCCATCTTTTTGAAATTTCTCCACCATGGACTTCGCATCTTCTGTCATCTTATCAAGTGCTTTCAGTTCAAAAAATAATAGCTAACACTTGTATAGTCTGTTAACACCCACAAAGCTCTTTGCATATATAATCACATTTTATAATATATTGATATTTAATAAGAGTCTGATATGGGGGCAGCTAGGTGGCACAGTAGATAGAGCACTGGTCTTGGGGTCAGGAGGACCTGAGTTCAAATCTGGATTCAGACACTGAACAAATCGCTTAACCCTGATTGCCTCCCCCCCCAAAAAAAGAGTCTCATGTGCAAGGCACAAGTTTCCCAATTGCAAGCCTAGTGCCTTCTGGGCTGGACCCCAAACACCAGAGTTGGAACCATCTTGCCTCTCCATGCTAACTGTGTGACCTTGAAATCACTTCACTCTGGAGCTCACTTTGCTATCTCTACGGTCTCTCTCCAATTCTCAATTCTATGATTGGTTGTCATTTGATCCTACCTGGCAGAGAGACAAGTTCCAGTGGGTACAATCATCCCCATTTTACAGCTGATCTCCAGAGTGGGGCAAATGATTTGCCCAAGGTCTTACACGCAGCCAAAGTGTTGAGAACCAGGTGTGCTGACTCCCCTGTGCCTTTGCCACTAGGTTGTGGAGGCCACAGTGCTTCCAGTGAAAAGAGTCTGGATTTGTGGAAGGAAAGACAGACATGGGCATTTATTAAGCATCTATGTGCCAGGCACTGTGCTGAGTACTTTACAAATATTATCTAAAAATAAAAACACAAAAATATTACCTCACTTGATCCTCCCAACAACCCTGGGAGATAGGTGCAATGATCCCCATTTTACAGTTGAAGAAACTAAGACAGAAGTTAAGTGACTTGCCCAAGGTCACCCAGCAAGTATGTGAGGTCAAATTTTAATTTGGGTCTTCCTGACTCCAGGCCCAGGGCTCTCTCTGGCACATCACCTAACCTCTTCTGTGTGGCTTGAAGCAGTGGGTTCAGGGATACGCAGAACAGAACAGGTTCTATTTTGTTAAATACTAAAGAAAACTCCATGAAAATTTTTGAATTCCTAATTCTGTATATTTATGAGCAATTTCACTGATGATTTTTTGTCAATTACATGTACATCTGCTTTTTTAAAAATTTTGAGTTCCAAATTCTCTCCCTCTCCTTCCCCCCTCCTTGAGAAGGCAAGCAATTTGATATAGATTATGCATAAGCAGTCATGCAAAACATTTCCATATTAACTATTGCAAAAGAAATACAAATTTTCCCCCCAAAAAACAAGAAAAATAAAGTTTACAAAAACTATGCTTCAATCTGTATTCAAACTCCATCAGCTCTTTCTCTAGATGTGGAGAGCATGTTTTGTTGTAAGTCCTTCTGAATTGTCTTAGATCATTGTACAGCTAAGAATAGATAAGTCATACACAGTTGATCATCATTGTAGTCTGTCCTCTGTTTTTGAAGAGGACCAATGATGCCATGGGTGGTGTCTTGACTTGCCTATAAATTGCATTTAAGTGAGGCAGAGTTGCACAAAATCATCAGCTTCACTCTCCTAGATTCATGGAAGTCAAGTGACAAGACAAAGATCAAGCTAACTGGCGATGGTCTGGGATGCGGTGGATGACCTTGGCATCTCAGATGTGTGACCAAGCTCCAAATGCTCCACACTGCTTGCTTTAGCTACCTGCATGGCCTTTAGGACAAACTGTTTTCATCCACCCATTCTTTCAGGGGAAGTCTTCACATGCTTGGGGTAGACACCCCACTAACTCACTGACAGGTTTAAGTCCCATCAGTTACCCCCAACCTGCTCTGGCTCATCTGCCTAAACAGTTTACCTAGGTATAGCCACTGTGCATGCTACAGGTGAGATGAGAACCAAGTAGATCCCAAAGGCATATGAGCAGCCCTGAAAAGGACAAGTCCCTTGTCCGCTGCCCAATAATAAGAAAGACAAGTATGATGCTATAAAAAAAATACCTGTGTACAGTCTGCCTGGTTCCAAGTCAGTGCATAATAGCTGAAACTTTAAACAAACCCCAAATTCTCCTGGCAGTTGTTACCAGGCTGGCCCTGCAAATGAATTGCAAGATTGGAGGACATCTTTGGAAGGTTTCTGTCCCTCTCACAGACGCTATGTTCATTGGTATTGATTGTTATCATGACTTCACATCAAGAAGTCAATCAGTCGCAGGATTTGTTGCTAGCCTGGATACATCATTGACTAAGTGGTTTTCTTGCTGTCTCTTCCAAAACCCGGGGCAGGAGTTTCTAGATGGCCTCAAGATTTGCTTAGAAACTGCATTAAGTGCCTGGAGGAATCACAACAAAGAATGCCCATTGCCTAAGTTTATTTTCGTGTATCGGGATGGTGTAGGAGATGGTCAGCTCCAAACTATGGTGGATTATGAAGTACCTCAGCTGTTGAATTGCCTGAATTCTCTTCCTCGTTATTCTTACAAACTTATAACCATCGTGGTGAAGAAACGAGTGAATGCCAGATTTTTTGTAGAGAAAAATGGACATCTCGTAAATCCAAACGCTGGGACAGTCATTGATGTGGAGGTTACCAGACCAGAATGGTATGACTTCTTTATCATAAGTCAGTCTGTAAAGGCAGGTAGTGTGACGCCGACACATTATAATGTGATCTTTGATAATACTGACCTGAACCCTGACCAAATACAGTGCTTAACTTACAAGCTATGCTACATGTATTATAACTGGACTGGTGTCATTCGAGTTCCAGCTCCATGCCAGTATGCCCACAAACTGGCTTTTCTGGTTGGCCAGAGTATTCATAAGCATCCCAGTAAGAAACTGTCCGATCAGCTTTATTACCTCTGAACAGCAGACCCTCCAGGCTTCATTCACAGGGAGATTTTTTTCAGAAGAAGCTTGGAATCACCTTTCTCATAGCCATTACACTAGCTTTCTTCATGGAATACAGAATAGGAAGGGACGTGAGGGAGAATTGGGTTTTCTTTGCACTTGGTGATAAACACTTTGGAGAGACACTGGCTTAAACAAGAATCCTTCTGCGACAGAGTTAATAGAATTACAAAGAAGAACCACCCACAGTAGGGAAAGTAGCCATTGCAGAGATTGAGAATGGGTTCTATCTAAGACTGTGATGTGGAATCAAGGTTAAACAATGTAGCATTAGCATTTAGTTAAATGTTTGTTTAGTTAAATGTTTCACTTTGCATGTTTTATTTAAAAATGTATGTGTTATTGCCTCTGAACTTAGATGATAGAATACTCCGTTTAGGACCTTAATGGGTCTTTGTGGATATTCATCCATGAGTCCTCTATTTCCTTTGTCAGTTAACCTATGGACTAAATTTATAAACATTGTTTTTGAAAACTAGGGATCATTTTGCATCTTATCTGTACCAAAGCATCCAATTCCTTTTTCCAAGAAAAGATGGAGAACCCATAGTTTTCTGGTTTGTTAATCTTTGTAAAAGTAGTAATATGTGAATGAACTATATGAAAAGTATGAATAATAATGATAAGAAATGAACAATAATAATATGACATGTTGGTCTTAAATTTAAACACAGCCCTGGGTATTCTCAGGGTCATGGGTGAGGAGTAGATATTCTTTTTCCCAGGCTGCTTTCTTTCTCATCCCCTATCCCATCCTATGTTTTTGCAAAGAAAGAGGCTGATCCATAGTATATCCACATCAAGTCATAGACATAGAATTGAATAAACTGGAGAAAGGATGTGAACGCATACAAGTTTACATTTCCAGTTCAGATGCAGGAATCATCAAGTGATTGATGCCTTCATACCAAAGGTGCTAGTCCTCCTTGAACACCCCATACACTCCTGAACAATATACAACATTCCTTTTACTGTGCATAATGTTCTCCTGGTTCTGCTCATTTCACTTTGCATCAGTTCACAGAAGTCTTCCCAAGTTTTTCGGAGAGCATCCTGCTCACTATTTCTCCTTCCCCCCATCCCAGTTACATGTAAAGACAATTTTTAACATTCATTTAAATAAATTTTTGAGTTCCAAATTTTCTTTCTCCCTCCTGGGGATGGTAAGCAATTTGACCAAGGTTATACATGTTCAATTCTGCAAAACATATTGCCATATTAATAATATTGTAAAACACATAGACCTAAAGCAAAAAAAAAAAAAAGACATGAACAAATACAGAAAATGAAAATTAGTATGCTTCAATCTGTACTCAGACTCCATCAGTTCATCATGGGGAATTGTCTTGGATCCTTATATTGCTGAGAAGAGCTAAGTCATTCCCAGTTGATCATCATTTGCTGTTAATGTGTACAATGTTCTGATTCTGCTCAATTCATAAAGTCTTTCCAGGTTTTTCTGAAATCAGCCTGCTTATCATTTCTTATAACATGGTAATATTTCATTACATTCATAGACCACAACTTGTTCAGCCATTCTCCAGTTGATGGGCATCCCTTTGATTTCCAATTCTTTGCCACCACAAAAAGAGCTAGTATAAATTTCATTGATGATTATTAAATAAATAATAAGAGAACCTTTAAAAATAAAAAGATCTGGTGTTTTAATGACCTATAAGCTCAGTATAATGAACTTAGTGATATGGTAACCAAAAAGACCACTGTGACTTTAGGCTGTATTGAAAGGGTTTCTAGCATCCACAATATGGGAAGGCAGCGATAGTCTTTTGCTTTTGTCAGACTACTCAAGGATTCTGTTCAGTTGTGGGTGCCATATTTTAGGAAGGACATTGAAAAGCCAGAGAGAATCCAGAGGAGGGTAATCGGGATGATGAAGGGCCTGGGGATATTTAGTTAGGAGAAAAAAGACTTGGGATGGGGGGAGAGATGGAACCTGGCAGCTGTTTGTGCATTTGGATGGACTGTGATGCTAAAGTTCTGACTGGTTTCCGTGGGAAGAGACAGAATTAAAAACAATTCACCTTCTTGCACCCCACACTCCAGGCACAATGGACTACTCCCATCTTCATTTCTTTGTAATATTCCCTAGGCTTCTTACCCCAGCCCTCCTGAGTTAAGTTAATCAATGCCCACTGAGACACTGAAGCTAAATGCAAAGGCCAACTCCTCCAGGCAGCAGCTTTCTATTACCTCTTCCCAGACAAAATTCACATAGCAATGACCTTATTTTTCCTCCCCCTGAACCTCACAAAGTTCCTTGTTTATCAACCCCCCCATAGGCTTATCATCTAATGTTGCACAGTAGAGTTGGTAAGGTTCATATCTCACTGGGACAGGGTGAGCTCCAGCACAGGAGGCACCCCTCCTCCCCACTGACTCAGCATAATGCTCTGACCCCAGAGCCGATTAAGAGACTTGTCATATCTAAGAAGGCTTAGTCTGGAACTCATGGCTCACTAAGGTTGGGGAAGCCGGAGGGAAAAAAGTCCTAACACCTCCAGAAAATAGCCTAACTCAGCAATAAGATAATCCAAGATAAATCCCAAAGACTCATGATGGAAAATGCTATCCACATCCAGAGGAAGAACTGATGGAGTCTGAATGCAGATCTAAGCAGACTATTTTCACTTTATGTTTTCATGTTTTTTTCCTTTTGCAAACTGTATTTTTTTGGGGGTAAACTGTTTCTTCTTTTGCAATAAGACTAATATGGAAATAGGTTTTAACATGATTACACATATATAACCTATCTCAAATTGCTTACTGTCTTAGAGAAGGGGGAAGGAAGAGAGGGTGGGAGAAAACTTGGAACTCAAAAATTTTATTTAAAAACGAAAGTTTAAAATTGCCTTTACATGTATTTGGAAAAAATAAAATACCATTAAAAATAATCTAAGATCACTAAGTCCCAGAGAAGAAAAAATACTAAAGCATACGGTACTAAAGGCTGTGTGTTTGTGTCAGAACTCAGCTCTCATCTCCTCCATTAGAGCGTGAGATTGTCAAAGTATGGACTGTCTTTTACCTTTCTTTGTGAGAGAAATTATTTTGCTATTATATTAGTAGCCAATTATTAAATGGGGACCCAGGCTATATTTCTTCACTCAAGTCTCAGCGCCTGTAAAAAGTCAGTCTCTGAAGGACAAGACTGATTGATGAGATTGTCCCAGCCCTCAAGGAACACACTCTTCAATCTTGGGTGGGACCCCACCCAGATAGAAGACCTAACTTCTGCTTAAAGTGTAAACAGAATCCATTCTGGGTGAGTTCATGCCTAGGGGAAATGAGCTCCTGTCCTTGTAGAGTTTAGGGTGACCCAGCTCAAGGAGGAGAAAGTCAACTAGAGTGGTCCAGGTGGAGATGGCTTCCCTTATCCAGATTTCTGGGGGTGATGGAGTATCAGTACCAAGCAGGAGCAGCTGAAGACTCCTAGCCAACCTCCTCATTAAATGTCCACCAATCAGGGATGATTTTCACTGCCAAGGGCATTCTCTATTACAAAGGTACTTAAGGTAGAAACTCTTGGGGTTTTCATTCATTACATTTGTATCCCCATTGCTAAGTACAGCACCTAGCACAAAGTGGGTGCTTAATGAGTGTTTATGGGCTGATTCTCAGGCACTTGTCCTGGCAAAGTGGCATGCAAGAATGATGGCTTGGAAGTCGGCAGTACTTCCTTTGACACCTGAAGGAGCAAGGCAGTTATCTCTCCAAAATGCAGCACACGCTTCAATAAAACGGATAGTCAAAACCTACTGCTCCTGGCGGGGCTAGGCTTAAATGAGACCATGTGTGTAAAACATTTGTTAATACTGTTATTATTATAACTGCTGTTCCGCACCCAGGAAGCCCAGAGAATGCTCTCCTCTGCCACACGCCCTTTGTCCACCTCAGCCACTGGAGTGGTAAAATCCTTTTATTGAAGTTTCTCTGGCTCTTTATACGTGAAATGCAACAGATGCCCTCTCTCAGGGAGGTCCTGCAGCCCTCACAGACCACTGAAAGGCCTCAGGTTCAGCATCTGCCTGCAGTGGACAATACAAATCAAGATTGTGGGTCAGAGGACACAACTGGCCCAGGTGTAGCTCCCCTGCCCTGATGGAAAAAATGTTTCCCTTGAGAAAACCCTGGGTTCAAGTCCTGGTTCTGTCATGGAAGAGCTTAGTGATCAAAGGCAAGTCACCGCCTTTTTCTATAAAAGGAAGAGGATGCACTAAGTTCCTCTTCCACCTGGATATGGTTTTATGTTTCTATAAGCTCTTCTACCTCGAGCTTTCGGACAAGCCCTGACTCATCACAGAGGGGCAAGACCCTGGACTCAATAATATATCCTATGACCTAGAACCAAACGAAAGCAACTCACCCACCTTCTTCTGCCATTTTTGCTAGATGAGATAAAACAAAGCGTAATAGGGGAATGCCCCACCAGGTGAAAACTCCAGCACTGGTTCAGCCCCCACCACTCTTCACCACACCTCCCTAGCCCCAGCCTGTGTTCCTCTAAGAAGATACAGGGAAGGGGACAGAAGATAAAGCAGTATATTTCATTTCTTAGCGAAGATGTCTGGTTGCCCTTGGTCTCACTACCTGATTTCACTGGAGCCCTAGACCTGAACCTAGACGGAGAGAAATCAAACCCAAGAAAAAATTGTTTTCTTTCCACCAGCGCGGTCTGTATGCTGAGGGGGTGGGGGCAGTTGGAGGAGGAGGGGTGTCTCCAGATGCACACACCTTCTTAGGGAAGGGAGGCCTGCTTCATTCTTCTGTGCTCAGGGTAGGGCGGATGCTCCAAAGCTCTGGTCGGACATCATCCTATGGGACAAAGGATAGAGGAGAGGCTCTGGATGGAAGATAAAGACTGGAGGGTTAGGGAATCAGTGAGAAGATAGAAGAGGTTCCCCAACTTATTTGGCCTACTGCCCCTTAAAAAAAATTACTCAGAGGCCCCTGAAAATCTACTTTCTTTAACCCTTTAACAGTTTTTTTTTGAAATTTCATCACTTAAAAAATATAACATTTTAAAATGATGCATCTTAAATTTAATAATTTATTGTAAATTTGTGTTTTTTTCCCATATTGAAATTTTGAAGACATAATGTAACCATACAGTGTCAAAATATAAACAAGTCATTACACACACACACACACACACACACACACACACACACACACTCCTGCCAATGCATGCTGGACTTCTAACAACCTGCAATAACAAACCTGGTTTGTTAAGACCTGTCCATGGACTTGACCATTGACTGACTGGTTATAACTTGTATTTTGTGTGTTTATTTGGAAAATAATGCAACCACTGTGACTTCAACTCTGTTATACAACACAGATAAAACATGTACGAATAGTTTTTCAAAATTTTCTTCTCTTTTCTCCTTATGTTTCCACCCCCCTTATTTTTATTCAACACCTCTCCCAATTGCACCAGAAGCTACTATCCCTCCCTACTATCCAGTGCCCTCCAGGGGGCCCACATTGGGAACCTATGAGATAGAAGGTCCAGTTAGTGGAGTGCGGAGGAGATGAGAAATTTGGCCAAGTCCTCAAAGGAGCCTTTTTGTCCCATTCCCACTATTTCCTTACCAAATGACTTAGGTGTTCTAGGAAAGGCAGAAGCTTAGATAGCTCCTGGTCCTCACTGTCCCCTTGCCATCCGGGAATCAGGAGCTGGTTGTCCATCTGGAAGACATGCAAAGGATGGGGCTATCTTTCTCCCACCTAATAATTTCCTTTGACCCGTTTAGACAACTTTCTCCTTATGACCATTAGAGGGCAGCAAAGGCCAGACTGTTACCACCGTATATGGGTGAATGGTGGTAATGAGGTGTCATTCGTAGGATGAACTAATCTAACTCCTTTATATTTTGTTTCATTTTTTCTTACCCACCCTACCACCCCTCAGGCAACTCTTATTTCTGTCCTTAAAAGTCCCACTATACCATTGAGCTAAGGCAAAGTTAAACAAAACCTACCCAAAGAAGCTGACACTATATTCCTCATTAGAGAACCCTGTTGCCCTTCAGTCATTTCTCAGTTGTGTCAGACTTTGTGACCCCATTTTAGGTTATCTTGGCAAAGACACTGGAGTGCTTTGCCATTTCCTCTGCCAGCTCATTTTACTGATGAGGAAACTGAGGCAGACAGGGTCCGTCCTGACTTGCCCAGGGTCACACAGCTACTAAGTGTCTGAGGTCAGATTTGAACTCCGGAAGATGAGTCTTCCTGATTCCAGAGCAGGAGCTCTACTCACTGCACTACCTAGCTGCTCTGGTAACCCGTAGGTGCCCTTCAACCCTCCTAGCCTCCCACCTTTCTGTCAAGAGGATGGAGGTATGCTTTCTCCTCTTTTCTCTGTCACTGAAATGATTATCAAGAGTGCTTTACTTTGGTTTTCATTAGCATCAGCATCATAGGCATTGTTCTCCTGGTTCTTCTGCATGGGTTCATTTAGGTCTTCCATTTCTCTAAATTCCTTATCTTTGCTATTTCTTCTAGCACAATAACATTCTCCATACGTTCATTTGTTCACTCATCTCCCATTTGATGGGCATCTGCCAAGTTTGCAGTTTGTTTTTCCCTACCACAGAGCTCTGCTATGAATATCTTGTCTTCTAGAGTTTTTTTGTGATATACCAAAAGTCTTAGAACAACTGCCTTTTTGGGATAGATTCTGTGTATCATAGAATCTGAGAGCTGGAAGGGATGTCAGTAGCTGTCCACTCTAACTTGCTTACTAAAGGAACCCCTACAACACCACACAGAACATCAGGTTTTTCAGCATCTGCTTGCAGACCTACGAGGAGAAGGAACCAGGTCACCTTCCATTCTAGACAGTTCCTTGTGAACTCAAGACTAAATCATACTCAACTTCCAGCACTCCTTCTGATTTTATCTTCTGAGGATAAACTATTCCCTTTTTACATGACAGCCCCCAAATACTGGGATCCGTCCCTTCAGTCTTCTCTTCTTCAGGCTATATGCTCCCAGTTCCTTCAACTGATAAGACATGAAGATCCTTCCTCACTCTACCTGTCCTCCTCTGGACTCTCTCCAGCTTAACTGGTATCCCTAAATGGTGGTGCCCAGAATTCAAAGCAATACTGCAGATGAGTTCTGATGAGGGCAGAAGATATAGCCCAAGGACACATGAGGGTCTTTTTTTTTCTTCCTGCCATATCACACTACTATCTCATGTTGACTTTCTATTAGACTGTGAGTTCCTTGATGGCAGGCACACTATCTTTTGTCTCTTTTTGTAACCCCATTGTTTAGAATAGTCTGGCACATAGTAGGTGCTTAACAAATGCTTGACTGACAGCCCACTAAACCTCTCCAGATCCTTCCCAGTATAAGTGCTGCCTAAGCAGGTCTCCTCCATCTTGTACCAGTGTATTATTCCTACTGAAGATCATCTAACTGGATTCAACTCAATGCTCCAGCAACAGTGGGGAACCCTTTAGAATCAGACCACCTGGGTTTAAATCCTGATTTCTTCTTTCCCTCTGCAGATCACAGTTTCTTTAATGTGTGAAATGTTGGGGTTTAACTAGATAACCTAAGGTCTCTCCTAACCCTAAAAGCCTTTGATTTGGCTCCAGATCCAGGGTTCTTTCCACTAGTGTACATTGCTCCACATGTAGATGGATCTGTCCGTGGTGGTGGTGAGGGTGGAGGGGAGAAGGCTGTTACCTGGTAGGGGAAGGCTTTGAGGGAGTCAGTCAGGACCACAGTCCGGGTCAGGTCCTGCCCCAGCACCTTCAGGTCCTTCACATAGTGACCCTGGAGGCAGATGCAGTCATCCTGGAAAAGGCGGCCCCTGGGGAACAAACAAAACCCTCACCCTCACCTTTTGACTTCCAAACACCCCTTGGTTTGGATGCCACTTTATTCAAGGACTCTTACAACCTCGCCTTGGGTAGGGAGGGGAAGGATGATTGTCCCTATATTACAAATGGGGGAAATAGAGGCTCAGAATGGGACAGTCACTTGCTAAGTCACACTAGTCAGTGGCCAAGCCAAGAAAAGACACTCCCGCCTGACTCCTACATCCAGTGCTCTTTCCACTGGATTATGTGGGTAAAGGATCAGGTTGTGGTGGGGCCAAAGGGTCAAAGAGTAGAGTAGGGAGTTGGTGGCTTCACCTAATCAACTTCTTGTGGGGATCCAGGACATCTGTGATTGGTTCTGCATAGTCCCGTTTAGCTGTGGTGAAGATAATGATCTAGAGTGGGGGGGGGGAACAGGGAATTATGAGGGGGATGGGCTGAAGGTCTGACTGCTCCTGACCCTCAGCATTCCTAGAGATGGGGCAAGGAGATGTAATCCTTAGGATGACCCAGAGATCCTTCAGATTTTTCCCTCCAACTAGAAGACAGAACTCACTGACCCATCCCACCCCAACCTCCCTCTGTCAGACTGGTCTACAGATAGCAGAATGTGACCCATGAGGTGGGGGAAGGGAGGAGAGGGGAAAAAATGTACCTGGAAGAACTGACTCAGGATCTCCAGGAATTCACGGGTGTGGGGCCGCAGCTTGCCCTGCACCTGGGGACCAACAGCAGGTACCACTGGAAGCAATGACTAGGGTGTCTTCACTTGCCAGCCAAAGACAGTGGCAGGGCCCAGCTGCCCACTTGTCAGGCACTAGGAGAGCCCAGGTCCCTTCTAGCTCAGACATTCAAGGGCTTCTCTCCAAACCATCCATAACCACCACCCTGGGTCCAACACTACTCACCTTGTAATACATACCTTGGAATCTCACAGGGAAGGAGAAGTGGGCATCAGGCAGACCCCGAAGGGAGCAAGAGACCAGCATATCATCCTGAGGAGAGAACTGGGCTGGAGGAAGGGAATGAGGGCTGCTCTTCTCTACCCCTCCCCTGGGTCTTAGCTCTAGCCAGTGACAAGGAAGAGACAACAGTTGGATGAGACTGAGGCTGAAGTCAGGGTCCAAGGGAAGGGTCAAGGCCTTGATTCACATACCAGCTCCAGGACCAGTGTACTATCTGGCATGCTGCGAGTCTTTGGAGGGATGTTTAGCCTCCGAAGCCAGAGTCTCCTTCGGTACAGAGGACAAGGGGTGATGGAGCTGCTAGAGGAGAAGCAGAAGCTCAATACGTCTGGTCTGCTGGTCACAGAAAGACTGGACAGCTGCCTTTTTTCCTTTCCTTAGACCTTTGGACTGAGAAGATCCTCCAACCCCAAAATGCCTCCTCTAATGATCAAGCACTCTGACTGAAATTCCACCGTTAAAGCACTCTGTTGTTCGGGTTAAAGCAGTACCTTGTTAGGATACAAATTCTAGTCATTTATTGCAACCTCAGTGATCAACAGTTTCATAATGGCATTACTTATGGTTAAAAAATGGAAATAGATTATGGGTCTAATGATTGCACAGAATAAGCTAGTGATCGATGATTTAGGCATCATGGGCATTGCTTGGCATGGGAACTCTCTTTATTATTACAAATGACTTCATAAATTCTAAAGTTATCCAAGGTAACAGAGCTAGTAGGTATCACAAGAAGGACTTGATCCCAAGCATTCCTGCTTCCAAGCTCAGCCTTTCATGTAGTATATGAATATAATTGGGCCATTACTGCACAGTAAGAAATGACTAGAGAGGACATATGGAGGATAGAGGGTAGGCTTTGGATCCAGGAAGAGTTGGGCTCATATCCTGCCTCTAAAAGACACTGGTTGAGTGACCCTGGGCAAGTAACTAACCCTAATTTTAATCTCTCTGTATTCTAGGCAATTCTCTAAAACCGTAAGTTGCAGAGAAGGTGCTGACTAACACTGGTGGAGGGAGTGACCCCACCTGGTAGTTTCCTACACCAATGAAGTCCCAGACCCAGTTTTTGTCTCTGTCCTAAGAATAGGATGGGAACTCACATATTAAATTCAGAAAAGTAAATGATGCTCACGTAAAGAGATAAAAAACAAAATCTTTGTCAGTTACAATGGTTAGTGTTAGCACCACTCTGTCACAGTGAAAGAATATAGTTGCTTCCTGTTAACTGATAAACTGTTTCTTGGGGAACATCTTTTATAAAAGAGTTTATTGAGAAGTCTGTTGTGTTGCAACAAAATGTATCAATAAATTTTTTTAAAAAACATACAGAGTAATAAAAATTCAAATGAAAAGATATCCCTGATTACATTCCTGCCATTTGTTATGTCACAGGGGACCTCCTTCCATCCCATGCCCCTGCTTAGGTTCTGAGATGTATAGCAGCATTGTACTCACAGTGAGCAAGGTAAGGTCTCCTCCACTGGTAGAACAGAGAAATAGGGGGTTGGGGTTGTAGGCTGACTCCAAGGGACCTGGGGGGCTAAAGGAAAAGGAAGCTTTTGTGGAGAAGGAAGCAGGGAGCCCAGGGTGCTCCTTCTTGATAGCCCCCAGCCTCCCTCCCCAGGAAGCCTAATTCTTAGTCAAAGCCCCCATGCCCCTGCCCCAACTTCACCTTCTTCTTCAAATGCCTTTGTCCACTTCCTCTTGCTTGATGACTCCTGGACCATATTCAATACCTGGCACTGCCCCAGATTAGGGAGATGGACCTCACCATTGGCCTCACACCCCCAGCTTCTCTCTAGTGGCCTTGAAGCCTCCCTTGTCCTCTGGAGTTGCCAGCATGGACTGACACAGGGCCATCTGTCTTCTTCCAGAACACCAGGGTCTCCCAATGGTTGGGGAGACATGAATGTCACTTTCCCAGAACGAAGGATCATGGGTCTGGATGAGTCAGGTGGGGTCTAGGAGCTGAAGGATAATTAGGAGTCATAATTAGGGGAGTAGGAGGGCTCCTTTGGCTCCAAGGATGTTTGACAGGCTCTTAAGACTCAAGGAACCCTTAAACTAAAGTGGCAGAAGAGATAATTAGAGATCTCTGATTCACCCTCTCCCCCCTATTTTACAGATGAGAAAACATAGTGGCAAAGCCAGGACTGGAGCTTAGGTGTCCAGACTTCTCCTTTGATAACAAGTGCACTGTATAATTTAAATGACTAGCATTGTCCATTCATTGCCTGGGAAAATCTGTGTCCACAAGGTAGCCTCATCAGCTAGGTACCAGGGCTCAGGGGAAGGGGAACTAGGCATCCCAAAGAAACTATTCTAGTGCCCACTGTAGACTAGCTCTGTCCACAGCAGTCAGATTTTAGCCAAGGAGAAGCAGAAGAGAAAAAAGGGATAGGGGCAGCTATAATAGCTGGTTATAAAACAGAAGAGAGAAGAAACCTAGTTAGGAGGACGCTTGACTGGAAAGTACCTAGAAACTCATCCTAGCTCAGCTCAGCTGAGCTCAGCTCCTCATCCTCAGCCCAGTATTTAGGATTATTTAAAAGGTTAGCAGCTGGGAATATAAGAGAGGAGAAATCTTTATGGAGGCAGAGGGGATGGTTTGATCCTTTATTGGGGAGAGGGCTCAGGACAGAGTCAAGACACCTGGCTCTGCCTCAGATTGACTACTCAGGCTTGGAAGAGTTACTCCTCTCTTGGACCTCAGTTTCCTTACTTGTGAGGCAATGGAATTTTATTAATGATCTTTTCCCTTTTTAAAATTTTTGCTTTATTTCTCCCAGGAATTCCAGTTTTCCTTTGAGCCTTTGTGTCTCGGAGACACTCTTCTTCCAGGTTTGTATGGTGGGATTCTTTTTTAGTTGTCTGTTCTCTCCTTTTAGCCTTAATTTCTAAATTCGGGACTTTGCGTTGGAGCCAGGCTCTGCACCCTCCTGCAGAGGGGCGTTGGGGTCTTCCTGGGTCCTCATTCGGAGTCTCGGGGGTCCCGAGGCAGCGCAGGATGGTGGTGACCTGCGAGCGGTCCGTCCGTGGTCGGGGGTCTGACCACCACGCTTTCCTTAATAATATAATGAACAAGTAATATAGTAACAGTAGCCCTCAGTCCCGGTCGTTCACGTTGAGGTGTGCGGAGCCGCCACCTAGTGGAGCACCATCCCGATTTGACAGATAAGGAAACTGAGGCTGGGGGGGCTGGTATGTATTCAGTAGCGCCTTCCTGGGCCTCAGTCTGCTCACCTGTACAACGGCGAGGTCCCTTTCAGGTCCCAGTTTATAGTTCTAAGAACCTACGAGGGAGGGAGGTAGGCCCAGGGGAGAAAGACGAAAAGGAAAACGGCGTCTGGCCCTAAAAACGAGCCTGCGTTTCATTCTGCCCCACCCCCTCCCGTCATGCAATCCACTGTCTCCCAGCAGGGGGCGCGAGGCGGGGAGGGGAAGAAGGGCCCGGAACTACGCGTGCCCGAGGAAAGGAGAAGGCGGGGCCGGGACGTCACGTGTCCGGCATAGGCGTGGGGGCGGGGCGAGAGGCGGGGGTGTGGAAAGGCTGGAAAGGGAACCGCCCTGCGGGAAGGGAGGAGCAAGGAGGAAGGGGCGTGGCTAGAGCAGGGGGCCGCGCGCTCGCCCGGAGACTTCCGACGCGTGCGCGGCGGCGGAAGCGGAAGTGGCCACCGTGGCGGTTTCCCTGACGCTGGAGCGCGAGCTTCAGGTGAGGAGGCTCTAGTAAAGCCCTGTTTTCGACCTCCTCTTCCTAGTATCAGAATGAGGGGAGGGAAGCGCTTCCTCAGGCCCTCCGCGAGCCGGGTCTGGGATGGAGAGGGGGATGGGTTACATCCCTATAATGTTAGTGAGGTGCGGCTGGAGGGGGAGGGGAGCCGCTGTCCTTCCCCTCCCCCTGCTCCTCCTTCCCCCCTCTCCCTGAGGTGTTGCAATAGTTTACCGATTGATCTCCTTGGGTCAGGTCTCCACATCCCAACCCATCTTCCACTCAGCTTTCAAAGTGCAAGTCTGACCATCAAATAGCAATAGCTTCCTGTTCCTTCCAGGGTCAGATACAGAGTCTGTTTGGCTTTTAAAGCCTTTCATGCGCTGGTTCCTTCCCACCTTTCCAGGCTTCTTGCACATACTTCAGTGACACTGGCCTCCTCGCTCTTCCTCACGTAAGACACACCATCTCCTGACTCCAAGCATTTGCTTCTGCCGTCCCCCTGCTTTCCCTCTTCATTCCCCGGCTTCCTTCAAGTACCAGTTAAAATCTCAGTCCTTAATTTTAGAATGTCGCCTTTCCTCTGAGTCTACCTCCCAATTTATGTTCATATATCCATTGTTTGCATATAGTTCTGTTCTTGTTGTCTCCCCTTAATTAGATTGTGAGTTCCTTGAACAGATGCTCTTTTTTGCCTTTGTATCCCTACCTTGTAGGTACATAGTACTTGTTACTTAATAAATACTACTTGACACTGTATCTAGTTCTGGGTACATGAGATAATCCATGAAATAGTCCTTAATGAGATAAAACTGGAAAGACATAGTGGTTCCAGATTGTCGCGGGCTTTGAATTTGAGACAGAATAATTTAAACTTTACAAGGTCAGTCAGATCACAGGGAGCTACTGAAAATTTTTCTTAGGAGTAATGAGGTGGCTCTCTCTATGCATAAGCAGTACTGTTTAGGTAGCAGTATGCAGGATGGCTTGGGGAGAGGGGGTGAACAGAGGCAGGAATACTTCCAGTCTAAGCATTTAATAAGCTCCTATTATGTGCATGGCATTGATTGTACAAAAGTAAGATGAAAGAGTACTCCTCGATCTCAATTCTATTGGGAGTTGCAGCAATGTTCTGACTTCTCTGATTTTCCCTTCCCATCTAACTCCTTTCCTCCCCCATTTCTTTCCCATCTTCCCACCTGGCATTCTTTTTCTTACCTTCTTTCTTACCTACCCACCTTATTTCAATTCAGCTAACATTTATTGAAGGTGTCTCACATGTGAGACCCCTGGTGAGGCCGTCCTCTTGCAGAAATGCAGATGAGTTGGACAGGTTCCTTATCTGTGAAATAAGGAAATTGGAGGGACTGACTGGTGTGATTGGAAAAAACTGACATAGAGCCAGGAAAGACCCAAGATGGATCAACTCAGGGATAAGGGCTTTCAAAATGACATGTGTCATTTATTATGCATTTCAAAAGAAAAGCTGCACATAATGGAGATTTGCAGCCTTTTTGTTTGGTGTTACATTTACCAACTTTTATAAAATTGTTTTTTATTTTTTTAAAGTAAGAAAGATGTATTACCTGCTGGACAAAGGGGTATGAGAGGACATTGCAGACCTGGCATAAAATTAGCAAAGGCGAAGAGATGGGAAGGTGCCATCTGGTCACAAATAGTGTGAATGAGTATATAGGGGCTGAGCAGTAGGTGCTTAATAAATGTTTGCTTGATTCTGGCTGGGTTGGAGCAGTTATGTTTGGTAGGTATGTTAGGAGGAATAGTGGAAGGTGACATGGGAAGGATAGCCTGGGCTTAGATTGTGGAAACCCTGAATGTCAGCCAGACTTTACCCTGTTGGCATTGAGAGTCACTCAAGGTGTGTGAATGGAGAAGAGCTGGACTTTAGAAGAAAGATGCTTCAAAACCTGTGCAGACAAGTAGGGAGGCAGAGGGACATGGGATGATAGCTGGAGGAGGTAGCAGAATTGGACAGGGGAGACAGGACTTCTCTTTTTAGATTAGGGTAGATTTGAGGAGATAAGATGACAATCAAGGATAAATGTAAAGGGCAAAAAAAGAGTATCATTAAACTAGAGTTTGAACATAGCTCAAAGAATGTAAATTCATTTGAATATTACCCTTAACTAAATCCATTTAAGGAGGTGAAATCTCTCAGGTCTTCTGATTTCAAGCCCAGGACTTTTTTTACCATCAGATGTTGCCTTATAGGAAGTCCAAGATGGAGAAAAGGACTGCCATGCAGCCTGGTACCAAATGTGACAGCCCAGCTGAGGTTCCAGATCAGGGATCTGTTTTGGACTCAGCTCCCCTGGGATTCTCTCTGCTTTTCCACTTGACCTTCCCTCCCACTCTGTTCTCTTTCCCTATCTACTTTCTTACTCCCTGTGCAGTGTCCCCTGATTTCTCATTTCTATTTCTACCTCAGCCTTCTGCCTAATGACCTCTAAGGCCAGAAAACGAGTGGTCCTCCCCACAAGACCATCTCCACCCACTGTTGAACAGATCCTGGAGGATGTCCACGGTGCACTTCCCTCAGATCCAGTTTTCACCTCTTTTGCCCCACAAGTCCTGGAAGGTAATGTAAGGCCCTATCACTCCTGCAACCCTATTCTTTGCAGTTCAGCTTGAGCCTGGGAGTATTTGAACATTCCAGTTGAATGGTGTCAGCGCATTTAGGGTTACCACTTTGTCATTTGTCCATTTCTTTGTGTATGTGCATACAAGTTTGTGTTTACATATATATGCACATACGTATATATCTTTATTAATCCCATGCTTGTTTCCCCCGGCTTGCTAGCATCTTGCTCATTCACTTGTCATTTGGCTTCTGAGAAAAGAAACCAGACTCATTTGAACATCATCTTCAGTTCAGTACTTATGGGGAGGTAAAGTCTGTGGTCTTGAAGATAATGATTGGCACACATTTATAGAGCACTTTCCTCATAGCCCCCCCAGTGATGTAGGGAGTGCAGATAATATCTTCATTTTGCAGATGAAGAAACAGATTGAGAAGGGGAAGTGATTTGCACAGAGTCAGGCAGCTATGAAGGGGTACAAGTAGGCCTTGAATCCAGCCCTTAGTCCCACTTTATTGTTCTGTTGACTGTATCATATTACCTTCTGGTCCTTACCATGTTGTACCTACTGCTGTAGTTGTGCTTATGTTATTCCTCATCTCAAACTGATCTCCATAAGGTTGAGGAGTAATTAATTTCTCTGCTCTTAAAATGAGAATGTACTGAGTGATCTCCAGAGTCTACAGCTGTGTCATTCAGTGTCCTTAGGTCCTTTCTGCTATACCATTATTTGTTCTCTGTCCCAAGGGCCCTTCCAGATGTCACATTCCAGAGCTAAGGACATGGGAATAGTTTTATTCACAGATTGGGATTATACTCTGTCTGTTTCCAACAGACAGGTAGTTGAGAGGCAGCTGGACTTCTCTTCTTTTTTTTCTCTTCCTTCCCTTTTCCATCTCAGAGCTTCCTGCCATTCAGGAGAATGAGGACCCAGAGGCAGAAAGGGAACGACAGTACCAGCAGAGTCGCTCCTATGTGGCTTTGAACCATCGACTCCAGCTGGCCTGTGGCCTATTGAAAGAGAAGTGTGAGGAGCTGCGACAGTCTGGGGACAGCCTTGAGAGAGACATCTTAGAGATGAAGCAGAGGACCCTCTCTGGTGCACAGGGTTCCACTTGTCTTCCTGGTATGGGTTTCTCAGGTTGATGTCATGCTTTTTGATTTACTTTTGGAAGTAAAATTCAGGACCTCAGTGTCTGCAGAGACACAGGATTTTCTGGAAGCTGCTTTTCCAAGGCTTAGTTGCCTGCCAGTTCTGACCCTCTGCGTTTTCCTCCATCCTTTTCTCTCCTTCAACCCACCTGTTCTTTCAGACTTGAGGCCCTGTCCCCAGTCAGAGGAGGAGCGGAAGAATATTGCCGTATGACCTCTACCTCTGGCCCTATATGGAGGACAAGAATGCCCCACAGAGCTTCACATGTAGTATCAGGACCTGAAGCCAACTGTCACACACAACCATTGGGGTCCCCTGGGGAGGTCAAAATTGACCTGGGCAAATTTGAGTGCCTAAGGGTATCTGGAGCAGAATCTAAACCAGACCATGGAAATGAGCATTAAGTCTACTTGGAATATGACAGTAGCATAATGAAGACATTATCTATCTCCAAGGATGATTCTTCCAGGAGACATTGCCAGATCATTAGAGAAGAATGCTGTCTACAGGAATGTGTTCACTTAATTATCACAGTTCCCAAAAGTGTCTTCTGGTACTGCCAGCACAGCTTCTTCCACTCTCTCCTGTTTATCTGTGGGCCTCAAAGTCCTACTAAATCCATGCCTTTTGCTTTTTAAAAGCTTGATGGGTCATTTCTCTGCATGTTGGCTCTGGTGGCTTTGTTAATTTCTTTGCCTCTATTAAAGTGAAATTGTCCAGACACTGGCCTGGCCTTCTCTATCTCCTGAAGGCCAGGAGGAGGTTGAGGAGGGTTTTCATACTGACTCTTCCCTGTCATAGAGGGCACCAAGAGTTGACTCAAAGTCTCTTGTTTTCAATAACTGCCCCCACCAGTCATTTTGCATTTAATGCTTAGACATTCAGTATAGAGGATCCTAGATCTAGAATGGAGAGATATCTTAGAACTCAATTCTTCTAACCTTCATTTTACAGATGAGAACTAGGATTGATTCAGACCTATGGCTCTAAGTTCTGACATTTTGACTTGCACCACAGCGCCTCAGCACCTATTCAACAAAACACTGATTGAACAAACATTTTTAAAATGCCTACTATGTACAGTGCACTCTGCCCAAAAAGTGCTGTCCTCAAAACAGCTCTGAGGTAAGTAGTTAGGTATTTTTGTCCCCATTTTATAGATGAGGAAAAACGAGACCTACAGAGGTTAAGTGACTTGCTTGTGGTAACAGAGCCAGCAAGTGTTAGAGCTGGACTTTAACATTGGGTTTCTGATTTCAGATCCAATGAATGCTTTTTACCCTCTTTGAAAATCTGGAATGTAGCCTGGAGTTCATTACCTGCTTCTCCTCCTGGAAGGCAGCAGCTGGGATTTGGGATCAACTTTAATAGCTAAAACATCAAGAGATTTCTCTCAGATATCACCTCAGGGTCGGTGAATAGTTAAAAAAACTCACCATCTATCTTTCTTCATCTTGCCCTTTTTTTGTAAGGTACACCTGAAAATTCCTTTTCATCTTCTTTAAACTAAGTGATAATAAAATGGCTTGTGAAGAGGTGATCCAGAGCCCCAGGGCCGTTTTGATGCTTATCGGTTAGAACTCTCTGAACTGCACATGAATAAAAACCTTTTCTTTGTAACTGGGACTTCTCAGTTGTTTCTTTGAAACAGAATTAATTCTGTTCAGATGAATGTTTTGCCTGAAACTGTGGTCCCTTAGGAGCCAGAGATAAATTGACCTGTGAATTAGCAAGTGAAAGAAGTGCCCTGAATCTTGTTGGACTCAACAGGGAGGTGCCATGCCTCCCCTCTGGTGGCGAGCTGTGTTTTGTATTCAGTAGTCACTCAACAAACATTTGGTTAAGCATGATGTTTATTCTGATGCAAATGGAGGGAATACGGGATAAATGAAACTGGTTTTGTAGGGGCGTTGATAAGGCCACACATAACTGATGTAGTAACTCAGCCGTATAATAAGGTTTACAGAGTGATTTGGCATAACCCTGTAAGAAAAATGGTATATTCTTTTCCTTTTATAGATGAGAAAACTGGCTTCTAGAGAGTGTGATTTGTTCATGATCACACCAGTCGTGCAGGACTTGATTCCAGCTTTTCTGATTCCTAGTCCAGTGCTCTTTCCAGCATGCTGTGTTGCCTTCCTCAGTGCATGAGAGGAGTAAGAAGGGCCAGGATGAGATGGGGCAAGATTATTTCCAGCTTGAGGGAAGGAAATGGGGGCTCAGGGAAGACTTTCTGGAGGAGCATGACTAGAAATATGGGGAGCACCTCCCAGAGGTAGAAGGGAATGCTTGAGGTGGTAAAGTACAGTGAGGAGGTTGGGTTGGGAAGGGAATAAGTCTTTACTGAGCACTTTACAAAGATTGTCTCATCTGACCTTCATAACCACCTTGGGAGAGGGGTGATATTATGATCCTCATTTTACAGTGGAAGAAATGGAAGCAAGTAGAGGTTAATTGACTTGTTGAGGGTCAAACAGCTAGTAAGTATCTGAGGCTGGATTTAAACTCAGGTCTTCCTGATTCTAGGCCCAGAGCCTATCCACTGCTCCAGCTAGCCACCTCAGAAGACCTGTGTTCAAATTCTTAACCTAATCACTTAACCTCTGTGGACCACAATTCCTTTGATAAAATGGGGGAACAGGGCTAAGTTAGGTGGCAAAGTGGACAGAGCACTGGGCCCAGAGGAAGGAAGACCTGAATTCAAATCTGCCCTCAGATACTAACTGTGTGATCCTGGGCAAATCAGTTAACCTCTGTTTGTCTCAATTTCCTCAACTGTAAAATGTGTATAATTACAAATGGATAAACATTTATTAAGTACCCACTGTTTGCCAGGGACTGTAGTAAGTGCTGAGGATATAAAAAGAGGCAAAAGACAATCCCTGCCCTCAAGGAGATCACAATCAAATGAGGGAGACAATACACTTACAAATATATAAGAAGCAAACTAAATTTAGGGTAAATAGTAGTTAACAAGAGGGAAAGCACTAAAATGGAGAGGGATCAGGAAAGGCTTCCCATATAAGGTGACATTTTTAGTTGGAATTTAAAAGGAAGCCAGGGAGATCAGTGATTAGAGCAGAGTGGAAAGGATTCCTGACATCGGTTAAATAGAGAAGATGCCCAGAGCCAAGAGATGGAGAATCATGTTTGTGGGCCTGGAGACCAGGGTCACTGACTGGACTGGGGAGTGAAACAAGTTACTGGAAGATGGGAGGGATCTAGATTATGAAGGGCTTTGAATGCTGAACAATGTGTTCTGTATTTGATCCTGGAGGCAATAGGGAAGGACTGGAGTTATTTCCTTCCTAAAGTTACCCTTCCAGCTCTCAAATCTTTTATTTATAGCGTAAGAGGTTTTCCACAGCAGCTAGGCTTTGTACAATGTATATTCCTGACTTTTTCTAAAAGGTATCAGAATTCCAGCTTTCTAAGACTAGCAGCTTTCCCTAGTTGATTTTTGGAGTCTCTTCCTTTAAACCCTATGACCACTAGCTTTTTATCCCAGAGGGGTTGTAGGGCTAGGTTCGGTATGGCTAAGAGGGCTTCCATGATCTGGGATATGGAAGGAAATGGTTGGCTCTATAGCCTTAACTCAGAAATTTATGGAATATAATGTCTTGCATGTCACATGTAATAGGCAAATATTTGTTGAATGATCATTCCATCCCCTCTTAATAACCATTGTGAATCTATGAATTTGCTGGAAGCTTTTCTGAGTGGGGGACTACATGAAGACAGAGGTGCTGCACCTTCCAAAGTGGGGTGCACAGACCTTGAGGGGCTTGTTCAAGGCTACATAGCTGGAAGCCAATTGAAGCTCTCCTGATTTTAAACCCAATAGTCTTTTCTGCTGTACTCTGCTATCTAAATGACATCATCTGGTTTCCCCTTTGTTCACTTAATTGATCCCTCCCCTCTGGTAGAATAAGTAAGTTCAGTAGGTAGAGGATAGAGTTATGTTTGCATGTGTTTGATGATCTCACCCTTTATTATAGATTCCATCAATTTCCCCAAGAGTTGAAATTCACCCTCCCAAATGGAAAGAAAAGAAAAAACCTGGTCCAGTCCCAGAAGGCAATTCAACAGCTTAGTTTATTAAGTGAAGATGCTAAAGGTGCCCTACAAGTCAATTGCCTGATCTTCTTCTCTCACCTTTCAACCAGACAAATGGCTCTGTTTTATTTTAGTGGAATAAAAGGGGGGGGGAACATTTAATATTTACACACTTCATTTTAATACTGTCCAGAGTTCCAATAAAATGACCTTCAGTGCAGATGGTAGTGAGGTGAGAGGGAGCAGGTAGTGAGTAGACTGGAGAGGATGGGCTGGAAACCAGTGGAATGAGATGGGCAAAGGCAGCTTCCTTCTCGGGGCTGAAAGGGATTATCACGCAAACTGGATGAGAACAGAACTAGGGTCTGTGGCTAAGAACTGGGCTGGTACATACTGAATGGATAGGGTGACAGATTAGAGATGTGAGGTAATGGTGTCCGCTCCTATTGCTTCAGGAAGATATGTGTGCATTGCCCTAAATCCATTGCTCTGCTGGGAATAATAGATCAGGGTGGGGCTGTCTTTTCTTTAAACTTTGCTGATCAGATAGTACATCAGGCATAGCACACCAGCTCCTGAGCAGCTGGTGAAATAGCAAGCTGATGTGAGGCTTCCATCTTGGCCACCCCAAGGGTTATTTCTCCCAAAGGTTAAGTCCTTCCCCTTTGGGATGGTCTCTTCACCAACAGCAGATTACACAGGGAGAGAAGTGTTGAACTTCGGTGAAGACTTGTCTGATGGAATCGATTGCTTCTGATGTTTCAGGATTCCTGCCCTTCCGAGTCCCCAGTTCAGATCCCTTGGTGATGGCAGTCTTTAAGCAGGAACACACATATATCCACTCTCACACTGAGAGCGTAAAGGAGCGAACCAGGTTAACAGCTGAGTGGTACAGATAGCATCCCTATGATGGGATAAAGGCTTTAAGTGATAGCTGTGTTTGGTATATGACAGTTTGGTTCCTCTGACCCTATTTGACAAGTATGTGGATATCAATTGTTCAATTACCACAAACTGCCCTCTTCTCTACCCCAGGAGAACATAGGAGGTCTGTGACACTTCCTGCCCTTCCCTCCCCCACTACGTAGAAGATGGTGTGAACAAAGCTGATGTGGTGTGAAAGGATGAGGGCGAAGCAGGGGAGGCACCTGACCCTGTCACTGTAGTTGGCAAAGTCCTGGGGCTGGGCAGAGTAGGCAGCTAACTTGGGGAGGCCTGACTGTGCTAATACTC
This sequence comes from Bettongia penicillata ogilbyi, assembly GCA_023548195.1. Lineage (NCBI taxonomy): Eukaryota > Metazoa > Chordata > Mammalia > Diprotodontia > Potoroidae > Bettongia > Bettongia penicillata. Next base: position 5,288,783 of record JAJHZJ010000315.1, on the reverse strand, counting down.
TCAAAGCTTCAGCCCCATTTTTGGCACCTGCCTCTGTAGGTCACATAAAGTATTGTTGATCGAACACAGAGACTAGGAAACTATTCCCTCTGACCCCAGTGAGGGAGCAGTGCCTACTTTTCCATATCAGTACGCTCCCTCCAAAGATGTTGAATTATTTGGATTCACCCCTGGTGAGTGCCTGGAGTTTCAGATTGGTCACCAAGCTCCTGAGGCTAGGAAGGGGAGGGACTGTGTCATGACTGACTTTGGTGCAGCTCCAAGGACAAGTTAGCACAAGTGACAGGAAGCAGAAGGTTACACAAGAGTTAGAACCAAATGTACGCCCTGCAGTGTAGCACCAGTTACGCTATGGAATAATACCATCCTTGTGTAGATCTTTCAACACTCCACCATGTGTCCATCAGATCAGCCGATCTTCACTCCCTCAGGAGGTAGATCTGGCAGAGGTTCTCCCCATTTCACAGGTGGGGGAAACAGGCACAGAGCGGTGTAGCAGCCTGCCCAGATCACCTAGCAACTTAGGTAAGGGGGGAAGAACAGGCACAGCTCTGACCTCTGGGCTGAGGTCCCTCCTCCAGAACATCTTTCCTAGGAGGACAGAAGGTTGTGGGTTGGGTTAACTGCCCGCTGTGAGCAACTGATACATCATCTCTTTCCCATATAGAGTTTGCCTGTTAGACTCATAACAATCTAACAGCATCTCCACCTTTTCAGTCGGCAAACCTTCCAGGACACATTTTGACCCTTAAACACATCTTATATTTGAATATTACATCCAATAACATTAGCTCTAACATTCACTAAAACCAGGCATCCTCTCTCCATCATATTTACTTTAATCTCTGGCTACAGATTAGGTAGGACAGGTTCTACACACCCAACTGTCTTGTCCTTGCTGAATGGGGAACAAGCCTGTCACTTTCCATATTCTTTCTGTTAAAATGGTGACAGAATTGGAAGCATCTTTGGAGCACAGCCCCTAATTTCAGGGGCCAGGCTTGGAGAATTCCTGTGAAAGTATCCCCTCAGCTTACTCCTGCAAGGCTGAAGCATTCAGTGTTGTATGAAAGGAAAATGAGGATGAAATCACTCCTTGTGTTTTGGTTCCAATTCCACATGTAGGTTGCAGATACATATGTCAGATCTCCTTGCAATATTGGCATTCAACGGAAAAATCTCCAATGTGAGCTACCCCACGAATCCATGTGAATTGGGTCAACCCTGGATCTATTGCAGCCTTTTAGATTTGGCTTCTCCCTTAATAAGAGCCTTCCTGGCAAAAGAGAATATTGACTCAACTCTCCATATGAGAAGTGGGAGATGCAACCCCCAAATAAGATTAGCTCCAGGCTGTGAGAAGGCTTTTAAAGTATAGTCCTGGGGCTCCCAGCAATTGATTTTGTCATATGGTCCCTTGAAATGGCCATGAATGAATTTGACTGAGTGGCCTGCCATAGGATGACTAAAGTGATGTCAGTAAGAAAGAGGAGTGGGATTACTTTAATCTCTGGCTACAGATTAGGTAGGACAGGTTCTACACACCCAACTGTCTTGTCCTTGCTGAATGGGGAACAAGCCTGTCACTTTGCCATATTCTTTCTGTTAAAATGGTGACAGAATTGGAAGCATCTTTGGAGAACAGCCCCTAATTTCAGGGGCCAGCCTGAATTGAATTTCAGGGCCCAGCCTTTGGAATTGAAATTTTCTTTTTGTAGACTTGGCAGATAAGGACCTATTACTGGTCAAGTCCAGTGGAAAGCTGTTTCCCTTCCCCCAGAAGATTGGGGTTAATAGAATGGATTGAATTCTTATGACCTACTACTTGCCTAATGCTTATCAATCTACTCGTTCAATGTATTTTCTTCCCAGAATCACAAAACATTCAAGCTAGAAGGAACCTTAAAAATCACTTAGTCCAACACCCTCATCTTACAGAGATAACTGAAACTAGGAGGCAGGAAAGGACTTGCCCTAGGTCTCACATAGATTAAGCCTAAATGGCACTCCATGAGGAGTGGTTCTTTGCAAAGACAGCTGGAAAACAGTTTTGCAAAGAGCAGCTGTTTCTGGAACCCAAGATTCCACTGGGAAAGAGGTTACTGGCTCTTTCCAATGGAAATACTTCAACTGGAAACACTAGTTCCTAGACTACACTTGAGTGGCCAAAGACACACTGTCCTTCCAGCAGGGATGTAGACTGAACTATCTGAAGGTGTTTCTTCAACAAGTCCTACCTCTGGAATACACAATGAGCAGACAGATCAAGCTTTTTCAAAGTCGAGGAGGGAGACAGAGAGGGATGAATATGGTACACTCTTGCTCAAGAAGAATTCAGTCATCCCCTGGTTAATGTGGGCCAGAGTTCACTGATTGTTAGCTGTTCCATGGGATCTGTAGGAAATAAGTCGTGGCCTCAGTCCAGTTCCCTGTGGGTGAGTCACCACTATACAAAGCCACAGTTCAGTCGGTAAAATCAGCCAAATGTCTTCTGTCCTTTCATTCTCTGTCTTCTTCCCTCTCCTGCTTCTGACCCTCCTCACATCCATCATATGGCACAGTCTAGGTTGATACCTCTGATACTGATTTCTTCTCTCTCTACCCTGAACCCTCAGCCCAGTAGCAGACTGAAGCTAGCCACACAGGGAGATTACTCCCTCAGTAGACTTGCTAATTGTTTGACCCTTCACATCTGTTCACAGAATTTCAGCTACAAAGGACTTCAGACTTGATATAGTGTAACCCATAGCTTAAAAAGGAATCTCCTCTATTGCTTTCTTGATAGGTGGTCATCCAACCTCTTCTTGAAGAATTCCAGTGATGAGAAACCCCACCACCTTTTGAGGCAGGTCACTTCACTTCCGGACAGCTCTAAATGTTAAGAAATGCTTTCTTACACACCAAACTCAAAATCATCCTCTGTTCCTTCCACATCTCTTAGATCTGCCCTCTGGGGCCAAACAGAAACCAGTCAGTTCTCTGACCTTATCAAGGACATTCTTCCCAGAATCTTGGTTTGACCAAAGTCTTCCCCTGTCTGTGAAACTCAAATTTCACTTCCTAGAGAAAATACCGAGTAACTTCAAGGTATGTTACCTCCTCCCCTAAAATAACCTGCTGGGAGACTCCTGCAATTCTGTATTTTTCACAAAAAGTTATTAAAAAAAAAACCCAAACCAAATAGATGATTCCATACCCCCCACATTCCCCATACTATCACATCTGAGCAGTTGGCTCTGCTCTCTACAATCCTTTTAAAGTGCAGTTTTACAACAGAAAGAGCTTGTTCTTGAAGCAGCTTACCAGACCCTCACTTTCCAGTCCCTGTCTGAACCTCTTCTCTATGTTTCTCCTTCTTCCTGCCATCCATATCTGTATTCTTTGGTCCCTCCTGTGGCTCAGGTTCTGAGAAGGCCCAGTGACTGGTTAGTTCACCTGTTAGCATGTGATGGATGACCACCCTGCTAGTCTTGTAGCCACAGACAGATCTTCCACCCCGCTAGCTGTTTCAGGAACAGGCCATGTTGGGGACTAGGCAAGAGATTTCAATATAAGCCTATCCTCCCACTCATCAAGAAGTGCCTTTAAACTCTGTTCCAACTGCTCTTGGATTGTAGCGCCATCCACCTGCTAAAAGCATAATCAGCTTTACTCCAGATGTTTCTTAAAGTTGACTTCCTGCCAGGGACACTACAAGCCCCTATATGTTGGTCACTTCATGACTCTGGAGGTGAGCCCACGTTAGCTAAGGAAGAAGAAAGAGCCACCTGTAGTTTCTTGTTCTAAAAGCAGCTGTCCAGGGAAAAAGATAAAAGCCAAAGTGACAAAATAATATGCATCTGTCGGCTTTCCTATCCTGTCACCCCTTTCAGTTCTCATTGGTCAGGCCTACCTAGGGACATCAAGGGAAAGGTATCAATGTCAGGACTTGTGGGGTAACCCTCTCACCTCTCTGTTAAATAAGGTGCAGTTCTCTCATGGTCTCAGATCCCTCTCAGCCCCATCCCCAAGCTGGTTTACATAACACAGACAAAACTCAGCAAATTAGCCATTACTGAATTACTTGGGTGGCATTAATTACAGGCATTTGGCCCTGTCAACAGCTCTTCAGCATCTGGTGGGTTCTATGCCTGCTCCCTCTCCAGCCCTCCCCCAGGGCTTCCCTTTATCTGGAAGTCTACTTCCTGGGCTTCCCATGATGTTGACAAGCTGTAATTCATCTATATGATGTTTATAACTGGTTATTAGTGCTAGGTATATGAGATAAAGCATGCAGCAGAGAGATCTGCATTAAGGCTTGACTAGAAAGTGGCTTTTCACTTGGGCACAGGGAGCCAGCAGTCCCAGCCAGGGGTCTTGTTCTGTTTGGGACACAGAGCTGCTGATGTGCCAGAGGGCAGCTTGCTGGTGAACAGTCTCTTGCCCAGAAGATGGGTCATTCAGCATGTTCCCCACTCCCAGCTTTCTAGGCTTTCCTCAAAGAGACCTCTCTCATCCTGGGCCTACTGGCTTTGGGGTCCTTGGGGTGCCTCCTCCAACTGCCTTCCTCCCATTGTTCCTTCCTGTGTTCCAAAGCATTAGTCTCTTCTCTGTCTCATCTCCTGTGCCTTCTCCTACCATCCATTCCTTCCCAAGGAAAGTCTCTCCCCTCATATGTGGAGGGAGAACCCCTAATGACATCACCATATGTTGGAGAAGGGGACCCCTCCCATATTCAGCTTTGGACTCTTCCCCATAATGCTCTAGGCTTAGTGGGTAAAAAAAAAAAAAGTCATCCATTATTTCCACCTTCCAGGAAGGAAAGTTTTCTGACAACAGAGCTGTGACCAGAGACATAGAGGAAAGAGGAAACCCTCATCAGAAATGAGACCAGCAGCTCCAGTTCTGAGACTTAGTGGTTAGTGGACCCTTAGCCAATGTCCATCCCCAGGTCAGAGCCACTTATCTTTAAAAGCTAATTTTCTCTTGCAGTTGGCTGAGTATGAAATAAGAAAGCAGCTTCTTGAACTTAGTTCTTTGTACATGGGCATCTTCCACAAGAGTGCAGTTTGCTGTCATGAAGGTCTTAGTGTAGGGAGGCCTAAGCAGGCTAGGACTGGAGGGGTCGAGATGGGTAGAGGTGGAGAGAGGCCAGATGAGGTTCTATTCACCCTGGACGCTGATAGCTTTCTCCACAGCTTTGTCGGTCGTAGCTGGCACCACCATGGGACTGGGGACATAGTTGAAGGGGGTAACTCGGGCAGCACGGCTGGGAGAGCTGTGGCGGCTGGAGGGGAAGCCTCCTGCTGGGGCTGTTAGCCCCTCGTGGGCAAAGGAGATGGCAGCTGCCACCTTGGAGCTCAGCCCGTCCACATCACTGCCAATGAAGGGGGCCTGTACACTGTTCACTGGGGCACTAACTGCATTCTTGGGTGGCTCCCGGTTCTCCAGGGTTGGTGAGGTGCTGGAGTTGGTTTTAGAGGTTGAGAAGTCTTCTGTCTGGACCACAGCATCACTGGTCTTCCTCTGGGGACCTGAACTGTCCTCCTGGACCGTGCCAATGAGAGGCAGGGCAGTGGAGGGGAGCGTGCTCTTTAGGATATGGGGAATATCTTCGTCCCGAATCCTACGCCACGTACCTTTGGTGGCCGTTGCCTGTGCATCCTGTCCCTCCCCTGCACCTACCTGGGGGAGAGGCTTGGCCTCTCCATCACTCCTCCTCCTCCCACTGCCAACCTCAGCCCCTTGCGGAAGGGTGGGGGCTGGACTGCCAGACCTCTTGACGACATTGATGTGGGGGGATGAGGAATAGCGCTTGAATGGTTCAGGGGGGTGTGTAGCTATCTTGACGGGTAAGCGGGAGGGACTCTCTGAGCTGGTCCGGCGGGGCAGGCGCTCCCCTAGAGAGGCTCTGGGACTGGGCTGGGACCCGGCTTTGGCCGCTTTGAGCTCTTCACAGCGAGAGGAACAGAGGAAGACAGCAGGGACGCCTGGCCGACTTCGGCGTGGTGAGTTGTTCTGAGAAAGGGGAGCTGTGGTCTCAGAGCGGTGTCGCAGGAGGAGATTGGAAGACTCCTTGATGAAGGTCAGCTGTCGCAGGAAGCCAGAACGGTCTGACTCACTGCCACTGGATCGGGTTGAGGCCACACGGACCAGGTTGAGCCTCCCACCTGCCTTTCCTCCAGTACCCCGCTCTTCTGGGACTGGCTGATTGTTCTTCACTGGGAACGTCTTCCTCACTGGTTTCTGCATGAATGGAATCCGCACAGGAGATTTCTGGGTTTTGTGCTGTCTGGAGAGCAGAGCCTTCACTGGGGCCCTAACTTGAGGGCTGTTGGTGCCTGCTTTACCCCCAGTGGCTGGCATGGGCTTGCTTATCTGGGAAGAGGACGGGGACTTCTTAGATGGTGGCTGCGATGGGGTGGAGGTTTGGGAAGAGCCTGAGGAGGGGGTCTTAGCCATCCGGGCAGGAGGTGTGGCACTCCTCTTGGGTAGTGTCAACTCAGCCATCTCTGAGATTTTCCCTGGCCGGTGGAGGCTTCGGGATCTCTGCTGATTGAGAGTGAGGGGTTTGGCAGGAGGCTCAGTCTTGGGCACAGTTTTCTTTGGAGGAGATCGAGGCTTGGGGGTACCCTTGGCCAGGGTGGGCATGTAGATGACTGTTCGGCCACGGAACACTGCTGGCAGATTGGACACGGATTTCTGGGCGCTGGTTGGCTTTTCTGGGCCCCGGGATATCCGGCGGTTGAGTGTCCGGGTTTCCCCTCCTTTCTTGCATTCATCAGCAGTCTTATTTTGTTCCTTCTTTTCTACCTCTCCTCCAGTGTCCTTCCCCCTTCGCTTCTGCTCCTCCCTTCTGACGGTAAGCTGCAGAGTGGACCCCACTGACAGACCAGACACAAAGGAAAGGATAGAGTCAGATTCAGATGAGGGTTCCCTGGTAAAGGATGTTGCTGCTGCCGCTGCCTGGTGCAACCATGTCACAATGGAATTGGCACCATCTTGAATAGCCTGCCACTCCACACTGTCCAGGTCTGAGGCTCGGTCCGAGCCCACCTCCTCACCTAGCTCCCTCCGTAACTCAACCTTACGCTCCTTGCTGCCAGCTGCCTTGGGGACTCCTTGCTTGGGTTTGCGCTCAGCCTTGCGGTGCCGGGTTGTTTGGCGCTGTCTCTTGGGCATGGCTGAGCCAATACACCTTTGTAGCAGATCTTCATCAGAGTTGAGGCTAGGGGAGCTGGGAGAACTATCCCGACCAGGAGCCAGTGCAGCTTTGGTATGTAAAGGCTTTCGGGCCTGCAGGTGGGGCAGGCCCCCTTTGCCGTGTGGCTGCCCACCATCCCTATCTGATAAGTCCAGGTCACTGAGCGAGCTCACAGAAGAGCTTAAGGAGTAGCAGGGTGGTGTTTCATCCGCAATCAGTTTGTGCTGGGATTTGGGGGCTGCTCGGGGCCGTGTGGACGGTGGTGGCACCACTTTGGACTTAGCCTCTGTTTCTTTCTTGCCTGCCCGATGCTCCTTCTTTGGAACCCGGGCTCCTATGGGCGCCTTCTGGGTTGGGGCCTCAGGAGCATCATCGAAATCATTCTCGTAGAAGCAGTAAACTGCCTCTTCAGTGGGTGTGGTGTGACAGAGAGACTGGAAGGCAAGATCCCCGTGACTCCCATTTGGACGTGTACTGTCCCCCTGGGAATGGCTGTCCCTCTCGGAGTGAGCACTCCTGGGCCGACTAATGGTCAGTTCTAGGTTGGGCAGGTTCTTGAGAGAGCCTCGAGTGGGCTCAGTGCCCCTGCTCGATAGTGGGAGGCTGGCCCCTCCTGCCCTGTGCTTGTAGGCAGCCACCATCTTGGTTGGAGTAGAATGGCTGGAGGTGACCCTCCGAGAGATCGGCTCCCTCCTCTCAGCCCGCTGCCCCTGGCCATCTTTGGATGGGTACTGAAGAGTCTCATCACTTAGGGAGGTAGCACTGGAGAAGTTGACTGGTGTGCCTTCGGCTGAGTCCGTGAAGGAATCCTCATCTTTATATGGGCTGCGGGAAGCCCGCGGGGTCCTAGCTGCCATGCTAGCATGGGCATGTGCAGGCACCAGCATATAGACTGGCACATGGAGTCCTTTCTTGCCTGGAGGTAAACCTGGCACCAGGGCTGTCTTGACCTTCCGGAATCGAGAGGGCATTGCCGAGCTGATACATTCTTTCAGGATCTCGAGGTCATCCTCAGAGTGGGTGTCCAGGCGGGGCCGGCCCCCACGGGTTCCTTCCACCCGCTCCTCCCGCCCTGGCTCCTCCCGCTTCTCGTGGCCAGCAAAGTGAAGTCCACTTCCGCGCTCAGGGAAAGGGGGCAAGAGCTTGAGCTCCACATCCTTCTGCACGTAGTGCTCGTGGAGGGGCAGCGCACTGAGGCTGGAGGCGCACGAGAAGTTCTCGTCTGGCTTCTCCACTGTGAAGTAGATGGTGCTGTCGAGATCTGGGGGCAGCTGGAAGCGCTCCTTGAAGTCAGTGATGTCCATGAACTTCTTGACGTTGTTCTCCCATTGCAGGTTGAACTGGCTGGTCTCCCGTTCTGGGAGGGGTGTCTTGCTCCGGCTGGGGGGCATGGTCTGCCCTGGGCTGTCTGGAAGCTCACTGGGGCTCACAGTGCCACTCACCATCTCACTACAGGGGTCACTCTGGATGGAGCTGGCAATGGAGGGGCTCTCAAAGCTGCCAAGGGAGCTGACAGAGCTGCAGCGGCTCATGACGAGGGGGGTCTCCTGGATGTAATTTTCAGAGGAACTGGAGGGTGTCATGTCTTCCTGTCGAGAAGGGGAGGCACCGTCCTCTCCCTGGACCTGAGACAAGAAAGTCTGGTCACCCCGTTGGGCAGGGATGGCCACAGGCAGAGAAGCAGTCCCACGGGGCCTCCAATCCTCCAGCCCATCATCCTCTCCCTCCCCGGGCCCGGGCTCCTCCAGGATCTCCAGGGAAGAGTCACTGTCCAACTCATTGTCTTCACTGCGGCTTCTCCCATCCATGCCATGGTCAGCTGAGGAGAGGGAGGAGAGAGAGCTGCATCGGAAGAAGCAGATGGGTGTGTCCTCCACAGAATACTTCTGTAATGTTTCTGCTGCAGGAGCTGGTGGGGCTTGGGCTGTCAGCTTCTCAGGAATCTTGCTCAGCCCCTCAGTGCCTTTCAGGGTCCCTGTGGGCAGCCAGGCCTGCTTCCTGACTGTTGGAGCACCCCCACTGCTGGGAAAGGGAACAGCACCGACCTTGGCCATGCCCTCCAGCAGAGGCACGTGCTGATACGAGGGAGACAGTTTAATGGTGTGCACGTGGGAGTCCGAAGCAAGTTTGCCCTCCCTCTCTTTGGACCACTCGGACTCCTTCCTCAGGGCCCACTCCCCAGGGAATATTGACGACTTCTGCAGCCCCACCTGGGCTTCTGGCCCCTGGGTGACAGCAAACTCTTGAGATGGGGGCTCTCTCCTGTCAGGCTGGGTAGCCACGACATTCTTGAGGTCCAGGCGGCTGGGGCGCTGCTGGTACCTCTGAAGCTCCTCTCGATAGTCAGCAAATGAAGCCCTTGGGGAGGGCTTCATGTGTTCTCGGGGACAGTAGCCATCACTGGTGCTGCTGCTGTTCAAGCTGTCATTGGACAGGCTGGTGTACGCTGCCTTCAACCTGAGAAGCGGGTGGGCCCTTCCCACCCCATCCCTCCTTCCTGTCTCAGGCAGCCTGCAGGGTGAGCAGGACTGGGCTCTGGCTTCCCGGACCTCCCCAGGCCCTGAGGGCCAGTCCAGCCCATGGTCACCGGAACTGAGGCTGAAGCTGTCCTCTGAGGAGGTGTGGAGGGCTGAGATGTCCTCCACCAGTTTATCAATCTTGGCCACAGCCACAGACAGTTTGGTGGCTAGTTTTTCAGCTGCTGCTGCCGTCCCATCCATCACCCCCTTCTTGGCATCCATACTGCCCCTGCCACTGCTGCCATCCTCCTTCTCTGCTTCAGGGCCTCGACGTGGGGCCGGCATGCGGGGCAAGGCCTGGCCCTGCAGGAAGGAATTGTTGAGGAACATGGAGAGGACAGAGGGATTACCCGCCTCCACCCCAGGAGCCAAGGCAGGCACATCCTCATCGTCAAAACAGCCAGAGTCTGAGGCATAATCCTTGACCAGGCTGTCTAGGTGGCGCAGTGGGGGTTTTTTGGCAACCTGAGCCTTCAGGCTCTGCTTCTCCATGGTATCCAGAGCTTCAGCCAGATGCCTGGCATCCAGCTCAGCCTCCAGGGCCTTCTGCTTGCGTACATAGAGACTAGGCATGCAGGAGCCCGGAGAGATGACAGCCGCTGTGTCCTTGTATTTGAGGGGCCGATGGGTGAGCAGATTGCGCAGGGCAGCTGCACTGCCCATTGCTATCATCTTGTGCTTGGAGTGGATCAGATTCCGCAGCATGCTCACGGCTCCCAGGTCCCATAGCAGCTCCTGGTCCCGGGGACTACGAGCTGACAGGTTCCACAAGGTCCCACAGGCATTACTCACAATGGTCAGGCTGTGGGACCTCAGGTGCTGAAGGAGAGTCTGGAGGCAGTTGTGGTCCCGGAGCACCTGCCTAGAGGAAGAAGATAAGGGAGGGACCCCTATTAAACACTTCCCCAGCTTCAGGTTTGTGGGAAGTCCACAAGGGGGCTAGAGGATCATGACACAAGCCCATTTATTGGGGGAGTCTATTGAACTAGAATTTTCCAAGTTCCTATTATGACTTTGGGCTCTGGGCCTCAGGTACTTTAAATAAGGGGACTGAACTGGATGATTTCCAAATACCTTGATGACCAGTGGATGACTTAGGAAAGAGGACATTTTGTGAGGAGAATCCTTTATAAAGTTTAAAGCACTGTTTAAATGAGAACTAGCAGTAGTAATGGTAGGAAGAAGAGAAATCTGACCTTTTCTGCTTGGCCCCAGAGTGTAGAACAATGGACCAGGATTAGCAGTCAGAGCTATCCGCAAATAGAATGGTCTGTCAGAAAGTAGTGATCACCCCCTTTGCCAAAGATCTCCGTGTGAGGCCAGAATTCTGATAGATGTGCATTTAGGAGGGACCCTGCCTAGGGATGGATTGGGCTAGCTGCCCTCAGTTGCCCCTTTCAGCTCAGAGACTTATGAAGTCACTTAGATGATTGTGGAACGAGAACCATACTGAACCAGGAGAAGGGTTAACCCACCTAAGAGAATAAAAACTGTTTCTAAGCAATGTTAGCATCAGTCTCCAAACCAGCAGTGGTTCACTGTCCTCACAGTGGAGCCAGGCAGCACAGGAGATAGAGGGGATAGGAAGAGTAGAAGGAGAGATCTGACTGACCTATAGTCTTCCCGGGTTGCGATGAGGCTGGACACATTCCGGAGGATGCCTCCTCCACTCTCGATGATGGCTAGTGAGTTACTCTGGCACTTGTAGGTAAGAGTGCTGACCAGGAAACCTAGGGCTCCATCCACCAAGCATATGGCAGCCTTATTCTCTGTGCTGTGGGCTGACAGGTTCCATAGAGCACTAAGAACACTCTTCAGTGTGGACTCCTGGGACGGGGAGAGGGGGGAGAATTGAAGGCATTCCTTGTTTTCCTGGGGCTATCACCTTCCACCTCTGAGACTGTACCAGCTCGTTCACACCCAAGCCTATCCACTCCCACACCCCAGCAACTTCCAATCCCACTCCCTGTTCTCGGGACCAAGGACTTCCTGGCTCCTTCCCTACCACTCCCAACCTCTGCATCCCTGGAATGGATTCTTGTTTATATTTTTTCTCTCCTGCTGTGTGTGACATTGTGTCTTCTTTAATCCAAGACAATGTTTTATTTGGAGAGATAGGGATGGAAGAAGAGTTAAGAGATGGCAAAAACAGGGATGAAAGAAGGGTCAGAGGTTATTGTAGAAGACAAGACCTGTGCTCCTCTTCATCATCATCAAGAAATTTATCAAACACTCACTCTGTGCCAGGCACTGGGCTAAGTACTAGGAACAGAACGGCAAAAAATATGGTCTCTTCCATTAAGGAGCTCATATTTAATAGGGGAGAAGAGGCATACCATGTAAGGAACTATGTACATATAAGGTACATACAGGAAAATCTGGTGTCTTTATAACTATCCCTCAGCACTTGGAGCATAGAAAGTATTTAGTAAATGTTTGTGTTATGAGAGGATTAGATGGTAATGGGAGGTTAGAGGGATGCTGTGGGAGGTGCCTAGGACAAGGAAGACCAAGATCCATGTCCCAGGGTGACCCCCAACCTCAGTTTCCTCATCTGTAAAACAAGGAAGTTTGACTAGATGAGTGATTCCCAAACTAGGGATCCCAGCATTATCTATTTCAAAGGGGAGAGATGCATATATATATATACATACATGTATAGATATAGGTATGTGTATAGATATATGTGTATGTGTATCTATGGCTGTGTATATATACCTACTCGTATGTATATATAGGCAAGCTTGTTCACATGTGTGCCAGACACTTTTTGGCCTTTAATCAACGCCAGTAAAACATGCACTGTCACTGTGTAATAAACAAGGCCACATTTCTTCTGCAGACTGAATGTGTCTCGCACATCCCAGAGTATTCCTATTTCTCAAATGTATGTTGATGTTGTTGTGATTAATAAAATATGCATTTGTTCAAAAAACACTCCAGAGCTCACAGCTGCTTTGGTACCATGTGTTCTTCTCAGCAGATGCTCAGAGCACTGCTGTTGCTGGGTGTTGGGGGCAGGGAAGAGAAATGGAGACTTTTGTCACTCAGAATCGGGCCTCATTCCAGAACAGGTTTCACAGGATCTCTACTAAGTACAAAGAGGCTCATCACTAGACAGCTGGATGAGAGAGCATTGGAGGCTCCTTCTAGCATGGCCTCTTCCAACCTATGACATTCTTTAGCTCTAGGTAGACTCCCATGATGCTGAGACTGCCAGAGATGGTGACAGTGATGTAAAGATTAGAGGGGAGAGAGGACAGAGACCAACATCAGGACCCACTGACCCTCCTCCCCCAAGATGCACACTTTAAGTCTTTGTACTCTATGGTCACTAAGAAAAATGAACACCTTGATGGTCTAGCGAATGAGATTGAGTTGGAAAGAGACAATTAGGATTGGTTTGGCAGTGGGGATCCTTCAGGTCACTGGCTTCCCACCTGTTTCACACATAAAGTATGACTTTTTGAAATATGGAGAATCAATAAAACGCAAATCCATTCAAATATTTCATCAGTCACTAGATACTCATAACATAGCTACTGGTGTGTGTGTGTGTGTGTGTGTAGATGGAGGGGAATGAAATGTTTCATCATTAAAGAAGGGTCATCCTATTAGGAGCATTGTCCTCCTCATCTTTCCCTCAGTGCCTGGATACTTCCCTGAAGCCTGGACAGACCACCGCTGGCACTACTCAGGACCTAGATGGTGGAAGCAGCTAGGTCATGTCAGACCTGTCACCATGGGCACAAAGCTGCTGTGTGCTAGGCACTGTGCTAAGTTTACAAACATATTTACAAACGTGATCAGCTTCATTGGCTCCTCACAACAGCCGTAAGGTAGGCCCCATTTTACAGCTGAAGAAACAGCCAAACAGAAGTTAATTGACTTGCCCAAGGTTGCATTGCTAGTAAGTATCTGAGACTGGATTTGAACTCAGACCTTCTAACTCCAGGCCCAGCGCTCTATCCACTGCGCCACCGAGCTGGTCTGGGGCTCACCTTGGTGGCTCGAAGGGCACATTGCATGAGCCCAGTCATACTGCCCACCTCCCGCAGGACTTTCTTGCTGTTGATATCCGCCCTCCAAGACAGGTTGCGGAGGATGCTGGACACCACCTGGAGGAGAGGGATAGAGAAGGATGGATATGTAAAAGAGAAAAGTGTAAAGTCCTGGGCTTGTGTGTTAGAGGAAAAAAATGAATGGTGCTAAAACAGGTTGGAGGAGATGTGGCTAATTAGATTTTTAAAAAAGACCCAGGGCCTATACTTTTTGAAAGAAAAACTGCATAATTTAAATTTTGAAGGTTTATGTTTTTTATTATTGTTTCCATGTTAAAATGCTTGTTTTTACTGACGACTCCTAAATTTAGAATACTTTTTTTTTAAAGAAGACTTGGGGATGCAAGCTTAATATGAGTCAACAATATGAATTGGCAGTCAAATGAGTCAATGCAAGCATAGGAGTATTATGTAGAATAAGTGAGAGATGATAGCTAATGTCCGGATAAGAGTTTACAATGTTATATTCGGTTCTGGGTTTTAAGGAAGAACATTGACAAATTCAAGCACCTCCAGAGAAGGGTGAGCAAGATGCAGAGGGAACTGGAAACCTGGCCAAAAAGGAGTTCTAAGGACAGGGATGGGGCTAGCACTGGGCTGCCACCCTCCTTGTGTGCCTAGGTACTGTCCAGTCCCATTCCACAATACCCACAGCTGCCTGTTGCCTTCTGGTGGGTTCTGGTTCTAGGCCCATCCCACACTCTCTGAGAGTCTAACCAACCTACCTGGTGGAGCTCCTCACTGTCTGAGGCCAGCTGGGCCACAATGGCCTGCATACATCCCCGCCGGGCACACAGTGTGGCCTGCCAATGAAAGGAAAAGGGCGTTTCAATGGATGACTTGCTCAGACATCAAGAGAAAGTCCACTCTCAGAGCATCTCCCACTATTATCTAGGAAGTGTCATCTGTGTGCACCAGGAATTCTAATTCATCCTCAAGGGGAGAATTGCCTGGGTCCTCAGTCCCTAAGAGGTCTAGTCCTGGCTCTGACACTGACCTCTATGTGACCTCTCCTATCTGAGCCTTAGTTTCATCCTTCATAAAATAAAGGCTTGATGGTTTGGAACTGATTCAGGTTATAGAGAAAAGGGAAGATGGAAAGATACTCCAAACTCCAGACCATATGGTGATGGCTCCTTCAGAGATGGAAAGAGCCACAGAATTCAATTCAACAGGCAAATACTCCAATCTACTAAGTTTCAGGCACTGTCAGGTGTTGGGGATAGAGAGACAAAAGAAGTCCTTGTCTTTAGGGAGCTTACTGTTTACTGAATAAATGTAGTGTGTGAAATGTTGGAGGTGGCATAGAAACATTAGAGACCATCTAGTCACACAGGGCTGGGGAACCTACAGCCTCAAGGCCATGTGTGGCCCTCTAGGTCCTTGGCTGTGGCCTTCTGACTGAGTCCAAATTTTACAGAACAAATCCTTTTATTAAGGAATGGCTACATCAAGCTTTCCCAGATTCTTCTTTTGTACTTCTCTCTCAGTAATGGAGACCTGGGGTGGGGGTCAGAGGGCAAAAGAGAGACAACCACCTCCCCACCCCCTCAGTACACACACACACACACACACTCTCACACATGTATACACACATATACAAACACATACACACATATACACTCACATATTTACTCACACATACACTCACTCACATATACACTCACACACATACATATTCACACACTGGCTCATACACATTCATATAAATACACACTCACATATACTCACACACATATACACTCACACACACTCACATACATACACTCACACACATACACACACATACACTCACACACATATATACTCACACACACATACTCACATACATACACTCACACACATACACACACATATACACACACACATTCACATACACTCACACACGTACACATACATACACTCATACACACTCATACACATTCATATAAACACACACTCACATATACTCACTGACACATATATACTCACACACATATATACTCACATACACTCACATACACACACATACACTCACACACTCACATATACACTCACACACATACATATTCACACACTGGCTCATACACATTCATATAAACACACACATATACTCACACACATATACACTCACACAAACTCACATACATACACTCACGCACATACACACACATACACTCACACACGTATACTCACACACACATACTCACATACATACACTCACACACATATACACTCACACACACTCACATACACTCACACACGTACACATACATACACTCATACACAGTCATACACATTCATATAAACACACATATACTCACTGACACACATATATACTCACACACATATATACTCACATACACTCACACACATACACACACATACACTCACACACATATACACTCACACTCACACACACACACTCACCTTGTTGACAACATCACCAAAGGTGAGATTGGTGAGGGCCATGCCCGCGTATCTCCGTAGGGCCAGGTTCAGAGGGTCATTGGTCATCTTATGCATCTCATAGTCCACCTGCAGTAACTCTGCCACAGCCTGCAGCCCACCTGCAAGAGAAAGCCTTCACAGCCCCATCTGAGGCCTTGAAGCCTCAGCAGTCCCATGGCAAGGGGTGGGAGGCTGCCATCTACAAAAAAATGCTTTCCTCAAACTAACCCTGGATGGGAGCTTAGGCAAATACACTGAACTCTGCTGAGGGCCTCTGAGAGCCAGGAGTCATCTCTGCATCAAGGTGAAGCACTCAATAATTTTTTAAGTATGTTCTATGTGCCAAGTACTGTGCTGAGTGTTGGAGATACAAACAGAAACAAAAAATGGGCCCTGCCTTCAAGGATCTTACAGTCTAATGGGCTTCTGAGGTATGCACAGCTTGTTATTCCCATTTTATAGATTAGGAAACTGAGGCCCACAAGTGACTTGCTCAAGGTCAAGGGGATTAGGCATCTCGACTTCTAGCCCAGGGTTCTTTCCGGTGTCTGCCTTCCTTTATTTTTATTACTTCAAAAACAAAATGGAAAAAAAGACCCCAAAGTTTTCATCAGCAACAGGTCCTATGTGTCAGGCCTCTGGTCAACAGTGCAGATTCCGAATTCTCTATGCCTTAAAAGACACCAAAGGAGTCACTGTGGCCAAAACCTTCCTCCCATGATGGCCGAGCCTATGGTGATACACCCCTATGTATTTAACTGGGCTAAACCCAGGCAACCGTCATACCAGATCCATTATTCTAGGCCTAGAGACTAATAATAACTTACATTTCTACAATCCTGTTAGTTACAAAGCACTTTCCTCCACATCCGACCATGATATGAGGAGCACAAGTGTGAGCTCCTTCTATAGAAGAGAAAACTGTAGGTTAAGTGACTTGCCCAGGGTCACAAAGCCAATAAGTGTCAGAGCCGACATTCAAACTCTCCCAACTCTAAGTACAGGACTCTTCTCACTCCATCATGCACCCTCTCTTAGTAGGCTCCACCAGAGCTGGGCTTAAGTCTCTGAGGGCTTAGAACTTCAGTAGCATCGTGCAAATACAATTTTCTTCATTTTACAGATCAGGAAACGGAGACTCAGTTTAAACAACTTGTCCAAGGTTTTATACACACACACACACACACACACACACACACACACACGCATCTAAAATATAAATAAAATTGGCACTTGAACCTTTCCTGTTTCCATTGTACTATTCTGACTTTTTTTTTCTTTAATCTATCTTTACTCACTATCCCCTGGGACGTGTAGGACACCATTCCTTCTGTTTCTCTTACTACCATCATTGCATGCCTGGGCTAACCTGAATTCCTCTTTCTCACCACTATCTTGTCTCAAGGGAAACCCATCCCTAACTCCTATATTTTTCATCAGTCCAAAGCTGAGGCAGGAAGAGTGTCAGGTTTTCAACACTGACCCCATGCTTACATTTAATGCCCCCCTCTCCAAATATAGTGACACACCAACGTAGTTATGTCCACAGATGTTCTCCCTCCCATTTCCTCACCAGGACCACCTCAGGATATAGACACCACCCCTCAGAAGTAGACATTTCCAGGATGTTGATAGCAAGCCCACATCACAGATCAGTAATGGTGCCAAAAGCAACTAGGGCCAAAGCAACTTTATCTCTCCCTTCCCCCTCACCATAGAATCCCAGAACATAAGGGATGTCCAGGGACATGGAGGTATAGCCAGTCAATAGGTAAGCAGGAATTGACTCTCCACATCCCATCATCTAGCCTACCTTTAATGATCTCTGAGCTCCCACTCAGGTGCAAAGTAATGTATCACTGCCTACTGGGCATCCCCCTTTGGAGGCCCTTTCCTCTTCTCATATTTAGCATGTTCAAGACTGGTTCATCATCTTGTCCTAAAACCTCCCCCGGCCCAGCTTCCCTCTGATCCTTCCATTTCACAAGCTGTTGCCACACCAACTGGATACATTCGCAATGCATGGTATGCAAGGCTCTATTGAGTCAGCAAGACAATCCTTTTCTTCCTCCTTATTCAGCTCTCTATTTCACTTCACACATCCCTCCTTCCTATCCCTACCCTAGTTAAAGACTTTGCTTTGACTTTCCTGAAAAACTGAGGTCGTTCAACCTGACCTCCCTTTTCTTCTACTCTCATCATTTCATAAGCCCTAGGTATCTCTCTCACACTCTCCTCCTTTTCCCTAGGGCGCATCTAACAAAGACTTCTCCTAGCTAGCATTGTCTGCACAAGTAGGTTTGCTCCTATTCCCTCTGGTCTCCATCAGATTGTCCCCTCGATCATTCCCCACCCCTCCCCAGCTATCTAATCTTCAAACTCTCCCTATGAAATGGTTCTTTCCTTCTGCTTTCAGACA
Source organism: Bettongia penicillata ogilbyi (assembly GCA_023548195.1). Lineage (NCBI taxonomy): Eukaryota > Metazoa > Chordata > Mammalia > Diprotodontia > Potoroidae > Bettongia > Bettongia penicillata. The sequence continues at coordinate 5,270,171 of JAJHZJ010000315.1, read as the reverse complement.
TGTCCAAGCCTTTCTCATCTTTATTTTTAATTTTTTTTTGGGGGGGGGAGGGCGAGGCAATTGGGATTAAATGACTTGTCCAGGGTCACACAGCTAGTAAGTGAAAAATATCTGAGGCCTGATTTGAACTCAAGTCCTCCTGACTCCAGGGCCTGTGCTCTATCAGCTGAGCCACCTAGCTGCCCCCCTCCTTCATCTTTAAAAAATCTTCACTTGGCCCTATCATCTCTTCAAACTAATCAGGGGTGGAGAACCTGCAGTCATGTCCCTTAAGTCCTCGAGTGTAACCCTTTGACTGAATCCAGATTTGTGAAGTTTGATCACATGTGGCCTTGAGGCTGTAGGTTTCCCACCCCTATACCTTCACTCCCATTCTTAGCCAAACTCCTTGAGAAAACTGTCTACATGTGCTACCTTCCCTTCCTCTCCTCTAGCTCCTCAACTCTTTGCCATCAATCTGGCTTCTGACTTCATCACTTGACAGAAACTCTTCTCTCCAAACTTACAATGATTTCTCAATTGCCAGATTGGCTGGTCTTTTCTCAGGCCTCACCCTCCGGCATTTGACATTACTGACCACATCTTCCTCTCTGGGTTTTTGTAACCTGACTCACGCTTGGACCTCTTCCTACCCATCTGATGTCTCCTCAAGCTCCTTTGCTAGCTCAGCATGCATATCATATCCCTTAATTTCGAGGATGCCTCAAGGTTCTGTCCTAGTCGGTTGGTTAATAAACATTTCCTAAGTGTCTACTATGTGCCAGGTGCTGTACTAAATGTTCGAATACAAAGAAAGGTAAAAGTCCGTCCTCTCAAGGAGGATACATTATAATAGAATACTATTGTTTTATAAGAAATGATGAGCAGGCAGATTTCAGAAAACCCTGGAAAGACTTATATGAACTGATGCTGAGTGAAGTGAGCAGAACCAGGAGAATGTTGTACACAGTAACAGCAACACTGTGGAATGACTGACTTTGACAGACTTAGCTCTTCTCAATAATGCAATGATCTAAGACAGTTTCAAAAGACTCTGATGGATATCCTCATCCAGAGAAAAGAACTATGGAGTCTGAATGCAGACCAAAGCATATGATTTTACCTTTTTTTTTCTTTCTCCTGGTTTTTCTCTTTTGTTCTGATTCTTCTTTCACAACATGACTAAATATATTTAACATGATTGTACAGTTATAACCTATATCAGATTGCATGCTGTCTTGGGGAGGAGGAGGGAAGGGAAGGAGGGAGAAAAATTTGGAACTCAAAATTTTACAGAAATGAATGTTGAATTGTAATTGAAAAAAAAACAATTAAGTACAAAAAAAACAAAGAAAGGAAAAAAGTTACATTATATTGGGGAGCTGCCCCACAAACAACTATGTACAAATAAGCTATACGCTTACAGGATAAATTCTAGATAATCAATAGAGAGAAGAAATTAGAATTAAGGGGGAATCGTGCCTCAGATACTTCCTAGCTCTGTGACCCTGGGCAAGTCACTTAACTCTGTTTGCCTCAGTTTCCACATCTGTTAAATGAGCTGGAAAAGGAAATGGCAAACCACTCCAGTATCTTTGCCAAGAAAACCCCAAAAGGGGTCACAGAGAGTTGGATATGACTGAAAAATGATTTAACAACAGAATGTAGGATTTTAGCTGAAACTTGAAGGAGTTGGGAGGAAAAGATGAGAAAGGAGGACATTATAGACATGGGGAATGGCCAGTGAAAATACCCAGAGTTGAGAGATGGAGTGTCTTTTTCTAGGAACAGAAAGGAGGCCAGGCTCAAAGAGTATGTGGGTGGTGGAGGGAAAAGTTGAAAGAATTCTGGAGAGGTGTGTGAGGGTTAGGTTATGAAGGGCTTTGACTGTCAGAGTATTTTATATTTAATCCTGGAGGTAATAGGGAGCCAGTGAAGTTGTTTGAATAAGGGGGTGACACAGTTAAGAAACTCACTTTGCCAGCTGAGTAGAGTATATACTGGACGGAGGAAAGCCTTGAGGCAGGCAGAGGACAAGAGATGATGAGGGCCCATACCAGAGGGGTCACAGTATCAGAGGAGAGAAGGGGTCACATGTGAGAGACATTATCAAAGAAAATTGGCAGAAGTTGGCAACAAATTAGATAGGGAGATTAAGGAGTTGAGTTTGGGAGTCTAGGTCCCTAGGAAGAGGGTGGTATTCTCAACAGAGATAAGGAAGGTAGGAAGAGGATAGAGCATGGGGCAAGGGTGGGGAACCTGCAACCTCAAGGCCATATGTGACCCTCTTGGTCCTCAAGTGTGGCCCTTTTGATTGACCTCAAGGGTCACATGTGGCCTTGAGGCCCAGGTTCCCCATTCCTAGCTGTTTTGAAAGTCTTTGTCCCTCTTTACTTCTCCCTCTAATTCAGGGCTTCTTAGCTTGGGGTCTAGGAACCTTAAAAAAAAACTATTTTAATATAATTGGTTTTCTTTGTAATACTCTGTATTTACTTCATTCATTTAAAAACATGACTCTGAGAAGGGTTTATGGGCTTCGCCAGACTGACTAGGGGTCCAGGACTCAAAAGAGGCTGAAAACCTCAATTCTGAGGTTTTCTTTCTCTCTCTGTAATCTCATCAGGTTCCATGATTTAACTATTACTCAATGCAAATGACATATTTATATGTATATGTGTTTATAGATGCATTCATATATACATTTATATAACACTGTCAGGCATTGTGCTAAATGCTTTATAATTATAATTATATAAATTTATAATAAATATCAACTGATCCTCATAACAACTCTGGGAAGTAGATATTATTATCATCCACATTTTACAGATGAGGAAACAGAGGCAGACAGGTGTTACATGAGTTGCCCAGAGTCACACAGCTAAGTGCCTGAGGTACGATTTGACTTCAGGTCTTCCTAATTCTAGGCCCAGTGCTCTATCCATTGCAACACCTAGCTACAAACATATACATGTATATACCTATACATATACCTGCACAACATCTATATATGTTACAATTATGCAGTGTGCTATATATACAATTATATAGTTATATATGTTGTTGTTTTGTCATTTTTCAGTCTTTTCTTACTCATTATGACCCCATTTGGGGTTTTCTTGGCAGAGATACTAGAGTGGTTTGCCATTTCCTTCTCCAGCTCATTTGACAGATGTGGAAACTGAGGCAAACTGAGTTAAGTGACTTGCCCAGAGTCACACAGCTGGTAAATATCTCAGGCCAATTTTGAACTCAAGTCTTCCTAACTCCAAGCCCAGTACTCTATCCATTGAGGCCCGCAGCTGTCTATGTACATATATACAATTACACAATATATCATCCTTACAATACAGATAGAGATGTGTGTGTGTGTGTGTACATACATACATGTATATATATATACAGCCCTCCTCTTTCACCTGAGCTTCATTTGTTCACCTACTGCCTAGTGGATATTTCAAACCAAATGTACTGGAGACATCCCTAATTCAACATATTCCAAACTGAATTTCTTATATTTTCCCCTTCTAGCTTCCCGTTTCTGTCAAAGGTATCACCCAGTTTCATCACTCTCCTTGACTCTTCCCTCTCCCAGGTCTTACCATTTTCACCTCCACCACGCCTCTCACATCAAGCCCCTTCTCCCTCCTCACCCAGCCTACTCGTTCACAACAACCTCGAGCAGCAGGTGTTAGTTATCCACATTTTACAAATGAGGAAACTGAGGCAGATGGGTATTAAGTGACTTGTCCAGAGTCACCCCAGTTATTGCCACAGCCTTCTCACTGGTCTCCTTGCCTCAAGTCTCTCCCCATTCCAGTTCACCTTTCACCCTGCCACCTAAGTAATTGTCCTCAAAAACGATCTAACTCTGTGATTCCCCTATTCAGCCAACTTCAATGACTTCCTATTGCATCTTCAATATTAAATATAAAGCCTGTTCAACTTCACACTCTGACCCCAAGCTAGCGTTCCAGGCTTGCGGACATCAGAGCTGCACTAGCCTTCTCTTTGTCTCACTCCATCTTCTATGTCCCTACCTTCATAATGGGCATTCCTCATGCCTGGAACGTATTCTCTCCTTACCTCTCTGCCTTGTCAAGTCCCTCTCTTTCTTTAGGAGGCAGCTCAGGCACCATCTTCCCTAGGAAACTTCTCCTGACTCCTTTTTCCAGCAGTTAGTGCCCTCCCTTTCTCCTAAACTACCTTGTGTTTAAAGGCATTGCATCTATTTGCATTTCATTAACTTTATATTTATCCTGCATACATATAAATATATGTGTAATATCTATAGTTATGTATATCTATAGAGGCTTATAGATATACCTATGTGCATCTGTCATCTATCTATCTATTTATCTCTCTATCTCTATCAATTCTTATCTCTCCTTGTGAGTAGGGATTATTGCATTCTTTGCACTGATATCCCCATTGCCTCACATGGTACCTGGCTCATATGCAGTCATTTAATGAAGGCTTATTGATTGACTGGTGCTAATCTTGGTTATTTCTGTTTGGCTAACAAGCTATTGGTAATGTCAGTGCCCTCTAAATTTGGTACCTTGGGACAAAGCCCCTCCCACCCTACCCTGGTTAGGGTTTTACTGAACCTACTTCCTCCACCACACAGGTGAAAATGATCTTTCCCTCCAGATTTCTCATAGTATTTTCTCTGTACTCCTGGTACATTAAGAGATCTTTCTGTGGGAGTATAGGTGAGGATGGATGTCATTCACTGAATCCAAGAAGAGGAACCCCATCCTCTGTAGCAAGGTCTCTCCCCAAGAACAGCTGGCAGATCTCCCTGGAGTCTCTCCCAGTACTCAACACTGAACCTACTGTTCTCCCTCCCTCCCTCCATCTATCTCTCCCTCTCTCCCTCCTTCTATACCTACCAAGTTCATTCATAGCCCGGCGATATTCCTCATCAAAAGAGAGTTTCATCACTGCACATGTGGCCTGGCAGATCTGTGGCTCAATAGGGACAGGCCCTAGGGGAAGAAAAGGGAAGGAGAAGGTCACCCAATGCTCAGAGGCAGGTGTGGAAACCTAGAGATCAGGCTCCTCATACAAAGTTATACAAACCAATAGTAATCGTAATGTCTGACATTTCTAAAGTGCAGTAAGGCTTACAAAATGTGATTCTGTGAGGAGGGGAGGGCAATTACTATTCCCATTGTACAGATGAGAAAACTGAGGCTCTTGCCCATGGTCACACAGCAAGGGAGTATCTAAGGCAGGACAAGTCAGTGACAAGGACAGGATGCAAAGCCAGATCTCTTGGCTCCTTCCAGGCCCTCCACATCCGGGCTCCCTTTCCAACCCCCACTCACTCACCAGCACCCCCCTCAGGGCCCTGAACCCCATCTTGGCTCTGCATTCGAAGCCAGTCCCAGCAGGTTTCGGAGTAGGAGCGGATCTGCTCCAGCACATGCAGCACTCGCATCTCCTTCTTGGCCTGGCCCTCGTCCGGCTGGGAGAAGATGATATTGTGCAGGGCTGCATTGGCCCGCATGCGGGCATCCTTAGCCCCCTCGGCAGGGCCTGCCTCACGGTCGGCGTCATGGAGGATCTGCAGCAGGAGCGGAAGGCAACCGGAGCGCCGCATGGCCACGCAGCTCTCCTGAGAGCTCGACATGGCCAGGAGGGTGCGTGCCATGTCCTCTTTATCCCTCGTTGCCAGCATGGACAGCAACCAGAACACCACCTCCACCTGCCGCGATGATATACGTGCTTAGGCTCAGATAGACTGTCACCTCCCAGATCCCTTTGCCCCCGCTCTTCATCTCTACTTACATACTTTGAGAGCCCTCCTACCCCCTCTCCTGTCTTGGGATAATGCTTGGAATCATCGCCTGCTTCACTGTCCCCAGACCAACCTAGCCCACATATCCCTCCCTACTCAAACCAGGTCTTTGTCCCAGCTCTTGGGGATGGAGGCTTGGCTTTTCAACTCTTACCTTGCTGTTGCTGAGTTGGCTGGTCCCATCCTCTGGGTGTGTGGGGACTTCTGCCTCCCCATCACCATCTACTCCTGTTTGCTTTGTCCCTAGGAGGGTCTGTGGGAAGAAGGGGGCTTATGTTTCATGTTCTGCTCTTCAACCTAGGTATGCCATGGGTTCTGTCCTGGGCCCTCTTTTCTCCTCTCTATTCTCTCTCTCTCTCTTTTCTCTCTCCCTCTCCACCTCTCTCTCTGTGTTTCTCTCTGTCTCTATCTTCTTTCTCTCTCTCTCCCTCTCTGTCTGACTCTCTCTTCTCTCCTCTCTTCTCTCTCTCTCCCTCTCTCCCTCTCTTTCTGTTTCTCTCTGTCTCTCCTCCATCTCTCTCTCGGTTTCTCTCTCTGTCTCTATCTTCTCTCTCCTCTTTCTCCCTCTCCCCCCTTCTCTCTCCCCACCCCAGTTCAGTTCCCAGTTCAGTTATCACCTGCACACAGAAGACTCCGAGATCTATACACCTAGACCTCATCCCTCTCCTGATCTCCAGACCTATATCACTAACTGCCCCATAGATGCGTCCACCTCAGCATCTCATTGGCAACTGAACCTTAACATGTTCAACAAAGATTTCATTGTCTCCCCTCAACAAAAAAAAGAGTGCCCCTCTTTTAACTCCCCTGTTTCTGTTAAGGGCACCACTAACCCTCCAGTCACCCAAGTTTGCAAACTATAAATCATCTTAAACTCTTGACTCTCTCTCAGTCCTCACACTCAACCAGCTGTCCAATCTCCCTTTATTTCCATTTCCTTTTTACCCAGAAAAGGCATCATTCTAATCTAGGCTGTTATTACCTTTCCTGAATTATCCCAACAGCCCCTAATTGGACTCCTTGCCTTCCAATCCTATGGATAGAGATATCCATAGAGCTGCCAAATCATAGATATAGATATAGATATAGATTATGTATATAATATTTTATTTTATATATATGTGTGTATATATATGTGTGTATATATATACATATATACATATACATATACATATATATATATATATATATATATATATATATATATATATATATAGGGTAGCTAGGTGATACAGTAGATAGAATGCTGGGCCTGGAGTCAGGAAGACTCCTCTAAATTATAAATCTGGCATCAGACACTTAGTAGCTGTATGATCCTGGGCAAGTCACTTCACCCTGCTTGCCTCAGTTTCCTTATCTGTAAAATGAGCTGGAGAAGGAAATGGCAAATCACTCCAGTATCTTTGCCAAGAAAATTCCACAAGGGGTCATGAAGAGTCAGACACAACTAAAAATGATTCAGCAACAATATATGATATATATGTGTATTTATAATACATCTATTTCTATATTGTGTCCCCGTCTTATCCAGGCTAGAAGTACAGTAGTCCAATCTTACTGGTGGCTGCTCAGGAAGCTTTAACCTGCCTCATTTCTGGCATAGATGGATTTATCTCTTCCACCTCCTCTGTGCTCATGGGGTTCACTATATTGGTGCAATATTTGGGACAGAAACCCCATTAGCTTAAGCCTCTACTGCTATTCAGAACTCCTGAGCTCCAGTGATCCACCAACCTCAGTCTCCCGCTGTAAGCAGGAATTTTAGGCATGTATCCCAGGGGGCCCAAATTGCATGCCTAAAGCTAGAGGTGTGCTAGTAAATGTTTTAACAACTGGCTCTCCAGCAGAAGAAAAAATGTACCCATAGAGAGAATTTTGATTACTTATTTAATTATTAACACTATCTTAAGTCTAGACAATCAACAAAACAATCTATCAAGCCCTAATTGGTAGGTGCTGCCTATTTTAGAGATGAAAATGAACATTTAACAACAGGCTCTCATTGTCCAGCTGGTTCCAGTACACCCCTGAAGAAGCACACATCTGACCCTGTCATTCCCCTGTTTAAAAAAATTCAGTGGTTTCCTGTTGCCTCTAGGAGAAAATGTAAATTTCTGTTTGGCATTTAATGTCAGTTGCAATCTGGTTTCAAACTCTATTTATAGACTTATTTCCCATGACTCCCCCTCATAAACACTGCAGTCAAATGTACCCACTCCCCGCTTCCCTTCCATCCTACCTCCCTCCTGGATTGTCTCCCAAGGCCTGGAAAACTCTCCTGCAGACTCTGTCTCCTGGAATCCTCACCCCCATTAAAGGCCTGGCTTAAGTAACACCTCCCCCAGGGTGCTTTTTCCTGATTTCCCCAGTTATTATGACTAGCTTCTCAAAAAATGACTTTGCTTACATGTTGAGTTCATGGTGTTTCCCCCCCAGTAGAGGGTAAGCCCCCCCGAGGACAAAGGCTCTTTCATGTTTGCCTTTGTGCCTAGCTCCGTGCCTGGCATACAGTAGGCACTTAAACATGCTTATCAAATAGCACTGAACCCACCCACTCGGGAACGCGAACACACCTCACACAGGGCAAGGAGGCCCCACTAACTAGGTGTGATCCTAGCTCCCTGCCCCACAGTTCCTGTTCAAGGTTCTCTTCTCTCCTCCCTGCCCCTATGATGCCAACAGTCCCACCATGATCTCCTCCATTTGTGTTTCCCTCCTAGTTCAGCTTGTCCTCTAGGGAAGATGGGAGGTGACCGTTTCGGGGCTGGTCTGACCCCCACTCATCCTCCCAAGATCTAGGGACCAGGCAGAGTACACTGGTGACCAAACTGGAGTGGGGAGGTGAGGCAGGGTCTCCTGAACACTGACATCACCACCCGCAGATACCTGGTGCTCTGGCTGTGGTTGCTGCGCCCGTTCCCGGGTCTGGGTCTGAGCCTGGGCTTCCGCAAGCTCCTTCTCAATCTGCTCCAGGCGAGAGGCTCGGATCTACGGTGTTAAAACCTTGGACTAGGGTCTGTCTCCCAGCAAGCACGGCCCCTAACCCCGGCTCCGCCCCCTGGTTAGCCCGCAGCCCGCTACAATCCTCGTCTCGGACCTCAGGCACTGGCTGTGGCCCAGCTCCTGGCTCCATCACTGCCCTTAGTCCAACACCAGTCCTTGGCACTGTGACTTCACGCCTAGCCCTCCCTCCACCTCTAGTCCTCAGTCTAAAACTCTCCCAGGCGGTGTGTGGTTTTATAGGGGTGGAGAGACATCTTTCTAGTGTCAGGTCCCCAGTCCAACCTGAGCCCTCTGGACCATCTCGTCCGAGGTTCCGAATCGCTCTTCCATCAGAGCTCGGATGTGCTGAGCTTCGAACTCCAGCTGCTGCCGGATCAGGTCTGTCTGCATGGAAAACTGGAAGATATAACAAAAAAGGAAAATGACAAACGCTGCGGGGTCTATGGGAAAATGGTTCCTTAATGCACTTTTAGTGAAGCTGTGTCTAACCATTCTGAAAAGCAGCTTGGAACTATGCCCCCAAATTTAATTTTGTATGCCCTTTGACCCAGGGATTCTGCTACTAGGTCTATCCCCAAAGAGATCAAAGAAAGAAGGAAGGGACCCATGGGTGCAAAAATATTTATAGCCTCTCTTTTTGTAATGTCAAAGAAATGGAAATTGAGGAGATGTCCATCAACTGGGGAATAGCTGAACAAGTTATAAATGGGGTAATTTATGAAGGGGGTAACTTCAGAGAAACCTAGGAAGACTTGTATGAACTGATACAAAGTGAAGTGAGCACAATAAGAAAAATCTGTACAGCAACAGTGATATTGTAAAGATAATTATTACAAAAGACAGTAATTCTGATCAATACAATGACCAAGTTTCACAATTTGAAAGGACTCATAATGCTATCCACCTCCAGATAGAGAGCTTTTGGACTGAGAGCAGATTGAATCATATTTTCTTCTCTTTCTTTTTTTGACATGGATACTGTGGGAATTTATTTTGCATGACTGTAAACATTTGTGAGGACATTTGATTTCTTGCCCTCTCAATGGGTGAAGAGGGGTGGAAGAAGGAGATGATTCAAAACTGAAAATAGAGTTAAAACTGCCAAAAAAAAAATAAAACTAGAGCGGTGGTGAGGGTGGATCATAGGGCTGGATGGGGATTCCCCCTCCCTCCCAGAGATGACAAGTGAACAGTCCTACACCACACCCCCTCCCCAACTTTCCAGGTGTAGAACTCAAATCCTTGGACCCTCCACCTTGCCCCATTCCCCGCTCACCGTCTCTGACTGAGGCAGCTCATCCAGCCTCTGGGACAAACCTTGGAGCTGCCCATAATACCAGAGTTTCTCTTGTTCTTCCTTCTCAATCTCTGCTAGCAGAAAGCATCTGGTAGGAGATGGGGGAGACACAGTTGAGACATGCCACCAGGGTTCTCTCTCCCATCAATCCCCCAGTGACAACCTCAGCTCTTTTCTCTATCCCTATCATGGTTTGCAAAGGACTTTCCTTTCAACAAGCCTGGGAGGAAGTGAGTTTTAGTCAAGTGTCATTAATTTAATTTAGCAGATAGAGAAACTGAGGCCCAAGAATGGAAATTGATTTATTTACAGTTGCATGGCTAGTAAAGGATTGGAGTCTCATACAATGTACAATGTACTCTGTACAATGGCCAAGGTCTGAGATCTTATCTTGTTTGAATATATTATCCAACACCAGTTTTGGGATTCCAATAAGCATACATACAAAATGATGATGGGTTGAGTTGAATTGACTTGGCAGAAAACTCATGGCAGAAAAGAGATGATGCAGAGACAAGAAATAAGACACAAGGCAAATGAAGTCAGATACTGAGGTGGGAAGATGGGACCAAAAATTAAAGTGAAAAAATGGTGACAATGCTGTTTTTGGTTGATGCAGACATTCTACAAACTTCAGAGAGGTTCCTGACTCATTACCTCCCTCTAAGGTCAGAGGAATAAGGAGAGATAAAAAGCAGGAAGCTGAAGCACCTCTTTCTCTCAAAGACCTCCAGCATGTTCCCAGAGCCCTGGATCCTTCCCATGACAACATTCAGATGGATAGGGATTGTGCTGCTTGTTTACATTGTCTGATGGGAGAGACTGAGGCCCAGAGAAGGTATGTGACCTGTCCAAGGTCCCACCACAAGGAGACTCAGAGAAAGAAGAGATTTGCTCAAGGCAGTAGAGAAGTTAGTGGTAGAACCAGGACTCAAACCCAGGTCTCCTGATTCCAGGGCTGTTCTTATTGGTCAAGATTCTTGGGGGGCCTCATCTTCCCTGCCCCCTCTTTTACCTCTCTTTGTCTAGTTCCTCTAGCAGCCGGACAGTGGCCCGGCTCAATTCTCCTGATTCCTCTCTTTTCTTGGACAGCCCGGGAGCAGCGGGTGCAGGGGCCGCACAGTGCAGGGGGCTGCCCTCGGGGCTCCTACTCCGGCTCCGGCTGCCTGTCTCTGCAGCGAGAGCTGGGGGCTGAAACTTGAGGTTGTACAGGTTGGTAATATCCATCTGCAGGGCTGGGAGAGGAGAGAGAAGTCAGAAAAGCAGGTAAGCAGGGGCTGTGAGCTTCCCCAAACCCAAGGTCCAAGCAGTGGCTTCTTACTTACAACTCATCATGGCCCTAGGAAGTAGGGAGAGTAGGGATCATTCTCCCCATTGGATAGATGGAAAAACAGAGGCCGAAAGAGTGAAAAAAATGTGTTCAGGGTTACACAACAAGTGTCATAGGACTGGAAGCTGGAAGAAACTTTATATATCTAGTCAAACTCCTTGATTTGACAGACAAAGAAACTGAAGCCCAGATAATTTAAATGACTAAGGAATAGCAGGGCTGGGATTAAAACCACAACTTTCAGAAATGTTTTACATGATTGCTCATGTATAACCTATATCAGATTGCTTACTGTCTCAGGGATGGGGAAGGAGAGAGGGATAGAATTTGGAACTCAAAACTTTTTAAAAAATGAATGCTAAAAATTGTTTTATATGTAATTGGGGAAAAATAAAATATTATTTAAAAATTTAAAAACCCCATATATTTCTGTCCAATACTCACACTCAGTTTTTTCCTATCTACAAGTTGCTTCCCTACTCTCTACATATGTGTCCAGGGGTCCCCCTCTTCAAAAAAAGCCTTCAATGTACCCCTCCCCATGGTCGTGTATGTCTCTTTCCTTTCATAGCCATGTTCCTAGAAAAAGTTGTCTACATTCATTGCTTCCACATCTTCTGATTTTGTTCACGTCACTCACTTCTTTTTATCTGCAAGTCTCTTATTATTAATGATTTGGAGCAATGTTTTCTATACTTGCTAAAGATTTGTAATTTTTTTTTTTTGAGAGCTGTTATATTCCCGGCATTTAGTACTGTTCCTGGCGATAAGTAAACACTCAATGAGTCTGCTGATTGATTGACCATGCATTTATTAGGGGAATGGCTCTTACTCTAATGTATTCGCTTTTGTTCTCTACATATCTTAAACATCAGACCTTTATCAGAGATATCTAATGCAGGGATTTTTTTTTTCACCAGTCAACAGCTTCAAATCTAATTGGGTCATTTTTTATTAGTTCAATATCATTCACTTCTTAATACATTGAAATCTAGCATCCAACCCCATCACAAGTACTCTCTAAAGTTACCCAAACCAGAGCTTTCGGGATGGAATTATCAAATCCTCTGATATTACACTTGGGGGGTGTTCACTTGCCTGAAAAGTTGAGTTTATCCCACTGTATAATTCAGGATCTATACAATCTATACAAATATATAGACAAGACTCTGTCTTCTTCCTTGATCTATGTAGCATTTGACATTACTGACCCTTCTTCTGAATACTCATCTCTGGGTTTTCTTGACTCCATTGTGTCAACTTCATTTTCTTCCTACTTAACTGCTCCTTCTCAGTCCCCTTTGCTGGATCATTATCCATGCCAACTGCGGGTATACTCCAAGGCTCTCTCCCAGGACCTCTTCTCTCTCTAGGCTTTCTCTCTCATCAGCTCCAATGGGTTTAATGACTTCTCTATGCAGATAACTCTCAGATCTACATTTCCAGCCATAGCCTCTCTCATGAGCATCACCAGCTGTCTACTGAGCATTTAAAAATGGGTGTTCCTCAAACTCAACATGTCTGAAATAGAACTGAACCTGAACCCAATCAACATCCTAACTTCTGTATTTCTGCTGAAGAAACTACCATCTTTCCAGTCATTACCCAGATTCATGAGCATTCATCAGTACATTCCTTAATTATTAACTCTTCCTGGATCTTCAGCATGGGAACAGTTTCCAGGTCTCTATTCCACTTCTGTAGCATCTCTGGCATCTGTCCCCTTATCTCCGCTCCTGTAGTCATCACCCCAGTTCAGTCTCTCACCACCTCGCAATCTTCAAAGTTCAGCTCATACGATGGCTTATTTCATCCTCTCCACCTTAGCTGCAAGTGCCTCTCCCCTCCAAAAAATATTGAGGGTTGTATTTGACTTGTGTGTGTTTTGTGTTTGCCCTCGAGTAGAATTTAAACTTCTTGCGGGCAGGGACTGTTTTGTTCTTACATTTGTGTGCCCAGCATCTAGCCCGGTACTTGGTATGCAGTAGGTGCTTAACAAATACGTGTTGACTTATTGATCACCCTGTTTTTTCCTTGTTTAATCCAAGGTTAGAACCACAGTGGCAGATTCATAGAGTCTATAACTGGGTCTAGAGACTACATATTTCCAAACTCTCCCTGTACAGATGGAGAAACTGAGGCCCAGAGAGTGAAATGTCTTCTCTGAGTAGGTGAATTCACAGAGTCAAAACCCAAGTCTCTTCAGAGCCTACATGGGATTCTCCATACTGCTCTCATTTCCCAGCCTAGTCCTCTGCCTCAGGCCCATGTCTCCTGCTAGCCTGGATGCTCCAGGATGATAGGAGCCTTTGTTGTAGCTTTTCCCCTAGATGTGGAGCCCAGGGTTCCTTCCCCCTCCCCCTTACCTTTCAGCTGCTCCAACAACTCAGTCCGCCCAGATGACACCATTGCTCGGGCTTCTTGCTCTAGCTTCCCCTGAAGGTGCCTCAGCACCTCCTGGGAAGGAAAGCAAACCCCAGCCCCAGTCAGGTTCCATCTTCCAGAGTGAGGGTTCAACCCATTGCCTCCCCCCACAGGCCTTGGCAGCAAGGAAGATTGTTATCTGGGATTGTCACTATTTTACAGATGGGGAAACTGAGACCCAGAGAGAGAGGAAGAAATGGACTGTTCTTTCCAACACAACGGCCTGTGAGTGTAGCAGTTGGAATCTGGCTGGGGGTCATAGGGGTGGAGCTAGCAACAGATTTCATCATACAATCTTCCCCCCTTCACCTCCCCATTGTTCAACTTCCAGAATTGTCCTCATTTCATCTCAACTCAACCCATACTTCCTTAACATCCCACCCCCAGCTTCCTACCTCAACAAATCCCAATCCTAGACCCACTTCATCTCCTCCCCCAATCCTTAGCCTTGCTATTCTCTACCTCCCACCACTCAGCCATAATTCTAGAATCCTTCAATCCTGTGATCTGCTACCCCCAACCCTAGCCCGTGGGTCCCACCCTTGTTTCCATTGCTCTTGATGTCCCATGGTCTCCATTCCACATCCTGTGTCTGTGACCCCATCTCTCACATCCCAGTGTCCCTATCTCCCTAGGTTTTGTGCCTCCTACTTATACCTTCATGTCAGAGGTCTCATTCTCCAGCTTCGACAAATGACTGGAATTATCCTGGAGTTCTCTCCGCAGGTGGGTGTTCTCCCGGCTCAGGGCCTCCACCTGCCGCACCAGCTGCTCATAGGAAGCTGTTGGGCCTGGCCCCGACATCTTTAGTTCCTCCAGCACCTGGGGCAGAATGGAGGGTGGGGTGGACATAGATTGAAGATAAGTTTGTGAGTGAGCAGGAAAGCCCTAGACTCTGACCATCTATCATAGGATTGGAAAATCAGAGTTGGATTATTTGATGCCCCCACACAAGTAAGGAGAGCACCTAAATGTGGTGAATTCATGTCACTTGGCCCATACGAGTAGCATCCTTGGATCCGACGGCTACTCCACTGTCAGTGACAGCTGAAAGCTCATGGAGAATGAGAGAGATCCCTCAGGATGGAAACAGAGCAAATGTGGCCCCAGTGTCCAAAGAAAGGACAAGAACAGGGTCAGCAAACTACAGGTCAGTGAGCTTGACTTTGATTCCTGGGAACACTCTAGAATGAATTGTTAAAGAGAAGGTTGACAAATATCTAAAAAGGGAAGCAGTGATTACAAAGAGCCTATGGAGTGGCCTCAAGAACTGGTCATTCCAGACTAACCTCATTTCCCTTCTTAACAGGATTATTAAACTAAGAGATAAGGAAAATTCTGGGGTCTTTATTTACCTTTATTTTTAGCAAAGTTTCTAAAAAGTGTCTTATACTATTGTTTTGGAGGAGATGGAGGCAGGTGGTTATAGAGTCACAACGGGTTGAATGGCTAGGCTCAAAATCTAGTCATTAATGGTTCATTGTCAACTTGCAGTAGGTTTCCATTATGGTGTCCCAGGGATTTGTGTTTGGTTTGTTATGTTTAACAATTTTATTAGTGATAAAGGCAAAAATTACATGCTTATCCAATTTACAGATAACTCAAAACTAAGAGGAATTGCTAACACATTGTGACAGAATCAGAATCCAAAAATATCTTCAGAGGCTAGAGCCTTGGGCTAAATCTAATGAGATGACATTCTATAGTGGCAAATGTAAAGTGCTACACTGATATCCAAAAAATCAATTTCACAGGTACAGAATGAGGGAAGCATGATTAGACAACATTTTTTTTTCTGAAAAAAGATCCTTGGGTTTTAATAGACAGTCAGCTCAATCAATAAGAACCTGCAGTATGATATGGCAGCCAAAAAAAGACTAATGTGATCTTGGGATACATTAAGAAAAACCTTGGGGGAATAAGGAGGTGTTCATTTCTCTGCATTCTACCGTTGTCACATTATATCCAGAATACTGTATCCAGCTCTAGTTAGAGCACTGTACCTGGAGTCAGGAAGATCTGAGCCTCAGATACTTACTATCTGTGTGACCCTGGGCAACTCACTTAACCTGCTTGCCTCAGTTTCCTCAAATATATAAAATGGAGATAATAATGGCACCTACCTCACAAGACTGTTGTGAGGATCAAGATAATATTTATGAAAAGCTCTTGATATATAAATAGGTGCTATATAAATGCTTATTCCCTACCCTTCCTCCCTTCTATGTACCATAGAAAAAGAAGCACATTGATAATCCAGAACGTTCAGAGGGGGTCAGCCTGTGCTATGGCTAGAAGGTATCTATTTAACAGGGCTGAGCAGTCTCCTTTCAATTTCCCACCAGCTACATTGCTTTTGGACTTTTTTGGACTTTTTCCATCATGTCCCCTTGCTTGGTACCTTCCCCCACTCTCTCTTCCTCCCTTTCTCAGCTTCTGTTCATGTGTGTCATCTTTTTCCCATTAGATCATGAGCTCCTTGAGGGCAGGGACCTCTTTGTTTTTATTTGTATCTCCAGCACTTAGCACTATATCTGGCACACAATAGGTGCTTAATGAATATTTACTGAATGACGGACAGATTGATGAAGGTACTTGAGTCTATGTTGTATGAGCATAAATTGAAAGAACTAGGGAAAACTAGTTAAAAAGAGGGAAAAGAAGGTAGCTGTCTTCAGGTAACTCAACACTAAACTGGAACTGCTCTCCTCAGAGTTACCAGTGGTCTCTTAATTTCCAAATCCAATGGTCTTTTCTCATTCCTCATCTTTCTTGACCTTTTTGCAGCACAGGACACTGTTAATCACCCTCTTCTCCTGGATACTACCTCCTCTCTGATTTTTTATGACACTGACCTCTTTGAGATGTCCTGAGAAGGAGGACGGTGCAGTGGAAATAACATTGGTTCTGGAGTCAAAGGACCTGGGTTCAACTGCCACATTTGACTCTATCTGTGTGACTTGAGGGACATTGCTTAACCTCCCTGGGTCTCAGTTTCCTCATCTGTAAAATGGGAAGGGGCTGTATTAAGTGGATCCTCCTACCTGTCTAAAAACTCTTTCCCAAACTCTTTGCTGGCTCCTGATCATGGATATAGTCCAAGGCACCATCAGGGACCTTTTCTCTCTCTACTCTTTCTTAGTAATCTTATCAGCTCCTGTAGGCTTAATTACCATCTCTTTGCAAATAAACTCACACACCTGTGTATCCATCAGTTTCTGTACTGAGCTCCATTTCTACATCACCAGCTGCCTATTGGCAGAGGTAGGCTGGAGCCAGTTCATACCAGCTTCTGAGAGGAGTGTTAAAATGTCAGTATGAACGGAATGAACACCTAGAAATCAGCAAACACTACAAATCAGAACTTGATTTATAATTTTATTTATAAATTTATTTAACCTGTCAAATGATATTCCCTAAGCATAGATCTGACTGTCTTATTCCCCTGCTCAATAAATTCCAGTGACTGCATATTACATCTTAGACTCAAAACAAATTCCTATGTCTGATATTTATTTATAATTTGATATAATTTATATAATTATATATTTATTTCTATAAATTTATTTCAAGGATGGAGAAAATGTTAATGATGCAGATTAAAATCAAAAAAGTATTGGACATACCCTACTCCCACCCCACCAAGAACTGGTAGTTAAACATTTACCAGAGTATCACTGTCTATTGGACATTTCCAACCGGATGTTCTGCAGGCATCTCAAAATCAACTTATCTAAAACAAAAACCTATTCTTTCTCCCTCAAACCCACTTTTCTTCTTAACTTCCCTATTTCTTTTTTTTTTACACTTAATAGTATTTTATTTTTTCTAATTACATGTAAAGATAATTTTCAATATTCATTTTTATAAGATTTTGAGATCCAAATTTTCCTCCCTCTCTCCCCTCCCCCTCTCTTCCTTTTTCTCCTTCCCCCTCTCCAAGTAATCTGATATAGGTTATGCATGTACAGTCATGTTAAACATACTTCCACATTAATCATGTTGCGAAAGAAAGTTTTCCTATTTCTGTCCAGGGCATCAGGATCATTCCAATCGGCACAGTTCACAATCTCAGAACCATCCCTAACTTTTCCCACATTTCAGATCCAACTGGTTGCCAAGTTTTGTCCATTTTACTTTTATGGTAGGGCTGATGTGTGGCATAGTGGATAAAGCACTATCCTGGGATCAGGCAGACTCATCTTCATGAGTTCAAATCTGCCCTGACGCTTCCTAGTCTGTTTGCCTCAGTTTCCTCATCTGCAAAATGAGCTGGAGAAGAAGGCAAGCCATTCCAGAATCTCTGCCAAGAAAACCCCAAATGCTGTCATGAAGAATCAAACTCAATTGTAAAGGACTCGACAACAGGCAGTGCATGTGATGCGGAGGATGGAGCATCAACTCAGAAGGACCCGAGTTCAAATTTAACCTCAAGACACATACTAGTTGTATGACCCTGGGCAAATCATTTAACCATGTTTGCCTCAGTTTCCTTATCTGTAAAATGAGCTGAAGAAGGAAATGGCAATGGTATCCTTGCCAAGAAAACTCAAATGGGGTCATGAAGAATAAAATATGACTGAAAAACAATTGAACAACAGACACCCCCATAGCATCTCTCCTGCTATTCCCTTCTCTCCACTCGCACAGCCATCAATCTCTTCTCCTGCGTACTGTCTCCTCTCTGAGTTTTTATGACACTGGTCTTTCTTGGTTATCCTGAGAGAGACACAAATGGTACAGCACTCCAGAATCAGTGCTGGAGTCAAAGGTCCTGAGTTGAAGTCTTCCCTTTGATATAATCTGTGTGACTTAGGGCACACCACTTAACCTCCCTGGGTCCTTATTACCTCTTGCCTGGACTATTGCAGTGGCTTCCTAATGGTTCTCCCTGCCTCTAGCCTCTTTCCCTTTGCAGTCCATCTCCCATTCGCCTGCAAATGATATTCCCAAAGCACAGATCTAACCGTCTTACTCCCCTACTCAATAAATTCCCGTGACTCTGTATTACATCTTGGGCTCAAAACAAATTCCTGTGTCTGACACTTAAAGCCCTCCATAATTTGGCTCCAACCAACCTTTACAGGTTTGTCATCATTCAATCATCACACATTCTATGGTCTAGTAATGCTGACATACTTGTGGTTCCTTATTTATGACACTGTATTTCCCGCTTCTGGACTTTTGGTCAGGCTGCCCCTGCCGTGCCTGCCTGCAATGCATGGCCTCCTCACCCCTTCCTCTTATGATCCCTAGCTGCCCTAGCTTCTCCTGCCTTCTCCCCTCCCAAAATTACCTTACTTTCTTTCATATACACAGTTTATATATTTACATAATACTGTCTCTTCTGATAGAATGTAAGCTCCTTGAGCTTACATGCTCAAAAGGATTTGTTTTGTTTTTATCTGTGTCACCAGTGCCTGGAACAGTGCCTTGCATAAAATAGTCGCTCAATAAAAGCTGGTTGACTGCTGGCTTGGATTGAAGTATTTGAAGGTTTGTAATTGGGAAGGGGGATTACAATTGTTCCGTTTGGTCTTAGAGGGCAGAATTAGGGACAATGGGTGGAAGATGTAAAAAGACTTGATACAAGGAAAGGCTTCCTCATGATTTGAGCTGTCTCCCACGTCTCCTACTTTGGATGCCAGCTTGTTTGGTGTATTTAAGTGGGGATGCCTCTAAGATATGGTTGGAAATAGAAGGCCCCGAGGGTCTTTTTACCACTAAACCTCTGATTCTTTGATCCTCTCCCAGCCACTGGCCTGGGAGATTAGGGAAGGCAGAAGATTTGGGATGGGGGGTGTACAGCCTCCAGGGGGCCCCATGGGAAGGGCAGCTTGGCCTGGGGTGACCAGAAAGGAGAGATAGTTGGGGACAGACACCTTGGCAACCTGACAGATATGCGGACCAATAATGTGACAGGTAGACAGAGCCATGGCACTGGTGGACAGATGGCCCGAGGTCTCTGTGGAGAGATGTAGGGTTGGCGTCCAACTGGCCCCTCAAGCCCAGAATTCTCTGTCCTGGTCATCCTGGCCCGACTCCAGGGGAGCCTTGCCCACACTTGCCCCCCCTCCAATCCCTTTGTTTCTTTCAGGGTCCTCGGTTCTTTATTGCCCTCCCCTCTCTCTTTGTCTTCTTTCCTGGTTCCCTTTCCTCCGTTCTCCTGGACGATCACCACTCAGTCCTCATCTCTTCTGACCTCATTCTCCCACTCGCTCCCACAGACACTGTACTGTCTTTTGCCCTTTCTCTGTCTCGGTCTCAGTATCTCTTTGTGTCTCCCCATGCCTTTCTTGGTGTTTGTGTCAGTCTGCCTCTTTCTGTGTGTCTCTTTTCTCCATCGGTTTCTCTGTATTCCTCCGCCTCTCTCTCTCCCATTTCACCGCTGTTTCAGTCTTCTCCCACCTCCATCTCTGGCCGTCTCTGTCTCCCCTTGCCTCTGCCTCTCGGCCTTCTCCTCTTGCCCATCCTTTAAGCTCCACTGCTCTTTCTCCCCTCCTCCTTCTCCCCCTGTGGCTCTGACTCCATCTCCAGCTCCCTCTTTGTTTCCTGCTCATACTTTCTCTCTCGCTGCCTTTGTTTTCAGCTCCAAGTGACACTGAGAACTCTCTCTCCAAGTCTCCAGCAGCAGCCGGCCCCAGCCAGCTAAACTCAATCTGTGACCTGTTCACACGAACCTTCCCTAGCATGGCACCTCAGCCCTGGTTCCTTGGAGTCCCCAGGGCCCAAGGCTTCCCCTACCCCCCCCCCCCGGCTCCACCCCCACGAATCCACCAGCCAGTCAGTCACCAGACGCTCATGTTGGACTAGGATGAGAAGCAGCTCAATGGAGGCAAAGTGGCCTGGATTTGGAGTCTCAGAATTACAAAATGCCTCAGAGGCCATCTCATTCGAGCCATATCTGCACGGGAAGTCCCCAGGGCATTTCAGACAAGGATGGGGAGCCCAGCACCTTCAGCAGCTGCCAGTCTCAGAATTTTAGAGGTCCTGAGTTCAAGTCTTGACCCTAACATTTTCTAGCTGCATGACTGGGTAAATCACCACCCCCTCTCTGGGCCTCAGTTTCCCTACATGCAAAATAAAAACAATCATTTGTGCTATCTGCCTTACAGAATGTGGTTCAGAAAGATCTTTGTAAATGCAAGGTACTTAGGAAGGTAGTACTACTTTTATTAATTGGTAACAAATAGTTTCCATTCCTTTGACATTTAAAGGCCTCCAAAATTCTTTCCTTATTCTAGCACTGGGAGGTAGGCAGTCAGTCAACAGGCATTTATTAAGCACCTACGGTATTTCAGACTCTGTGACAAGCGCTGGGGTCACAAAGAAAGGTGAAATCATGGGGCCTGTCCTCAAAAAGCTGACGTTTTAATGGAGGGAGACTGGGGAGAAGGACGTGCAAATAACTATGAATATACAAGATAGAGATGGGATAAATGGAAGGTAATTTCCAAGGGGAGACACAAGTGACCTGGTGCCAAAGCCTTCCTACTAAAGCTGGGATCTAAAGGGCATCTGCAGGGAATTCAGGGGGTGGGAGTAAGGAGGCAGAGCATGCCAGGCAGGTGCAAAGGCAAAGGTGCAAGTATTAGAAGCCACATTTTAGAGAAAATTGAGACCCATAGGAAAGGAAATGACTTGGTCAAGGTCACATAGCTAATAACTAGCAGAGCTGGTATTCAAATTCAGACCTTCTGCCTCCTGGTTCGGTGCTTTTCCCACTATTTTTAGGGCAACGTTTTTCCTTACCCTCATGTAGCAACTAGTTTAGAAGGAACAAGTTAAGACAAGGATGCACGAGCATGTAATAGCACGTAGGATAAGCTCTGAGAGGAGAGATAGACAGAGACTGAGACAGTAAGACAGAGAGAGGAAAAAAGAGGGAGAGGAAGGAGGGAGAGAGAGAAAGAAGGGGGAGGGAGAGACAGAAAGAGTGAGAGTGAGTGAGTGAGAGACAGACAGACGATAAAGCGGAAGAAAGAGGATGACTGGGAGGGAGAGAGAGACAGAGAGAAGAGAAAGAAAGAAAGTGGGGAAACAGGAAAGAAAAGAGAAGGGAGAGAAGGAGGCTGGGAGGAACTGGGGAAACTTTCTGGAAGAGGTGATCCCTAAGCCTAGTTTTGAACTTCCAGGAGGATATTAGGGGCAGCTAGATGTGGCTGGGCCTGGAGTCAGGATGACTTGAGTTCAAATCTGGTCTCTGATACTTCCAAATTGTGTGACCCAGGGCAAGTTGTTTAATTTCTGCCTGCCTCAGTTTTCTCAGCTGTAAAATGGGATAATAATAGAACCTCTCTCTCAGGCCTGTTGTGAAGTAATGAGATAATATTTGTAAAGCGCTTAGCACAGTGCCTGGTACATGGTAGGCACTATAGAAATATCAGTTATTATTAAGGAAGAGTTGTCGAGGTGGAGGTAGGAGTAACCCTGTGAACAACTGACCACAGAGGCAAGAGTGGGTCAGGTGGGTATGAAGAGAGTGAGATCTAGCCTAGGGGCTCAGGGCTCAGACTGACTACTGGCATTTATCCTGGTGTGTTCCCTAAGCCCACATTGAAAGAGCAGGATAAACACCTTAACCCTCATACTGTGGAGGAGGCACTTAGGCAGCCCCTGGCTGGGATAGGCTGGGCAGTCAGTCATGCTCCTTTACCTGGGCTGCACCTTGATCAGATCATTAGGGTTTATTTTGAGGCCTGTGTCAAGTCTTTTGAAGTCAGAGGTTCAACCTAAGACCAGTGAACAGAGTGTAGCTCCCTGGCCCACATGGGACAGAGGCTTCTACGGGCCAGATTCAAGAGTTTTTTTATTTCGAGGCTTCTTTCTCCTTCACTAGATCCCTAAGAACTTCCAGATGGACCCATTTTAGCCCTTGGGCCTCTCTGGGTACAACCTTGCACCTAAAGACCTAGAAATGACCAGCTGGCTTTGTCCTAGTCCATCCCCTACCCTCAATAAGAACCACTTCCATTGCTAGCTGCTCACCTAGCTTCATTGACTGTCCAGTCTGAGTCCATAGATTAAGAAATTCTCCCTTGACTTGGGAGCCTTGGGGGTCCTCTGGACCTCATCCTGCCTGAGCCGAGTTTTGGAGAAGGGAAGGAAATCCATCCCTTCTGTTCCCCAGACCTTCCACCCATTCCTCCTCTTCACATCCAACTTTGGGACTGTCACCAGAACCAACAAGACCTCAGCCAATCAATAAGCATTAAGTAGGCACCTACTATATGTCAGACCTTATATGAGGTTAGGGCAAGAGGTCTCCCACTGAACTGGTGACTCTCTCAACATTTTCTTCACCTCCAGCTTCCACCAGTTTGGATGTTGTGGCACTATCCTTTACTTTGAGCTGTTCCTAGAGCGATCCCTACCCCCATTCCACCCCTCCCCACACACACACAGATATAGGACAGGGAAGTCGACAAAGTCTTTACATGCAAATATGAACTCAGCAAATAATTCAAGAAGACAGGTTGGGGTCAGGCTGGTTCAGGGGGAATTCAAGAAAGTGCTGGTGATTTCCTTTAAGAAAGGAGTGTGTGTGTGTGTGTGTGTCTGTGTGTGTATGTCTGTGTCTGTGTCCATCCAAGTGTATACAATCTCTGTGTTTTTGTGTCCAGGTATATATGGGCTCCATCTGTGTCCAGGTGTGCATAAACTGTGTGTATATCCATCCAGATGTGCATGGATTGTGTGTGTGTGACAAAGGCATGACAGAGAGAGGGACAGTGGCAAACGCAGGGACAATGACAAAGGCAGAAACAGAGATGACAGAGATAGAGACAGAAACAGTAGCAAGAAAGAGATATATGAAGAATCTCTGCTTACTTCACTTGCTGGATTGCCTGTGGCTGCCTCGGTCTCCCTGAGCTCATCCCCAGGATGGCGAAGAAGGGGCAGAGCCAGGCCCAGGGTCAGCTGCCAATGAGTGGCCAAAAATCCCAAGTCCTGGGTCCCAAGCTCCAAGCCCTGAAGCCAGTCCACAGAACTCGGAGTTAGATGGAGTGTTCCCTGGGGCCAGTAGCTCTGCTGGAGGCTCAGCCCAGAAACAAAGCCCTGCTCAGGGTCTGGGCTCGGGGCGATCAGTCTGTCAGCCACATCCCTAGCACTGGATGGAATCTCAGTAGAGGAGGGAGGAGGAGGAGGAGGGATGCGGGGATGCTGGCTGCTGGCAGCCAATGGCAGGCCTGAGAAGACTGTCTGGCACCATGGCAACAGCCAATGGCAGCTCTGGGGAGGGGGGACCTACCCCACCATTCTCACCATCACCAGGAGAAGCCACTGCTGCCTCTGTTCTGGGTACTACGGCCCCTCTGCTGTGAATCTGATGATGGCACTAGCCCTGAGACCTGAATGGGGGCCAGCGGGAGGAGGGACAGGAACAGGAACAGGACTGAAATATTCATTTGCAGATGCAGCATCCCCTTGTAAGACTGTTGGGTTTGGGGACCAGGACATAGTCCCTTAGTTTCAGGCAAAATGGATTCACAGAATGACAATTTCAGAATCACCAGATCTTAGAGTCAGAGATTTACAGAAGAATTATAAAATGAACATCTTAGATTCTCAGCTTAGAAGCAGAGAACCATAGATTTGAAAACTAAACTCTTAAAATCATATACTCTTAGATTCACAGAACCTTAGAGTCATCAAATCTTAGGTTATTAGAATGAAATATTCATTGGAGGGTAGACTCATAGAATGTTAGAAAAAGGAAATAATAAAATTTTAAGATTTTATGAGTAAGAAAAGGCCTCTGAGGTCACCTAGCCCAACCGTTCATCTACTGAAGGTTTTCTAAGGTTGGATAGGGAAGACCAAAGATTCAGGATAATACCAACAAGTTATCTGAATCTGGATGTTGAGTGAACATGTTGGATTATGATAGAATTTGTAAAAGACAACAAAAGACCAATGGTGTCCCATGGATGGGGGAAGTTGGAGTTCCCTATTCTCAAAGACCCTCCCTGACACACTCCCCAGCAGACCAGGGAGTCCACAATCATTCCTCTGCTTTGAACCCTAGGGAGGCTTCAGGAGTCGGATGAGCAAGGTTCTTAAGATAGACAGGCTGGAGAGTCCCAAGGTTGGGATCTAAGACCCACTCCTTTCTATGTTCAGGTTCCAATCATCAGTCTAGACCTTAGAGGAGAGTAATTATAGATTATCTGAGCCAGCAGGGGCCTTAGAAATAATCTAGTTCAGTCCCTCCTTTTACAGATGAGGAAACTGAGTCCCAGAGAGAGAAAATGCCTCACAAAGGCCTATACACAGTCAGCCAGTGTCAGAGATGGGACTTGAATACAGGTCTCTTGATTCTCAAATCAGGGCGTTCTTACCAATTTCCTCTTATAATACACAAATGTGTCCCTTAATCTCCTTAGTTGACTCTAAGGCAGAGGTACATGTGTTTGGGAAGTGGTGCTATGCTGAATTGTACATAAGAAGAATATTCTCAAACTCTCTCTCATCTTCCTGTTCTGTCTGCCCCTAACTTCTCCCCTGCTTCTTCTGTCCCTTTGTCTCTGCTTGCCTCTCTGGATCATCAGGTAACAGCTCTGCCTTCCTCTTGGCAAACCAGAACAGGTTTCAACTTCTTGAAAACCACATTTATCTAAGCATGTGCACATGCAGGCACCAAACAACATGCACATGTGTACATATGGTACAAAACATATATACATCAGATTGAGTTCACAAGACAGAAACCAAATCCCTGTCTTAGCCAGAACATCTCTGGGGTCTAGGTATGTAGCTGATCAATGGCACCCACACATAGAATTAATAATTCAGCATATAAAGTCAGTCAATGGAAAATGGATCTCAAGGATTGATCTCCAAGACTAGAGTCCAAGATTGAAGTCAAAGGGCAACTTGAAAGATTGACCTTAAAAAGTCATTTTCAAAGATTAAAATTTATGGAGCCTAAAGATCAGAATCCTATTATTGGGGTCATCAGAGCTGGAGAGGATTTTACATATTATCAAATCCATCCTCCCTTCATTTTATATATAGGGAAACTGAGATTTCAGAGCAGGAGAAGGGACTTGTCCAAGGTTACACAGTTAGTGCCAGAACTAGAACTCACACTTAGGTCTCTTGACTCTCAATTTTCAGGTTCATTCCAACACACCACACTACCTCCCATCAAGGGCAGACCTCAAAGATCCCAGTCAGTCCTTGTTGACTCCCCGCTGAAGTCTTTGTCTTTAACTGAATTGAAAAGGCTTTAAAATCCATTCCCTTCCTGGGAGCTCAGTCTCAGCCCCCAACCCATTCTGATGTGCAAAGTGACAGGTTGAAGGGAATAAACATTTCCTGACAGACGTCACCTCCCAGTACATCTATCATGTCTGGGGCTCGGATATGGGCCACCTGGGGCTGGTTGAGGGATTAATGAATCTGAAACCAGTCACCCTTTCACTCTAGCCTGTGGGAGGGATGGCACATTGACCAGACCCTCCCAAAGGGGCCCTTGATGCCTCAATATGGTTTCCTCCCTGCTGTTCCTATTCCCAGATTTCCCTATGGGCAGACCACACAGTCTGAGGAAGCAATGGACTGGGTTTTATCCTCATCTCCACCATCAATTCATGGTATAATTTTGGACAAGTCATATCTTCTCTGTTAGCCTTGATTTCCCCATCTGTAAAATAAGGGAGTTTGACCAAATCGTCTCTAAGATCCCAACGATCATGAAGTTGTGTCTTATAAAATCCCTCCCAGCTCTGATATCCTACTTTGGTGCCCTAAAGCCCCTCTTATTCTTTCATTTATTCAACAATCTCTGACTACTTGTATTCTAAGTCCTACACCCCTTCAAGTTCTGAGATCTTTCTATTATAATACTAAATCATATTTCAGCAGTGATCTATCATTTGATAAATGTTTTTCCCATAACAATCCTCTGAAATAGATAGGATAAGTATTATTGTTCCCATTTTGTACATTAGGAAACAAGCCTAGAGAAGGGCTATAGCCACACAGTAGGTGGAGAAATAGAATTTAAACCCATATTTTCTGACTTTGAGTTCTTTCTTCTCCATGCTCTTCCCATACAATGTTCTATGTGTTAAGAGTTCTTACAGTATTGGCATTCTCTGCTTTATATCCTAAGGACTCTTCTGATCTTTTATGTTCTAAGGTTACCCCCACTTATGATACTTTATAATCTATATTCTAACTCTGATAGACCATGTTATATTTTTCTAAGATCCTTCACAGATCTAATAGTCTGTGTGTTAAGGTCCCATCCCTCACTGACATTCTCTAATCTATAGCCTATGAGTTCAGAATTACAGCTGAAGAGAAAGAAATCAGCACCGTGGACAGAGCCTCAGTACTTCACTAGTGCCTGCCTGAGAAGTACATTTTTAAGATATTGGGAATGGTGGCCATTTCTATTTCTATTTCTTAATTCTCTCAAACTGCCCTCCCGGGCCCTAATCCTTGTGAAATATCATCTGGTTCAGCCCCCTGCATTTGTGGCAGGGTCATGCCCAAAGCATCTCAGAGATATGAGAATTTGCCTTTCTTTCAACTGGAGTAGAGCTAGGGTGGAGTGGGAGTGAGCCGGTGCCTCCGTGTAAGTGCCTTTATTGGATGTTCCCTAGTTCAAATGACTTTTTCTAGAAAACCCTCCTTAAGCTATCCCAGCCCCATCCTGGTCAGTCTTAGAAATAAGGTGTGTCTTACTGTCTTATGTATGAGAAAGCAGCTGGGATTTAGTAGAACTACCAGCAGATCTGTAGCCAGATGACTCAGGCTTCCAATTGATCTTTGTTACATGTGTGACCATGGACAAGTCACTTCAGTACTCTGTACCTCAGTTTCCTCCTCTGAAAAATGGGGATAACAATTTTTTTTTGGTGTGAGGATCAATAAATATTTAACCACTTGGTGTAAGATACTGCTCTAGGAGAGAAAGAGTGTGAAAGGGCTTGGCAAACCATCAAACACTATAGAAATATCAGTTATTTCCATGCTCTGATGGATTTGTGGTCTCATTCATGTGGGTTCTCCCTTTCATGATGCAAATAACAGCCTATCCACTCCTTCTCATCTGATTCAATGTCAGTTGTATTTTGTTTGTTTGTCTCCTGGCTCTGTTACGCACAGGGGGCTTTTCTCTGTAGCCAGACTGTAAGCCTGTTTTAGAGAGAGCTGGGAGGATCCTCAGAGGCCCTTGAGTTCACCTTCCTCCTCTTACAGGTGAGAAGACTGGGACCTAGAGAAGTTAGCTGATTTGCCCAAGGTCCCACACAGAGGTGGGACCCCTGACTCCAGAACCAGAGCTTTTTCTTCTTTGTCACAGATAAAGTAAATTGTTTACTGAGAAACAATTCAATTCAAGAAGCATTCAATAAATGCAGCTAGGGGGTACAATAGATGGTGCACTGGGCCTGGAGTCAAGAAGACCTAAGTTCAAATTCCACCTGTCACTCACTAGCTGTGTGACCCAGGGAACATCAGTTCACTTCTCTGGGTTCCAGTCTCCTCACTCATGAAGTGTAGAGCGCTAAGGACACTTAGTAGCTGTGTTACCTGGGCAAGTCCCTTAACCTCTGTCTCAGTAATCTCAGTTGTAAAATGAAGAAAATAACAGCACTTACCTTTCAGGGTTGTTCTGAGGCACAAATGGGATAATATTTGTAAAAATATTTGCACAGTGTCTGGCACATAGTAGGCACTATGTAAATATTACTTCCCTTCCCCTTCCCTCTCCTTCTTCCTCCCATGTACCAGGCACTGTGTGAGGTACTGGTGGTACAATAACTATATGTGTATGTGTACACACACATACATATGTGTATTTAAATATATTACACATATACATACATATATACATACACACACAATTCAACTCTACTTGAGAAGTTTATATTGTCTTGGGGGGAGTAATGACCATGTATACATGCTCAGAGTGGATGAATGAACCTAGGGCTAAACACAGCTGGTGGCTGGGGGAGGATGGTGTGTCTTTCAAACACGATGATTGAGGGGGAAAGTGCTAGATTTGTATAATCCAGAAAATCTGGATCAAGTTCTGGATCCATCACTTACTACTTGTGTCATATAGGACAATCATTTAATTTCTCTGGGCCTCAGTTTCCTTGCTTGTAAAATTGGGGAGTTAGACTCAATAACCTCTAAGTTTCCTTCTAGTTAAAATCTATGAACCCATGACTTGATCTTCAAATCAGTTTTTAAAGTATTTATTAGATACCTACTATGTGCAAAGCTCTGTGTTAGGGAGTAGAGACACCTTTACTCTCAAGAAGCATACATTCTCCTGGACCTTCATTTTTACTTGTTCTCAGAAGATTGAGGAGAAATTACTGGGGATTCAGAGGGCCAAGGTGGTGGCATCTTAGTCAGTGAATCTAGTTCACCTCTTGGCTTGAAGCCCAACTCAGCCTGAGGTCACAGGCTGAGGGGATTCTGAGAGCTGCCCTCAAAAAGTAAAGCTGAAAAGGAAAATCCTTCCTGGCTTTCCACCTGTGGCTGCTTCACCCCGGGATGGGATTAAGGTTAGCCATAAGACAACTAGAAACCATGGTTCTTCTGCCCAAATTTTGAAGAAAAAATTATGGCCTTGCAGAGGACATAGAACATTAGTGCTGGAAAGGCCCTTAGGGCACAGAATATCAGGGCTGGGAGGGACCCTTAGAACACAGAATATCAGGACTGGGAGGGTTCTTGGAATACAGAATGGCAGAGGTGGGAGAGACAAAATGAAATGTCAGAGCTGGGAGGGCTCTTAAAACACAGGATATCAGAGCTGAGAGGGGCCTTAGAACCCAGGAGGTCAGAGTTGGGAAGTATCTTAGAGACAGATCTGCCATCGTTTTCCAGAGAAGAACATTGAGGTCCCTGCCCAAATAGATTTCCCATCGCAACCTGGTAGGGAAGATAAGATGCATAGTATTGTGGGGGGTACAAGGCAGTCCTTGAGGAAAGAGTCCAGACCTGGGAGTCAAATAACCTGGGTTCATTTCCTTGTTCTGCCACTTAGTATTTATGTGGACTTGGGTAAGTTACATAGACTCAGTTTTCCCTCTGTAAAATGAGTATGATAACAATTACATAATGTGCCTCCCAGAGGAAGGTGATAATGCAATGAGATGATGTATTAAAAGCACTTAGTAATCCTGAAAGGCTGCATGGAAGCCAGGAGAGGCAAAAGTGAAGTGCTGGGAGTGTTCAGAGGAGGGAGAGATGTGCATCAGTTCTTGGATTGACAGTCAGGACACTCAGGTGCTAGTCCTCCCTCTGCTCCCTCACTGTGTGACTAAGGAGAAGGCTATTCACCTCTCTGGGCCTCAGTTCCCCCATCTGTAGAAAAAGGAGTTTGGACTAGATGGTCTCTCAGCACTTTCCCCACCTCACACCCCAACCTCTCACTCTGTAACTATGGAGAGAAATGTGAATACTCAAGGTGTCTTTTTTCTGTCTTAGTCCAAGATGAGCTATCACCGATTCATTGCTCACCCTCCCTCTTAGGGAGGGACCTGATGGGAGGGAGAAGGCATAGAGGTCCTGGACTGTCCCCTCCCCTGGGACCCAGAATTTCCTCCTACAAGCCCAGCCTACAGACAGTCCCCTTCCCCAGGACGCCACTGTATCAGGGATCAATCCATGAATAGAAATGGAAGGCTGCTCCCAGAGACTCTTCCTGGGCTATGTGACTCTGAGGGAGTGCCCTGGCCTCTCTGTGCTGTAGGTACCAAGGGTAGCCAGCACACAGGTAGTATTATAAGGGGTATGAGGGGATAGGGAAAAGAAGCCTGTGATTGCCAAGCAAGATTCAGGAATATAGGAGGATGCTTTGTAGAACGTGATACTTTGTAATCTGACCTGAGGTCTGGGGAATAAGACACTTTGGAGGGGGTTTCCATCTTCCACAAGCCCCCATCAGCTCCTAACACATCTCCTTCCCACAAGGCAAGGCCTTGGACTAAGAATCCAAAGACATAGGAAGCAGCTCCCTGGCAACAGTCACCATGGGGACAGGACCTCCCTTGCCAATTGGCTGGGGAGGTGCCAGGGCCAGGGATGGAGGAGCAGGGAGGGGTGGGTTAGAGGAGGAATGGAGAACCAGGCCTCCTGGGGACAGACTCTCCCACGGCTGGTGCCAGGCTGTGGTGCCAGCCTCTGGTGCCAGTCTCTGGCCTGGGGGGCACAAAAGTCCATTCCAGCTCTGCCTTAGCACCAAGGCCTGGTGAAGCCTCACCTCTGCGGCAGCCTTGTTTTCTTATGCACCCCCTAAACCTCGCAAGGTGGTAGGGACTAGAAGCATCAGAAAAGGCCAGATAATTCTTTGCAAAAGAATCCATCCACGGAGCTCCAACTTCTAATGCAGGCCTGAAAAATGTCCCCCTCTTTTCCCCTAAAACCCTCTCCCTACCCTCCCTTGCATTGTTTTCCTTAAGACCCTCTCCACGTCCAATGCCCTGAAACGCCCCCTGCTCTCCCCCATATCATTCCCCCAAAGCTCCTCAAACTATGCCCCCACATTCAAGTCCCCCAAACATTCATCCTCCACCCAACCCCCCCACCAGATCTCTGGGCACAGGGACCCCGCCCTCTCTCTGTAGGACTCTCACTGCAGCGCCCCACTCTAGGAAGGCTCTCCCTCCAATCTGCACACCCTGCCAGGTCTGAAGGACACCAGCTACCTTCATCGGAGGCACCCCTAGACTCCATTCCTGCTCCCCACCCCCTTCTCCCTATCTTCCTCCCCCATGAAATCCCCTCAGTCCTTCATCTCTATCCTCTTCCTCCCTCCCCATCCTCTAATTCTTATGCTCCCAAATCTCTCTCCCCTCCTTTTATCCCTAACCCTCCCCCTTGGCCCAGGCTTTGCCCTCCCCCTATGCCTCCCCCTTTCCAATCCTGCAGGGCAGGACAGGAAAAATCCAGCTCCCCCCCACCCCCACCCCACCGGTGATCTCCCACTCCCGCCCCACCCCAAACCTAGGCAGTTCCTACCTCGTCCCCAAAGAAGGTGGAATGGAGGAAGGAGAGAAACCACAGCAGCCCCATGGAGACTGCATCCTCCGGCGCCTGCCGTGCCTGCCCGCCCGGCTGCCCAGGCGCCCCGCCTTCCCCCGCCGCCGCAGCCTCCTCCAGTGCAGCCGTGCCTACGCAGGGGCGCCAGAGGGCAGGAGAGGGAGGGAGCAGCCGAGCCCCGGGGTGGGCAGGGCAGGGCCAAGCCCACAAGAAACCCCTCCTGTCCCCCCAGGCATCAGCCTGAACCTGAGGACGGGGCGGCTCCTCCCCTCCAGCCCCCTCTTCTCCCAATCATTCTCCCCTCCTCTGTCGGTTTATCTGTCTCCCTCCGCTGTTCTGTCTGTGCTTCATCTCCCCATCCCTTTCCTCTGGCCACTTGTCTGTCTACCCCTCAGGGCCCTGTCCTGCTCCTCTGTGCTGTCTGTCTGTCCTTTCTCTTTGTTTTCTCTCCATCTTCTCATCCCTCCCTCTCCACCTGTTTTTCTATCCTGCTCCCTAGTCCTTTGCCTGATTGCCCCTGTCCTGTATCCTTTCCCCATTCATCTCCCTGGTCCACTCAAAAGCCTTCTGTCCATCCATTCATCTGTTCTCCCACCTCCAGTGATCAGTGTGTGTCCCCCTTTTCTCCCTCTATTTATTTCTCCTGTCTCCCCCATAGCAGGACCAAGCATATAGCAGTTACACAATTCAGACTCATTGACTAAGAAACCATAAGCTGACAGAAAGAAGAGCCAGACGTTAATACCATAGTTACAAGGATCCATAAATAACCTGCTGCTTGGGCCTAGTTGCCACCTGCATTGTCCATTCATATTCTCCCTTTCCTCTGAGTTTGGGGAAACTGAGGCACTTAGAAGAAGGTTGATAGGGTCAGGCTATGAGGAATTCAACAGGAAAAGACTCCAAGAATCCTCTCCCCACCTAATCTCTGGACAGAGACTTGGGCTCTGCTCTTCATGGAGATCCCTAAGATCTCCTAGCCCAGTGCCCTCCCTAGTCTAGACAATCCCAGAATCTCAGATGTGGAAGGAGTCAGCTGGTCCAACCTGTCCTAGAGAAGAAATCCCCCAGCAGTGACCATCCAGTCTTCATCTGAATATCTCTAGGAAAGAGGGATTCACTACCTTCCAAGGCTATTTGTTCCAGAGTGGGATGGCATTTGTGTCTGAATTTTGTCCTATTATCTGGAGCCAAACAGAGCCCCTGCAATGTTCCTTATAAATGCCTGAATACAGGTATCATCATGTCCTCTCCCCAGTCCCACCCCAAGATTTCTCACCTCCAGGTCACCTTTCCCTCCTTTCACTCCCTCACTCAGTCCCCAAGTATTTATTAAGCAGTTACAATATGCTGAGCACTGTGTGGGGTATTAGTGATACAAAGATATAAATGAAACAGTCCTTACCCTCAAGGAGTTTCTATTCTATTGGGAGACAACATAATTTTACACAAAATAATGGTAATAGCTTATATAGGGCTTTAAAGTTTGCAAATACATAGAAGGTAATGTGTATGGGGGAAGGAGGCACTGGCATGTGGAGGCATGTGGAAGATGATCCTTGAGCTGAACTTTGGAGGAAACTAGGGGTTTTACCTAGGGCAGCTAAGTGGTACAGTGGATAGAATGAGGATGATAGAGGTTGGTCAACAGTGGATAGAGTGGGGGGCCTTCATCTTCCTGACTCCTGATCTGGCCTTAGACACTTACTAGTTGTGAGACCTTGGATAAATCCTTCACCCTGTTCACTTCAGTTTCCTCACCTGTAAAATGAGCTAGAGAAGGAAATGGCAAACGACTGCAGTATCTCTACCAAGAAAACCCCATATGGGGTCATGAAGAGTCAGACATGACTCAAAAATGACTGAACAATAAATGACAACAAGGGAATTCTAAGGGGCAGAAGTGAGAAAGGAGTGTATTCTAGGCATGGAGAACAGCCAGTGCAAAAGTGTGGGGATGGGAGATGGAGGGTTGAATGTAAGGAATGTGAAAGAAGGTCAGTTTTGTTGGAACACAGAAGGTATGAAAGGGAATGATGTACAGTAAGCTGAAGAAGGTTGGAGTCAGTTTGTGAAAGGCTTCACATACCTGAGAAGTCTTGTCTTTGATGCTAGAGGAAATAGGGAGCCACTGAAGTTTCTTGAACATCATCAGGCCTGCATTTAGGATAATCATTTTGGCAGCTCTGTGGATGATATATGGGAGAGAAGAGAGACTTGAGACAGGGAAGACAATTAGGAGGCAGAAATGATGGGGCTTAAACAAGGGTGGCTTTGGGAGTGGAGTAAAAGGGTGAATGTGAAAGCTTGCAGGGGTAAAGTCAACAAGACTTAACTGATTGGATGGGGGAGGTTGAAGGACATTGAGGAGTGGAACATGGCTTCAAGGTTGCTAGCATGAGCCACAGGAAGGATGGAAATAGGGAAGTTCTGCAGAGAGATGGATTTGGAAGTGGGGCGTGGGGCAGGGGCCAGCTGGGGAAGAGAAGAGATAATGAGTTCTACGTTGAGCATGTGATGATTATAACATTTCCAGTTTGAAATGCCTAATAGTCAATTGTTGATGTAGGACTAATGCTCAGGAGAAAGACTAGGGCTGGATATATGGATCTGGGCGTCATCTGCATATCAGTGATAGTTGGGCATGGGAACTGATGAGATCACCAAGATAGATCCAACTGCAGGGCAATGATCATTAAACCCTTGGAGCTGAGGAGTGAGGATATAAAAAAAGGAGAGAAAAGGGCCCAGAACAAAGTTGTAGGGTACGTCTACATTTAGAAGGTGTGACTTGGATGAAGATCCAGCAAAGGATACGGAGAAGGAATGGTTACACAGGTTGAAGGAAAACCAGAAGAGAGCAGTGTCACCAACCAGCGTATCTAGGAAGAGAGTGGGGTCAACAGTGTATCGAAAGCTGCAGAGAGGATAAGAAAGATGAGGGCTGTGAGAAATCCATCATGTCTCAGTGAATACGTCAATGATAACTTTGGGGAGAACAATTTCATTATGAGTAATAAGGCTGGAAGTCATATTCTAAGAGGTTGAGAAAAATGGAGAAAAAGGAGAAAAAGGAAGAGGATGCAACAGGGATAGATAACTTTTTCTAGGAGTTTGGCTGTCAAAGGGATAACATACAAAATGATAGCTAGAGGGGATGGTAAGTAGTCCACTGAGGTTTCTTTTAAGAATGGGAAAGAGTTGGACATAACTCCAGCATAACTTGCACTTGAACACATGAATTGGGTCCCCAGAGCAATGACTATCCTCTTTTGATTGGCTACTCCCGCTACTAAAGAAAAAATGCCAAGGGCTCCCACTGCATCCTGGGACATCTCTAGTTATCCTAATCTCCATCTGGTCACTGGACCCAGATGGCTGTGGAGAAGAAAATGAGGCTGGTGACTTTGCACGGCCTTGCCTCACTTCAATCCAATTCATTTGTAAGTCATGGCATCTTCTTCCTCATGTCATGGTCCTCTTCTGAGAATGAAGGACTAGCAAATAACAACCTACTATTAGAACTCATTAGCCCCCACTCGTGGTGTGTCCCACGACCAATCAGCTAGTAGACTTATTTAGTTTTCAGCAAAGACATTCACTAAGATGGTATAGTAAGAACAGCTTGTGTGAAACATCACAAACCCCAAGTTGCAGGGACATATTCTTGCCAAAATATGCACAGTGTCCATGGAAAAATAGAAAATATAAAGTGTTTTATTTATTAGAGCTATAAAGGTCCCTTAGAATCTAGATCACAAAGAGTCACTAGTGGGAATAACCTTAGAATGTAGAATGTCAGAGATGGAAGAGTCTTTAGGATATAAAGCAGAGACTATCAATGCCAGAAAAGCCCCTACAATATAGAACATCATATGGAAAGAGCATGGGACTTGGAGTCAGAAATCTGGGTTTAAATTCTGTCTCTGCCACCTACTGCATGACGATGTCACTTCCTTTTTCTGGGCAGGTTTCCTTATATGCCAAATGGGGACAATATTACTTATCCTATCAGCTTCATAGGATTGTTACTGGGAAAACAATGGGTAAATTGTAAATCACTACAGAAATATGAGTTAGTATTATAACAGAAAAATGTAGAGTTGGAAAAGGCTATTCCCCAATCAGAGCTTTACAAAAATTATCTCATGGGATTCTCACAACAACCCTGGGAGGTAGATGCTATTATTATCTTCATTTTACAAATGAGAAAACTGAGGCAGAAGAGATTGCTTGACTCTTCAGGTTCACACAGCTAGTAAGGATCTAAGGTTGGATTTGCACTCCAGTCTTCCTAACTCCAGGGTCAGCGCTCTATCCGTTGTGCTACCCAGTTACCTCAAGTTTATACCTGGTATTCTCCTTTGCTGGAAGTGGGGTCACAGTCCTTGAAGTTGCTTCCTTTCTCCAGTGACTCTCTGGAATAGGTGTATCCATCCTTAATTTATGTGTCTTTGCTCCCAGTCAAATGGAGTATTTCCTACTTGTCCGGGACTGCTAATGATTAGTTGGGTGGCAGGAGTCTTTCCTTCTCCCCTAGCTGTTCTCAAGGACAGGCAAAGGGGTTTGTCTCCACCCAAACCTGAAATCTTCTGACTCTCAAACCACTAAATGAGTATATACATATATATGTATGTATACATGCATGTATATATACACATCTATATGTATATATACACACGCACATATACATACATGTGTATGTATGATACATGTGTGTATGTATATATACATTCATATATATAATATGTGCATGCATCTATCTATCTACATATATATACACACCTAAGAAGTGTGACTGATTCTTTTAGCCCATCCCACTGTCCCTTCTTGACATAGAGGAGTTTGTAAGTGATGACACTGTTATGAGACTGAAAATGCTGAGTGTCTTAACATCTGCTTTATAATGCGTGATTACATTTTGAGGGGGAAGGGGTCAGGTTTGGAACCTCCTCTCCAAAATTAATAACTATCTCACCGCCAAGATCTTCCATTCAATAACCATTTATTAAGCACTTGCCATGTGCCAAGCATTTTGCCAGATGCAAGGGGTGAAAATACAGAAATGATTCAGGGTATAAGCAAAATAATTTCAAAAGGAGGAGAGTGGCATTACCTGGGGGAGGGGGAAATCAAGAAAGATCTCCTGTAGGAGGTAAGATCTGAATTAGTCTGTGAAGGAAGCTGGAGCTTCTATTAGTCAAGGGTAGGAGGGAGAACATTCCAGCCTGTGAAAACAAGAATGTTATTTAGTAAATTGGAGAAATCTTCTTTCCTGATGGGTGGTGGTCAGTGTCCTCCATTCTCCAAGAGGACCGAAATGACATCACTATGCTAGAGTCAAGTTACAGTGTGTCTGACTGTGGCTGATCAGACCAATATGAGCTCAGAATGGACCACAGGTCCGGCACAAACAATCTATTGAACATTTGCGGTGGATACTCTGTATCTGTGGATCTCATGTTTCTTTTGAGATGTTTCAATGCTGTTTTGCTCATAGAGCACAGCACCTTCTCTGGTGTGGGCACACCATATTGAGCAGTCCTGTGCCAGTGTCTGTCATGTCGCACAATCAATTCCAAAGTCCTTGAGAGAGACTTTGAGAGTGTCCTTGTATAGCTTCTTCTGACCACCATGTGAACGCTTGCCCTGTGTGAGTTTTCCATAAAATAATCTTTTTGGCAAGTGTACACTTGGCGTTCAAACAATGTTGCAAACTCAGCTCTCTGCAGTAGAGTTTGAATGCTTGGAAGTTTAGTTCGAGAATAGTTACTCATATAACTATTAAGTCTTTCAATCTTGTAGGATTAAATAGATATGACATTCAATTCAATATATTAAATAGAACATTTGTTAAGGACCTTCTATGTGCCAGGCACTGTGCTAAGTTCTGGGAACACAAAAAAGAGGTAAAAGACTGTGCCTGTCCTCAGAGAACTTACAGTCTAATCTAAAATTAGTGAACATACAATTTATTAACTATAGGCTCAATAATAAAACAAAAGAAAATAAAAATTACGCAATTATTTGTGATTTTTTAGAACTAGATCACAACTAGAGCAGCTTCAAACTCTCACTGTATTGACAGATGACTCCTCTTCACTTCTGAGAACACAGTCCCACACCCATTATTTCACTCAAGACACCTCTCAAAGTCTCTTCAGAATTTTCTTCAAAATCTAAAGAATAAAAATGACTCCCTCAAGAAAGGATGCCTCTTCTTCTTCTTTCTCTCTCTATTGTCCAGCTTCTCTCCATCCAGTATAGGAAAGGTGGTCTCACTATCTTCTCTCAGGCTATCACAGATGAGGAATAACTCCAAGGCAGTTAAATGATTTGCCCAAGGTCACCCAGGGAGGTAGCAGCAGTGGCACATTGGGGATGCTTGATAAATATTTGCCGGTTGATTCATTACGTGTTATGTATTGTAGGCAGCTCATACCCATCATGCCTGCTTCTCAAACATATAACCAAACTACAGGTATTAAAAAAGATGGGTTTTCCATAGGTATGTGCTGGTCAGTGTTTGAATGTTGTCTCTCTGGGGGATAAAGTGTAGTACAGGACCTACTTCTAAGCTTGATCTGCATTAATTCTGTCTTAAGTCTAGACAATCCACATACTGACCCTGACTTACATTGTTTGCTGATTTCTGAGGTATAAAAACTGAACTTTCAGTTCTTGAGACTGGGGTGGGCGAGCTCCAACATTTCACTACCCTTCCATCCACTGAGAGATGGCTAAACAAAGCGGGGTGTGCACATATATTTGTGTGCTGCAAGAAACAATGAAAGTGAAGAATTCAGAGAAGTATGGAAAAACATATATGAACATAGAACCAGGAAAACAGTGATAATGGTCAGCCTTGGGAAAGAAGTATGAGAATGTACCTCCTTCTCTTCATTGCAGAGGTGGGGGGTTGTTGGTATACCTTTTAGGGAGACAACCTTCTCCACGCCCAGTGGACAGTCCTGAGTGGGGAGGGAGTGACAGGATCCACTCTATCTCACCCCAAACATGTTTCACTTCCCTCCCTCCCTCTCCCCTCCCCCAGCCCCAGCCCCAGCTACTTTCTGGCCCACTGCCCTGCCTACTGCTGTATCCTCCAGATCACTGGACTTTGATACTGCATTCTTCTGTGGAATTTAACTCTCTCAGCCTTGGAGCTCCTACTCTGGGTCCTCCACTATCCCAAATGGTGCATATGTCACAGGACCCATGATATACTTCACATCCCACTAGGTCATTTTATTAGCGTTCATCCTGGGTGGATTTGTATCAGTTTTGTCCTCATATTTCCAGCACTAGCACTGGGTCTGGCACATTGGGGGGAGGGACCAAACCTGTGATTTTATTGGTATAAGGAACACCTCCCCATTCCCCATCCCCAATAAATGCAGCTTGGTCTCTGCTCAGCAGACACTTCTGCTCTTGGAGCCTGGGGCAGAGTCTGTGTTTAATAATAATGTGTGGCAAGGAGTCATACATCCACATATAATATGAGGATGTCATTATGTGTGGCTTGATGGGATACAGAATAAACATCTCTAGCCTCTTCTCTCCCCATCTTTCTCATAGACTTTTTCCTGCCAGGTGGGAAAGCAGGAGGTTGGGGCTGGAGGTCACTCTGTTCCCCCACAGAAAGGGAATACTAGGCTAGAACAGCACCGGGCTGACTGCCTTAAATATTGTTAATCTGGGGAATTGTGATTTTTTAGTTCAATCAAACTTCCAACTGCTGCTTCATTATTGGGGACCCCAAGCTTTTTTCCCCAAATTGATTAATTTGCTTTCAGTTTTCAATAATCACTTCCATAAGTTCCAATTTTCTCCCCCCCCAAAAGGGCATACAATCTTATATGGGCTCTACACATTCCTATTAAACACATTTTTACATTAGTCATGTTGCATAGAAGAATTAAAACAAATGGGAGAAACCATGAGAAAAAACAAAACAAAACAAAACATAACAAAAGAGAAAATAGTCTGCTTCATTCTGTCTTCCAACTTCATGGTCCTTTCTCTGGATGTGGATGGCATTTTACATCATGAGTCCTTTGGGAATGTTTTAGGTCCTTGCATTGCTGTGAAGGGCTTAGTCTATCAGAACCAGTCCTTCCACACTGTGGCTGTTACTGTGTATAGTGTTCTCCTGGTTCTGCTCACTTTGCTCTGCATCAGTTCATTTAAGTCTTTCCATGTTGTTCTGATGTCCTCCTGTTCGTCATTTTTTATAGCATAATAGTATTCCATTACATTCATATACCACAACTAGTTCAGCCATTCCCCAATTCATGAACATCCCCTCGATTTCTAGTTCTTGGCCATTGCAAAAAGAGTTGCTATAAATATTTTTGTACATATGGGATCCTTTCCCATTTTTATGATCTCTTTGGGATACAGTTCTAGAAGCGATATTGCTGGGTCAAAGGGTATGCACATTTTTGTAGCCCTTTGGGCATAGTTCCAAATTCCTCTTCAGAATGGTTGGATCAGCTCACAGCTCCACCAAAAATGAATTAGTGTTCCAACTCTTCCACATCTCCAATATTTGTCATTTTCCTATTTTGTCATGACCCCAAACTTTATAACCAAGGTTTGACTCCTGTCCCACCAAATACCAGGTCTACAATGAATAAACATGGCACTTATTCAAGCAACCCATTTACCCAAGTCAATAATAGAACATAAATCAGAGAAGGTATCTATAGGAGAATATATACTAGACAATACAGATTGAAGGAGCTCTCCCATTGGGATCAAAGGAAGAACTCAGCTCAGCAAGAGTCCTGGATCTCATCCAAGCTCCCTGAAGTCTCTAATGTAGGAAGCTGGGCATTAGGACATGATGGAGACTGTCAACTCCTCTCATATTGGCTTCTTCCCAGAGTCTTATTCTCCCTTCAACAAATGGAATTGGGCTTGGCAGCTTTTATCTTCTCTCTCTTGAAGCTGGAAGCCAGAAGAAGCAACTCTCTGCATCTCAAAAAGGGTCCAAAGAAAACCAAGAGCTCTCTCTCTCTCTCTCTCTCTCTCTCTCTCTCTCTCTCTCTCTCTCTCTCTCTCTCTCTCTCTCTCTTCTCTCCTTCCTTCCTTCTCTCTCTCTCCAACTTCACCCTGCCCCTTACACAGGCACAAGGCACTGCTCTTCAGCAATGAGGAAAGAGTCTCATTCCAAAGGGCTTTGGGATGAGGGTTGCATGTGTTCATCGAACTGAATAGAATTCAGTCTGCTCACCAGGATAAAATTCACATAGATGGCCAGTCACTTCTGGGAGGGCTTTAAAGTGTATACAGTAGGAGAAAATCACTTACCCTCTACCCCTACTGCTTCTCCCTCTGCTTGGCAAGTTCTTTCCAGAGCCTCCATTTTAAGAAGAAGGCCAGGCCATCCATGTCTTCAGCTCCAGGCTTTACTCCCCATTCTCTTGGACTTTGGCTGTTTGTACCTTGCCCTCACCTCAACTTTTCTCTGCCCCAGTGGGGGCGCTCTTCCTTTCCTCCCTTTTCAGCTTCCTTTTATGTGTTGTCTTTCCCCATAGCATATAAGTTCCTTGAGGGTAAGCGCTGTCTTTCTTTTTGCTTGTGTTTGTATCTCCAGAGCTTAGCACAGTGCCTGGCACATAGTAAGTTCTTAATAAATGCCCGTTGACTTGTTCTCGTGGCCTGTCACTCTACCCTCTACATCATTGGACCTCACCAACTGCATGCCTATCCCACCTTCTTTTAAGTCTGGAACCATTTTGCCACTGCTCCCAGAATGGGTGGGTCCATCAACTCTGCTCTGGTTCCACTGGCCATCCCTAAAACCCTTCTCCCTTGACACTACCCCATCAAAAGAACCTCTAGGGCAGAACTATCTAAATTTTGTATATATCCCTGGCATGTAAACAGTAAACACTTAATAAATGTTCATTCATTCATTTATTCACTCATCGCTACATTGGACTTCATTGAAGTATTGATTAGTTTTGCTAAACTGACTTTTTTCCCTCTTTCTTTTTTATTCCTTGTTCCAGGAGATGGTGCAGCCATGGTAACAGCCTCTCTGAACATCCTTCTTACTGTAAAGGGCAGCCCCATCCTTCAGTCTCTCAGGCTCACAACCTCAGAGCCATCCTCAGCTCCTCACTCAAACTCACCTCCCTCCTCACATCCAATTTGTTGACAAGTCCCATTGATTCTACCTTTAGAACAACCCTCCAGTGTACCCCCATCTCTCCTCTTACACTGCCATCACCCTGGTGCAGGCCCTTTTCATCCCACACCTGGATTATTGAGAAAACCTGCTAGTAGGTCTGCCAACCTCAAGCCTGCCCACCTCCTCCAGTCCATTTTCTACTCAGCTATCAAAGTGATCTTCATAGAGTTCAGGCCTGACCATGTCACTCCCCTGTTAAACTCCAGTAGCTCCCTATTACCTCCAGGATCAAATATAAAATCACATGCTTAGCTTTTCAAGTCCTTCTCAGCCTGCCCCGCTCCTGTCTTTCCAGTCTTTACTGTCATCATGGCTTTGAAAATGATGGGGTGCAGACTCTGAGAACCTTCTTGAACTTCCCTTGAATCTTCCCACTGGGTCTGGCCTTTCATACTCAGATCTGTTACCCTTAACCGAGCTTGACCCTCCATTGTCTGTTACCTCAATTGCCCCATATGCTTCCCACCCAAGCCCTCCACTGTCTGATACCTCCCAACTGCCTCCAGCTCTTTCCTACCCTTGATTACATCACTAGTTACCCCAATCTCATCAAGATCCTCCGTAGACCCTCCTTCCTGACAACTAGACCACCTCTAGATCTCTCCCACAGTCTTTCTGTATATAAGTTCCATCTGACCTCCATGCAGGCACTCAGACTAAATCCAGCTCAGATTCTGTTTGGCTGAGATTCTATCCGGCCACTTGTTAATATAAACATCACAAATGATAAGGCTCCTTAAGAGTCAACCCAATAGGGTGAACCTTTAATAAGCTTTGTTTTACTTTGGCTGGAAGAAGGCTTGAGTCAAATTCATTCAACGGGACCCGGTATGTCGCTTTTGTGGTCCAGAGCACCTCAAACCTCATTATGGTTTCCAGACCTCAACAAAAACAATTCACTGTCTATCTTCTATGCCTGGAATTCTGCCCCTCGTCATCTCCACCTTCTGGCTTCCCTTTATTTATTTCATTATTATTTTGTTTATTTTATCATTTATTTATTCATTGCCTTTAATACTCATTTCTAATTCATCCTGAAGGACGCTCCTCTAGGTATCTCACCCCTCCCCCAGCGCAAGCCCTCTGAGGTTCTGCCCATTTATACCATATGCAATGTTTTTGTACCTGGAAGTTTGCACCTTGTGTGTGAGTCCCTCGAGGGCAAGAATTGTTTTTTTGGTTTTTCTTTGTCTCTCCAATGTTTAGTTCAGTGCCTGGCATACAGCAAACACTTAATAAATGCTTGTTGATGCTGTCTAAGGACTAGTGCAGAGGCTGGTCACCCAGAGGCCAGCCATTTGCTAATGAATTCTATGGCCTTGGCTCCTCATGAAGCAGAAAAAAACACAAACTGGCTCTTGGGGCAGATCATGCCCCTTCCACTTTCCTGAGGGTGGCAAAGGCAATCTTGGAAATTACCTCAACAGTCATCTGCTGCAATGTGTGTGTGTGGTCATCTTTCATTGCCAAAGAAGACCATGCCATCAGAGATATAATGACATGACTTGTACTTGACTTTATTTTGAATGAGGGAGGGCTGTGCAGGTCACCAGCCTCACTTCTCCACCAGAGCCATCTGAATCTAGTGACTAGATATTCATCAGGATGACTAGAGATGACCCAGGATGAGGCAATTGGGGTTAAGTGACTTGCCCAAGGTCACACAGCTAGTGAGTGTCAAGTGAACTCAGGTCCTCCTGACTCCTGTACTGGTGCTCTATCCACTGCAACACCTAGCTGCCCCCCATCTGCTGCAACCCACACCAGAAAGGACTTCCCCCGTATAGTGGACAAGAGGCCATCTAGCCACTGCTTGGAGAGCTCTGGGGAGAGACAAGCTGC
The DNA here is from genome assembly GCA_023548195.1 of Bettongia penicillata ogilbyi. Taxonomy (NCBI): domain Eukaryota; kingdom Metazoa; phylum Chordata; class Mammalia; order Diprotodontia; family Potoroidae; genus Bettongia; species Bettongia penicillata. The sequence continues at coordinate 5,226,274 of JAJHZJ010000315.1, read as the reverse complement.
CCCCTTCCCAAGCTCCTCATTTGCACTCTGGGTGGGCTCTCTAGGTTTCTTAGGAGTGAAAGGGGAGCTAGGAACAGATTTCCCTCAACCCCACCCCCACCTCCCCAGTGAAAACAGAACAAGAGAAGGCCACAAGCAGATCAGCAGAGACACTGATAAGCTAAATTTAATGCCTATTTTAAAAGAAAAGCACGTTGGACCTCATGGAGCTTTCCATTTTTGTGCTGAATCCTGTCCTAATGTTCCAGAATATATATGGAAATGCTATTCTCTGGTATTTGGGAAAAAAGAACAAAAAGGACCAGAAAGTTTCTGCCAATATCAGACCATTCCCATCCATCACTCCTGGCTTGGCCTCCGCAGCCAAACGGGCCTTGCCCAAAATGGCCCTTCCTTCGTGTGTTTGAAGGCGTATATCATGTTACCCAACAGAGTCTTCTCCAGGTTCCTCATAAGATCCTGATGTAACAGGAATGCGAGGCAAGCCCTGGTGCAGTCGAAAAAATGCCTGGAAGAAAGAGAATGGAAATTATTATTCTTTCCATGCTTAATAAATAAAAAAGTAGAAACTGAGGCAGTTGAGTTTTGCAGTGGATAGAAAAGTGGGTTTGGAGTCAGGAAGATTTGAGTTCAGATACTGCCTGAGACACTTACTAGCTGTGTGACCTTGAGAAAGTTGCTTAACTTCTGCTTGCCTCAGTTTCTTCATCTGTAAAATGGGGATAACAGCCCCTCCCTCCCTTGGTGGTTGTGAAAATCAAGTGAGATCATACTTGTGAAGCGCTTTACAAACATTAAAAAGCTGTAGAGATGTGAGCTGTGTAATTCTCAAGGGCTGGAAGTCATTCTTCTCTGGACATTCTCCAGCTTATTGGAGTCTTTTTTAAACTGTGGTGCCCAAAACTGAACACAATCCTCCAGGTGTGGTTTAACCCAGGCAGACAGAACACAACACGACTGTCGCTTTTGAAAGTCTTGCCTCTCTTCAGGCTCCCCAAGATTGCCTTGTCTATTTTGGCTATGACACATGTCACACTACTGACTGGTAGTGTGCTTGCTGTCCACTAAGACCCCCAGAACTGCCTCCCCCATCTTGTATTTGTGAAGTTGGTTTTGGAACTCAAACGAGTCATTTTGAAACTAGACTATCTTTTTTCTTAAGTGCCATTGAATTATTTGTGTGTCCTACTTTACCCTGAGCCCCCCTGGTTTACCCTGAACCATCCCTAGGAATGGTTAATCAAGCCTTAACAAGGGCTATGTTGATAGAAGTCTATCCAAAGGTCTTTTGGACTGTGAACTGCTTAGTGTATTTGTACTGTGCTGGCTCATGCTGCCATTCACCTCTCAGGCCCTCTCAGGCACCAAGAGCCATTCCCTGGTTGGTGAAAGCTCTGATTTCCTCTGCAGCGCCAGGAGTCAGAGCAGCCCAGGACCCAGGAGCTGCCTCCCAGCATCTGTAACACATGGTCCTCAATATACCTGTGGCCCAAGAGCCTCCTTCAGGCATGGCAGGTGAAGAAGCATATTGTCCTAGCCAATGTAAAGGTACAAAAAAGGGATAATACTTGGCATGTATGTAGCGCTTTAAGATTTGCAAAGAACTTTCCAAATATTATCTCATTTGATCTATAACCCTCAGAATCAGGAGCTATTATTATCTCCATTTTGCGGCTAGGTGGCGCTGCAGTGGATAGAGTCTTGGGTCTGGAGTTGGAAAGACTCATCTCCCTGAGTTCAAGTCTGGCCTCAGACACTAGCTGTGTGACCCTGGGCAAGTTACTTAACCCTGTCTGCCTCAGTTTCCTCATCTGTAAAATAAACTGGAGAAGGAAATGGCAGACCATTCCAGTAACTCTGCCAAGAAAACCTCAAATGGGATCACGAAGAGTTGTACATGACTGGAAATTATCCCCACTTTATAGATGAGGAAACTGAGGCAGATAGCAGTTCAGTGAGTTGCCCAGAGTCAGATAGCTATTAAGTGTCTGAGGCAGGATTTGAACTCAGGTCTTCCTGACTCCAGGTCCACCAGCCTATGCATTGCAAAACTTAGCTGCTTTAGTTTCTACTTTTTAATTATTTTTTAAAAGTGTAGAGGAATGATCATTTCTGTTGTCCTCCCTCCCAATGGAAAATGTTCAGAGATGCTCTTTCTGGTCCCAGTCATGAGGTAACTCACAAGCATTTGGGGTTTTGGTATGACTTGGCAAACTCTGTGTGGGCCCACAGGATGCTGTGTCAGTTAAAAGGCAGCTCCCAGCGCTAGCCTTTCCTTGGGCATAAGCAGTGCCCTCTTTACTTTGGCTCTTCCTTGCAAAAGGTGGGGGGTGGAAGTGGCATTCACCCTCTCCCAGCCCCATGCAGACTGAGCATGGACCCAGCTAGCTGAACCTGGGCCTGGGGCCTCCACTTGCCTGTTCTGTTTGGCTTGCCTTTCCTGAGTAGGAGACCAAACAGTGTCCTGTTGATGGATGTGCCCAGGTTGGAGTTTACCTTGTGAGTTCTAGGGATCCAGGAAGAAGAGTTTCTTGTAACAAGTTGTGGCAGTGACAGGAGAATTAACAGTATAGATCCAAGGAATGGAAATGCCATCTCCTGCTCTGATTAGAAATGACAGAGGGTAGATGTTGGAGCACTCCTCCCAAATCTTCTACTCAAAGAGGGAGGCCAAGGTCAGTCACCTTGGCATCTCCTACCTGGCTGCAGGAGGACTTCATCACATCCCCAAGCCTAACACTGTCTTCAACATGTCCTGGAGCCTGGAAACTTGCTCCTGAGCTTGGTAGCTTTTTCCCTATAACTTGTACCCTCCCCCCACCCTGGTACCCTCTCTCTAGCCTTGTATTCTCTCTCCTTCTTGGGCAAGTCACTGAATTTTTATTTGCCTGGGAGGCAGTTAGGTGGCTCAGTGGATAGAGCACTAAGTCTGTAGTCAGGAAGACCCAAGTTCAAATTCAGCCTCAAACACTTATTAGCTATGTGACTCTGGGCAAGTCACTTAACTTATGTTTGCCTTAATCCATTGGAGAAGGAAATGGCAAACCACTCCCTTATCTTTGTCAAGAAAACATCATGGACAACACCGGTGTGCTGTGGTTCATGGGGTCACTAAGAGTTATACAAGACTAAACAATACATATGCTGGGTACTGAGAGTAAAAATGCATGCAAAAAAGATAATGGTGGAGTGTGGGGAGACTATATAGAAAGGAAGGTGGAGAGGGGGAGGGGCCCCTGCAGGGCCATGGTGGGGAGGCTCTAGGCTGTGGAGTGAGAAGGATGTTCTCATGCACCTGATGTCTTAATCCACAGAAAGGACTGTCCTCCTTTCCATGGTCCACTTTCATCTTAACGGAACCTTCAAGAGGTCAGGCTAGGGTGTCGGGGAGGGAACCTAATTCATCTCCATGCCAGCTCTGGAGGTCCCTGAAGGATGAGCTGATCTCTCATTTCCTCCAATACAAGTGGGGAGCTCCCCCTGCCTCAGTCTCCAGAGCTGCCTTCCCAGCCACCAGCTCCTACCTGCCAAACACTAGGCACCACCACCGACCGCAGGGAAGGAGGAAGCAGGTGCTTTGGTCTGCCCCAAGGCTTGCTAGAGATGGTATCAGCCTCTTAGCGCTGATGTGCCTGCCAACCTGGTCCCTCATCCTCCCTATCAGGGTCTCTAAGTCACTGGTTCTCACACTAAGTCCTGCCTCAGATGGCATCCTGTTAAGGGTCTTCTAGAAAGATTAGGCTGTTGTCACTCTAGAGGAGAATGAAGGAAAGTATCTGAGGCTATTGGAGAGATGGAAGGTGGTAGGTGTAGGGGTGGGGTGTTCCCTTGACCCTTTTTCTTTCTAGGCCAAGTGTGAACCCAACCTTAGGTTCTATTTGGGAGCCTTGTAGGTAGAGAAATTTTACTGGATGGGTGGGTTTGATCTCTCTTGGGGCTGAGAAGACTGAGGAGGGAGTAGAGGGTGGTGGAAATCAGTAAAAAGAGCCCAGAACCCCAAGGCAGGAGAGAAATCTGGCTTCAAAGCCTGGCTCACTGTGCCCTGGAAAAACGTCTTAGGACTCTGTGCAATAATGGGGCTGAACTCAATGGTCTCTAAGGTCCCTCCTAGCTCTGTCAGGCCATGTTCCCAGTAGGACAATTAACAATGGTTGGGGACTGGCCAGGGCCTGGCAGTCATGGACATACAGTGCCACCTGCTGGTCAGTGCCCCCTGCTGCTCATCTCCCATCTCTGCTGGGCTTTCAATACTGTAGATTCTTCTTTCACAGGTCTTTATTATGAGTATGGGAGAAACTGAGGCCTGAAGAGAGGAATTGGCTTCCCTAAGGTCATCCAGCAGGTGTGACCTGACCCCAGGTTTGAGGACTTTTGTTTGAGGACTCTGGACATTTTTCATTTCCTTGAAATAAACACCCAGTCCTGACAAGTGAAATGAAGAAACACAGGTCATCAGTGAGGGAAAAGACCTTAGGACAAAGAACATAAAATGTCACAATGGGGGGACAGGAAAGCCTACAACACAGACTAGGGTTTTAAAACAGATTTTTATTTCACTGTATTTCCCAGTTACATGTACAAGAAATTTTAACGTTTATTATTTTAAATTTTGCATTCCAAAAATTTTTGTCTTCCAAATTCATTCCCTCTCCATCTCTTGAGAAGGCAAGCAATTTGATATTGATTCTACATGTGAAGACATGCAAAACATGGTTCCATATCAGCTATTACAGAATAGGCTATTAGAACTGACCAGGCCCTTAGGACCGAGCATGTCAGCTGACCGTCGAAGGAACCCTTTAGAACGTAGAAGAACCTTGGCCCAAGAGGCACCAGGAGCTGGGATGATGAGTCAGGATGAAATCCTACAGTAAAACTGTTTTTAAGATTTCCTCTTTTCCCCACCCTGGGGCCCTCTTCAGTATTCACGCCCATTCTTTTGTCTTTCCTAAAATGCTGTACCCAGAACTAGGCTTGGCCTTCCAGGGGTACCCTAACCCACGCAATTCTTACCCACCTCCTGAATTCTGGGCTCTGCTTCCAGCAAAGGGTAGCAGAGAACTAATCTTTACCTCAGCTTGGTAGTGTAATGGTTAGAGCACCATTTCCTTCAGGAAAACCTGATCTCAAATACAACCTCAGACATTTCCTAGATGTGTAACTATGGACAAGTCACTCCTCAGTGTTCTCAACTCTGCAATGGGAATCATAATGGCATCTCCCTGGAAGGACCAAACGAAGCAATATTTGTAAGGTGCTTATTAGCGCAGTGCCTGGACGCTTAATCAATGTGTATTGGTTGATATCGACCTTGCAGTCATTTAATCAGTCACTAAAAACCCCAGGCCTATTACACAGGAAGGTAAAGAAGGGGACAAGGGAGAGGTCAAAGAACTAGGAATAGTGGAAGAAAAAAGTAGTGGCACCAGAACCGATGTCTTAGAAGAAGCAAAAGGCCTCTCATGTTCCTTCCAGTTCCACGGCTGTGATGCCAGGACTCTCAATTTTATGCTGTCCTAGAAGTCAGAGAAAGCCCCTGATGGTTTTTGAAGGAGGGATTGACATGTTCAAGACTTTTTGGTTTTTTTGCATTTTGATATATTTTTATTTTTTTAAACATTTCTGTTACATTTTTACAATTAACATTCATTTTTTAAAATTCTGAGTTCCAAATTCTCTCTCCCACTTACCCCTTGAGAAGGCAAGTGATATGATACTGATTATACATGTGAAGTTGTTATGCAAAACATTTCCAGAAGTGTTTGTTCAGATCCTACTGCCAAAGATGTGAAGGAGAGAGATTGGAGAGAGGAGACACTGAAGACAGATATTCACTGGGAGGCTCTCCCAAAGGGTTCAGGCCCAGGTGATGGAAACTGGAACTACGGGTTGGTCACCTGAGCAGGGAGAAAGAAACAAGCATATTTGGTGATGGATGAGATGTGCTGGACATAGGAGAGGAAAAGGCAAGGATGACTCAGAGGTGAAAACACTGGGGAGGCCGGCAGTCCCCTCCAGGGAAGAGACAGACTGACTGCCTGTGGGACACACACACACAGACATACACACATAGACACAGACACATAGACACACGTGCGCGCGCACACACACACACACACACACCCTGGGGCTGTAGGCAAGAAGGAAGAGATCAAGGAAGGTTTCTACAGGAAATAACCTCCATCTTGCATATCAAGGAAAGAGTGGGGGAAGCCCAGGGGTGTGGGGCATAGGGAGGACTCCAGTCTAGGAACTCAACTGAGCAGAAGGCAATACAGAATAAAGACTGGCTGAAAATTCACCTGTAATCAATGCGGAGCCAGCCAAAGGATTTTGAACACGACAGAGAGAACTGTCAGGAGATCCAGGTGAAAGGAAGACATCATAAGGGAATATGAACTCAGAGTGAGAGCAAATAATTTTCGAGATGTACTTAAAAAAGGATAATCCGTAAGCGGGAGATCCTGGAGGCAAGTGTAAGGTATATTTAGAGTCAACATGGCCCCATGGAAAGAGGCAAAGGAGGCCCACTGGAGTCAGTTCTTAGTCCAAATCCCAATTCAGCCACAAATTAGCTGTGTGATTTTGGGTAAGACACCTAATTTATCTGGGCTTCAGTTTCCTTATTGATCAGAAGGGATTCAGGTTAGATATGACTCTATGAATGAGGAGAAAGTGGAGCAGAAGATGCCACGGCTCCCTCCTGGAAGCCAGGACCAGTATCTTTACTGGAGTCAGGGATGGGGATGCTGGGTGCCTCTTCTTTCCTGAGGGGACAGGAATCAGAAATAGGTCTTTGAAAACACTGTAGTGGAAATTTGTGTGGAGAAGGATGCCAAGTTGGGTGGATATGTTGTTGAAACATAGAAAACTCTCTCTCTCCCCTCTCTCCCTGTCCCTCTCTCTCTCTCTTTCCAATGGAGCCCCCATTCATAGCTCTCCAGTTGTTGGCCGGTGATGCCTCAGAGCAGAATCAGACTGAGATTCCAACAGATCCTACTTCTAAGTCGGCATGGGGTCAGGGTAGTATCAAACCTACCCATCCCCAACCTGTTCCTCAGCCATGGATGTAGAGCTCTTCCCTGTTCTATGAGCAAGCATCTCTAATATGCGACCATCTCCAGAATAAGTAATCAGGCTCAAACCAGGTCCAATCAGCTCTACGTGGATTAGGCTCAAGCTCCTCGCCAGACCACAAATGTCCTCTACAGATTTGCCATTCTCCGGCCTCTGTATCCTTGCATAATGGGGACCATACTATTCTGCTTCTACACTGGTATTCCCTACCAGAACTATGAGCAATACTCCTCCTGGGGAGCCATGTGTTTTACATTCCACATATCTGGGAGCTTTGGCAACAGCATATGAGCAAATTTGTAGCTCCCAAACTCATATACTATTAGGTCCTTCTTTGAAGGCCAGAGTGTAAATAAATAGATTGAAAATTAAAATACACATTGATTGGGGAGCTTTAGCTCAAAGACAAGAATGGAAATCACCATTCACATAATTACATTCCTAATTGCTATAATTACTAGATTTTGAGCCAGGAAGAACTAGTTCAGATCCCAGCACTGGAAAAGTCAACTCAAGTCTCTGAACTTCAATTTATGTAAGTACTTCAGCTACTACTTGCTTCAGCTTAAATGGAGATAATGCCTATATCACCTATGCCACATGGTTGTAACCAAATAATATATGTATTTGCAAACTTCAAAACACTAATATAAATGTCAATCATTATTAGAAACTTTAATTGTAATTAATCAACATGCAGATATATATGTAGTACCCACTGTGGACCAGCCAACCAATGACAACCACCAAAGTCCCTGAGACAGCAGGGACCGGTAACCCTCACTCCCACCCCACAGTAAGGTGAAGCAGACACAGCAGGGAGGTGGACAGACAGGTTAAAGGTTATGACAAGGAGAAGATACTCATGAAGATTCACTGGGACAGGAGAGGAGGCTGCAGTTCACATTGTAAGTACTTCTGGGAAGACAGGGCAGAACAGACGGACACCTTCCCACGGGTCCTAGAGAACTGCTCTTGCTGGGGTGTGTTGAAAGCTCCAGGTTAGAAGAAACAGGCAGGGTCTCCGTCCCTCTGAGCTCAATGTTGTTCAAGTGAGAATGATAAGGGAGACTCCTACTCTACAAGGTGGCACTGCGGAGGGGGCAGCTTCTCTCTGCCCATCTGCCTTCTGCAAGCACCCACTGAGCTCTTCTGCCAACCAGGGAAGGAGAGTAGAGCAGACTCAGCCTTCCCCACACAGGCGGCTGCCAGAGCAAGTGCTAAAAAACCCAAAGTTTGCCCCTCATTTTTTAGTTTTCTTAAAACCGCCAAGTATTGTCATCCCCGATTTTCCCAGGCAGGATCTGAGAAGAGTTCTTTGTCCTCCCATATCCATTTCAATCTGCTTTGCAAATCCTTGTTTCTTCTCTGAATGCAAGTTCAATAGCAGCACAGAACGTTATAAAACACTGGGTATCTTCTTCAAGGACTGAGGCCTCACTGCGGGAGGTAGGGAGTGGAGACCCGCTGGAACAGGCTGTAGCTGATGGTCAGCTCAATTCTGGTCTGAGACTCAAGAGGCTGACCTTGCAAAGTCTGGCTGAGGCTGGCTTCTTTTCATTCTGGGCAAAGTCTGGTCTCAGAATTGCATTCTAATAAGCATGAGTGCATTTTTTTGTGCCAGATTCTGCCAACAAAGATAAAAGCCCCAAGAACACTCTCATTTACCTTCCCCTGGAGGAACCCAAAATGTGCAGAGGTAAGTCTGGACACAATACCAATGGAGTACGCACAAATTAAATTTTGGAAGGCAGGGTAGAGAGCACTAACACTCAGGATGATCAGAAAAGGACTCTCTGTATAGGACGTGTCACCGGAGCTACGCTTGAGGAAGACATTAGGAATCCTACCAGGTGAAGGGGAGGATAAGCAGAATTCCAGGCATGGCAAGCAGCCTCCCCAAAGGGGCAGAAACCAGAGGTGGGATATCCAGGGCAGGATACAGTAAGTGGGCCACCATAGTTGCTGGGTGTGAAGGGCAATGATATGTGATCAGCCTGGAAAGATCACAGAACTGGGGGTAGGAAGGGAAGCCCCTCTATAACAAGACCAACAAAGTAGACTGAGAATTGTTCTCCAGACTCTCGTCAGTCACTTCTCTGAGGTTCATTTAAACCACATTTATCAACCAATCCTGACCTGGGGGCTATTACCTGCTCCCCGCTCGAACATTCTTTCTCCTGAGAGTTCAGTGTCTGCCTTATGGTGTCTCAACCTCCACTCCGTCCTCAGTCGAGGGGACTTAAAATATACCAGTTAATGTTCCTTCAAAGACCCTCTCCCCTCTGAGTTCCCCCGTCTGTTCAGCTCCTTCTACCTGGTCTTCCTCATGCAGTGATATCACACTCAGAAACAGAGCCCTGCCGGTCAAAAAGACTTTAAAGAAAAAAACACAGATTAACATTACCTATGTTGTACTGCATTTTTGTTTCTGGTTAAACATTGCCTGATTACATTTTAATCTGGTTCAGATTGCACTCGGGAGCTTTGCTGAATGCCCGAGTTTGACACTTTGCATCTAACGTTCTCACTCAGACAAGCTCTCACCCTCATCCTGGCCATCATCACCCACAAACGTTCCACAGCCACGATCACGAGCTCTGAAATTCCTTCATGGGGTCCCAATCTCCTATCCCTGTATCCTGCCCTAGTCCTTGGTCTTTCTCAACCTCTTAATTCACCTTCCCCGACAACTTCTCTCTACACTTTATCTTCCACCAGCCATCACTGCTAGGTATCTCTGTCGTCCTTTGTCCCTCCTCCACCCTTTCCCCACCAAACTCCTTGAAAATGTTGGTTACTCTCAGTGACTCCACTTCCCTCATCTGTGCAGTCTGGCTTCCAGCTTCATCTCTCAAATGAGACCACTGTCTCTATAGTTTGTTGTTCAGTCGTGTCCATTGTGTTTTCTTAGTAAAGATACTTGAGTATTTTGCCATTTCCTTCTCATTTTACAGATGAAGAAACTGAGGCAATGTTAAGTGACTTATCCAGTGTCACACAGTCAATATTGGAGGTCAAATATGAACTCAGGGCCCTCTGACCCCAGGCCCAGCATTCTATCCACTGTGCCACCTGTCTTCAACTTAGCAGATTTTACTTGATGGTAAGTATGAGGCACTTGAAAACACTACCCCACCCCCAGGAGCAATCTATCTCTTTATGACATGGCAAAAGGCTCAGCACCATCAGCAACCAGACAGCAGAGGAGGGTCAAAGCAAGGAGTCATTGAATCAGGCGATGGAAAAGATGGAAAATGAAGAGAAGGGTTTCTTAACGTGGGAGCCATAATCTTATTTTTCTGAAGATTTTGATAACATTTTGATATAATTGGTTTCTTTTGAAATCCTATGCATCTCAAAACATTCTAAGTGTCTAGGCTTTACCAACTGCCAAAGAACTCCTAGACCCAAGAAAAGTTAAGAACCATGGAGCCTTAACAAAGTCAATTTGCTCCTGGCAACTGGGTTGGTGTTTATTGCTTTGTAATGCAATTGGAGTTAAGTGACTTGCCCAGGGTCACACAAGCTAGTGTCTAACGTCAGATTTTATTTCTTGACTCCAGCTATCTATGGCTGCACTTAGTTGTTCCAATGCTTATTTAAATTAAATTTTATTTTCAAAAGAAAATCTGTGTTCTCTCCTTTCCACCTTCCCTCCTCCCAGCTTCCATTAAGAAAGGAAAAAAAACAGAACACTGACCCTGTCCAGCAAAAAGACCTCAATTTGCTCAATCCATTTAATAGGATGTGGGTGTCTAGAACGTCTCATGGGTCCTCTAGAACTGTAGTTAGAGGTTGTGTCCATCAGTTTCCAAGCAGCAAACATCTAATTGCTGAATTCTTCTCAGACTCAAAACCCTTTAATCTTCGAACTTTCTGTCCCTTCTTTTGGTTCTACTGACACTGTTGTTCTTTCCTGGTTTTTCTCTTACCTACCCAACCATTCTTTCCCAGTCTATGTCAAAAAGTTCATGAGCAAGCTCCAAGACTCTGTTCTGGGGCCCTCTTCTCTCACAGGCTCTCAGGTTGGTGACCCCAACAGCTCCCATGAGCTCGATGACCATTTCCACGAGGAAGCTAGGTGGGACAGTGTGCGGATAGAGTTCTGGGCCTCCAAGAACATCTGAATTAAAATATAATTTCAGATACTAGCTGTATGACTCTGGAGAGGTCATCTAACCTGTCTGCCTCAGTTTCCTTAATTGCAAGATGAGCATAATTTTAGTACCTACCCACCAAAGTCACCGTGAGAATCAAATGAAAATCAGCCGAGTGAGGTCAAACATGTAGATCTGGGACTCATCTGCTTAGTGGAAGGGAAGGGAATGTGCCATTATTAATTGTCTGCTTTGTCCCAGATCTAGACATTCAACCTCACTATGGCATCACTACCTAGTGAACATTTTGAACTGGATGTCCCAGAGGCATGTCAAACTCACATGTGTGAAAATATATCTAAAACCTTTTCAGTCTTTTTCCCTTAGGGAGAAGTATGTAATAGAGAAAGAATAAAAGCTATCTGTAAAATGGATTAAGGGTGGCAACCAAACTCAGAACAAAAAAACCAAGTAAAGGGAGGGGAGTTACTAGGGGAGAACCCTTTCCCCCGCACTCAGAGGGGATTATGGTATTACTCAAGAGACCCCTTCCAAGTGGCTCAGGAGGAACAAGGAGCTGAGTAGTCTTAAAAAAACTAATGTCCTGTTAGATGAAGGATAAGGTTTAACCCAATCATTTAACACTGTGGACCTTTTCCTGGGCTCAAGATCCCCATAAATAAAGGCTTGGGAAGATGTCAGTTTGGATACCACTCTATAGGCTAGGGATGATTCAATTTAGTAGCATTTTTTTCTTCAACGAATAGGGTTCATTTTTCTCCTCAAACTCACCCATCTTTCAAACTGTCCTATTCCCAGCATCCTTCCAGTCACTCAGGTTCTCAACTAAACCTTTCTTTCCCCTACCCTTTATAGCTAATCAGTTGACAAGTTCTGGATGAGTTTAGAATCTTGCCTCAGAGCCAAGCCCTTCCTTTCAACTCTGGCCAACTGAGCTTCAAGAGCCTTGTCCCTAGGGCTGCTAGTGGGTGGGATAAGACATTTGTAAATAGATGTGAAGCACTTTGAAGTTAACCATTATGTTTTTTTCTTTTCTGAATCTCCCTTGTCACCTGAAGCTCACCACCTGAGTCCTGCAAGACTACTCAATGGTTTCCCTAGGTCTCACCTGGGCCGCTTTCAATTTATCATTCCCCTGCAGGCACCTGAAACCCCAGCCTTCCTCACTACTACAGACCACTGCATTCCCATTTGTACCATGTTTGCTTAGTCTTGTCACCTCTGGCTGACTTGAAGATTCAGCTCAATGGCCCCCTTCCACAAAGAGCCTTTCTTGTTCTCCCCCGCTGCTGGTACCCTCCTTTGCAGAACTATCTTTATGTATCTATATATGGTCTCCCTGAGAAGGCAAGAGATGCTTGGGAGGAAGGCCTCTTTCACTATTCCCAACAGGTATTTAGCAGTGTCTCCTTAGCCTAAAGTGGTTTGTTTGTTGATCCAGAGATGTAATCTTCTTACACAGATTGTACTGTAAACTGCTCAAAGAGGTTTGGGTGGCTGTTTCCACCGTTTCATGAAAAGCAACAAGTACGACTACCTGGAGTCTGGGAAACAGGTAAAATCCAATCAATCCATCATAGTCAGGTGTATGCTTTCCCTAGTGTTCCTTGAGATAAGGTTTCTACATACCTTATCCTAACAATCCAAAAGCTCACCAGTCACTTTGGCTTACTCCTAAGCCCTGTTACCGTCTAGTTAACCCCAAGGCAGGTCCACTCCTGCCTCTCTGCTCTCCCCAAGTAGCCCCTCCCTCAAGTCACCAGCAGCTATCACATGGGCAGAATCAGAGAAAATCACAGTTCAGCCCTGTGAATTAATGAAGAGGAATAATTAACCCAACAGCTGCTATCCTGGGCATCCCCGTGGGGCTGATTAGAGAAGGGGAAATGCTGCCTTCAGCTAGACTAATCTCTAGGGGGCAGGCCTTGAAGCCAACATAGCCTGGGAGATTATACAGGCAGAATCAAAGCTGGGAAACTGGGTCATGGATGCACTGAGGACTCTGCAGCAACTTCTCCCGACAAAACCCATTTCTCTCAGGGTCACCAGCCTCCCACCCAACACGGGTCAGGCACCTGAAAATACCACACAGTCACTAAGAACCTTCTTGATTTTATTGTTAGATTCCGGGTTACTTGAGAGGGATGAAACGAGAGGAGTGAGTAGCTCCAATACCCGGCCGGCCATGTTTCACAGGCTTGTAGGTGATAGAGAATTCACCCAGGTAGTGTCCAATCATCTCAGGCTGAAAGACAAGAGGGATAGCTCATGGTTTACACGCAAGCTGCTGTGAAGGAAGGAAAGCACCTCACTCTACCCAAGGTTAATGTCTCTTATTACAAAGACCAAGAAAGTCTAAGAATAATGGGCTCCCAAGACTTATAGCTGAAAAAACTGTCGTGGAAAATAAAGAAGCTGTGACTTGTGGGGGACATTAAAGAACATGGGGCTCCCGTGGACTCTGGAGAGACTCCAATCTTGGAACTACCATTTGTGACAAGCTGAGCCTCCTTCTTCACCTGGAAAAATGCTCTACAATGCAAGTTGTCATTGTTGTACCACATAACCAGGCTGTCAATCCAGCCCAGGGCTTCGCATCCAAGTTCAATTCTCTAAAAGAAGCCGTCACAGTTTGAGATTACACTTGTGGACTTGACTGAAACCATTTCCTGTTTTGCTCAGTGTTGCCTCTTTATCAGGAGGCTACTGTCCCCTCCCCAGACTGGCCCTAAGCAGTTGTACTAAGCAGTATCTTTGTAATTACAAGTGTTCCAAGACCAAAGCAGTTTGTGATGCACTCAGGTAGGTGATAAATCAAAGAACTGAGACAGCTGGCCTTGGAGCATCCAATAATTCTCATCTGAGAAAACTGAGGCTCAGAAATAATGACCTGAGAGGTCATATGGTATAGTGGTTAATACTGTACGCAAGTAAAGAAGATTTGAATATCTCTATTTATCCAGTGTGTATCACACTGGATAGCACACAGTAGGTACTTAATGTTTATTGGCATTTCTCAGACACTTCACTAGCAGCTGCAATCCTAAGCCAGTCATCTGTTCTTATCTGAACAATGAAGAGTTATTAGTAACTATTTCTCTTTTACCCAGGAACCCTGAGGGTCTCCCCCTCCCAGTCTGACTTTTTAAAAATCTTGATTAAAGGGGCCATCCCTTGAATAACTTCTTCAAGAAGCCTATTCATTGAATGGGTGTATGGATGAATATCAGGCCACTGGATCCAGATGACTCTGGAGAAGAAAGTGAGGTTGCTGACCTTGTACAGCCCTCCCTCCCTCACTCAAATCAATGTCAACTGCAAGTCATGTCCATCATCTTGATGTTGGTCCTCTTTGAGGATAAAGGACAACACAACCTCCTTTCCATCTCTAAATCTGACATGTTTAAGGCCATACACGGGAATAATTGGGGCTAAGAATTAGCAATCAGGTTCCTGACTCCAAATTCTCTTTTTCCCCTCCAGTACCATTTTACTGTTTTGATGAGTAGAGTCTTAACATCATCAGTCCTTACCTTAATTTCTACCTGATTGAAGGTCTTGCCGTTATAGACACCCACCATACTTCCCACCATCTCCGGCAGGATGATCATGTCTCGAAGATGTGTCTTCACTACCTCAGGCTTTTCCATGGGGGGTGCCTCTTTCTTGGCCTTCCTCAGGCGCTTCAGGAGGGAATGCTGTTTGCGCCGCAGACCCCTGTTGAGTCTCCGCCGCTGTCGAGCGCTGTACAGCTGCATGAGCTGTTCACTGCAGGAGATTGGGAGAAGGGAGACAAGTTAAGTTAGCAGGACATACCCAGGCAATGGAGGAAAAACTGATGCTCAAAGATTGGGAATGTCAACAGGGTCTACTTTATTTTTATTTTGGGGAGGTGGGAGGAATAAGACTATTTAAGAGCACAGACCAGCAGATGGTGCCACTGATAGTGCTGGACTAAGAAACAGGAACACCAAGTTAGAATCCTACCTCAGATACCTAAGGACCTGGGCCAAGTCCACTTCTCACCTGTAAAATTGGAATAATAGCACCTATACCTCATAAGACTATTGTGAGGATCAAATGAGAGAACGCATACATATATAAAATGCTTGAAGGAAACCTTAAAAGCACCATTAAACTCACAAGGCACACCTGTCCTTCCACAGTCACAGAATTCCCAAACATCATTTCAAAATTTGGTTTAAATCTGCCCAGGGGCATAAGGATTCTTCTAGTGTATCAAAGATCTGACTTTGAGCAGAAACTGCCAGGAACCGGTGACATGGCACAAACTAGCCCAGTAAGATCGGGACCATCTTACCCTAAATTTCCAGAACTCTCCCTACCCAAGGGCTTGCTAAATCCGTGCTTAAGAAAATCCAGGGGAGCAAGGCCAGGAAGTTAGAACTCAAGAGACCAGAGAGATCAAGGGTCCAAGCCCTCTACTTCACCGAGTTAAAGTGAGGGGCTTTCCCAGGACTGCACGGGGCAGGCAGGGCTCTTCCTGGGCACTTGACCCAACTGCCCCGTCCTCCCGGCTCGGGACGAGCACGATCACCCTTGTCTGCCCCACTCTGGACGGAAGGGGGCTCGGACAGGCCCCAGGCCCCGGCGCGGCAGGGGGGCTCGGCCTGGTGGGGGATGGGAGGCTCCGGCCGCGCCGCCCTCTACACCGCGCCCCCCGCTGCCCCGCGCCCTTACTAGGACATGTCCAGCAGCTGGTCCAGGTCCACGCCGCGGTAGGTGAACTTCCGAAACGTTCGCTTCTTCTTCTGCTCCACTTCCGCCTGTTAAGGGCCGGGATCCCGGTGAGACTCCCCGCCGCAGCCCGCACGGGACGTGGCCCGGGGCTGGGGAGGCCTCCCCTCGCCCCCGCTCCGCACAGACAGTGGGGCCGCGCCTCCAGGGGCCTCCAGGCCTCGCGCCGCGGCAATCCCCCGCCCTGGGAGCTACGACCCCACGGGGCCTCCGGCCCGACCCCGACCGCCCCTCCATATACGGCGGCTAAGAAGCTCGGGGGCACGCCTAGAAGAACCAAGGTCTCCCGGCCCAGCCGGGCCACTTTAGGGGTGGATGGGGATGGATACAAAACACCCGCCCCGCCACCCGGAGCCTTTCAGCGCCAGCACCTACCATCTTGTCTGCTGTCAGGAAAAGACCGCTCCCGATTGCGCAGGCGCAGATATCGCGCGACGACACCCCACGCCGGCGCGCTGCGGTCCCGCCCCCTGCTGGTGTTGCACGCAGGCCTCGCCCCTTCCGTTCTTCCTCCGTGATCTGGGAGTGCGCCCTCTCCTGGCCAGGAGGCGCAAAGCAGAACGTAAAGCCTTGGGTTCTTCAAACGCGCAGCAGGCATGTTCTAAGTAAGGGCTTTGAAAGACAGACTTGGGGCATGAGATGGCCGGAGGGGCGGCGGGTTCGGTGGGCGGAAGAGCCGGTTGGAATACTAGGTCAAGCCCCTGGGGAGGTAAAGCCTAACTGGTCCCAAGCGAGTCTCTTCCCTTCCCGGGGGCTGAGTTGTACCCATGCAGTGAACTCCAAAGAAGCTCCAGGGGTTCCGGGTTCTAAGGTCCTCCCCCTGCAGGTCCGATAGCCCCTGTTCTACCTCCCTCCAGGTTCTGTCCCCCTCCAGCTCCGACAGCCCCTGTTCTACGTCCCTCCAGGTTCTGTCCCCCTCCAGCTCCGACAGCCCCTGTTCTACGTCCCTCCAGGTTCTGTCCCCCTGCAGGTCCGACAGCCCCTGTTCTACGTCCCTCCAGGTTCTGTCCCCCTCCAGCTCCGACAGCCCCTGTTCTACGTCCCTCCAGGTTCTGTCCCCCTGCAGGTCCGACAGCCCCTGTTCTACGTCCCTCCAGGTTCTGTCCCCCTCCAGCTCCGACAGCCCCTGTTCTACGTCCCTCCAGGTTCTGTCCCCCTCCAGCTCCGACAGCCCCTGTTCTACGTCCCTCCAGGTTCTGTCCCCCTCCAGCTCCGACAGCCCCTGTTCTACGTCCCTCCAGGTTCTGTCCCCCTCCAGCTCCGACAGCCCCTGTTCTACGTCCCTCCAGGTTCTGTCCCCCTCCAGCTCCGACAGCCCCTGTTCTACGTCCCTCCAGGTTCTGTCCCCCTCCAGCTCCGACAGCCCCTGTTCTACCTCCCTCCAGGTTCTGTCCCCCTCCAGCTCCGACAGCCCCTGTTCTACGTCCCTCCAGGTTCTGTCCCCCTCCAGGTCCGACAGCCCCTGTTCTACGTCCCTCCAGGTTCTGTCCCCCTCCAGCTCCGACAGCCCCAGTTCTACGTCCCTACAAGTTCTGGGTTCTGAGGTCCGATCCGTCTGCGCCCTGCCGTTCCCAGCCCACCGCCAGCCTCAGACAGGTGCCTTTCTCAGAGCTTGGGTCACCTGGGTTCTCCCTCCCTCTCTCCTCCCCTGCTGCTGCTCTACCGGGTGGCGAAGGAAGGGAGCGTGTATGTGAGTCTCTCCGGGGAGCTGGGCGGCCCTAGGAAAGAGGGGGTACAGAAACTGCCTTGCCCAGGGGGCCCCGGCCCCAGGGAGGGAGCCAGGTGGTTCTGATTAGAACCTCAGGTTCCTGACCTGGGCGCCAGACCAAACGAGCCTCCCATAACATAACCTACTCTCCCAGAATTAGACTGTCAGGGCTGAAAAGATCCTTGCCAGCTGGTCCAAGGGTTCTTAAACTGGAGGTGAACTTTTTTTAACCTTTTGATAACTATTTCAGTATAACTGGTTTCCTCTTATTTAGGTAATTAAAAACATGATTGTGAGAAGGCGCTTGCCAGGCTGCTGAGAGGGTCCCTGACACAAATAAAGTGAAGGACCCCTGATCCAATTCACCCCTGTTGTTTTTGTTTGGGTTTTTGAGGCAGTCAGAGTTGTGACTTATCCAGGGTCACACAACTGCTAAATGTGTAAAGGCAGACTTTAAGTCCAGTTCTCCTGACTCCAGGTGCTTTATCCACTGCACCACCCCCAATTCTGTTTTACAGGTAAGAAACCGATTCTGCAATTGGAAATGCCTTGGCCAATGGATGGCAAGAGCTGGGAACAGAATCCAGGTTTCCAAATTCCTAGTCCATGGCTGCGGGTGGGTGGGAAGGAAGACATACTGGTGATTGGTGGGGAGACTCAGTTGTTTCCTTGTCCTCCTGTCCTCAATACTTGCCCTTTGAGACCTGGAACCAGGAGTCCTGCCAGTCCTGATCTCTGTGCAACAGCTCCCTCATTTTAAAGATGAGGAGATGATGACCTGGAGTTCCTGTGAAACTCGGCTGTTCTGAAGGTACTACCTACTACGATATTCTGAGTTTAATTCTCTGATTCTAAAGAAGGCGCAAGGCCTCCATCTAACCTGGGGAAGGCTTGAAAACTGTGCCTCTTGTGACTTACCGCCTACCTGAGGCTCTGAACCTTCACTTAAATGCCATCTGACATCACCAGAGCCCCACGGGGTGGTGGGAAAGGTTTACTGGCATTACCAAATACGTGCATTTAATAAAATTTTATACGAAAAGCTTTCTTGTGCTGTGCCCTAGGCAGGTACCTGATGGTAATTCACATTTATATAGAACTTTTCAAGTCTACTTTGCCTTGCACATCACTCATCTGGAAATTTTAGCATACGGTACAAAGTACCTTAGCTCCCTTCTTAGGTACGAGTTCTCTCCCCGCAAGGCTATATCCCGACATTGTTTCTTCAGCTTCGATGTAGCACAAGGCCGTTCGTGCACATATTTGGCACCGGATAAAGTTTGCTGCTTGCTTACACCAAGAAGCAGCTGCGGATCTCTAGGGAGGAACATGAAAACTCATTACCACCAGGGAACAGCCTGGATTCAAACCAGACTGACCGAGGGAAAAACCCCAAGTCCGAGCATAAAGCTGCCTGCCAGCCACAACTCTACAGCTTCCCAGAGCATCAGAGGATGAACCCAGAACCTGCATTCGAGGCTGCTTTAGAAAGCACTGCTGTCTGATGTGTGAGTCCAAGTTTGGGCACAGAATTCCTGCTGGTGGTTTTTTTTTTTTTAAACAAATTATTTCAAGCCCCTCTGCTGAATCACAGAAAATGTGTGGTCTAAAAGGTGAGCTGCACTTGACTGCACTACAGACGAAAAATAGGTACTTCCATGTGGATTGGTTGATGGAATCGAGTTAAAACTTGTTAGAAACTGTAGTTCCAGTGATTAATTTTTCAGTCTTTTCATGTGTTACTTCACTGAGAGGCCAAGTCTCAGGTGAATTAGCAAGTAGAAATGGCCTGAATCCAAAAGAGAAGGGAGATCTCACCAAGACAAACCTGTTTGTATTCCTTCTTCCCTCCTGAGCTCACCTGAATTTTCTTTTGGGGTGGGGAGAGAAGGGTAGAGATAACATCAAGATATGATAGGAGGGGGCTTGTGATGCTTACGGTGAGATGTTGGGGAAGGTTAGAGGCTAATTCGTAATAGAGGACTGCTTGGATTAGAATATCCCTGGGAGATTTTATATATATATATATATCCACTATTGACATACTAAATGAAAAGAGGGGCTAGGTTCTGTACACCAACACGAGGATATCAGAGGATCTGAACTAGGCAGGGCCTGAACAGTAATTTAGCGACTGCTACCCTTTCCTGGAAGCCTGGAGAGGCCCATGGATACCTTTTCAGAATCAGTTTTCAATCAAAGGAACTGCAAAATTACAGTTAGAGGTAGAGAGTGTAATTTCTTCCCATCCAAGTTCAGAGCCGTGGGTTAAATTTTCAGTGACGACCCAAACAAGAAACTTCCAGCTCCTAGTCAAGTGATCAAGCACTCTACAACAAAGTTGTTTCCAGAGCAGGTAGGTAGTAAGAGTCTGTTGATCTCCAGCTGCTGTACTGCTAGCCCTCCTAGCCCTAATCTGTAGAAAACGGCATTGCCGATCTTCCAATGACGGAACAACTTTCCTCTTTCATACCTCTAATGCCCTTGTGTTAAAGATATGTATAGCATACGACTTGTATTTCCATTGCCTCTGGAAAGATATATGGTAGCTTGGGCAGCCAAGTGGTACAATGGAACAGAGCACCTGCCCTGGAGTCAAGAGGACACGAGTTAAGATCCTGCCTCAGTCACTTAACCCTAACTGCCTCAGGAAAAAAACAAGCCACACATATTACTAACAATGACTTTACCTGGCATAAGAGGAAAAATATACATAATACCTTAAATAGTCATGGAGTGAAGAAAATGAGATTGAATGTCCTGGTATACAAAGCATTAAAAGGCCTAGGGAGGACAGTCTTTAGCATGTTGTGTGGGGACGTGGATAAGCAGCTCAGGATGAGGCAGAATGGACAGGCTACAACACAAATCCATCCAGGTATTACTGTCTTATTCCATTTGTTCCATAACAAAAGGAAGCTTGTCCACTCTAAATATAATCTGTGACAGCTTAGCAAATGTTAAGTGATTGTAACCCAAGACAGGCTTAGGTTGTCTATCCCATTTCACAGATGGAAAAACTCCCAACCCTTTGGTGCCTTAGACTCCTAAAGCATGAGAAGAGATTAGTTCAGTATTTTTTTATGGGGAGAGGAGGACAGGAAAGGAAGGGGCAAGTTCTGACCTGGAATTTCATTAGTGAAGGACCCTTGAAGTAAGGAGACCCCTGCCAATGCAGAATGACACCTGTCTGGACATTAAGTTGGGCAGTCTGCCCAGCTGTCAGTGTGAGCCACGAAGCCAGATTTCCCTGACTCAGGACAGTTCTGTCACTTGTGCCATGGCAGACCATTTCCCCAGGGTACAAAATAAAGCCTCAATTCACTGCCAAAATCCAGGGCCAAAAAACCTGCAGTTGACAAACTCATGAGGTCCATAAACTCCAATGTTAAGTTTTTCATTGCACGATGTTTGGATTGGCCTTCCCTAAGGAACTGGTACTTAAAACCAGGGCTTCTTGCCACACTTTTGCCACCTACCAAAAGGAGATGCCTTTTCAATGCCCACAGTGCTGCATGACGATAATCCCCAGGCTCTGAAATCCCAGCATCCTATTTCACTTAGAGGGGCTGCCACTCAATCAAGATGCTCAGGATGTCAAGTTTTCCTACAGATCCCTAGGGCAGGTCACCCCAAAATGATAGGCTCCCCACTGATACCAGCCCCAGAGCAGTTCAATTGCAATGGTTCACTCCCCCCCAGCACAGAACATCAAGCCCTACCAGCAGCTTCTTCTGTTTGGAAGATGCCTGCCTGAGGGCAGATGCTCCTCTAATAAGTTTATGATGGGGAAGTGATACAAAGATGAGTGCCAACTAATGTCTGGGGCCACTCTATAAAAATCATTATCTTACAGCTTGCAGGGAAGGTCTTCATTTTCCAGGTGACAGAAAGATTAAGTGAATTGCCCATGTGTACTCTGTGAATTTGGGGGAGAGGGAGGTTCAGAACACAGGTCTCAAAAACACATTCCACTACCTCATCACTGGGATGACTATAATTTCAGAAGACTGTTACCTAGACATTAAGATCCCCAACAGAATAAGAGAAACCGGAGTAGCATCTTAAGGTCCCAAATTAGATCCAAATTCACTAAGAGCAAGTAATTCAGACTCTTCCTCTTTTTGATGAGTTGGGATTGGTCTACTGAACAGTTAGTCATACGGTACAGCCCTCTGCCGGTTCGGCTTCTTCTTACATGCTATGCAATTTGGTGAAATGTGGTAGATGAAAACTGTGGGTTGTGAACAGCAAACTGCCGCCAGGCTATGAAATATTCAGAGAAATCTGAATGCTGTATGCTGGACTCTCAAGAAATAACCATTTCTTCCCCCCAGTCCTCCTAGCAGCCAAGACCCAGATCAAGCCCCCAACACCTGCTACCCTTGATCCACATGTCCCACCCAAATCCTATCTAATTCCAACTGGTGCTCCTACACCTCCCTCCTCCCTCCCAAGGGATCTCACTAGGCAGAGTTGGAAGGAATTTTCTGAGATCATCTAGTTTAACTCCACTCATTTTATAGGTGAGGAAACTGGGTGCCCAGAGAAGGGAAAGGAGCCTTTCCTGATACTCAGATGGCTCTTAAGTAAAATAAGGTGAGAAGACTCTAAGAGATAACCCCCAGATACAAAGCCTCCAGGATTCCACAACTAAGTTCAAAGGGGAAGTCAAATTTCAAAAGGCTGTTGTTCTGTTCAAAGTACTCTTCAAGACAACTTGAGAATCTGCAAGTCATTACTTGGACACAAGAAGGTTACAGCAGCAGGCTGTTAACAGAGCATTTGACTTGGAGTCAAAGCTCAAGGCTGCCATCCTCTGAAATCCAGAGTGACCTTTGGAAAAGTCACTGAACTTCTTTAGGCCTCAGTTTCCTCGAATGTAAAATGAAGGGGCTGGACAGACAAGCAGGACAGTTTTTAAAGTAGTATGTTGAATTTATTATATACCTTAAAAAAAAACCAATTACAACCGTGAGCTGTACAAAGTGGAGACTCAGCTTCACATATCATCCTTTTTTTCGTACTTTATATGTGGACTTATTAATTTTAAATTTTTGGTATTTGTTAGATTATAAAAATAATGTAAAATTTAAAATGAGAGAATTGGACTAGATGACCTCTAAGGTCCCTTCTTCCAGCTCTAATCTAGGATCCTATGTCCAGGGGTTCCAGCTGACAATAACTAGTTATGTGACCCTGGACAAGTCATTTAACCAGTCTCAGTTTCCTCATCTGCAAAATGGGCTAATAATTTGTATCACCTACCTCATAGGACCAATTTTGAGGAAAGCACTTTATAAATCTTAAAAGCACTATAGAATTGTAAGTTATTATCATTACTTGTGCATTTAATCTACAACAGGCACCAAAACAGCAGAAACAAATCAAGATTACACAATCCACCACGGTGGGTGTGTTGAGAACAACACTAGCGGGGAGGGCAGGGGGAAAAAATGGAATACAAACTTGTGTTTCTAATCCAAATGTACTTTTCTTTATTCAAACCAGGGGTAATCACTGGTTAGTGCAAAATGCACCAGAACTTTTCCGCCTGAGGAAAATCTATGTCTCACCAAGGCCTCCATGACCCCCCAATGAAATCCACAAACTGGATTTAAAAGTTCTGAAGCACAGATCTAAATACCTGTGCCCTTCCTAAGTGACCCTGTGCGCATCAACACACCTGCAATGCTACCACAGTTAGTCAGGTGGCAAAAGCAAAACCACAACCAAACTCAGTAGATTTCTTCTTTGAACTCCCAGAGTTTCTGGACCAACTGCCCCAACTCCCAAAGCCAGGAGTAAGGGCTTTAAAACTGACCCTCACTTCCACCAGTACTAACGGAAACCCTGTATTAAATTAAAAAATAAGCCAGCATACATAGTAGAAAATTTCTCTTAAAAATTTCACAATCTGTAAATGTATATTTTTTCTTTAAACATAAAAGTTTACAATATACGGTAAAACAAAAGGCTCAGGAAGAATCATTAAAAAAAAAGGAAGAAAAAAAAGAAAGAAAAAAGAAACCTGAAGTTCTGAATTAAAGCTGAAGACTTTTTTTAAAACCCTGTAGTTTGAACCAGTGACGTTTTGTTTTATTTGTGCTGATGGGCTAGAGAAAGGAATATATTTAAAAACTGCAGTCCAAACACCCACAGCTTTGCCTTCAAAAGCCATTCGCCCCCTCCCCACCTCCCCACCCACCCCCCAAATGGTTTATTAAGTTGTTCTCCATCAAGTATGTGATTGTCACAAGTTCACAAGTTTGGAATTCCCGGTTTCAGCTGGTACCAGATATCCCATTGTGGACAGAATTCCCTGATTTCTAGCCCAGGCTAGCGTCTATATGGGTGAAATCCTTGCACGTTATGGTTCTGTCCTCGTCCAAAACCACTTCCTCCTGCAGGCGGGCCACCTGATCCGGGCACCGAGGGTCCTCCGTAGGAGGGGGGTTGCTGGCTGGGATCTGAGAAACCCTGTCCAAAGCCACTCAAGTCCTGTCCGTAACCTGCTGAGAAGGGAAAGAGATTACAATGAGCTTTGGTCAAAAAACTGACCTGAATTCAAGACAGGGACACTGACGAGACCACAGTCATAGCAATGCTATCCCTCAACCCCATCCCTTCCCCACCAAATGGGTCACTCTGGGGGAAATAATTTGATTGCCTTCAAATATTAATCTTAATCATCAAAGCAGACAGGTGACTTGAGTGGGAGGTGGAAACTCTTAATTTTTTAGATGGCACTACTAAGAGATCAAATTCAAATCACTGGCTTATGCTTCTAAAGACCCGAATGGTGAGGTGAGCTGATGTCAAGGCAGCTTACCCACTAGAAGTTGAAACTGTCACAAACCCTTCATCCCTTCAGTTATTTGTACCAGCAGAAAGGACAGAACAGACATCAAGACTTACCTCCCCCTTTATCCCACTTGTTCTTAGTGCCGACCCCCTCCCACTGACACCCGGGGCAAGTTCTTGGAGGCAGAAGGGGTGAAGGCTTCGCATATGTTGCGTCACCTGGTCCCTTGGGTTAAACAGGGCCCGGGGTTTCAGTTTCCATGCCAACCTGGCACCCAGCATTAGCGTTCAATCCTCTGGATAAGAGGAAACTGTTCTGTGCCTCCTTTAGGAGGAGACATGGCAAACAGAAAAGATCTGGTTGGGGATCTATTTTCTCATCCCTTTTATCAGCTTCAATAACCACATCCAATTCCAGCCAAGTCACCAAAGCAATGGGAATGTGTGAAGGATGGGAGAGTCAACACACTTCCACATGCAACCACTGGCAGGGAGATAAGCCAAAGGAATAATCCTCGATGTCTGTCTTTAAAACCATCCCCCGGTAATGCCTGAGACGTTGCTCAAAGTGGATCGTGGATAGATTTGCGCAAGCACAGAAAGGGAGATTCACTTCAGAGAACTTGATGTAACCAAGAGACCTGCTCCAAGCCCAATTCTTCCTCCCGCTCCTTCAAAATGGTTATGTGGAATGGTTTCTACTGACAAGGAATGAAGTCCAACAGGTGTCTAAAAAGCAGGATGAAGAGATGAGTGGCAGTGTAGTAGTGTGGGAAGAGGACTGAACTAGGAGTCAGGTTCCAGTCCTGGCTTCCCCACAGCGTGACCCTGAGCACATCACAACCTCTCTCAGCCTGTTTTCTCATCTGTAAAATGGGGAAAATAATACTTGCAGTATCTATTTCTTATGGGTATTTTGAGGATCAAGTAAGCCCTCTGTAACCACCAACTGCTAGAACCATAAATGTAACATGTAAAATGCTATATAAACATTTTCACTTTGGATAGAAGACTTTTAATTATTCTCTGATGGCATGCCAGTGTTGGATCTTCAAACAAAACTCATTGGAATTAAGTTACCTAACTGGTCTATTAGTTCCTGTGATCAAGAGAAGTAAAAATGCCAATCAACCACAGGACTTTGTTTTTCCAAATCCAGACACCACCAAGATGTCTATATGATCACAACATGGTGCCATGACACTATTTTTGGACATGCAAGGTTAATACTGATTTCCAATGTGAGAATACTTCTTGGCATATAGCAACAATATTGCCACTTCTAATTCGCTAGTCAATTAAGAACTTCCTATTGCTAAAGACATTGGTCAATGCATTTGCTACAAGCTCTTTAGGGAGTTGACCCCCTTGAGCTACTTGATTCAGCCATATTAAAGCAAAGGTCAGTCACCCATCACAAATATACAAATCACCAATGTGGCTGGTAGTGAAGCTCAAGATTAAAAAAAAAAAAATGGAGAGAGAGAAAAAGAAAGAACATCTCTCTCATCAGCACTGCATCTTAGAGGTAGAGACCATGTGGACGACATGCCCTGAGCAGAGCTCACAACTGATCTAAATAGCCTTACCCAATGCCTTCCCTGTCAGCTCTCTCATTTGTACGTAGAAATCAACTGTTCCGCTCCAAACCCTTAGGGGGCAAGTTCCTACTTCAGAAAACTACCAATGTCCAAAGCAATCAAGTCCAATGGGCCACAGTAGAGGGGAATAATACATCAGTTGCTCATGGTAAACTTAGTTCAGTCGGCAGAGTTCCGACGAAAACTAGCAGCGCAATGATTTGGTCAATGAAGAATGGGAACGGGGTTATTGGACATTCAAGCTCTTTGTGCTTTAAAGTGGTAGTCGTTTTGTTGTGCGTTGCCTCAAAACAAAACAAAAAACAAACCAGTTGGGGACAACTGATAATTGTAGCCAGTAAAGATCCTCAAACCAGCAAAAGCAAACATTTCAGAGCTGTACCACTAATTTCCACCCCCACCCAAAATGAAAAACAAAGGCAGAAGAGACCCTGTTAAGAAACATTCATTTCCCAAGTGCAGATACAGTAAGAGCATTGGTTATAAATAGGCTCCACCTACCTAGGATATATCACTGCTCAGCCTGACCATAAGAGTGTAAACAAAGTATTGGCCCGAAGCCTGAAGGGTCTTGAGAATAGGTACCCAGCCCTAGTAAGAAATGAGGAGACCAGGGTGACTAACCCCAAGACAGCCTTGTACAGATAGTAACTTTTTTTAGGGTGGGGGAGACAAATATACCAGGGCTTACTGTTACTCTACACCCAAAGGTTTACATTATTTTTTCACCCATCGTAAATACAGCACAGTGCTTTAAGGTGTCATAAATAACGTCTACACAAATGCAAAATAATGATATAGTTCAACGCCTTTAAAATACAGCAATGCTTTTTTTCCCTAGGCATTTTGCTTAACTGAATGAAACAAAATACATGCAGTATTGGTAAGCTGCCTTTGAAGCAGTAATCCAGTGAATGAGACTGCAAAGGGCATGCATGGGATAGAGTGGGTGCTTCTATTGCCTAGATATTGTTATCTTTAAAGATTGTATGAAAAACCAGCTCTAGCAATAAAAGGAAGAAAAACTTTCAGCTTTGGAAATTCAATGCTAAGGTGAATATTAGGGGCCCTGTGGTATCCAGCAAAGTTTTCCACAGAAACAGTTTGCTGCCAGACGTGGAACTGCAGGCCCCATATCTCATGGCACTCTAGCCACCTCCCCCATACCCCTTGCTAACTGTTCCCTGAGATTGTACAAAAAGCAGCATTCGACAATTCATCCCTATTTCCCAAGAAAGGCCTGACAGAACTAGAAAAACACGTTCTACCGAGATACCACCTCTCTGAGTAAATTGAGAGTTAGACTTAACTTCTTAAGCTCTAAGTAGGATGTGTCTGCTGTAAGAGCAGATGAGGCTAATTTACTTTCCAGGGAGAAAACAGAGAGGGAGATCAGTTTCTAGGGGCAAGAAAATCTGCTGACAGATTAAAAGATGAACATTATGGCACTGGAAAGAGTGCTGAACGGCAAGCTGGGAAATCTGGGTTCTAGTCCTGACTCTGCTATTCCCTTGGCCGTGGACAAGTCACTGAAGCTCCCTCCATTTTGACAGCCTCAACTGTAAAAGGACATTGCACCAAGTGCCCCTTGAAGGTCCCCTCTTCTAGACTGCCAATTCTCTCATACACTGCTCCTCAGCCCCCCAACTTTGGTAATTCTCTGCCATCGACATGAATCTTACTTTCAGTGAAATCCTGATGCTCAGACTCACTGTCTACACCACAGGAATCAATAATGAATGCTGGCTTCATTCTATGCACACAGACATGGTGCCCCCTTACCCCTGGGGGACACTTTGAGGAAAGATGTTGACGATGTTGTCACTCTCTCCAGAACAGTTCCTTAAGGTACTTTGGGTCAGCCCCAGCTACCAACTAGAGAAGCTACTTAGAGCATGGTGGCAAGGGTGACCCTGACTCCATCCGATCGCTGGGTCATTCCGCCTCCTCCCCATCCCCTCCAAAGCTGAAGCCAGCATCTGACACTTCAAAACAAAGGCAGCAGACAGAGTCCTGGAAGTCAAGTTCATCACACAATGCTGCACGACTGGGATCAGGAGAGAAACGGAAGCCCTGGAGCATGAAATCTCACCCTCCACACTGTCTTCCTGGGGCTTTCAGAATCACATGATGAAATTTCACCTCGACCCTGCTAACTCTCCTTGACCACTCACAGCCTCGAGTTCCACAAACTGACAGTACCCTGAAGGATTTGTTGCGGAATTGACTGCTTTTCCATTGCAAGTGCCCTTGTATTCTTGCCCTTATGAAACTGAGCAAAAAAAGTAAAATATGCTGAAAGTTTTGCTATAACCTTTGGTCATTTTGAATTCTTCTCCCTCAATTCCCCATTCCTTCCTTTTTTTCTAATGAGCAGCCTGAAACTCCCAACCTCCTACTAACACTAAGAAGCTTCTTTCAGGTCTCCCTTCCTTCCCCCACCTCCCATTTACGCAGCACCTTTAAGGTGAGGGACCCATAACTGGCCTGGGCTGAGGCCATCTTGGGCCAACTCATCGACAGAAAACATCTGACTGCCAAGACAATGTTCTGCTCATTTCTAAACCAGCTTAAATACAGCTGGGAAGTTAGAACAAAAGGGAAGAAGATACCAAACTAGTCAGTGTACATATTCCTGTCTTTTACCGTCATGAGCACCCCCACTGACTGTCAGGCTATCTGGGAAGCCAGAAAGCTTAGTATCAAGCTCAGAAAACAAGTACAGGAAGAATGCTGTGTATGAGAAACCTGAAAGGCTGTAGTTAGACTTTTGAGGAGTTTTTAAAATCATGATGTGCTTACACTTGGTTTATGTAGACCAGTCTGGAAAACCCAACACATTAACACTACAGGTAAAGCATAGGATTGGGGAGGAGGAGAGAAGTGCAATTCCTAATAACTCACCATACTGACTATAAGGGAAATCGGGCTGGGCCGCTGGGGGTTTGCTCATGTCCTGAGCTGCCTGAGATGGTGGTGGTGGGAAAGCTAGCGGCGCTGCCCCAGGAGTGGCAGGTGGAGGAGGCACTCCTGGAGGGGCAAATTGATCAGGTGGAGGTGGTGGAGGCCCATAGCCAAAACCTGAAAAGAAAAAGCAGAAGAAAAGAAAACAGAAGATATGTAACTGACAAGGAACATGAGAGAGGCAGTTCTGATTTCTTACAAGTTGTCAAAAATGATCTTGTGAGGCAGTGACAGAATGGGAAGAATCTAAGACTTAGAGGCAGGAAATCTGGGTTCCAATCTTGGCTTTACCATGTGCCCTCTCTGGCCCTCAAGTTACCTTACCTGTAAAATGGGGGTGATGATAATGTTTGCATTACATACCTCTCAGGGTTGTCAGGAAAGACCTTTGTAAACAGTAAAGTGCTACTACCATCTTGGTTAGATTTCCATATGCAAAATATGTTTGCTCTTAGGCCTACTAAAGGTTAAAGGAAAAGCCCATTAGTCTGCAAACTGCCTTTAAAATAAGCCAGATGCTGCTGGAATTTACAGAGTGCCTCAAAAAAGTCAAGAACCATTTGTGACAACTGACACCCAGCACAGGATTTAAGAGCACCAAGTCAGTCTTGATGGAGTGATGGCAAACTGATCCTTCTCTTCAAAACCCAGCCAGACACACGTTACAACCTGCCCCCCTTCCCAGCCTGAACTGTTTGCCAGGCTCAGTCCTTCAGTTCTCTAAGAGTTTACATCTCCCAACCTGAAATTCAAGGTGTCTAAATGGACTAGACACACTAGTTTTCTGAACAAGCTGAATTAAATCACTCTCAAAACACAACCCTTAATTATGCTAAGAAACATGTCCACAAGATTCACTTGTTCTTCCCAGACCTCTTGTCTTATCTACCTACAAATCCTTTTTCTGCCCCATCTCATACATACCTCAAGACTTGGTGAAAGACTACTCAAAGCTTCTCAGGAATTAGTGATTACCTAGTAAAGATGCCCACCACACTGATGCAGACACTGAATAGCCTTCAAGGGCTGCTCACCTCAATACTAGTCAGACTCAGACACCATGTGCCACCCGGCCTGGAGATGAAGCCCTACCAGCTAAACAAGCCCTGCTGGGCCTATGGCTCTACTGACACAGCCTTCAAAAATAATGCACTTCACTTGGACTTTAGTGAAGCACTGAAAACAAAATTCTCCAATTTCTGTTAAGACTTGCAATTATAGCAATTAGCAGAAGCCAAAAAGAAAGAGGGAGAGGGAGGGAGGGAGAGGGAAAGAAAAAGAGAGAGAAAGAAAAAGAGAGAGAGAGAGAGACTGAGAATGAATTACTCATTAAAGCAATTGTTTTAACTGAACTCACTGGTGGTTTGATGTTAGTCTCTAGGTAAAGAATATAATTTGCTCACTAAGAACTCTAACAGGATCAGGTTGCTTCTTTCGGTCAATAGCTGTACTATGATTTCTTAAATACACATTTCCAACCAAGTTCTAAGTTGAAAACTTTAGCAATAAGGTAAAATCATTTCATTTTAAGATAGACTGGTTATAATCAGCACCTCATTATAAATTTTAGGCACTCAATTCATTGAATATGAATTCTACCAAACACTGTGGTCTAAGAATCAAGCTGGTATCTGAGAACTGGGAGAAAAAGAATCATGGATACAAATTCTATTATGGTCCCATCATTCTTGTCTTAGTTCAGAGTGCTAAATGTCAATATATTAAAGAAACATACTAGAAAAATCAAGGCACTGAAGAACATTTCTACTTAACAACAGACTTTCAAGAAGACTTGAAACAAGAATTTCAACTGTCTAATAGCTTTAATTGGGGGAATGGTGAGGAAAAAAAGGTACATCTAAAACAAATCACAAAATGTTAAACTTCTGCTTTTCTTCACACTTAAAACCTCAATGCTCTGCAGAATTACTGATGGCTGGAGAGTAATCCTGGTGACCCAGATCCTTATCACTCCACATGGCTTATACTGTAACTGCCTCAACATCCTTCCCGTCTCTACTTTCTCTCCATCCACTATGTCTTTCCTATTGACAGAATCACCCTTGCTCATACAGATATGACCACGTCACTCCTCTTAGTGGCTCCCCTCTTGAGAAAAGTTCTAATTCCTCCTTTTTTGTCTGGCATTCAAAGTCCTCCAGGATTCAACAACACCCTATTTTCCGCAGCTTTGTCTTCCTTCCAGGAAGCCCTGTTCCAGTCGAATTAGGCCCCTCTCTCCTTCTAACAAGCACTCCTCAGCACTTTTACCACCACCCATGTCTGCGTTCATATTACTCCTCATGTCTCAAGCGCTCTCCCCTTCCCCTTGACTGCCTGCTGAAGTCCTACTCAGTTTTACATACCTATTTCCTCAAGGCCTCGGTCTTCAAGAAGCCCCTCCCCGCCGTCTGGTGACATCCTTCACCTGCAGATCCTACGCCATGTCTGCTCTGTCCCTCTGGCACTAGCTACTTTATGTCACGTTATTTTTTTACTATTATTGTTGTATCATTCCTTATCTCAGACAGTAAGGTAACTCTCCCAAGGCCCACACCTTATCTGAATTTCATTCAAGGACCAAGCTCAGCACTGTGGACATAGCAGGGCCATCAAAGTTGGCTTATTTAGGGACATTTCAACATAATTAGTTATAACGAAGGCCTGACTCCAAACCTTTCCCCATGTGACCCACAAAAAGACTTACTGAACTGAGGAGGGGTACCGTACCCCTGTGGGAAGCCCTGGGGAGGGGGAAACCCTCCTGGAGGCGTGGATACGATGTATGAGGTAAAAGGAGGAGGTGGAGGTGGAGCTCCCCTTCCTGCAGGAGGCGGCCCATAACCACCTGAAAAAGCAAAGAAACAGCATCGTGAGGGAAGGGAAGAGGAAAGAATGTACCCAATTGTACCCACCCCCAACCTACATGGGCTTAAAATCCACCAGGCTGGACTTTTCATTGGGAGAAGGGAATAGGACATTGGACTCCTTAAGGTTTAGTCCCAGCTCTCATTAACAGGCACATGTGACTATAACCAACTCTACCTATCTGTGTTTGTCTCTTCACTCCCCTTCTGTAAAATGACCTACTTCTTCAGGATACCCAGACAACTCAAAGGTCTTCCATGACAGTGGGGTGAAAAGATTTAATAGGCTGACTGAGTCAAAGACCTCAGCTCTAATCAAGGCTCTGCTACTAGCCTTACAGTGGTCTTACAACAAGGTCTTGTCATCTCTCAGAACCTCAGTTTCCCAGTCTATACAATAAGCTCAATGGTCCCTTCCTCCCAAATATAACATACTATAATTACAAAACTCCAAAGGAACCCTTTTTGGACTTCACTCTATAACACAGAGCAACAACAACCATATTGATATTTTATCCCCATTGTAAATTACATAAAGGTCTTAGCTTAATTATCTGCTACAGTTAT
Source organism: Bettongia penicillata ogilbyi (assembly GCA_023548195.1). Classification (NCBI taxonomy): domain Eukaryota; kingdom Metazoa; phylum Chordata; class Mammalia; order Diprotodontia; family Potoroidae; genus Bettongia; species Bettongia penicillata. The sequence continues at coordinate 5,193,807 of JAJHZJ010000315.1, read as the reverse complement.
AATATCCACATTTCCTGATTTTCAAAGATCTCTTCTCAGACTTCACAACAAAGTACTCTTTTCTTATGTAATACTGTGCATTAGAGCAAAGCACAATGGTGTCTTAGCCTACTGCAAATGACATGAAGTTCTCATTTCCTCCAAAGTCCCTTGTGCATAGTAGGTGTTTAATAAATGCTTGATAAATCAACTGACTGAGAAATCAACACCTTTCCAGCTAATGGGCAATGCCATAAAGCAGTTCTGCCATTGATCTGAAACCATAACTTTAAATATTTTGTCCTCCCTGCTTCCTCTGTCAATATAAACAGACATTTTCATATATCAACTTTCAAAATGTGGTATTTGGGAGATGGAATTCCCCAGCAGTTCTGTAACTCTTTTGTTTAAAAAAAAAAAAAAAAAAGCAGCTACTTACCAATAGCCTGCCCTGCTGGCACCCACATTCCTAAAACAGTGAAACAAACAAAAAAATGATTGATGCTCTCCAGTCATGAGGTGGATGTCATTTAAGTAGAAAATCCAAAAGGCACGTTAGTGTCATTCAGAAAATGAATCAAATTCAAATTCTAATATCCAAGGTAAGCTTCCAAAAAAAAGTGTCTAGGATTTAATTATAAGCACTTCAAACATGCCACTAACGAGACCAAATGGTTTTCCCTTTGTTCATCACTCAGGCACTTCAAGTGTATTACAGTATAAGGAAGTTTGATTGTATTCTACAGTATTTAGGGTTTGTTTTTTAAAGCAGATCATTCCTTTTCCCAGCATAAAGCTTCCTGTGTGGCTTGAACAACAGGGATGAGAACAAGAATTGGCTTTTCTTCTCAGTTTTACGTAAGAGATGGTTTGTGTGTCTACCTGGATGCAACAAAAATGCTCCCAGACAGCTAAAAGCAAGGATCAGATGTTTGTTAACAACAGACAGATGGAGCCATCTTAGGTTTGGCTGGACAGACTCACAGGACCCAAGTTCAATTCTGGCTGCTAGTCACTAAACCACTAACCTGATCTGACCAAGAGTAAGTCACCTGACCTTCCTCAGCATTAATTTCCCTGGCTATTACATGAGGTTAGTACTCATACTCCTTTCCTTGTTGCCTTGTTATGAAGGTAGAATTCTGAAGCACTATGAGATATTATTCATGTAATAAATTTAAGCCAATATTTATTCCAGAAATGCACTGAGAGCATGAACGTTATGTTCCTTTATTATGTTTAACATGTTATAAAAACATCAAAGTCATAGCTGTGTCTGCAGAGTTAACAATGGAGAAGAAAAAGGGAATTAACCAGTCCCTTTGAGCATGATCTAGGATATCACAACTTAGAAGTGTTTGTAACACTCCACCCTCACCCCTTAGTGTGAAGTTTATCCTGAAGAAAAATATGTCTCCTTTACCAGGCAGAACAACTGCAAACATTAAGTCCACATCTTATAAAACGTTAACTTTTAGGAAAACTATTCAGAACAAAGATATACTCTTCACTATGATGCCACAGAGGTGGCCCAACTAGAACTTTCCAGAGAGTAAGGGCCACTGCCCCCAGTAATGTCCATCCTGCAATCTGACTGAGCAGGTGGCCTTGTTAGATCAAGTGGGGAAAAAATAGGAAGGCAGCTTTGACTAATGATTTACTTTAGAAACAGAACTGGTGATTCAGGTTAAGGACTGGAAATGCGTTCACATCAATCAAGGCTCTCATCTGTCCCTCCAGTCTCAGCCAAGGTAATTGATTCTAACTCCACCTAATTGTAGACTTCCTTCTTGGTGAACAAGATGAGGACTTCACCAGGGCTGTAGGTTAAGTACAACAAGTTTTAAGGATTACCTTGGTGTAGTGCTTTGCATCAAACTAAACATTGGGATTTGAGGAAATTTATAAAGAATTTTTAAAAACCTAAAAGCAAAGAAACTCAAAGACAGTTTCTAAGAAGTGATTTGCCTGAATTTCACTTTTTGATGAAGACTTTTTTGTGTCTAAAAATAGCAACAATTCACTGAAGAATTCAAATGGGGAAGAAGGGGAATAGAAGGTGGGTGGTAACCATATAAGATCCTGTTTTTAAATGTCCCTGTTAAGTCGTAATAGCAAGTACTCCTCATAATTCCTGCCGAAAAGTCAAAGCTCTAGACCAATGGTGTCCAACTGAATTGAATTGGGAATGGGGTGGGGTGGAGAAAAGAGACACACCCACCTATTGACTAAGAAAACCACAAATTTATGCTGCATTATATTTTCTTTCAGGTAGTGGGTCACCCATGTTTGACACCTCTGCAGTACACAAGTCACCCACAACTACTTAACTACTTGTGTACCTTGATGGGGCTTAGATAAGGATGACAATACCTTGTGGGCCATATCCCTGTTGCCAGGTCGGAGGGGGCTGACCTGCCCAACCATTGGCAGCATTTGGCATGAGCCTGCTTCCCCACTGGCTGGCACCTGGCTGTCCTGGGACTTGGCTTTTGCTATCTCGAGGTTCTGCGCGTTTTACCTCCACCTAAACAAACAGAATACCAATTTAAGAAAGATGTTGTGGGTTAATACACCCCCCTTCCCTTTATATACACCCTTAGTTAAGCTTACAACTACACTTAGCACCTTATGACTTAAATCTAAATACTTAATTATAAAAACTTATTTAGGCCAGTAGATTTTTTGTTTTGCTTTTTTTTTTTTAATGTTTCTCAGGTACAATAGATGCAATTGTAAGACACAGCAAGTCCTACATATGAATAAGTATTTAGAGCTAAAAGAGTCCTTATTTATCTTATTTCCAATACAACAAAAAGTCATTGGCTTTCCTATGCTTTAAAGCAGCAGTACCCTCTTTCAATAGTCTCTCACAAGAAAATGTCTCAGAAATCTTAAGCGTGATCTTTTAAAAAACCATCCATTAATGTTCACTTTCAGACAAAGCATCTTAGTGAGCAGGATCACCTTCTCATATAGAAAGTGCCCTTTACTGAATGAGGGTACTAATGCTTTAAACTATTAATGACACTGGTTGTTACATTTCGAAGCTAAGCTAAGCTTAAAAAGCCCACCCAGTCTGCCTGCAATTTCAGCTCTGTTCATACCTGAGAAACACAAGTCTGGTTTGGTTTGGTTTGTTTATATTTTGTTTTGTTTTTAAACTTAGGTTTTAATTTTTTTTAAATGTCTAATGGAAGATAAAGACTTACCTTCCCCAGGCTAAGGCTTAAAGAATCTCAATTAACTCAAAATAATGTCAGAGGGAATGGATGTGATAAGAGAATCAATCTTACATTACATCTAACAAAAAAGTAAACAGACATGCAAATAAATGGACAGTGGAATCAGTAAGCAAAATCTTCATACTGTGTTAGGTCAGTTGCCCAGACCCCACTTGTTGAGAACGCTCACTAAGCCACAACACTTTATTGTCAATAATAAAAGTGAGTGGCTTGGGACAGCTGGGGAGAAAGGAACTTGACCTACTTCTGCTAAGCTGTACATTCAAAATCAAGCCCTCTCCTCATAACAATATTTCCCACCACCAAAACCTCACCCCAAATCCAATTTTTTATTCAACGAATCTCTCTGTACTCATATCTTCAGAATTCTTTTTTATGATAAATTTTAATGGGGGCCAGTATACAAAGGAAACAAATCTGAATCATCAATGGGGGCTTCGAAATAGTGCAGGCAGGCATTTTGTATTCAGAATTCTGTCTGCTTTGCCTTACAGGCCCAGCACAGGGACAAAGGTTTAGTACTCCCTGCCTTTCTGCTGATGCCCCAAGGACATTATACATGATGGTAACAAAATCTCTGTGAGCTAAAAGGATCTGCTATATAGCAGAACCAAGGGACTTTTCCAAAGAACTCAAATTAATGAGCCTTCACACACTTTTCCTTAGGGGAATCTGGTTCCTGCTTACAAAGCAAAGTAGCTCTTGTAATTCAAAATTTTTTACCCTTAATGATGGAACATATAGATGCAGTCACCCCAGCAATACATTTTTAATCACCAAATGGGATCTCGGGCATTTTAAAAACTTAATAAAACTTAGTATTTTAAAAACTTAATAAAGTTAAGAATGGGAAGCATCCTACTTGTCTAGATAGCTTGATTTTGACCTATGTATAAATGGGAATTTGGATTGCTTTAGATGTCCAGTCGAAGAGTACGACTCCTTAAGCAATATACACTTGCCTTTTTTCAGATACCTATGTCTAATCTACACGTTGAATGAAGTAACTTGGAAGTTTTATTTCAATCACGTCTGGTATCAAGCTTAATCAAAATTCACTGTTTACCATCAGCATAGGGGCCTACCAGGACCCTACTAATAGACACTAGCTAATCTATTAATTCAGCAAAACACCTTCTACTCCATACATAAAGATTACACTTTTTCCAAATTATAAATGTTCAATACCATGTCACAGTACCTTAAAATATTGAACGCAGACTCCTTTGAACTTGTGTTCATAATTGTCATGCATCCTTGCAATCTGTATGCTAATTTTAAACTTAAAAGCTTCAATGATTGTCAGTACAAGATATTTTTTTCCTGTTTTAGGTAGGTTCAAATAGACTTCATTAAAACTTTGACAAATTCTAAACCACCTATATTTAAAAATAATCACAATATGCTGAACTGTATAGAGAAATTTAAAATTTTAACACCATCATTTTTGCGAGGGGGACTAGTGGGTTGATGACATTAATTTCTACCACCATCAAAATATTTTAACCATTAGCCAAAAAAATGCCTGTGAGACTACAGACAGAATAAAAGTTCTGCTTCAAACAGTTAAAAAAAAAAATTCACCGTTCTGGGTTATAACCAGATTAGAAACACAGGAAAATATTTGGCACTGAAATGGACTCCACCCTAATGCACTAAAAGGGATTTTTTTTTTTTGAGGCAGACCAAACTCAATACAAATTCAGATCCTATGGTACTTGGTACTAATAAGGAATGCATGTCCCAGTTATTCATTTTAGAGCTCCTTTTGTAGAAATCATAAGGATCCAAGTAAAATGAAGATTTGGGTACTAATTTTGCAGATGCTGAAAATAGGCTCATTTACAGATCATATTTACAGTGGAACAGAGTAATCAAGGGGGCTGGGGAGGGGGCAGGCTTTCAACTTCCTATTACTATCTTCATGTAATGGCAACACAGTATGAAGATATAACAACCAGAGGTCACTTAACTGCATTGTTGTTAAATACTATATAATAAAGTCTGTGGGTTTGTACCGAAGTTTCACAGTAAGTGACCCAATTTAAAAAAACCAATCCTTCATGATGTTTCAGTATTGCTTTCCTTTTAAATTGTAACTTGGGATTCTTAAAGGTTAATTTCTACTCACTTAACAGGTCAAGTGCTACACAATTTGAATATGAAATCCACATCTGAAGGAGTGGTGTCTTAAACCGAACCTTAGACAACACAGAGAGTTCACTGGAAGCCAGACCGAAAACACAGACTCAGACTAAACACCTTTCCCTCCTGTTGAAATTCCCACTTGTTCATTTTTTGTTTTAGACATTCCACATTCAAAAGGAATTCTAAGAGAACGGTGTCATCTAGTGAAAGGAATACATTTTAGGGCAAGTTGTGCCAAAAATTCCTAAAGGACTTGTGTCTAATGGAATAGGATCCCTCAACTTTGTTTCTGCCAAATGATTTACTTTGCTCAAGTTCCCTAATCTTTCCCTCCCTCTAACAAAACCATCAACTCTATACCTATTTACCAGTGAAATCCCCAGTTGCCCAAGACTTGGTTTGGTCTTAAGGTAAAATAAAACTACAACTACACACTTTTTTGCCCATGATGTCGTGAAAATGCATGTTGACAGCCTGGTCCACTGATTGTTCGTCCTCGAAAGTAATAAATCCAAAACCTAGCCAACGACGAAGAGTGAATCAAGGTAGCAGGGTGTTGTGACACAAAACAGGATGATGAACAGTATTAGGGGCGGACCAAGGGATCAAACAAGGGTTTCAGATAAGCCAGGTATGTTCACAAAGTTCAGAAAATGTAGCAGCCACCTGAAAAAGTAGCAAGGGCAGGGTGGCTACGAGGGGTTAAGATTCTCAGCTAACCACATACATATGGCAAAACAAAACATACATATTTTGGGTTCATATAATTGACTTAACATGGAAAGGTTTTACATAGCTAGGGAGCAGGCTAAGTTGGGAAAAACTGGTTATGGAACAACACAGCTCTTTTCTGAACCATCCGCTAAAATATTAAGGGGAATCTACACTTTGCTAATAAAAAGCAAAACCCTATACAAACAAACTGTGATGAAAAACAACCAATTCAAATTAAAATAAGAGAAAAATATCCATAAGAGTCAGTAGCCAAAACATATGGGAAGACTTGGATCATGAAATGACAGAAACTTGCAGGTCTTTTTCTATACACCTAAGGTTTCACCCTATCTCTTTACTGAATGTATCAGATGACAGTTTTATATATATATATTAGTATATATATGGGGGGAGGGGGCGTCCCACAAAGATCACTGGATTTAGAGCCAGAAAAGCCCAATTCTAAATCTACCTTGTTCCCCGCTTTTACAGATGAGAGAACCTACACAAGACTACAAAGGTAGTTAAATGGCAGAGCTGGGACTTGAATCCAGATCTTCTGACTCCAAACCCAGTTTTCCTGCCACGCTAGCCACTGCCTCCTATATATACTAAGTGTTCAAAAAAAAAAAAAAAGTGCCTAATGAAAGACAAGAAATTAACACACTATCTATCAACCATCTGTTAAGGGCTCCTGGACCATGCCAAAAGGAAAACAAATTGGGAACGTGTAGTCTGGGTGTGTGTTTGCTTTTCTGAAACCCAAGATTTTCCACCTTGGCTTGCATTTTGCTTTGCAGCTAGTGCTGACAGCAGCCATATATATATATATATATTGCTCTAAAGCGTTAAACGGAAACACAGTATCTATAACAGTTAGTGCCTCACTAAGCTTCCCCAACATGGTTGGGGAAGCCCAAGGAGGCCTATCAAAGGAGGTTATATATAAAATACACAAAGATACAGGCCAAAATGGATTCCAGCAGGTCAAATTCTGCTGTCAGCAGCAAGAGCAAGAGGCATCATCAAAATTTTAAAAATTAAATAAAAATCAAATAAAAAGAAAAACTTGAGCATTTCCCAAACACAAGAGTCTGGTGGTATAAACGAAGTTTGGTTGGTCTGTGATGAGAGCGACCATCCAAAGGAAAGCAGCATTTCATCACAATGTATTTGTCTGTAGTGAACTGGAAAGCTTAGCAGCACTGCCAAGAAGACCCTCTCAAGTCTCTGCAGGGATCCTGGATCAGTTTAATATCACAGATTCCCCTCTAGATGCCAAGAGGAGAACAGAAGGGAGCACCCGCCACCTCCAGATATGGTCCACTGACTCTGTTCACAAAAGAAAGACTGCAAGGAGACAGATGCCAAAGAACTTGGAAGAAAGATGAAATTCTCAAAGAATTCAGTAAGGCACCCAAAGGACCAAAGATAATAATGCTATATACACACATATATATGTATATCTATATATACACACACATATATATGTATATATATACACACACACATATATACACACATATATATACATACATATATATACACACATACACATATTTCTTTTGCTTATTGCTTATGGATTCTTTGGAGGAGGGAGAGAGAAAAGAAAGAATGGCAGGTGTACGTTTACCAAAACACACCTCCTGCTGGCTGAGAAAGCAGGACAGTGAAAGCAGGAAAAACTTATTACTTGTCTGGAAGGCAGTTTAGAGTGTATTTAAGAAGGGGCTTAGGGCAAACTCAAGCCCTCAAGGACTGGTAGAATTTATGTGCAGTCAATAGCAAAGGTCTACATACAGTGAAGGGGCAAGGCTGAAATTACAGATTACCAGGATCACTTCATAAATGGTGCCTCAAGTCCAGATTACTTCAGGGAGTGAACAAAAGTAGATGAGGGAAAGCTGAGACTGGAGTTACCTGGGACTTTAGGATATTTTTAATGAATACCACTGGTAAGACAACAGGCATGAAAGGGATGGGGGAGAAGGCTAAGGAAGCTGAGTTGACAAAGATTACCAGCAAAGTACAGTTGGGAACGATTTTAGGATCAATTTGATTTACAATTTTCAAATATATATATATATATCTCTATCAATCAGCAACATGACCATATAACTGAAGGGATGAAATCTGAGGTTCAAAACGATGAAGGTAGCAAATACAAAGGAGGAAGGCAAAAGTTTTAACTGATATGCAGAGGCCAAGGAAAACTGTCAGGTAACTGAAGAAGGTAATTCAGAGTAGAAATGAAGGTTAGATAACAAGGTTAGGGATTGGAAAAGGGAAAATACTCAAACAGTTACACTATGAACAGTGAGACAGGGAAGTTCCATCAGGAATAAATGCATCTACTGAATACAAACTACAGAAATTTTGTTTGTTTGTTTGAAATAGCATTAATGCATTACATGCAGAACATTGTGTATAAGTAGAGTTTTATTGTATCACAGAAATTCAGAAACAATGCACAAGGTTAGAAAAATCAGAAGCTTATTCCCTAAGGTCCACTGCTCTTTCTAAGGAAGGGAGGACCTGCCTCAAATCATTGTCTCTACCTTACTTTTTTGGATGGGGACAGACACAAAAGGACACACAACGCGCGCACACACACGCACAGGCAGGCACTCGCACACACACACAACATATCCCCTCAGTTTAAGGATGCTAATAAGTTGGGCAACCGATTTCTGTATTGGGGGAGAGGGAACTCAAACATTAGAGATCTGAAATGGATACCATGGGTCTATCATTATTTTAATTTGCCTAAGCCCTGGAGACTACCTGCCTATTCAGTCATACTCTACTGTGTTCTCTACTCACTTGTCGGACTGCTAATCAGCATTACCAAAGTCTCAAAAAACCTCAGCCTAATTCTATAACTAACAGCCATCTATCTCTCCCACCTTTTAAGTGACTGCCCCATTCCCTCACTTTAGCCTCCAGGTCCCAATCAACTAGACACTGACTAGAGGCTCCTCCTCATGACCAAAGGCAAGGGTTATAAGAGTAAACAGACCTGAGTAGTGATCTGAAAACAGTGAACTCACCTCTCTTTTGTTTGTATTTATTCTTTGCAAAGCTTTAAGTAGATGAGCTAGTCAGAGAGTAGAACTTTAGATATCCCTTTTGCTAAGGTATTGCAAGATCAGGGTAAATACTCTGAACAAATGTGATGTAGCAATATGGTTAAAAATAGTATTTTCTCAAACTCCAGGAATGTTTTAACCAAATATGTAGTTCCAATTCTTTTTAAATGGGCAGCAGCAAAGAAGTGGCAAATTTCAGATTCTGGAGACTCCTAGAACAGATTTTTCTCAAGAATGCATCTTTCAATAAGATTACATCACCAACGAAGAAGCTGAACAGAAAAATCTACTGAAACTTCGTTTACACCCCAATGCGGACAAAGCCCGTCCCTCCTCTGACTGTGGAACTGGCCTGTACCTGTGTGATATAATTTAACACCTAGGGAAGAGAAATCTAAAGAGATATCGTTAATCACAGTCAAACAATTCACAGAAAGAAAAGAAAAAAACAACTTACTTAACATTACTGTACTTTTACTATGAAACACTTGAATACGTTTCTAAGGATGTATGTCTAAATTAAAAATAAAACTAAGACTTAACAGCTTAATAAATATGAAGTGAAGAATACATTACATAATAATGGAATCAGAGGAGAAATGAAAGTTCAAATGGCAAACTATTCTCCAGCATGTATGGAACATGCTATAGGGCAGTTGGTGCAACTAAGCTTAATGCAGTCATAAAATATTGCCTCAAATAAATATTCTGCAGATGGTGGATGAAGTGAATGACATGGCAATTATTTCAGACAGACCAAAACTTACAGATTGGTTCACATAGCCTGTCCAAAAGTGATCCACTAACCAAAAACAAGGTGGGAGTTTTGGGAAGGGGAAAGGGAGAGGAAAAGACTGTATGGGGGCAACAGTTACAATGACCCCAACCCACCCCCAAAATAAAAAACTAAAAAACCGTGACAAACTGTGTCTTTGTCATTCCAACTCCACAAAGCAATTTTGGAAGTGTGCTTTTGGGCAACTCATGAAAAGTTTCTTTTTGCACCAGTCTCATGTTAAAACTATTAGACTAAAACAACCCCCTCCCAAATAGGGGAGAAAAAAAACCAAAACATGGAATGGATTTGTTTCCATTTCAAACAGATAATGCATACCAAGGGGGGGTTGGAGAGTGGGGAATGGACAGATGGGGGAAAGGGTAGGGAAAGAACCAGGTGACAGCATGAAATCACACTACCAAATACGTTCATGTTGACTTCAAACAGGAGAGACAGGTCTCAAGCAGGAGCAGTTCACCACAGTTAAAAATATCTACAAATCTTTCTACATACACTTAAAAACAGAAACCAAATTCTTGTCAGTTTTTAAAACTTCAATTCAAAAGAACTAGCAAAAAAAGGAAAAAAAAAGAAAAGAAAAAAGAATGCATAATGTCTGACCTTAAAAAGCACAAACACACGTAATGGATTTGTACATGAATTTATATAATATTTGTCTCAAAATCTTTGAGGCAATGTTTAAAAAAAAAATTCGAGCTAAGTTTTTCTTTGGATGGTGTGAAATAGTTTGCCATCTGAGCAAAAGGAGAAGATGAGGAAGTTTCAGGACAAACGAGATCAGCCTTTACCTCGAGGCCTCTGCTTCTCTGCGTCATAGATCATGACAACTTCAGTGACCTGAAAGACAGAAAGGAAATTCCACTAACCAAGCTGGGCAGGGAGAGTGGGCTGGTTACAAGAAGGCAGCAAGCCAGACTAAGTTATTGTCACATCAACAGAAGACAAAGACCTGAGGCTGACTTAGAATTTCACAGCTAAAATACAAATCCAGAGAAAAATGATTACTTGGGGTCACTTGATACTGAGACAAAAATATTCAGCACTGCCCAGAAATGAGGGCAGTCTGAAAAAAGCAGACCCACGACACACCTCGTGGGCCAAAATTGGACAGAGGAGCATGGGGATTGAAAACTAGATAACCCTGCGAGATTCGACTTTGTATTAGGAAGGTAAATCAGCCAACTTGAGTTTCACCCCAAATTATTACACTCTGCTAAAGCCTCAAACAATAAGCAAGACAGCTAAAAATCTAGAAAGAAGCAAGGCTTTCTTCTCTAGATTGTCAATAGCCAACCTGTGCACCTAGAAAGTTTGCCAATCACAAAGATATTCAGACTAAGATGTTTTGTGCTACGAAAGGTCTTATATTGGTGTATGTATGTGCCTCTAAACACTAAGCTCTACAGCCTCTGAAACACTTAAGAATTAAACAGGCCTACCCAGAAACAAAGAACAAGCCCCAAATGAAATGACATTCATATCCATTGGCATTAGTAGTTGTCACAATCAATATCGTATAAAACTCATTCCACAAAATCCACAAAACAACCTCCAAGTTCTCAAAAATGTGTTACAGTTTAGTTTAGCTTTCCTCATTATAAAGAATTGGTAATCTTATGCCAAAGGTCAACTCTTGGAAGCCAAATGAATTTAATTTCTCTGAAAACAGGCATAGCCCTGTCTAATATTGTTATAATTAGTTTTGCAAAAACAAAACGTTAGGTGAAAAGTTACAGGGTGCAGTTGGCGCTCTAACTAGACCATCTGTTTTGTATAGCCAAATAGTATTACAGTGAGGTTTGGTGACATTACAGTGGCTGAAAGAGTGGTATGCCTATATCATCTACTACATCAAAGCCAGTGCAATCAAACAAATCATTAAGAGTCTGCAACCTGCATTTCCAAAAGCATCTCACCCACTTGCCAACTGTAAGAAGGTAGAGACTTAGGGTAAACTTGAACCATTAAAGCACTTTCTGCCGTCAGATAGGACCAGAAAGTCAGACCACCAAGAATGGTGCAGGGAACACTGAAGCCATTCTGGTTTTATTCATTTCAAGGTAAACAGGATGAGAGGATTAAGAGGTGCACAAAAATAAAATAAAAATAAATTAAATGGAAAATGTTTAAGTCAAGAGCTACTACCAATTAAAGATATGTCTGACTGTCCAAGATTACAAATATAAACATGATTCTGTTTGTGGGCAAAGAGATTTTAAATACCTTAATTCAATCAAAGCAATTAAAATAAAGGGCAATGCCTTCTATAACAAGCCAATACCTGTTGTCATGATAAATGACTCACCACTCCAAATTTCTTGAAGTATTCCCTGAGCTCTGTCTCGCCGCAATTGTGAGGGATCCCACCAACAAAAATTTTATTTGATTTATTGTTATCGCTCCTAGGACCTTTCTGCTGTATCAAGGAGAAGAAATTGGTTAGTTCATAATGGAAATTCTTCACAATCCTCTTACCTCAGCTATGTTATTACATAAAATATTCTTCATTTGTACTACATCAGTCCTAAATTGTTTAGGATTCCAAATTACCAAATTTCTTTCTCTGCCAAATCATCTGGGCAAAGGGCATACTTGGAATCCTTTCCACATTTCCAATAGGCTAGGTTTTTAGTCTCCACTTGAAGACCCCTAATAACAGTAACATGTTGAGCAATGCTGCCTCTGAACTTTCAAACCCCACTTTCTACCAAGTCAGATATTTTAGTAATCTCAAATCCTTTCTTAACATGGAAGGGAACACAAAAAATATGCTTCAAATATACCAATTTATAATTAGGCAATAGGGCACAATGAGGTATGTAATACAGTGTGCCACAACTTTAAAGAGAAAGCTAATCTAGTGACAGTCCACCTGAGCAAAAGACAAAAGATTTAGCCATTTCAAATAACACCAAATGTCTTTTGTACATCTGTACTCAAAAGTGCTTCACAGAAAGAAGATCTGAAAATGGGACTAAGGATTGGCAAAGTAGTCTTGACCTACACTGTGCAATTATCAAGGCAGATCTCAGAGGTTTAAGCATAATCTCCATCTAATTAGTTCAAAAAGTATCCTCTAACCCTGACAATATCTATGATTTTAACTGCTGATTGCTAATTTAACAAAAGGACAAAATCAGCTATCCAAGAAAACCACTTATTTTTGTTTTCCTTAAATATAAACCTTCTGCCTAGTTCAAGTTAAATGTTAAAGGTACTGCCTCAAAAATAAGAGGTCAGAAATTTAAAATTATTACTACCTTCCTTATTTCATGGCTATCTTTTAAGGAAAATAAAACTAACTTCTTTAATCACTTCAAAAACTAATTAAAAGCTTATCTCTGAGTTTATTATATAATCTAGAGGAAGGTCATTATACTAGACTGATCTAATTTTACCTAATCTACCAAAAGGAGCAACCTAAGCTGCTCAGCTTGTTTTCCATGAATGGTTTTGCTTTCATTCTTCTATAGCAGAGGCCCATATCTAGTATACACACTGTCTTCCATTCCTGCTTTTATAAAAAAGGGGCTATGTTTAAACCAAACCCTGCTTACAACCTATTTTCAACAGTGATGGCTTGCAACCAACAAGAAAAACTAAGAGTTCAACAACCACTGCTTATGAGCCATAACAAGGGAATTTATATAAATCAACAGCATAAAGAGAAAGAAAACCAGAATATTAGATCACTAAAGACTAAAGTGGAGAGAAGAGAATTTGATGTTAATGTTTAACTGCGGTCATAAGATTTAAAGAGTTGAAAGGGACCTTGTAAAATCACCTCCTTTTCATAGATGGGGATAAGGACTCCAAACTAGTTAAGTGATTTGCCACAGGAAACAGACGGCAGGATAGAGATCTGAACCACAGCTTATTACAGTAAATTCAGAGTTCCTTCCATTATATCATACTGCTTTCAGAAATGTTAGCATCCAAATTCATGAACCTAACCCTCTGAATGCCCCATTAATGATCTTGTCTTCTTAATTATGGCAAAAGCCTCATGAACACACCCAGAAAAAAAATCTATCATCCAAGCGCCAGCTTTGCTAAGAAGAGAGGCTAACCACCCAAATGCTGGCCACAACAACTCATCAATCTAAGGCATAATGGCTTGTGATTTGCTTTGGTGAAAGGAGTGATCAGATTAGAAAAATCATAGCTTTCCAAAGTAGTAAAGGATCCCTTACCAATTATAGCATGCTTTCACTTCAATAATCTCACAGCACCATAAAGTATGCACAAAGTCCAAAGCCCCTTTCCTGCTTTGGCTACATACATACTTGTCTCCCTCGTTAACATATAGGATCAGCGAATGTAGAGGTTGTTTCATTCTTTGTACTTGTATCCCTAGTGCCTAACACAGAGTTTGGCAAAGAATAAGCATTTACTAACTACCTGGCTGAGATTCTGATTGAATATCCCTAACAAGTTCAGTCTTTGTGCTTAAAGAGCTCTAGTAATGGAGAACTCTGTGACTTTACCTTACCTATGAGACACGTCATGCAGGCAGGCATCAGTATTCTCATTTTAAATATATGAAAACAGACACGGATCAAATGACTTGTCCAATTATTTGTGGTGTTACCAAGACTCAATGCTACATCTCATTCCTAGCCCAATTCTTTTCCAAAAAAGATCACAAATCTGCTGCTAATACTCAAATACATTTCAAAAATATCAAGACTACAAATGAAAGGTTCCACAGCAAGGACAGTCAATCAATGGGATGGGCTTGGTAGACACACTGATTGACTACGGTCAAAAAATGGTTTAAAAATACTACCATCTTTAGTTTTTAAAGCAGTATTATCCTGAAAAAAGTCAAGACATTCATTCCACCTATCTCCCTAAGTCTCAAGGAAGATAACAGTTTCTTGGCTAGTATAATTTAGTCACAGAACACTTAAAGCAACTTTCCAAAAAAACGAAATCAAATGGTGCAGCAGAAGGCTCAGATGCATATCTTATTAAACTTTGATATCTTCTATCCTGGAATAGAATTACAAGTTAGCAGAAGTTTCAGGCTAAAAAAGATGTGCAAACTGGATAGGTGTGTAAAAACTAAGACTGAGAACAATTTTCAGACTGAAAAAGTTGAATGACTTTAAATAAACTTTCAATTATTCAAACATCAAACTGGAGAGCCTTCCTTTACTCTGCCTTATTTATCAGACACACATCTTTCATGTATAACTTTGAGCTAAATTACTTTCTCCAAATTGTTCCTTCTAGATTTATTAATATACCTCCACTCCCCACTGCCCCACCTTCATTTCCCTTACCCATCCTTCCTTTGGTCGTGTTCTCTCTGGCTGCATTCCCCGAGGTGTGCATGGCTTTGGGTCAATCTGTAGGAAGTTTCAAACCAGCTAGTTGTGAATATGTAGACAACTTTCTCTACAAAACAAGATGTTAGCAACAGCAGCCAGTGGCAAATTACCACAACCTCATTGGGTCAATTTACCACATATTATTGTTATAATAACTGATGTAACTAAATCTCATTTTTTTAAAAAACTTAATCCCAATTTTTAAAAGAAAAAACTAACATATAAAATACCGTTTCCCCTAATTCAAAGCAAACACAGAAGGAAACTTACATTGCGGCCATCTAATGTATGTGGTCTGCTGGCCAGCACTGTCCCCACACAATTGGGGTCTTTAAATTTAACAAACCCAAAGCCTCGAGACTGGTTGGTTGTTTTATCTTTCATGATAACACAGTCTACAACTTCTCCATATTGTGAAAAGTAGCTGCGCAGTGTTTCTATTCAGAAATTAAAAACAAAAACATAACCAGTGTTAAGCATTTATTCTCAGTGGTTACTTGAAATACAGTTTTTTGTAACTTAGAAATCTGAATTCTTCCATAACAGCTGTAACACATAATAACTTAGAATTCTTTATGTTTAACAGTTTAGATTTGGTGTTTTTTTATTTTGAGGGGGAAGAGGATAAGGAAAAGGGTGCAAGGTTAAGCACACATTTTAGTTATTTTCTGTGCTATGCAAAGACAGTAGCATCTTATCAATCACAATGATTCGGAGAGAGACAGAGAGAATGAACACTGATTGGGACATTCAGGAAATCAACACAAAGGGAAATATTTAACAATCTAACTTGTCCAAATATTGACCACCGACTACAGCACTTGCTTTTGTATCTCATGTAGCCAAGAACTGTCCTGTTTTTAAAAACCTATCATGGCCTTTTAAAATACCAGCCAGAAACATGAAGCTTACCTACATAGTGCTGCTTTATCTTTGATATGAAAATGAAATATGACAAGTGTCAGTATAGCATTCTTGCTGGTCCCCTATTCCTCAACCATAAGTGCACTTTCAAGTTCTTTAAATCACTAAAGACATTTTGTTGGGGTTTTTTTTAAATAGAAACTGAGAAACAGAAAACATATTTAGGAGTCAAAGCTATAAAATTTGTGACCTACCTTGCGTTGTGCTCCAGTCAAGGCCACCCACGAAGAGCTTTCTGTAATTCACAGAATAGAGCATTATGGTTAAAATTGACAATCTCTACTTGTAGCCAAACTTAATTAAAAACACTCAAGTTGACAATGCTCATGGTGGGGTGTAAATTAGCAGGGCAGTGGAGAAGTTTCTAATGCATACCTATTATAACCCACTACATAAACCTTTGAGCTTACTCCTGTTTTATCTAAGAAATAACCTTCAAGAAATTAAAATATTCAAAATTATTAAAATTTGAAACCTTATGTTACATTTCTATTATTACAGCATGCATGCAAACTTGTTTTATGTGCTATCTCTGTGCAAAGAAACTACAATAAACATTTATTAATAAGCACCTACTATTGATAGAGCACTGGGCTGGACATTAAAGAAGACATAAAATTTGGAAAACATGGTCATTGCCTCTTTCTCAAAACCGTGTATGGCAATCATACCACAAATTCTAGGTGGAGGCAACATGTGGAAATCAGTGAAAAGAATGCTATATTTGGAAATCAGAGAACCTGGATTAAAATATTAGCTACACCACCAATGTGACCCTAGGCAAGTCACTTCACTTGTGCAATCCTAGTTTCTATATCTGTAGAATACAGGGGGTTAGAAGTGATTAGCTGGACCCTAAGGGTCCTTTCCTCTTCAAATTTAATTTCTTTTCTCAAAAGGGTTCAAAATGGCTATTCAAGCCTAAGTAAATCTCTCCCTATGCCAATAATTAATTTGCATGACAATGTTTACTAAGTGCTTTCCTCAGAACTGTGTGGAGTTTAAGAGTATGATTAATATATTCTTTTTACAGATAAGCAAACAAGAGGTTAAATGACTTGCTCTGGATCATCTGAGTTCAAATCCTGTCTCTGAGGCTTATTACATATATGAGCCAGGTAAGTAACAATCTTTCTGGACTTAAATTTCCTCATCTGTAAAATGGTATCTCTGAAGTCTTTTCTAAATCTAAATCTAGTATCCTACGATCCAGTTCGTCCTTGAATCCATCACTTCTTGACTACAAGTTCAGTACTCTTGCCATCAAACTAGTATTCTACTATGTTGGTGACTCAGTATAATTGTTCCAGAGGTAGAAAACCTGGTTCTTTCACTTAATGCATTGTTTGAATAATTATGCACCCCCAAGTAGAAGTCAGACCACTAAAACTGGATATCCTTAAGAGAAAAAAAATATATACTGAAAAAGAACACCAATTACACATCACAGTCAGATTCTACACATAGCAGATTAAAGTACTACCTACCTATATTTGTACCAATAATAACTCAGTGACCTTGAATAAATGACTTAACTCTTCTAGGCTTCAGTATTCTCATCTGTTAAAGGAGGGTGACCAGCCCTGCTGACCTCCAAAAGTCTATCCTTAGGATTAAAGTTTTTTAAGTGCTCTGAAAATTATTAATGTATTAGATATTAATGCGCCCATCTTAATGGGGGCTCCCTAAAGAAGCTATCTTTCACAATACCTACAGCATCAAGGTGCTCACTAAATACCTGAACTAATCATTTAAGTCCCATATACGCTTTTCCTTAGAAATAAGGACACTCCAATAGATAATATGCGACCAGTGGAGAATAATGGGAGGTAGCATGTGAGAAATGATGTTAATAACCCACTTCTAGGTGAGTAGATGAAAGACACTTGGAAAGTTTTAAACATCAGTGCTCCATCAGCAATGACAGAGAATATTAAAAAAAAAACTTTAAAACAGTTATTTGCCTATGTGGAAGTTCACAAACATCCTGCTTGATTAAAGATCTTGCAAGAGAACTGTCGATCCCATTAACTCTACTCAATCTTATTACTGTACAGGGCCCTAATAAACTGGCAGCCTGCAATTAAGAGAAATCCCTTTGCAAAAATGAGTGAAATAGCACTATTTTCAGGTGCTCTTTTCTACTGCAGTTTACATTTCCTCACTCTCTAAGGAGAAGTATTTAAAGTTGGCAAGTGAGAGACAATTTTCCTGCTGTTAATACTGATGCCTAGTATTGTTTAGTAATACACTCAATGGGGGAGAAAGTGACACGGGTGTCTGGGTATTTCACATGACAAGGCCCTCTTCCAAGTTTCAATTGTGAAGCCAAAGGTTTCTCAGGAAAACATATGGGACAAAAAGTCATAATGGTGCTCCAATTCAGACCTCATTAACTTAAAAATCACCAAACTCCTGTCCATATCATTTCTAAATTAGGCCAAAGAGAATGCTGAGCTAACATTTACTTTCTCCCCATTTACCAATTACCCAAAAGATGGCACCTATTTTCAGGAAGAGCATCCATTTGTCTTCTAGCTCCCCACAGTAGACTGCGACTGCTGTGACACCATTTGAGCAACAGTCATTTATACTATAATCTTAGGATCCTCTATGTGGAGCTTTAAAATCTAGTCTACTGTATTTAGAAATTATGGGGCAGGGGTTTACATGGTTTCAAAAAGAGCTAGTATTAACACTTACAGAGATGTTTCCCAGAAACTAAATTTTTAAAGTATATTCGAAACACCTCAATTTACTTTGAAAAATACCAACCTCTACTAAGTATTACATCCAACGAAAACAGTAACTTAATAAGCAGGTGCTCCCCACAAGCAATATAATCCTTTACACACTAGAAGAACAAGTTTGACCAGTTAATGTTCCAACCATCATTATTTAAATTTTAAAATTTAGGTGCCACTGCAATGCTGGAATCTAATTTTTGTTCTGGTTCTTCAAAGAGTAGGTCCTATCATGTCCTGTGTTCAGTCTCAAAAATTACTATTTACACACACAAAAAATAATATCATTCTAAAGCCATCAAAATTTATGTGAACTCATTCTGAGACTTTTAAATGCTTGTGGATAAGGAAAACCATCCTAAATGTCATCTCACCTACTAAAAATAATAACTTACATATAAGATAATATTTTAGTTTAGGAAGCACTTTCCTCACTACTGTTCCAAAGCCTCAATAACAAGTCTTCTTACTTCAAAAATTCAGTCCTCTTCCATCCCATTTACCCTTGTGCCTTCGCTGTACTACAAAATAGTATGTGGGGAAATATTTCTAACCCTACTGGAATCCTCCCAGTTATTAAAACAGGGGAACTAGAAGGGCTCTCAGAGATTCAGATAACCTCTCATTTTCCAGATGAGAAGACCAAGGACAAGAAAACTCAAGAAGTGACTTATTACCAGGGTAATAAACGTCAAGGCCACTCAAACTCAGTTTTCTGACTCCAAGCCTCACTGCTTTCCATTACTCCAGGCTACCGCACCACTTTTTCTAAGATGTGTGGGCCAGAGCAACAAAACCACCTCTAGAACTGAAAGGTAGAAATATGGCTTACATGTCAAAATCAACATGTTCAGTATTAAAAGATTCTACTAAATTTTATCAATTCACTGAGCAAGCAGTAATTGCCTTTTCATTAATAAGACTATCACTGTTGTGACAGGTTTAGTTAGTTTAAAAACAATGGCTTCACAGGATACTTTACAGGTACAGTTTACATGTAGTATCTAAAAACTGGACAACATAGATTAGGGGATTACCAAAGTGTACAAAGCACTTCATCCTCAACACTAAGTCTAAAATTTAACCTAGATCAGTGGTTGAAGTCATTCATCATCACCTGAGGAGGGCTCCCTTGAAGCCTAAAGCTAAGTCAGTGATCTCAACGCAACAGAATCACAAAAACCACCAAGAAAATTTGCTCTCCAAAGTTCCCTTCAATCTTCTGTTCGCTCAGAGATCAAATCTAGGGTTTGAAATCCTTATCTCTTAGATTAGGGGTGGGGAACCTGCATCCTCTAAATAGTGCCAGCTCAATGGCACTCAAATCTATGTCACACAACCCAACCAATACAGTATTCTACCATTCTAAGTACTTTCACATTCATTTATTCACTTGATCCTCCAAATCACCTTGTATAGCAGCCTAAGAATTACCCATTTTATACATTGGGACACTGAGGTTGTGACTTGCCCAAAGTCACATAAGGTCACTGGCAGAATTAGTAATCAAAGCCAGGCTTTCTGAGTTCAAGGACTTTCAATGGACAATAATGCACAGACCCATTAGTTGAAATTCATACTTTTCCTGATACTGGAAACTGGAATAAAATTATTAGAGATTTGCATTGGCATAGGGATCCATGGGATAAGAAGCACCAAAAAATCTCTCATTAAGACACATCCTCAGCTGTCTTATTTTCTAAGACTGACAGAACTACTGAATCGATGATTGGCTGGCTATCAATGTTTCTGATCTGATGTAACCATTGCAATGCTGTAGTAATGAGTAATTATCTTCCTAACTCCCTAGAGCTCAGTAGTGTTTTACACATAATAAGCATTTTTCAAATGCTGAACTAAGTTGAACATTCAAACTATTAAGGGATCACAGTTAGGCAGAAGGGCCTTATTTGGGACCTATGTCAGTCAGAAAGCCCTGGGTTCAAATCCTCACTTCACCACCCATGAGGGTGTTCCCAGACACATAGCAAGTCACTTCAGTTCTGAGATAGGCTCCTCTTCTGGAAAATGGGGATAATAATTCCTTCCCAGCCACACAGGGATTTGAAGTGTAAATGAAAGAATGCCTAAGAAAAACCCTTCCAAAACACTGTTAATTCCAAGAGAGATCACTGAAAAAGGTGAGTCCTTTGCCAGTTGTCTGTCAGTCATGTAAGTCACAACTATCAAGTCCAAAATTTTTGCCTGGCAGCTAGATGATGCAGAGGACAGGGTACTGGGGAAGGAGTCAGGAAGACATGGGTTCAAATCCTGCCTCAGACACTTACTAGCTATGTGACCCTTAACTTAGTCACTTAACATCTGTTTGCCCCCATTTCCTCAACTGTAAAATAGGGATGATAATAGAATCTACCTTGCAGGATCAAATGAAATAATATCTGTAAAGTACTTAACACAGTGCCAAACACACAGTAAACACTATATAAATATTATCCCCTTGCCCTAGGATTTTTGGCCTGCCTAACCCAGTAAGCAAATGTATTGGGCTAACAAACCAGCTACTGCTTAACACTAAGATATCTGACTGGGATACCATAAAGATGAAGGGATTAAGGAAATATTGTGAAATGGTAAATACTGGAAGGGCTCTAGAAAGACAGGAACACTAATGTACTGCTGGCAGAATTACGAATTAGTCCAATCATCTGAGAAACAATAAATGAGAAATCACAAGTGATGCATACTCTTTGACTCAGCAATACCATACCAGGCATATACAGCCCCCAAGGAGGCAAATGACAAAAGGAAAGCTACCCAGCAGGCACTTTGTGGTGGTACACAAAGCCTGGAGTCGGGAAGACCTGAGACCAAAAGTTGGTCTCAGGCAATTATTATCTGTGTGATTCTGTGTCTTATCTCTGTTTCCTCAACTGTAAAATGGGGATGACAATGATAACACCTACCCTGAAAGGTTGTTTTGAGGATTATGAAGTATTTTATAAAATAAAAGTACTTAGCACAAGTGCCTAGCACAGAGAAGGCACTATATAAATGCTTATTATTCCTTCTTTAACAAGATAGGAAGAGAGAAAAAAAAAAGATCGTGGGTGTCTATCAACTGGAAATGGATGAACGAATTCATGGTACATGAACACAATGGAGTATTATTGTACTTTAAGAAACTACAAATATGAAGAATTCAGAGATACAGGAAGACTAAGTGTCTACCCAAGAGAAAACAAAGCAGAAGCATTTGAACAATGTACACAATGAACATAACAATGTAAAGGAAAACAACAACTGGTATTTTTACACAAACGAACTGTGTGCAATTGTGAATAATCTAGACTTTTGTGGACAGATAAATAAGTATATTTGCCTATGACAGTGGTGGTAGACTGCAAATATGCAATGAAATATATTTTGTCAAACATGGCCATTACTGGAAAAAAGTGAGAAGCCTGACCACCAGAAGTTTATCCTTCCATTCAGATAATCAAAATACATGATATTCCCAATTTATAGAAGCCCATAGTTGGAGGGATCCAATTTCATAAAATGTCAGAGCCGGCAGCCATTTGCAAAGGATGACAATAGGTACCTACAAGGGAAAGGAGCTTCCCTAAAGTCATAGTGAGATGGCAGGATTAGAATATCTGAGTCCAGTTCTTGCTTTTTCCACAAAGCTGTTAGAGATGATCTAGTCTAACCTAAAGCAGGAATCCACTAAACAAGCAGCCAACTAGTTTCTACCTGAACACCAATGATTAAATCCCTCAGGTTTTTTTAACCTACCTTGTCAAGTTACCAAAATCAGAGTATTTCATTTCAAAACCACAGCCATTTTTTTTTTAAAACAAACATTGGTTTTGTAAGTGATAAAGAACAAATCCTAAAAAGTCAGGAGGAACAAAACAGTACCAAATTATTTGGAAATGGACCAGGACCACAGCAAGGTATTCTACTTTTATCCCCAGTGTCTAATACAACGCCTGGAACATGCTAAGTGCTTAATAAATGATTGTTGACTGACTAGAGGGAAGTTTCCCTCCAAAAAAATATCAAAACACGAGACCGGATCTGGAATGGGGTCACTTTCCAGTTAAGAAAACCTTTTTAGAAGGAACTTTAGGTCTTCTGTTTTCATTTTGTCTTTGACCTGTAAGGTTTACAAGGGCCGTTTCTAACATTTCAAGTAATGGACTTTTGCTACTAGTCTTGAGAAAACATGCTGTAGCCTAATTTTTGCACTTACTATTTTTCTAACATTCAACTTAACAGAATCACAGACTTTAAGAACTAGAAAGCTTGTAAGAGAGACAGGTGAAAGGGCCATTGCTACAAAGAATTTCAAAGTCTAAAGGCAATGAAAAGAGCATACAATCCTTTCTGATTTTAAATATGGGAAATTTGAGACCCCAAAAGGAAAAGTGATAAGATTTTGGTCACAAACAGAAAATTTCAGCCTCCTATGTCCTGGTGCAATATTCCTTTCAGTCCAATTTCCAGATTTTCAAGTTAACTTTATTATTCAATTATGTCTTTTGTGCTTGCTCCCTTTTTTAATATTTAGATATTTCTACAATTTGTAGATGGATACAACCTTCTCGACTGTCTTTTAGTGAAGTTAACAAAAATGCTTTTACCTTCCCTCCAATTGAACCTTCAACTTCCTTATTTCTTCAAGTTGTTCAGAATTCTCTCCAAATTTCCTAAGATTTACTGATCTTAGGTGACCCAATGGAACTCAATCTGCCTGATAAAATCTCAACAGCTGCCTCTCTCTAGTTCTATTTCTCTGTAAGGCACACCATGAATGGTCTCCAAAACAACACAGTCCACCAGACACCACGCAAAGACCTTTGGGTCTGCAGTCAGAAGATCAGATCTAAGCCTATGATCTATTTGCTAAGCCATGTGACCTGAGCAAGCTATATAATCTCAAGCAGCCTTGATTTTCTCATCTGGAAAATGAGTGGGAAGAGGGTTTGATATGACAGTCATACCTTCATGTCATATATGATAATATATTCCTACATTTCAAAGATGTTAGGACTTAAAACAGAGCAGACCCTTTGAGCACATATAATCTAACCCCTTCTATTTTGTAAAAAAGGAAATTGAGGCCCTGCAACCGAAGGTTGCATCTTGTTTAAGATGACAAAATTAATGGCAGAGTCAAGACCAGGATGCAGACGTTCTGTTTTCTAATACCATACACAAGGTTGCCATAATTGCATTTCTCTGCATTTGTCAAGCTCCTAGTCAGCCTTCCTTTCGTAGTTTGTTCCAAATTAAAGACGGAGCTGTTACAGAAGGGTAATTCCACTGTGTACCTATGTTTCAAACACATACCTCTAATTAACACAATTAAACACTATCTTGTCTCTTTCAAAAAACAATAAAGATATCAATAAGCAGATTTAATACCAATCTTTGGAACATCTTCCACAAAAAAGGAATACATCAACTATTCACAGCTAACTTTTAATCAACCCAAATGGCAGAAATGTTTGAAATTTCACTTAAAAGATGCAAACTCAGTAAAACGCATGAAATTCTGGAAGGACAATGAAATAAGTTCAAAGTTTAAAACCACAGCAATCCAAGATTCCTCATACTTTCCAAACAAGCCCAATATTTAGCCCTTGAACAATATACTCCACAAAGCAGAATTTGATTAATGACTCCAATTAGCTTTAATTCTCTAACTACTCTAAAATTAGTAAAGGCAGCTCACATTTCTACAGCACTTTTAGATCTGAAAGACACATTCCTCACAACAAACCTGTGGTATCATCTCCATTCTGGAAGAAATTGAGGCTCATATAAGTGATTTATTCAGCGTGTGGGGCTGGCACCCAGGTCTCCTGACTCCCAAGTCAAGTGCTCTTTTCATTTAACCAAGGAATAGTGCTCAGAATACTTACCTCACAGGAATCCTCAAAACATTATGTAAATAAATTGTTAAAAAAAAACCAAGAACACAAATTATTTTCAAGCAAATTCAGATAATGAAAAGTTGCCCAATTCCATCTGAAGAGCAGCAGTGTAGTGATTTTTAAACTAAGCCTATTAATTCTCACAGGCCTCCAAAGTCAGGACTCAGGAAAAACTGGAGCACCACTAATCTGGGCAGTAGCACTAACATGGGGTACACACACTGGAGTTATTTTTCAAGAGGAGAAAGAAGTTGATGAATCTTCTCATTCACTGAAAGGAGAGAACAGAAATAGATGGTGGAGAAAATGGAACGTCCATTTCAACTTGCTCTACTTCCAAATACTGTAAGGCAACTTCATTAGAAGGTGAAGAAGAGAATCAGATTTATTAAAGGGGAAAGTTATCAGGAACAATTAAAACCAATTAAGTTTTGAAACTTGGTTATCTATTTAAACATGAAAAAGCTAAATACCTGACTTTGATCCCAACATTAAACAGACTCCCACACTCAGAATTCACCAAGTTGACTTCACAGGAAATTGAAAGAACACAGTCATTAGTATATTTTAAAAGGGGCACAAAGTTTTTCAAGAGGTAATACAATATTAGTGCAAAGAACTCAACACTTAAAATCAAAAGACCTGAGTTGTTCTCATCCCAGCTGTTTTAACTACTCTAAGGCTTTGAGCAAGTCATTTAACACTGCTGAGCTCCAGCTCCAGTTTCCTCATCCATAAATGAAAGTTAACAAATGAACAACTTGAGAGGGTTGTTTTGAATAAAAAACATTACATCAAAAGTCTCCGTTTTAAAAATCACCTAATTCAATGTTGACTCCACATTACCTAGAAAAAATTCACTATATGGTCACAAACGAATTACTTACAACCTCTTAATTTCTTCATCTATAAAATGGGATGGAAGGCATTATGCTGTAGTGGTGAGCACCAGCCTAGAAGACTGTAATACCTTAGTTCAAGCCTTATCTCTAACCCATATTGGCTGTGTAAATCTGGGCAGGGTCCCCTCTCAATGCTCTAGGCAATTCATCTATGGGTTTAAGTTGCAGACAAGGTGCTGATCTGCTTTCAAAGAGCACATTTCCTAACGTAGGAGTTCCCAATACCAAAGTACCCGTAGGTCCAATCCCTGTCCCATCACTAAAATGGAATAATACTTGTACTGTCCTACTTTAAGGGATAGTGAAAAAAGTCATCTGCAAATCTTCAAGTACTCTAAAAACATGACTTAGTATTGAAGCATCCCACGACTATGTGAAAATTGCACTGGAATAAGAGTGGAAAGACCCCTGACTCATTTCACCATCTACAGAATGAGAGTGGATTAAATGATCCCTAATAATCATAGGAGCAGCCATCAACATTAATCTGTGTTGGCCTTTAAAGGTTTACAATTGCTTACATATAATTTGATTTTCACCAAAATATGTGATCTAGAACCTAGATATCTCCACTTAATCACAAAGAAACTAAGGCTTAGGAAAGTGAAAGGAATTATTGTCACTGCAAGTAATAAAACACTTCCACTGTAGCACTTTCAAGCATGTTCATTATTTTTTACCTTGATTCTCTCACCTGAGTCTCACAACAATCCTGTTGAGCATGCTCAACAGACAGGAATATTAAGCTTCCCATATTGCAAATGGGGAAACTTAGCTTCAAAGAGGTGAAATGACTTGGCCATAGTTAACCCAACTAATAAATGTAGCATCATTCAAACCCAACGGTCTCCAGATTCCAAGTCCAGAGATTTTTTTTCTACCCAATTACATGTTGCTCCTCTAATGCAGATAAATTCTTGTCTAGTTCAAAAATTCTATTATGCAAATAAGAAGCGCCATAGATGGTTTTGGACTCAAAGGTCAGTAAGCTACCACTTGGCTATTTCATAACTGGATAATCAAGGGCAAGTCTAACCTTGCAAATTCTGCTTCTTCAATGCCAGTACATATGGCTCCTATTTCAGGTAGGAATTTACATACCTCAGGTAATGTTTTGAGGATGACATGAACTGATAAAGTACTCTGAAAACTTTAGATTAGGTTAGTTATGAGAAAGAATTACAAAGGCCTTAAATTGATCTTGTAAAAATCAGGCTAAGATGAACAAGTTTCTAAAAGAAACATTAAGAAAATCCTTGAAAGAAAATGTAAGAAAGACAAAGACAATTCAACAGAATGAGGTATGAAGTGACTGCCTTAGCTGGTGTAAATCTGTCAAGTGCTGCTGAGTGCCACAGCATGGAGATCAAAGATCCACTGGAGAAGTTTCTAAAATTCACTTTTGGGTTACTATTTTACCCGTCAAAAGAACTTTAAAGGTTTCAAGTGATGATGAACTTTTTAAACAAACACTTTTTTATCTTATGCAAGCGACCCTGTCAAGCATCTCCTCTCACCCACAGGAAGGTGCATTTCTATATTGTACTTACCTACCACACATGGTAACCAATATCTGTAAATTGCTTTAACAATATTTCATAATGCTAAGGCTAGCCCAATTCTCTAAAGGTTTTCTGTCCAAGATTCTTTCACTATACAGTAATGGGAGAGAACAATGTATCAGTCAGAAGGTACCATATGACAACATACCCCTTTTATTTACTGTATTAAGCAAATAAAACTAGTGTTCCAAACTGACCTTGAAGAATTCAAAAGGCCTCTTCTAAAATGAAGAAAGAAAACCTGGCCATTTCACTATGCCAAACACAAATTCTTTTAAAGCTCTTTATCATGCAAGAGTTAGTTATTTTAAAGACTGGATACCTGAAAGCTTTTTCTTTCTAAACTAAATCTACCTTTATTTACTTAGAATTAAATTTTTTCGATCTACTGGGACAACTTATTTTCAATTCATTGAATATCAGTTAAGAGATGTACTTAAGGTAGGATGGATACTTTCTTCTACCAAATGTGTGGAGATTTTTGAATAAAAACTTCTGAATTTGATCTCAGCCCAAAGACATGTTTTTGTTTATTTTTTTCTGGGGGGAATCTGGTCAACAGCTCTAGATCTTTTAGCATTGGGGGTTGGCAGGGGAGGGTAGAAACAAAGATTTTTGGCTTTTCTCCCCAACCCTAACCTTCAAACAAGAGAAATTACTAACTTTCAAACACCAGGCGAAGTAAGAGAAATCAAAGGGCTCCGAAAAGCTAAAGGCACAGGGGAAGAAATGGAAGGTGAGTGGCACAAGATATTTGAAAGTTCCAAAGGACTCTCGGGCCGAGCCTCGGAGTCAGAGAAACCTCAAGCCTTCTGCCTTACCACGTGGGCTTCCTGGCACCACATCTCCTTCCTCCTAGCCTAAACCAATGGGATCTTGGGGGATCTCAAGTAGGTGGCAAGCCCTATTTCCTCAGGGGTCTAAATCTGCTTAACAGTTTCACCTAAGCCGGGAATAAAAGGAGCCCAGCTGCAATTTGGAGGAAACAGCCCTAGGGAGGGCGGCAAATGGTAATGAAATATGGGTGGAATAAAAGAGAATTCGGTTTCCTAACCCTCACACCCATCAAGGTCCCGATCCCAGACCAAACTGGAGGGTAGAGGCAGCCCCAGAGAGGCTGGGAAATGGAGGCCAAAGGCACCTGAAGAGAACGTCAGGGCTCCCCCCAGCTTGCCTTCCTCTCAAAGTTGGGGAAAACAACCTCCACCGCCGGAGATCCTTCACAAACCCGCTCTAACGTCCTCTGCCTCCCCCTCTCCAGACACAACAAAAGACGTGCCCCCACCTCCAAACTGTCGGGGGGCCGAGGGTACCTCCGGGACATCCGGCGGGGGGCTTGAGAAGTTACTCCACCCGGGATAAATCACCCCTCCACCGCAAAATAGTTGGGGCCGAGCCGGCCCAGCCGGAGGGGCTGGCAATGGGCGCCCGGAGGCGGGCTGGGGACAGGTGCGAGCGAAGAGGCTCCCTAGCCCCACCAGCTCCGCGGCGCCGGGCCCGAGGCGCAGCCCGCGCCGGATAAACCCAGGGGCGCATCGCCTCCTCCAAGCTAATGGAGGCAGCGGCACCGGAGGTGGCAAATGGTGGCTGAGCCCGGGCCGGGTCAGGGATGGGGGGCGGGGAGCTGGGCTGCAGCTCCCGCCCGCAGCCACGCCAAGGTGCCGGACAGGGAAGGAGCCCGGTAAATCCGCTCCCAGGAGGCGCCCGGCCTCGGGCTCTTAAGCCCAGGGAACCAAGAAGGGCCCGGGGGGGGGGAGGCGGGGGGAACTGCCCCGGCCCGCGTCGTGACCTTGAGGCGGGCTGCGGCTGCAGGCACGAGCTAGGGACCCGGGCCGGGGGGGAGGGGGCACCCGCGGCCGCCGGGGTTTCCGGGCTTCCCTCGGGGCCGGGCTCGGCCGGGCCGGGGCGGGGGAGAGGGAGGGAGGGAGGCCTGAGCCGGGCCTCTTACCCTATCTCATCGGCCCCCGAGTTGTTCATGGCGGCGGCGCTGCTCCGTGTCCCCCCCCGGGCCTGGGCCTCGCTCCCTCCTCCGGAAGGTCACAAGCTCCCGTCGCCCTCTCCACAGCCCCAGCCCGGATCTGCGCAACGGCGGCGGCAGCAGCGGCGGCGGCGACGGCGGCGGCAGCTCCTCCTGCCTCCTCCCCTCAGCGCCAACGGTCACCGCGCGCCCCCGCGCCGTGCCGCCCCCTTCGCCGGCGCTGCGCCCGTGCGCGCCCCCGCACGGGACGCCGGGGGCGGGGCCTGTGCACGTCGTGCGTCCTCCACGCGCTCCCCCCGCCCTCCTTCCTCTCCCTTCCCCCCGCGAGTCCTTTCCTTCAGCGGCCTCCCTGTCTTTTTCTCTCGGGTGCTTCTTTTCTCTCTCTCATTACCTCCTTTGTTCTTCTCTTCTCCCCCCTCTCTCTGCCTCCTCTATCCTTCTTTCTCCTTTTTTTCCCTCTCCCTCTCTTTACCATCCTTTTTTCCTCATTTAGGGTACACCACGTGGTGCAGCGGAAATAGGCTGGGCCCTAAAGGTCGGAGGACTTCGGTGCAAACCCGTGTCTGATGACTTATGACAATTCATTGAACCTCCTTGGGCCTGAGTAAAAGGAGGGGCTTGTCTCCCGTTCCTTTCCTTCTCCTTCCTCTTTTTCTCCATCACTTCCCCTTCTCCCCTTTCTTTTTCCTCTTGTGCCCTCTCTTCTCTCTCACTACCCTTCCTCTTTCTCCCTTCTTAAAGGGACCTCAGAGGCCATCTAAACAGACTTCAGCGTGATCAGAAATCTCCTTTAAATACCTTTGAAAAGTGACCAGCAAGCCTCGACTTGAGTCACAATGACCTCCTGGCGCAGACCAGTGGGTGATCTGTACCCTTCTACCAAGCACAGAAAACACCCAATCCCCATTCTCTTGTCCCAAGTTCTTTCTACCTGGCCGTGTTAATAAGCCCGTCCCAGTACCGCCCCCTTGCCAACCTGGTGGCTCTCGTAACCTTTCTTACAAAAAGGTGCTACTCAGAATGGGACGCGACACTCCACGTGTGACCCAGTCAAGGCAAGCGGGATGATGGGTACCCCCATTTGGGGGCATAAAATTGAATTATCTTCCTGGGCTCACATGGAGTGTGCTGCAGTCCACCAATACCCCCTCCTCCCCCCCGGTCATTTTTCTCTCCTGTATCTGGTGATCCTAGAAAGACTCTGGGAGGTCATCTAGAACAACCCCTCCTTTTCGGATGAGCAAACCCGGGATCAAAGAAGACAGTTGTAGCACGTTGAGCCTAGATCACCTAGGCTCCGTTTTCTCTGTCCTCTCCCTCTTGTCTCCTCTGCCCATCTCCCTATCTCTGGCCAGCTCTCCCTCCCATTCTCATTCCTCGCCCCATCTGCTCCCGCTCTCCCCAGGTTCCTACTTTTCCCTTCCCCTCCCCCAGCCTCCCCTCCCCCGTTCAGCCCCGCCCTCGCTATCTCTGCGCGCGGCCGCGCCCGGCCAGTCGCGGGGCAGCCTGGGAAATGGAGTCCGCCGCTTCTCCGCGCGGGCCTCCTCCTCGCCCTGGCCCGAGCTGAACCCGGCCACGTGCTTGCAGGCAGGCTTGGCAGGGCGCGCGCGCTGCAGCACGGGCTGGGGAGGAGTGAAGGGGAGGGGGCCGGCCCCGTGCTCGGAACTGGGGGCTTCCCGGAGAGGAGCGGGCTCCCGAGCCCTAAGCCCTAGAGAGCGAGGAGGGAAGCCGACCAGCCCCGCCCTGGACAAAGCGGCCGGGGGCGGGCGCCCGAGTCCCGCAGAGAGCCGGCTGGGGAGTCCAGAGGAGCGAGCGCCTGGCCGTCGCTCCGTCACCTCGGCAGCTCCCTTAAAGCCCCCGAGCCTCAGTTTCCCCATTGGGCAGGAGGAAGGGATGGAGACGTAGCAGGGGTTCTTAACCTGGGCTCCGAGAATCAGTGGATAGGTGTCGAGGAGACGTTTAATTTCGTTTAAAAAATACAACCTTTATTTTCACTAATCTCTCATTGAAATTTTGCATTTCCTTCAACTACTTAAAAACCTTATAACGAGAAGGGGTCCCCACGCATCACCACACAGCCAAAGGAGTCCCTGACCCACAAAAGGATCGAGATTCCCTGGGGCTATAAACTGAAAAGGACTTTAGAGGTCCTTGGGGCCACTCCCCTCCCCAGCTCCTGTATCAAGGGTCCTAGAAGCCCTCCCTGCTCTGCTCTGTGGGAAGTGGCTTTCCTCTGGACCTGTGTCCTCTTCTGAGAAATGGGGACGATGGAACTCACCCTGACTCTTAGGGGAATCAAAGGAGAATGTAGTGGAAGAAAAGGAGTGGATGTAAAATACTAACCTTCAAAGGATATTCAAATGTCAGTTAGTTATGTGGTTAATTAATCAATCCTTTAATTAATCAAACCTTTCTTAACCTTCTTTTATGTGCTAGACACTGCTGACCTTGGGGGGTTGAGGGGTGAGATGGAAGAGACTTCTTTAAACGACTGCACAATTCCTATGTACAGGAACATATGCATGTACATGTATGTGTGTATATAAACAAGGGTACGCAAGCTCATGTATGTGTGCATACATATATATATATATATGCTCATATATAGAATGTATACAAGGGAGGGGCACACACACATATTTGCCCTCACTACGGATTTATATATTTGTGTTTGTGTGTATACTCTCATATTGACCATTTCAAGCTGGATCCCCTGAGAAATATCTCAAATTCAACTTGTTTAAAACTCCAAATAGATAAACGGAGATAAGAACTTTTATACCCCTTTTGCTCTGTGTGCGTATGTGTGATCATTTTGTCATGTATTTTTCTCACTCAATAAACCACAGAATGCTTGGCCATTAAAAAACCGAACTCACACCGGAAAAGTCTGTCCTAGATCTCAGGTCAAGGATAGGGAACCTATGGCCTCAGAGCTCCATATGGCCCTCTAGGTCCTCAAGAGTGGCTCTTTGACTGAATTCTAACTTCACAGAACAAATCCCCTTAATAAAAGGATTTGTTCTGTAAACTTGGTCTCAGTCAAAAGGCCACACCCAAGGACCCTTAAGGCTACATGTGGCTTCAAGGCAGAAGATTCCTCACCCCTGTCATAGGCTCTGCCCCATACAAAGCATGTGACCTTATTAAAAAACATTATTAAGTGCCTACTATGTACAATCCAGGTCTCAGTTTTCACCTTCTATACAATTGGAAGGTTGGAATAAATGTCAGCTAAAGATCCTTCTTGCTCTGACATTCTGTATTCTAAGTCTCTCCCAGCTCTGACATTCTGTGTTTTAAGACCCTTCCAGTTAAGATATTAGAGTCTCCATAGCACCTAGGCAGCCAGGTGGCACAGTGGATAGAGCCCCTGGCCTGGAGTCAGGAAGTTTGCTATTGCACAGTTGTTTAAATTGCGTCCAACTCTTTCTGACCCCATTTTGGGGTTTTCTTGGCAAAGATCCTGGAATGGTTTGCCATTTCTTTCCCCAGCTCATTTGACAGATGAGAAGACTGAGGCATACAGTCTTATAGTTGTAGTCTTGTAGTTGCGTGCCCAAGGTCACACAACTAGCAAGTGTCTGAGACCAGACTTGAACTCAAGAAGATGGAAGATCCTGACTTCAGGCCCAGGATTCTATCCACTGTGCCAACTAGCTTCCTGAGCTGGGAGGACCTGAGTTCAAGTCTAAAATCTGACCTTCCACATTTATTAGCTATGTGACTCTGGGCAAGTCACTTACCTTGTTCTCCTCAGCTTCCTCAACTGTAAAATGGTGATAATAACAGCACCTACCTCTCAGGGTTGTTATCTGTTGGGGAATGGCTCTTCTGTTGGCCATTTCGAACTGCATCCCCTGAAAACATCTCAGCCTCAGAACTCATGAGCTTTCTCCTAAAATCCACCCTGCTACTAATCTTGCCTATTTCTGGCAAAGGTTCATAATAACGGCCTTATCTCTCCATCAATCCAATCAGCTGCCATGTATTTCTGTTTCTAATTCCACAGCATCTATCCCATTTGCCTGATCCCTTCTTACTCATGTAGCCATTACTTTCAGTCCCCTCACCTCCTCTTACCTGTACTACAATAGACTCATTACTGATCCCCTTGCCAACATCCATCTTTATGTGTGTGTGTTCGTCCTTCATTGCTGAAGAAGACCATGCCATCAGAGAAACAATGACATGATTTGCACTTGACTTTTTTTTTTTGAGTGAGGGAGAGCTGTACAGGTCACCAGCCTCACTTCTCCTCCAGAGCCATCTGAATCCAGATGTTCCTCAGAATGTTTGGAGATGACCCAGGATGAGGCAGTTGGGGTTAAGGTCACACACAGCTAGTGAATGTCAAGTGTCTGAGGTGAGATTTGAACTCAGGTCCTCCTGACTCCTGCACTGGTGCTCTATCCACTGCACCACCTAGCTTTCCCCAGTGTCCATCCTCCACACCACTACCAAAGTGACTTTCCTTTACTATCAATCTGACCATCTCCCTCCCCTACTCAATAAACTCTAGTGACCACCTAACACCCTTGGAATAAAATATAAGCTCTTTTTTGGTTTTTAAAGTCCTGAATAACCTCGCCCCAATCTATTGTCCCAGTCTCATGCATCATACCCCTTATGCACTCAACATTCTAACAACTGTCTTTTCTGTTCTGTACACCTGGTACTCTCTTTGAAGAGACCTTTGAGATTGTCTAATCCAAATGCTTTGATTTTTTTAGAGATGGACAAACTGAATCCTGAGTCCCAAAAAGTTAAGTGACCTACCAAAGGTCAGATAGGGATTAAAAGACTGAGCTAGGTCTTCTAACTCCCAATTGCAGGTTCTTTCCATTGTATCAGGAATTGAATTGCATTCCTGCCTTTGTGCCCTTGCTCACACAATTTCTACACCGCTTATAGACACCCAACTTTGCCCTCTCTAACCCTCTTCCTCTACACAAATTTTCTGAAAACTCCTAGTTCAAGTCCCAATTCTTACAGAAAGCCTTCCTCTGAACTCTATAGAACACAATTAAGCACTTAATTACATTTTGCCTTTCATTATTTGCTATGCATAATAAGAAAATATTTAATTGCAGGAATGAAAAGGACCTTGAAATATACATGTCAGAACTCAAAAGGACCTTACAAGGTAGAATGTCAGAGTTGGGAGGGCCTTTAGGACAAAAAGTGTCAGAGCTGGGAGGGCCCTTAGAACACAGAATTTCATAGTGGTAGCACCCTGAGAATAGAGAGTGTCAGAGCTGGGAGGGCCCTTAGGACAGTGGCTCTTGGAAGTCATCCTTGGGGTTGGAAGTGGACCTGTGGTTGAGGACAGTAGCAGTCCAGGCAGCAGAGAGCTGGGTGTGGGAACTATCTCTCTGAGAGGACAAGGCTGATGAATTTAAGATTTATCACAAGAAAATTATCAAACGTTAAAGGCCTCCATGCCGTTGTAGTATCAACCAGCACAAACAGTGTGTTATCCAAGGGGTCAATGATAATGCTCCAGACTAAAGCATGCTTTGACACCTAGCTTCCTATCTATTTTTGCACATGCCACAGAAAAGACCAACTCAGAAAACTTGAACTTTCAAAAAAACAAAATATCATCTGTTGCTGCTTCATGTGCCAGGGTGTCCAATCAGTCCCCATCAGTGGTGAGCTTATTCATAGCTTGAAATTGGACTAATTCTGGTAATCCTGGAAAGGGGCTCCAAATTCCAGTTTGAAGACTTGAAACAGGTCATGGAAGATCTCCTTACGATGGCCTGACCTTATATTTGTTGTCAGTATCCCAGGTGAGATCAGCCCAGCAATCCTGAATTTATTAAAGAATGTGTCTCCTTAATATGCTCAAAAAAAGACAATTTCCCTAACTTATACTGAAGAATGAGATTTTATATATAAAATATATATAATATGTTAGAGTATAACATTATATTCCAATATAATATATTTTAACATAAATAAAACAAAATATTCTAACATATTTTACATAATATAGTATAATATAATAAATAACATAAATGAATAATATAAAATAAAACTTGGCACATGTTTTATAATGTAATATAATATATACATATAAAATACATATGTATATTTCGGTTTTAAACTGGACTTGCATTATGTTTTAGACATGATTCTTATATACTATATGACTTCTGAGGAAACCACTAAAATGGTTCAAACAGGACTCAACACATAGCACATGCTTAATAAATGTTTGCTGACTGACTTACTGAGTGAATGGTTCAGTATATTTATAGCTGCCATAGAGTTTAGCTCAGTCACACTCAGGGATGGGATTCTTATTCCACAGCTTTTCACTGATATGGTATATTAATCCATGAGTCATTTAAAGCAGTTGTACAGCTGTACAGACTCTGGGCCCAGGCCTAGCCACAGCAGCCTCCATTGGCAGACTAGGCCACTATTTATTGTTGTATTTATGCATTTCTTAAACATTTAACATGTATAAAACTATGCTACCATTTTCTTGTTGGTTTCCTATCTTTTTTTTTTTTTAATGTATCATTGAAGCAGTAGTGGATAGAGCCCAGATACTGACTCTGGGCAAGTCACTTAACCCTGTTTGTCTCAGTTTCCTTACCTGTAAAAGGAGCAGGAAAAGTAAAAAGCAAACTACTCCATTATATTTGCCAAGAAAGCCCCAGACGGGGTCACGAAAAGCTGAACATGACTTAATAACAACACAGTTGTACAGTACATCTCAGCCTACAATATTTAGGCTATACCATGAATAATAAGAGAAAATTTTTTTATGTATGTGTATGTGCGTGTGCCATGTTGTATGTCTACACTACATAAGAGGGATATAGTCTCTGACATCAGGAATAAAACTAGTGCAATCATTAATTATCCCCTGCTTATGTGTCACTGTGAGGTGTATTTTACTTTAAAATATATTTTTAATAGTAATACAATTTAATGTTATAATATATTAATATAATACATCATATTTTATATAATAATATATTATATTGAATTAATTATATGATATATAATATCATAATATATTAATATAATATATTTAAAAATCTCATTTTATCTTCACAGTAACCATGAGAGGTAGGTAATATTCCCATTTTACAGATGAAGAGAATGAGACAGAGAGAGGTTAAGTGACTTGCCCACAGTCACACAGTTGGTAAATTTCTGAGATTTTATTGGAATTCAGGTATTCCGGACTTGAGCTCCACAGTGCTCCTACCTGCAAAGGTATGCATTTTAGCAGAATGTTATTAGTATATTTCCCTTTCAGACCACTATATGTCTTTAAAAAAAAATCTATTGCTTGAGATTCATGTGTGCCCTTAACTGTCTGTAATTAGCTGGTATCATGATTTTTTTCTCTTTCTGCAGTTTAAGTGTGAAATGTCAAGCTTTGACTTGAGATGTTTATGTAAATATAATAATAAGGGGCAGCTAGGTGGCCCTGGAGTCAAGAGGACCTGAGTTCAAATCCATCCTCAGACATTATTAGTTGTGTGACCCTTGGTAAATCACCTAAAACTGATTGCTTCTAAAATACAGTGATATAAAAATTCTTATTTTCTTTTCCTAAAAAAAGAAAAAAATATAGGGGTCCAAGACTTTTTTTTCCTAAAAATTGTTTTGATACATATATCTCATAGAACCTCTAGTTGGACTCGTTACATTGTTTCAGGAAGGAGGAAGATGTGGGCTGTCTTCTGTTGATGCAGGGACTCAGTAGACTTCTGTAGCATTAATCCAGAATAGAGGGGTGGCATGATGGCCCTTATGGAAGGGGGAAAAAAGGAGAGGACTCCTTGCTGGTTTGTGAGCACCAAACCTAATCAATTTACCATCTCACCTGGGGTCTAGGTCATCTCTAGAACCCAGGTGCTTGATCCCTTGTGAAGAGAGCACCAGCTCTGAATTCTGTATATTTCCTTTTGAGAAGAGAAACTTTCTTTTCTTTTCTAAAAAAAAAAAAAAAAACTTTTGGATGGAGAAAGACCGTTTTGTAAACAACCAGATAAGCATTAAACTATTGCAGTTCTTAATCTTTTTAGCAGCCTGGTGAAGTCTATGAGCCTTTCTCTGAATCATGCTTTTAAAAAACAAAATAAAATACATAAGATTTCAAGGGAAATTAATTCTACTGAAGTACAGTTATCAAAATAAAAAAAAGTTCACAAATCCCCAGTTAAAAATTCATTATCTAATAAAATTTCATTTTTGTATAATTAAAAAAATTGGGGCTTCAATACTCAAATAAAAAGCATTTCTATATAAAATATATATATATATCACAGAAAATGTGGATCTCCATTTCATATGGCTTGCTTTTGAAAATGTATTATTATCATTATTAGGAACAGGGCTTCTATTGCACATTGTCAAGTCACCTAAGAGAGAGGCTGCTCCCACCTACACGGTAGAAGAATTCAGGATATCTTCTCTCAGAAAAAGATCCCTGCCCTCTTCCACATGGGCTCTTCCCTCCTAGATGACTTGGGCATCTGTACCAAAGCCCTGTTCCATATTTTTTTTTAAAAATCTCACTACAAATAAATGCCATGTGTTACTTTCAAAACTGTCCAGCTTGTCTATGTTTCCTTCTGAACTTCCATTCTCTTCTGTGCATTTTTTAAAAAATGTACTGACCTTTTTTCTTTTCTTTGCATCAATATTTCTGTACTTTTCCCTCTCTGGCAATCATCTCCCCAATTTAAAAGCCAAGAGAAAGGAATTTCTTTCTGCATCAATTCAAATACCCAGGATTCTCTGCAGTCTTCTTCTCAGCCATTTCTTAAGGCACAATTATATTCCATTACATCCTTCTCCGATTCAACTGTTTCCAGGACCCAACTTAAGGTCCTTCCTTAAATTCTGTCTTTGCTTTCCGTCCCTTCCGCTTTTTAGTCTCCTACCCCTTAAGGATGAGGGAGTTTGTTTCATTTGCATCTTTTTATTCCCATCATTATCTTTCTTCTTAACCACATGCCTCTATATTTCTATTTCCCTGATGAGTTTAATATATTTCTACAACTGTTTGTGTGTACATTTGAGCCTTATTTGTCCATTTAAGATGAATGATGTTCATCTGATGCCTGTTCCCCCTCATTAGACTGTGAATTCCTTGAAGGCAGTGTCTATATTTTGTCTTTCTTTGTATCCCCACAGCTTAGCACACTGCCTGGCCCACAGTAAATGTTTAATAAATGCTAACAGCTAAAGGAACCTTTGTGGTGCAGTGGGTAGAGCACAGGGCTTGAAGTCAGGAAGACCCATCTTCCTGAGTTCAAATTTGGCCTCAGATATATACCAGCTGTGTGACCCTGGGCATGTCATTTAACTCTGTTTATCTGTAAAATGGAGATAATAATAATAGCACTTACCTCCCACGGTTGTTGTTGTTAAGAGGATCAGATAAGATAATGTGTGGCAAAGCTAATTGCCCATTTCCTTCTCCAATGGATCAAGGTAAATTGAGTTAAGTGACTTGTCCAGACTCAAACAGCTAGTGAACAGATTTGAATTCAGATCTTCCTGATTCCAGATTCAGAGGTCTGCAGCCTTTGCCTGGAATGCAGTTTGCTGTTGTTTGGTTGTTTCAGTTGTAACCCCATTTGAGGTTTTCTTTGCAAAGTTTGCCATTTCCTCCTCCAATTGATTTGATAGATGAGGAAACTGAGGCAAGCAGGGTTAAGGACCAAAATGATTTCACTATGTTGGAGTCAAGGTACAATGTGTCTAACTATCTCAGCTCAGACCATACAGCTCAGAAGGCTCTACCACAGGTTGGGCACAAATAGTTTACATGAATAATTGGAATGGAGATGTCTCTAAATTTGCCCATCTCACATTTCTTTTGAGCTACTGCAATTCTGCTTTGCTCATAGAGCACAGTCTTCTTTGATGTGGGTGGCCCCTGCTGCAGGGTGCTGTGCCAGTGTCTCCTATGTCTCACAATTGATTTCAAAGTTCTTCAGACAGACCTTGAGTGTCCTTGTATAGCTCCTTCTTGACCTTCATGCAAATACTTACCTTGTGTGAGTTCTCTGTAAAATAGTCTTTTTAGACTGAGAAAAATGATTATTTTTCTATTATTAATAACCAAATTAGGATTGAGGTTTTTCCTTTCTATTTCCTCTTTCAGGGACCAGTCCTTGTAGGTCAGTCAGTCTCTGAAGGACATGGCTAATGATGAGATTGGCTCAATCCTCAGGGAACATTCTTCTCAATCTTGGGCAGGACCCCATCCTACTAGGATAGCTTACTTTTGATTAAAGTGTAAATAGAATCTAGTCTAGGTGAATTTCAACCCTAAAGCATTAGACTCATGACCTTGAAAAAAAAGCACCCCCCCACATCTTTCCATTGTTCAGCATGAGTGGTCTGGGTAGAGGTAGATTCTTTTGTCTGGATATCTTGGAAACTTTCTCTTCTCATGATCAAGTCTGGTTCTCTGAAGGAGGAACTGAAGACTTTTGTGCCACCTCATTAAGATGCCCACCCCCTCATTAATTGTTCACCAGTCAAGGTTGCTCTCTACCTGTCAGGGGTAAATACCAAAGGTATTTAAGTATTAAAGTACATTAAGAATCCCTATGGTTTTGTCTTTGGTTACCCAGAGAAACCGCTGGCCATTAATTTATTGATTATTTGCTAATCTAATTTATAAATTGGCTATTAATTACCCAGAAACTCTGTCTTTGCATTCGTCACAAGGCAAATGTGCTTTTGGCATTGAAACAACATGGTCAGTCCACTGGAGTTATTTTCTCTGCTGTAGAGTTTGAATACTTGGCAGTTCAGCTCAAGAAAGGACCTCAGTGTTCAGTGCCTTGTCTTGCCATGTGATTTTCAGCCTCTTCCTAAGACAATTCAGATGAGAGCAATTCAGTTTCCTGGCCTAGTGCTAGTAGATAGACTGACCAGGTTTTGCAGGTATACAACACAATGGGTTAGCACAATGGGTCTGCAGACCTTCAGATGGGTAGGTAATCTAATACCTCTTTTTCCCATACTTTCCTTCAGAACCTCCCAAACACTGAGGTAGCTCTGGCAATATGGTATCAACCTCATCATCTACATCCCTAAAAAGTATACTGCCAAGGTAAGTGAACCTATCCACAGTATTCAAAATCTCTCCATTTGCTATAACTGATGGCTCCATATATGGGTGATATAGTGCTTCCTGTTGGAGAACCTCTATTTTCTTGATTTTAACCGTTAGGCCAAAATTAACACAAGCAGCAAAGAATCAATCCATACTCTTGTTTCATCCCAGTCTCAGAATGTATTGAGTGCACAATCATCTGCCCACAAAAAGTCACTCACCAACTCTCCCTCCACTTTAGTCTTGGCTTGTAGCCTTTTCAAGTGAAATAACTGATTATATGTGTAATAACTGACCTAGATGTCATTTTCATCCTTGTTAATATCATGCTAAAAAACATGGGAGCAAGCACATAGCCCAAGTTCATTCCACTGGTGACTAGGAAAGCACAAGAACATTGTCCACTATCCCAAACCCATGCAAGCATGCCATAACAGAACTAGCATACAATATGGATAAACTTATTTGGACAACCAAATTTTGCCATGATTTTACACAAATCCCCATGACTAACAGTCTCAAAGGCAATGGTCAGATCAATAAATGTTGCGTACAGACCTCTGTTCTGCTCCTGGCATTTCAAGCAGTAAACACCATATCAACCCTTCCTTGGCCCTTTCTGAAGCTACAGTGGCTCAGGTAGATGACCATCTTCCACGTGAAGGATCGAAGGAAGACTCTGGCAAGAATCTTGCCAGCAGTGACTAAGGGAGAGATCCATCTGTGATTGTCATAGGATGACCTATTTGCTTTTCCTTTATAGACATGGACAGTGGAGGCATCCTTGAACTCAAATGGAAGTATATAGTAGGCATTTGGTAAGTGCTTGTTTCCTCACTGACTTTCCTTCATGTTTGTATAATCTTCTACCTATGCACTCCAAATTATGAGAAATTGCAAGTTCTAGCTGGAAAGACCCTTAGAATTAAAAAGTGTAGAATTGTCTCATTTTGCAGAGGAGGAAACTGAACTCTAGAGAATGTAAGAGATGTAGACAAATTCGTGCTGTGTATTGAGTATTAAAAAGATCTGGACCACTCCTACTTCTAATCCAGGATTTTTTCCTCTACCTTATGCTTCATCTGCAACAAGACA
The DNA here is from genome assembly GCA_023548195.1 of Bettongia penicillata ogilbyi. Taxonomy (NCBI): domain Eukaryota; kingdom Metazoa; phylum Chordata; class Mammalia; order Diprotodontia; family Potoroidae; genus Bettongia; species Bettongia penicillata. The sequence goes on along the minus strand of JAJHZJ010000315.1, from coordinate 5,152,279 downwards.
TTTCTAAAGAATGTTAAGGTTAACACAGCATATTCCTCACAATGCTAACACAATATAACGATGACCCCTATTCTAGAGATGAGGAAACTGGGGATCAGAGAGATCAAGAGTTTTGTTCAAAGTCACACAGCAAGTGAGTATCAGTGTCAGGACTCACACCCATGCCTTCTAACTTTAGTCTCCTGTTTTTTCAGCTCCACAAAAGCTGCCTTGTGAAGGACCCAGCTCTCCTGGACCTACAACAAAGGTGCAGTGAGAAATCATTCAGTCCATAACATCTTGGCCTGGTTTCTTGACCTCTGCGAAAACAGAATCGGGAGAAGATATGATTCAGAAAGGAGAGGCATCCTGAGAGTTGTAGTCGTCCCACTATCGGGTCTCCCACTTTTCTACCGAAAGTACAAGTAACATACAGCCTTGCCTCTAGTGAGGCACTCTCCTGGGACAAGATAGCCATATAAGAATGCTTCAAATCCCTCTGGAGAGCAGTAGTAAAGGGAAAGAAAGAGTGACAGAGACACCTAGTGGCCTTGAGGGAAATGAATCACAGAATTATCCAAGCTGGACCATTTTGGAGACCTATAAAAATAAGGAAGAACACAGATGATGTTTCTACCATGGGCAGAACACTTTGATGGGCAATGGGAGAGGTACAAATCTTAGATGAGACACGATCCCTACCAATTTAGCTCTTCGAGAAGGAAAAGCATTGATATGGTGCCTACTGTGTGCCAAAGTATTTGTAAATTTCTTGACCTCCTTAGATTTTGTAGAATTTATAGATTTCTTACCCTCCTTAGATTCCTCATTTGCTATGTGAAAAGAGCTTGGGGTGAGTGTAGATCCAGATCTCTTTCCATTCTTCATCTGTGATATTATAGGCTGGGGTGTGTGGGGTGTTCAGAGGACCAGCACCTCTGCTGGGAGAGTTTGCTGAGCCCTTTCCAGGACTCATCGGCCTTTGGGATCCACCTGGTTCATCCAAGTCTCACTTGTGGCTCCTCACCTCCCATGACCATCTTTTCCACTCCATCTCATCTCAAAGAGATAGTCAGACCCTTGATGTTTCCATCACTCACAATGTTCCACTTCCATGTTCATGAACTCCAGAATTCCTTTATCTGATCCTACTTTCACCCTCCTAAATCTTCACTTCCCTTCACTTCACCATGATCTCGAATTTTTTCACTATTCAATTCATTACCCCTGCATTTGCTAATCTCAACCCAGTCCTCTCTACACTTTAATCCCTTGATCCTTTATTTTATCACCCATCATACCTTGCCAAATTCTAGCCCTGAATAACTCCCACCATCCTCCATCTTCAGTCCTATTTACTTGGTGTTGAATGTAGCTGAGGAGAGTCACAAAATTATGCTGAGTAGGTCCGTCAATCAATCACTATCAATCAATAATCATTTATTAAGTACCTACTATGCGTCATACACTGTGCTAAGCGCTGGAGACACAAAAAGAGGCAAAAGACTGTCTTTGCCCTCAACAAGCATTTATGGTGCTTAATCTCCCTGGGGCCTTCACCACAGGCCAGTGTTTGGTCTCTTACTTACCACAATAGCCATTCTAAACCTTTTCATGCCATCTGAAGCTTCCTGTGTTACCCACTTTCTTCACCCTTCATTCACACTTCACCATAAAAAAATGTATTGAGGCCATTTGCTGAGAACTCCCTCTTTTCCTCTTCTCATCTCAAATCACTCAGATTCCTTCCCCCAATATCTCCTTCACCCCGCTCTTATACGAAGATGTAGCCCTTAGCAAGACATACACAGGAACTATAGTGAAAGCAACTATGAAACACTCCAAAGAAATAAAAATAGATTAAAAGAAAGGAAAATGACCAATATACATCAAAAATATTTATAGTCACCTTTTTTTTTGTAGTGGCCAAGAACTAAAAACCAAGAGAAACAATACCCATCAGCTGGAGAATGGCTGAACAAATTATGACATGAATTTAATGATATACTATTGTACTGTAAGAAATGACAAAAGGGAGAGTTTTGGAGAAACCTGGGAAGATATGTCTGAACTGATGCAGAGTAAAGTAAATAGAGCCAGAAGAACAATTTATACATAATTACATTGGAAAGATAAACAGCTTTGAAAGGACTCTCACTGGTGCAATGACCATCTAAGAGGACCAGTGCTAAAACATTTTGCCCACACCCTGACAAAGAATTGATGGATTTAAGATGAACAAAATATACATAGACAATATAAGAATTTGTTTTGCTTGATTATTCATATTTGTTACAGGGATTTTGTGTTTCTTTATTTCCAAAGGAGGTAGTTGGGATAGAAAGAAAATAAATCCTTAATAACTGAAATTTTAATTTAATTTTAAAACTAAATTTGTGATCTGAGAAAGAGCTCTTCTCATATTCTCCAAAGCAGCTTTTTCAAATCTTTTCTTCTAAAATCTCCTATTCTATTCCCTCTCAGCAAAGAAGCTAGTGTCCTACTTTACTGAGAAAATGGAGGTAATCCAATTGGAAGATACCTCTTCCCTCATTTCTACATCTCATTACCTCCTCTCTATTATCTCCTATTTTCTTCTTCTTTGCTCTAGTCTCTATTAAAGAGGTAGCTCTTTCTTTCACCAAGACCAACCCTTCCACTTGGGCTCTTGACCCTATCCCCTCCTGACTCCTCAATCATGCTTTGTCATTCTTTCATCTTCTATTTCTTCTTATTCACTGTCTTTCTCCCTGACATCTTCTAACAAGGCCAGTCTCCCAAACTTAAAACGAAAATGAAAACAAAACCACGAGAACATCTTATTCCCCTAAACACTCATCCTAAATCTCTTCTTTCACAAACTCTAATAAATGACCCTTGGCAGTTATTGCTTCCATTTTCTCACCACCCACTTACTTCTCAACCCCTTGGATTCTACTTTCCAGGCACACGACCCAAGGTAAAGCAAGGCAAGGCAACCAAAAACTCAACTGAAAATGTCCTTCTAAAAGTTGACAGCATTTTCTTAATTAAAAGGCAACTAGGTGGTGTAGTGGATAGAGCACTGGGCAAGAAATCTGAATTCAGATCTGGCCTCAGCATTAATTGTGTGACCCTGGGCAAATCACTTAACCCCTATTGCTTCAGTTTTTCATCTGTAAAATGGGGATAGACTGGAGAATGAAATAGCCAGTCACTCCAGTATCTTTGCCAAGAACACATGCAGCTCTCATGTTTCCCTTCTGCTTCCTTTTCTTCTCCTCGCCTCCCTTTTCTTTCCCTTTTCTTCTCTCCTTTTCTCTCCTGCCCTCCCATTATCCCCTCCCCATTCGCTTCCCTTTGCTTCTCTCCTTAACCCTCCTCTTATCCTTTCTTTTTCCTTCCTTTCCTTTCCTTTTTCTTCCTTCCACTTCCTTTCCTCTCTCCTCCTCTCTTCTCACCTCTCCTCTTTTTCCCTCTTTTCTTTCCATGCTTAGTCTCATTACCTCCCATGGATTCATTATTATCTCTATAGGGATGATTTCTGGATCTATATTTCCAGCTCTAGTTATGGCTCTTAATAGGACCTGCAATTATCTCCATTTGGATGTCTTGTCAGAATCTGGGATCCAATGTCCTAATAAAGACTCTTTCCTTTGTGTTTTGTACTAGATATCTTCAGTGTAGGTACAGACCACCTTTGGCCAACGTATGTCTCCTTATTTTATTCCTTACTTGATAGTAAAAATCAGAAAGGAATTGATCAAAGTTATTTTCACTGTTGCATCTTTCAAGAAAACATGTATGCTTTTTAACATATGCATGGTGGATGTATGCTTCTCTTCTGAGAGAATTAGGATGGTGGAATGGTTAGAATGCTGAACCTTGGCTTTGAATCCTATCTTTCACATTTACTTTCTGTGTGACCTTGGGCAAGTTACTTAACCTCTCTGAAATTCAGTTTCTCCATCTATAAAAACAGGCTAGTACCTACCTGTTAGGGTTATTGTGAGGTTCAAATAGATGTAAAACTACTTTTCAAAACTTACCACATAGTTATTATTTTAGAGCCAGGCAAGCTACATCTCCCCTTTGGGAAGCTAGCAGTACCCTGGAGATGTTGGGAGGTATCCTTTCTAATATTATTGAATCAAGCCCCCATTCTGCTGTGTTCTCCCTACTGTTAGTTACCAGTGAATAATGCTTCAGTTCCATTTAACAAATTTACATTAATTAAATTTTACAAAGGGGGCATTTCAAAGATATAGCAGTAAAAGTACTAACATTTCCCTCTAACACCTGGGGACTGGCTCTAGGGAGAGTGGGCTCAGGTTTAATGCATATCTTATCAGGTTTAATGCATATCTTACATATCATTGATGCCATCAGATTCACATCAAATTCCAGATCGATGCCAGTTACTGAGGGACTGCATTCTGAAGGAGGCTCCTACCTCCTCAGGTCATTGATGCTAGACTGGCTTCAAAGTCCAGCTTTGGACTTCACTTCCAGACTTCCACCGTCAATCTCCTTCACCAAAAACAAAAGAAAGGAAGTGTCTAGACAAAGAACCAAAGGCTACATTCATAGGCCACCTGTTGGCCCCAGATGGGGTGAGCCCAAGGCCTCTCTCTCTTCCCACAGCATTTCTCTTTTCTCACTTGACTCCAACCAGACAAGAAGTCAAACCAAAAGAACAAGATTCTGGACAGCTGGTGCCTTTTCCAATGCCACCCCATTCTGACTAAAGAGCCAATCAAAAAGGCTCCTCTTCTTCCAAAACAGAGTGTCAGCGCATGCTCACAAGTCCCTGTGGGGACAGCATAGGCTCGTGATGAATGCATTTATTGTCCTCATTACATAAATGTCCATCATTAGCTCAAGTGTTCCATCCTATCATCAGCTGCTGTGTTTTCCTCTCCTCATATCCTTGGTCTATATATATGTTGTATGCATAGGTATATATGTATGTAATGTACATGTGTTATACATGGAGATGCTATTTTTGTACCAAAATCTGAGCTCCTTGGGGCTAGAGACTTTATCTTATCTTTTTCTTCCTTTGTGTCCTACCATAGAGCCTGGAGTGTAGGGACGGAGACTGGACCGCTGATTTCGTAAGTACAAGCAGCTCAGGAGGTGAGAAATATTTCTCTACCAGTGTGGACATCTTCTCTGAAACTCTGAATTTTGGAATGTTGCCCGGAGTGAAATGACTTGCCTTCCCACAGACAGAATGTGTCAGAGGGAGGGCTGGAGGTCAGCTCTCTATCCACTTTGCTTTTTTGGGTACACAGTAGACACATAATAAATGCTTGCTGATGATTAAATTTTAAAACTTTTAAATGAAATTAAAATTTAAACTTTTTAAAAAAATAATTAATTAACCTGGCACTTTGTCCCATGGAATCAAATGATTTTCATGGCTTGTAAATAATAATCACAGTGAAATTTTATATTCTCTGCACAGGTCAGTTACATGACCATAAAGATGTGTCCTGACAGAATATTGTTTGAAAAAACATCAATGAAGCAGACAAAGGATACCTCTTGTCCAGGCTATATGCCCCACATGCTATGTGGTTGAATGGATGGTCCAGAAGTCTCATCAATCAGTACAAATATGTTGAACAGATACTACAGTGGGACAATTAACTGAGCTTGGAACAGAATAGGATTAAGAAAGCAAACTGGGGAAACAGCACAGTACTTTTAATGACCCCAAGCCTCTTCCTGGAGTAAAAATCCCCTTTCTAAACACCAGAATTCTTCCAGTGATGCTCCATCCATCCATCCATCTCTTAAGGGACTACTATGTGCCAGACACTATGCTAAACCTGATTGTGAAGTGTAGAATACTACATACTCTATAGAATCAGAATTTCTAGCTGCCTGAAAAGTCGTTGAAAGATACATGGTAGGCTTAAATAAAAATAATAGCTAGCATTTGTCTCATACTTCAGGTTTGCAAACCACTTTACAAATAGGTCATTTGATATTTACGACAACCCTGCGAGAAAGGTGCTATTATGAACCTCATTTTACAGAGGAGAAACCTGAGGCAGGCAGAGGTGAAGTGCTTTGGGCAGGGCCACATAGCTAAAAGTCTGGGGCCACATTTGAACTCAGTCTTCCTGACACAAGGCCCAGAGCTCTAGCCACTGCACCACCTAGCTGTCAGCAATGAGGAATAACGTGCAAGATATAAAAGATCATCAAGAATGCATAACTAGAAAACAACGTAGAGAGGTCAGAGAGTGTTGGAGAAGGAGGAATGGATGGAGAACCCATGTGCGTGATGCTACTGAAAGAGACTTAGGGAAAGGTCCCCTGCATGCAGGGTGGACCTCATTCTGGAGGATTCAGAGGAGGGCATGGATAAGACCAGCCTTAAGTGAGAACCAAGGAATCAGGGAATTTTGAAATGTGACAGGTGCCTGGTAGGCGTGCAGTTCAATCCTCACTGCTTTTTCATTCCTTTTCAGCTTGCTGTGTTTGCCTTTTGCTCTCAAAGAGGACCACAACATCAGGGAAATGATGCCATGACTTGCAAGTGAATTGGATTTAAGTGAGGCAGGGCTGTGCAAGGTCACCAGCCTCACTTTCTCCTCCACAGCCATCTGGGTCCAGTGGCCACATATTCTTCAGGACGACTGGAGATGGCCCAGGATACAATGGGAGACCCTGGACCTTTTAGGCTAAGGTCTTCTCAGGTTCCCACTTTGATTGAGGTTAACACCCATTCAGTGAATAGGCCTCTTTAAGAAGTGAGTCAAGGGATGGCCCTTTTAACTAAAAAAAAGAAAAAAGAAAAAAAAATCAAACTGGGAGGGGAAGACCCTCAGGGTTCCTGGGTAAAAGAGAAAATTACTCTTTAGTATTTACATTCACTCTGATTGGACCTGTTGTCCAATCAATCAATTAGGTTTGCAAAGCCCCTTACAAATAAGGTCCCCTTGGATCCTTGCCACAACCCCAGGAAGTAGGGGCTGTTATTATTATCCCCATTTTATAGATGGGGAAACTGGGGCACAGAAAGGTTAGGTGACTTGCCCCAGGTCACACAGCTACAAGTGTCTCAGGCTGAAGTTGAACTTGGATCTTCCTGACACCAGGTCAAGCAGCTTCCAACAAATACACATACTCCACAAGATCTCTGTAGCCTCATATGATTAAAGATTCAGAGCTGAAAGGACCTGAGAAGGAATCTAGTCCAACCCAACTATTTTTCTGTGAAATGCCCAGAGTATGGACTCCAACCTAAGTCGTCAGACTCAAAACCAGCATTGTTTGCACTGAACTACTCTGTCTCATTGACAGGCATGTGCTCCCATACTTGGGAAGGCAGGACAGTGGAGCTGTGGGGGCAGAAAGCCAGCAACCTCTGTCACATGCCAGAAGACAAATGCCTGCTGGTTTTCCACATTTAGATGCTTTCCTTGGTCTCAACTGTTGTTTTTGCTTTGCTTTGTTTTGTTTTAAAGGATCCTTTATTAACAAGTGAAGTAGTATAGTTCAGTGGAAGGCATGCTGGATTAAGAGTAGAAGACCTGAGTTCATATCCTGGCACAATACTATCTATGTGACCTTTGGCACCTCTGGTCCTTGGTTTCCTCAACTGTAAAATTAGAAAAATGGACTAGATGACTTGAAGGTACCTTCCACTTCCAAAATCTATGCCCTTACGACAGAGAGTACCACTGTGTGTATTACATATAAACATATATGGGTGTGTGTGTGTGTGTGATGTGTTTGTGTGTGTATATATATATTTATAAATATATGTATATACATATCTGCCTGAGTTGCCCCTTCCACTTTGGAATAGCCCTCACTAATTATCAGTGGGTAGTGGGGAGCTGTTAGCTGGTGTCCAATCAATTCATTCTCCCTTCCAAGTTGACAAAATTACAAAATTCAAGGGGCAGGTAATAAAGTATTCATATGTTAATGAGATTCTTATGGCTGTTACTCAGTCATATCTGACTCTCCATTTGGGATTTTCTTATCAGAGATACTGGAATGATTTGCCATTTCCTTCTCCAGCTTATTTGACATGAGAAAACTGAGGTGAACAGGATTAAGTGACTTATCCAGGGTCATACAGCTAGTATGTGTCTGAACTCAGGAAAATGAGTCTTCCTGACACCAAGCCGAGTAGTCTATCCACTGTGCCACCTAGCTGCATAAGACTATTATAATATTTGACTAGTGTAGAAATATGTTTAACATGATTGTACATGTATAAAACCTATGTCAGATTGCTTGCTGTCTTGAGGAGGGGGAGGGAAGGGAAAGAGGGAGAAAAATTTGGAACTCAAAATCTTACAAAAATCAGTGTTGAAAACTATCTTTCCATGTAATTGGGGAAAAAATAAAACACCATTAAGAAAAAAGAGATTATTATTATGCTAATATGTTACTATTGCGGTACTAACATGTTAAAGACATAGCCCTGTATCTCTTTGCAAAGTGTGAAAAAGTTTCTTTTTAATTAGACTGGGGTTGCCAGCCTGGGGTCCAGGCTGATCACTGTTTCAATATAATTGGTTTGTTTTTAAACCTTATATATTTTATCTTACACATTTAAAAACATTTTGAATGGGAGTCCATAGGTTCTACCAGATGGCCAAAAAAGCACAGGACATAAAAAAGGGTGAAGAACCCCAGGGTTAGAGGGGCTGCTGATTGCCTAGGCTCTACCACTCCTTTTTGAAATGTGGAATTGGAATGGGACAAAGTCATTGAGTGAAGAAAGACTGGCCATATCTCTGGTAACCCTCAAAAGGCCAAGTTTTACCAGCTCTGGAGTCTAATCCAGAACCCAGCCTCTTCATCTCTGGCTATAGGGGAGTGGAAGAGAAAGCAATTTTCTCTTTCTTCCTCCTCCACTGGCCATGGGAAATTTGACTAGTAAAATTATTGCTCAGTTGTTTCAGTTGTGTCCAACTCTTGGTGAGTTCATTTGGGGTTTTCTTGACAAAGATAATGGAGTGGTTTGCCATTTCCTTCTCCAGTCTTTTTTACAGATAAGGAAAGTGAGGCAAAGAGGGTGAAGTGACTTGCCTAAGGTCACATAGCTAGTAAGTGTCTGAGGCCAAATTTGAATTCAGGAAAAGGAATCATCCTGATTTCAAGCCTGGCACTCTGCACTATGGCACCATCTAGATGCCTTATGACCAACTCTAGCAAACAACAAAAACACAGACTCTCTATGCCAATACAGACCCAAAAAGGTCACAGAGAGGCATCTCTAAGGAATGGACTTCTTGCAGAAAGAAGAAGGCAATGGACTAAGGAGAAAAAAATTCTGTGGTGGCGAAAAATTGGAAATTGAGGGGATGCCCATCAATTGAGAAATGGCTGAACATGTTGTGGCATATGAATGTAATGGCATTATATTGCACTGTAAGAAATGATGAACAGGAAGACTTCAGAGGGACCTGGAAGGACTTACATGAACTGATGCTGAATGAAAGGAACAGAACTAGGAGAACATTGTACACAGTAACAACCACAGTGTGAGAGGAGTTTTTCTGGTAGACTTAGCCCTTCACAGCAATTCAAGGACCCAAAAAATCCCCATTCTTGAGGCATAATGACTTCCATATCCAGAGAAAGAACTATGGAATTGGACCGCAGAATGAAGCAGACTATTTTTCTCTTATGTTTTGTTTTCTCCTGGTTTCTCCCATTCATTTTAATTCTTCATTCAACATGACTAAGGTGAAAATGTATTTAGTAAGAATGTATGTGTAGAACCCATATAAGATTGCATGCTGTCTTGGGGAGAGAGGGGGAAGAGAGGAAGGATTGGGGGAGATGGAGGGGGAGAAAATCTAAGTTTTATGGAAGTGATTGTAGAAAATTAAAAACAAATTGATTAATAAAAAACAAGAATATAACTTCATACTTAAATAAATATGGAGATAATTTTAAAAAAAGAAATGATGAGCAAGCAGATTTCAGAAAAACCTAGAAAGACTTACATGAACTGATACAAAGTGAAACTAGCAGAACTAGGAAAATATTGTACATGGTATCAGCAGCATTGTATGATGACCAGCTATGAATGACTTAGCTCTTCTCAGCAACACAGCGATCTAAGACAAGTACAAAGGACTTATGATGAATATTTCTATCCACATCCAGAGAAAGAACTGATGGACTCTGAATGCAGATCAAAGTATACCTTTTTCATTTTTTTAAAATTGTGCATGTGTGTTTTTCTTTTGGTCTGTTTCTTTCACAACTGTGACCAATATGGAAAGATGTTTTATATAATTCCACATATATAACCTAATCAAATTGCTTACTGTTTTAGGAAGAAGAGAGGAAAGGAAGGGAGGGAGAAAAATTTAGAACTCAAATTCTTACAAAAATGAATGCTAAAAATTGTCATGACTTCTAATTGGGAAAAAAAAATACTATCAAAAAATAATCTTCCTAATGCACATATTTGACTGTGAATCAAGAATCTCTAGCAGCCTCTAAGATAAAATACGAATTCCTCAGTTTGGAATTTAAAGATCTTCCTTTTCTGGCCCAAGATTTATTTTATTATGCTGTCTCTCACACATTCTATTCCAGCCAAATGGGACCACTGACTGTTTACTAGACTCATGATTCCATCTCCTGTCTCTATGATTTTGCACAGGTTCTCCTGCATGTCTAGAATGTAGAGTCCTCTTACTCTTAGACCCCTGAGGGTCCTTTGAGATTCAATTCAGAAACTACCTCCAGCAGGAAGCTGCTGCCTCCCTACTCAAATCACATTTAATGATTTATGAACATTTGTAGACTTCAGTAAGACTAGGTTGCTTGAGATCATAGTCTAGGATGGATTGTCTTTAAGTTATAAATTTGGAAATTAATGCCAAATAAAGTACACATTTCCAAATACACAGTAAACCAGATTATAAATGAAACTACAAACCTCTATGATTTCAAGTTTGCTTTTGACCTAAATATGTAATAAATTCAGTATGTAACATTAAAAAATAAAGGGAAAATAAGCCCTAGAAGTTCTCTTTGCAGTCTCAAGAGGTGAGGATCCAGACTGTCCACCCTCTGGCCCTTTTACTTTGGGATCTCCCCTGCAGTAGATAGTCCAGCATCCAGGTCTTGAGTCTTCCTTCCTTCCCTTCTCTTTCCTTTCCTTCCACCTTTCATTTCCTTCCTTCCTTCTTTTCTTTTCTTTCTCATTCCCCACTTCTTTCACATTCATGTTTTTTATTTTAAGTTCCAAATTTTCTCCTTCCTTCCATCCCCTCCCCCACCCGTTGATAAGGTAAGCAACATGATACTGATTACACATGTGAAATCGTGCAAAAAATTTCTATATTAGCCATTGGAAAAAAAAGGTAATAAAAGATAGAAAGTGAAAAACAATAGACTTCAGTCTGTATTCAGTTTATCAGTTTGGTCTCTGGAGGTGGATAGCATTTTCCATTGTGAGTCTTTTGGAATTATCTTAGATTGCTTGTCAGGACCTGAGTCTATCAAAGTTAGTCATCACACAATGTTGCTGTTACTGTATACAATGTTCTCCTGGTTCTGCTCACTTCACTTTGCATCAGTTCATGTAAGTCTTTCCAGGTTTTTCTGAAAGCATCCTGTTCATCATTTCTTACAGTACAATAGTATTCCATCACAACTTTTCCCCAAATGGATGGGCATTTCCTTATTTTCCAATTCTTTGACACCACAAAAAGAGCTGCTAGAAATATATTTTTTTTTGTACATATATGTCCTTCTCCTATTTCTTTGATCTCTTTGGGATACAGACCTAAGTAGTGATATTGTTGGGTCAAAGGGTAAGCACAGTTTGGGTGTAGTTACAAATTTTTCCCCAGAATGGTTGGAGTAGTTCACAACTTTACCTACAATCCATCAGCGTCCCAATTTTCCCACATTTTCTTCAGCATTTATCATTTTCTTCTTTGGTCATATTAGCCAATCTGATAGGTATGAGATGCTACCTCAGAGTTGTTTTAATTTGCATTTCTCTAATCAATATTCACTTAGAGCACTTTTTCAAGGGATTATTGATAGCTTTTAAAAAGGACTTTAAACAGAATAATCATCTGCCTCCTTCAATGACCTCTCTCTAGCCACGGATAATCTACCGGGATTCATTCCTCAGTGGTTAGCACATTCCCACCCCTCCATACTCTCCCATCCCAGTGATTCTGGAATTCCCCCAATTGCAGGTATACAAAACCTATTTTTCTATCATAAACTGCTTGCTTCCTCTACCCCTTACCCCTACCACTTCAATATCCCTCTCCAGATATACACATCCCTTCCACCGTGCTCTCTGGAATTTGTTTGGAGTTCGTTACTTAATGGGGATCCCTGCTCCATAGGTAACAAACTTGGTCTGGTTCTCAATGAAACCTGGTTCCCTCCTGATGCTACAGCCTTTTGGCTTCCCTTTTTAGCCCTCATTGCACTCATACCCACCCCCATGCATTCACTGGTCCTGGTGAGTGTTGAAGAAAAAAGATGAATACTATTTTCTGCATTTTAGGCTTAAGTCTGCCAGAAACAATTTTTAATAATGTAACATTACTCTGTTTCCAAGTCCTTCTGGTTAATAAAGAGAAATATCCAAACTGGCACAATACTCCCAACCCTGTCTCTATACCCCAAGGCAACATTTATAAGGAATCTTGAATGAGGAAAGCACACTTCCACTCCAATATTTCTGGAAAACATGACAACTTAAAAAGACAAGTTAGGGGACCCCCTAACATTTGTTAAATTGAAATTTGGGGTTAGCATTCCAGAACAATAGTTATAATTTAATTCCTTCCTTATTCCTTTCAAGGATTGAAAAGTTCACCTTCTTGTGATCAATATCGCTATCCTTTCCAAATGGAGAATCTTCTCTCCAATCCTCCCAATAACATCAGAAGATGGGGAAGGCAAAGAATCTTAACAAGATGAGATTTTTTCGTTAAATGTTTGATATTTCTTCTTTTTTCTTTTCACTTTTCTTTATTCCCCTGCAGATTTTCTTTTCACTGTTCCCTCTGTTTGACTTCCCCCCTCAACCAGGTTTTTAAATTTTTATTTATTTATTTCATCCCAGTTAAATGTAAAACCAATTTTCAACATTCCTTTATAAAACTTTGAGTTCCAAATTCTCTCCTTTGCTCCCTCCCTAACCCCCTATCGAGAAGGCAGGCAGTTCAATATAGGTTATTCATGTGTAGTCATGAAAACATATCCATAATAGCTATATTGCAAAAGAAAACATAGACACACAAAAAACCTCAAGAAGAATAAAGTAAAAAGTATGCTTTAATCTGTATTCAGACACCATCAGTTCTTTCTCTGGGGATAGAAATAATTTTTCATCATAAGTCCATCAGAACTGTCTTGGACTGTTGTTCTGCTGAGAATAGCTAAGTCATTCACAGCTGATCATGTTACAATATTGCTATTACTTTGTACCTAGTTCATTTCACTTTGCATCAGCCCATGTAAGTCTTTCCAGGCTTTTTTGAAAGCACCTGGCTCATCATTTCTTATAACACAATCATATTCCCTCACAATCACATGCCAAAACTTGTTCAGCCATTCCCCAATTGATGGGCATCCCTCCAATTTCTAATTCTTTGCCCCCAGAAATGAGCTGCTATAAATATTTTTGTACATATAGATCATTTTCCTTTTTTTTAATCTCTTTTTGAGATACAGATATAGTAGTGGTATTACTAAGTCAAAGGGTGTACATGGTTTTATAGCCCTTTGGACATAGTTCCAAATTATTCTACAGAATGATTGAATCAATTCACAACTCCATCAACAATGTATTAATGTCTAATTTTTCTTGCATCCCCTCCAACATATGTCATTTTCATTTTCTGTCCTATTAGCCAATCTAGTAAGTATGAGATGGCCAGTACCTCAGAATTGTTTTAATTTGCATTTCTTCAATCAATACTAAGTTAGAGTATTTTTTCGTATGGCCACAGATACATCACCTGAAAACTGATCATATCTTTTGATCATTTATCAGTTGGAGAATAACTCATATTTTTATAAATTTGACCCAGTTCTCTATATGTTTGAGAAACGAGGCCTTTATCAGAGAAAATTACTTCAAAAGTTTTTTTCACAGTTACTGTTGCTAACTGTATTTTCCTCCATCCTATCCCCCTCCTCCATTTACTCCATTCTCTTTCTCCTTTTACCTTGTCTCTCCTCACAAGTGTTTGCTTCTGACTCTCCCCTCCCCCAATCTGCCCTCTCTATCATGCCACGACCACCACCACCACCACAGCCTTCTCCTATCTCCTTCCCCTCCTGCTTTCCTGTAGGGTATGGTAGATTTCAACTGAGTATGAATGTTATTCCCTCTTTGAGTCAATTTTGCCAAGAGTGAGATTCACTCATTACCCTTCCCCTTCTTCCTCTTCCCTTCTATTGTAAAAGCTTTATGTTGTCTCTTTCATGTGAGATAATTTACCCCTTCTCCCTTTTTCTTTCTCCTAGTACATTCCTCTCTCATCCCTTAATTTTATTTCTAGATATCATCTGTCCATATTCACCTCATACCTGTGTCCTCTGTTTATATATACTCCTTCTAAATGCCCTAATAATGAGAAAGATCTTATGAGTTACAAATATTCTCTCATGTAGGAATGTAAACAACTTAATCTTATTATGTCTCTTAAGATTTCCCTTTCCTGTTTACCTTCTTATGCTTCTCCTGAGTCTTGCATTTGAAAGAGAAAATTTCTATTCAGTTCTGGTCTTTTCATCAAGAATGCTTGAAAGCCCACTATCTCCCACCAGTTTGTTAGCTCCCTTTTCTATGCGGTCTTCCCCCATCTGAATGTAAGCTCTTTGAGGGCAGGGACTACTCTTTTTATATTCTTGGTAGTATGGTGGCTGGCACCTAGTAAGCACTTAGTAAAGGCTTTTTGATGTGAGTCGATCCTTAATCCACTGCCTTAAGAAAGACTTTTTATTTTTTTTCTTAAATTAACTTAAGAGGACTTCAAGTCTGGGAACGCTTTTTATACTCAGAGAAACTGAAAAGGAGGTTTTTAATGTGCTTCCACAAGGGGGAGTCAAAATATTCCTTGGTGCCCATGGCCACTTTCAGACAATAAATTCTACAGACAGCACTCAGGAAACTCTCCTTTGAGATTCGTGCTATTCAAATTGATTGCACAGTCTAGCATCTGGTGACTCTGATGGATACTCAAGATATTCTTCATTCCTCAATGTATACAGGGCCTAGATCTCTTTCTCTCTTTCAGTCTTTCTCTCCTCCCCAACTCCTGCCCTAATATTAGGGGATATATATATATATATATATATATATATATATATATATATATATATATATATATATATACATATATATATATACTATATATGATGATATATGTGTGTGTGTATGTATATACACATATATGTATATGTGTGTGTGTGTATATATATATATATATATATATATATATAATATATACACACATGTATACTGATATTCCCTCAAATACCCTAATTTCCCAGTTCTTCAATCTACTCATTTTCCATGACTTACTCCTCCAGGCTGGGGGCAGCTAGGTGATACAGTATATAGAGCGCTGGAAGTCAGGAAGACTCATCTTCATGAGTTCAAATCCAGCTGTGTAACCCTAGGTAAGTCACTTAACCCTGTTTGCATCAGTTTCCTCATCTGTCAAATGAACTGGAGAAGGAAATGGCAAACCACTCCAGTATCCTTACCAAGAAAACCCCAGATGGGATCACGAAGAGCTGGACATGACTGAACAACACCTCCTCCATTCCGCCTCAGTTCCCCATGGAGGTGGTCATCCTCTTGGTCTTACCATTACCCACCAGTGTGGCATGTTCATGAATTCTGAAATTGCTTTACTGGTCATCATCTTTTATTATTTCAACTTTCTCTCTGCTTTACAATCTTTAGCCTTTAGCCATGACCTCCAATCCCCTCCAATCCTCAGTCAGTTCTTCCTCGGGCCATCACCTTTATACAGGTTATATCCTCTTTTCTGCCCTAACTCAATTGATTGACCAACCAGTTCAATTGTACATTATCATCTATACTTGAGTTCCTTGTCTCTACCAATCTTGCCCTGCCGAACTGTAAGCTTGGCTTACTACCACTGTCCCTGACCTTTGCTCCTCTTCATTTGCTGCTAAACAGAGCTAGAGTAAGTCACAAAACCATATCGATTTGGTCCATTACCAACTGATGTTACATAAATCTCAACCGGTCCCCCACTGAAGCAAGGCAGTTCTTTCACATTCTCCTAATCAATAACCTATCCCACTTACCACAAGGGCTATGCTTGTTATCCTTCCTCAAGCTTCCCAGGGCACCCCAACTTGACCCTCTCAACTAGCAACTTTCCCTCATACTTCATTGAAAAAATTGAGGTCACTTAATTGAGAGCTCTGTCTTCTTTCTCCCTCCTCTTTTCACATAAATCAGATATCTTCCCCGCTGTCCATTTCCTCCTTCACTCCTATTTCACATGAAGAGGTAGCCCTTCTCCTTGACACAGCAAACCCTTCAACTTGCATCTTTGATCCCATCTCATCCCATCTTCTCTAGCAAATTGTCCCCTTATGACCTCACACTCTCAAATCTTTAATCTCTCTCTCTCTTACTGGTTCCTTCCTTTCTACCTTCAAACACACATATGTTTCTCCTATGTTTGAAAAAAACCTTCACTTGATCCTATCATCTCTTTTGTCTATCTTTTAAAAATTAAATTAAATTAAATTTTTTGCTGCATTTAAGTTTCAAGCTTTCTCTTCCTCCTTCCCTCCACATATACATATTATGTATGCACACATGTATATACTCATAGCATACTATGTGTGTGTATGTATTTTAAACCATACTATGCATACTTCTACTGATCAGTTCTTTCTCTAGAGGTGGATAACATTTTCCTTCATA
The DNA here is from genome assembly GCA_023548195.1 of Bettongia penicillata ogilbyi. NCBI lineage: Eukaryota > Metazoa > Chordata > Mammalia > Diprotodontia > Potoroidae > Bettongia > Bettongia penicillata. The sequence continues at coordinate 5,135,367 of JAJHZJ010000315.1, read as the reverse complement.
GGTCCTTTATAGTTGATTTGAATATTTATAGTATTCAGAATAGCTTAGTCATTCACTGTTATTTTTCAAATAATATTGCTGTTACTGTATCCAATATTATCTTTATTATTTCATGAAAGTCTTTCCATGTTTTTCTAAAATTAACCAGCTCATCATTTCTTATGATACAGTAATGTTCCATCATAATCATATACTATAACTTGTTCAGCCATTCCCCAATTGATGGGAATTCCTTTAATTTCCAATTCTTTGCTACCACAAAGAGAGCTGCTATAAATATTTTAAACATAGAGGTTCTTTTCCTTTTTCCCTAATCATCTTGGGAAACAGACCTAATAGTGATATTACTGGGTCAAAGGGTATATACACAGTTGTATAACTCTTTGGGCATAATTCCAGATTGCTCTCTAAAATGGTTGGATCAATTCGCAGTCTATTAGTGGTCAACAGTACTATTAGTATCCCAATTTTTCCACATCCCCTCCAACATTTGTCATTTTCCACTTCTATTATTTTAGCCAGTCTGACAGGTGTGAGATAATATCTCAAAGTGGTTTTAATTTGCATTTCTCTAATCAATAATGATTTAGAGCATTTTTTCATAGGACTATATAAAGCTTTGATTTCTTTATCTAAAAACTGCCTCTTCATATTCTTTGACCATTTATCCTTTGGGGAATGACTCATATTCTTATAAATTTGACAAAGTTTTCTATATATTTGAGATCAAAATTATCCATTTTATATTTCACAATGCTCTCTATTACTTCTTTATTCATAAGTTCTTCTTCTATCCATAAGTCTAAGTAATATGTTCCAAGTTCTTATTTTCTTATGTTATCTCCCTTTGTGTTTAGGTCATGTATCCATCTTGACCTTATCTTGGTAAATGGCATAAGATATTGATCTATACCTGATTTCTGCCTACTTTCTAGCTTTCCTAACAATTTTTTTTTTTTACCAAATAGTGAATTCTTTTCCCATATGTCATACATAAGGTAACTATAGTCATTTACTACTGTCTATTGTACATCTGATCCACCTTTCTATTTCTTAGCCAGTACCAGATAGTTTTGATAATTACTGTCTTATAATACAGTTTAAGTTCTGGTACTGATGGGATGATGGGACCTGAACCCTGAATTTGCACGTATATTTCAGCAGTCCAGTCCCTGAATTTTTCCATGCAACCCAGTCCCTGGTGTCTTGCCTGAGAAACCTGGCCCACCCCAGCCCATCTAGATCGCCTAATTAGTTTGCTTGATTTCCTTTCGCTGTCTCACTTGTCCCATCCCAGACTACTTACTGACTCCTTAATCCCATCCAGATCCTTTCACTATCCTTTTTGTATATAAGCATCAGTCATACCCCCATTTAGTTGCAGATTTACAAGAAATCTTGCGCACTCTTGGCATTATAATAAACATTGATACCTTGACTAAAAGAAGGCTTGAGTGCTTGAATTCTTTCCAGGCAGACTCAACCTGCACCTTACATTTCGGAGTTCCCAGCACTCCAGACTACAACAATATTGCTAGACTTCCTTCCTTTATACCTTTTTTCCCATTAATTCATTTGATATTCTTGATTTCATCTAATTTATATAATTTTACTTCTTTTATCACTGCCTCCCTAATTCTAACCTTTTCTAAAACTCCCTTCCTTACTCTTTTCTCTTGCCCACCCGATTTCTTAAGTCCTCCACCCTTAACCCTATCCCCTTTTTAATTTTTTAATTTAATTTTTAAAATTCTCCTCCTCTCTTAATTTGTACAACCTTCTAAATTTCCCTCCCCTGTCTTATCCCCTCATCCTCCTGTTTTTCTATTAACTATTAACTGTTTTCTATTAACTATCCTTTCCAGATGTATATTATTCCCTATTTAACCCAGTTCTGATGAGATTAAAGTTCTAACACTACCAGTCCTCCAACCTTCTCTTATACTCACTGTAACAGTTCTTCCATTCATGCCTCCTTTGTGTGAGATAATTGCTCCATTTTACCTCTCGATTTCATTTTTAGGATCATCCTGTCATAACCAACCGAACCCCAAACCTTCTATCTATGTATGCTCTTTCAAACTACCCTAGTACTGATAACATTCTTTTTTTTCAAATAATATTCTTAAGGGTAGCAGACGGCGTTTTCCCATACAAGAAGTAAACAATTTGCCCGTGTTAAATCCCTTATAATTGGTCTTTCATATTTGCCTTCTTATGTTTCTCATGATTTTTGTAAGTCAAATTTTCTGTTCAATTCCTCAAGAATGCCAGAAAGTCCTTTAATTCATTAATTATCCCCAGAACTGAGCACATCATCCTGGATATAGTCTGACCTGGGTAAAGAACGGCGATCCCTAAAAGGTGATTCTTCTCTTAATGCAGCCCAAGAGTCCCTTAACTTTTTTTGCGGCTTTATCACTGTTGATGTATTTTAAACTTGTATTTCACTAAGATATCCAGATATTTTTCATATTGTCCAACTGTCGCCCCCACCTTGTATTTGCGAAGTCTGTTTCTTGAGCTTTATTCTGCATCATTGGAGGGAGTGCCCACATGGCACTTAACCCTTGGGGACAACATAATGTAACAGATGGAATACTAGAATGTAGCCTGGCAGCCTCTTCTGCAGGTAAGTGCTACCGTCATAGAGATTGAAGACCCTGAAAAGAGAAGCTGTGCCACTCAAGTCAATTTCAACATCAGAAACAGATAGGATTTTTATCAGTGGGACTGACATAGAAGAGGCATTATTATATGCTTTGTTGCCTTCCCCTAAGGACTTTGGGTCCTTTCCACCTGAATCTAAACTGAAATCTTCTGTGCTGTCTCCCCCATTAGAATGTGAGGTCCTTGAGATCAAGGTCTGTCTTATATTTCTATTTGTGTGCAAAGCGATTTGCACATAGTAAGTGCTTCATAAATGCTTTCTTCATTCATTTGGGATAAAGAAAATCTGGGTTCAAATTCTGCCCTCTGACATTGGGGCAGGTTCATTAACCTCTCTGAATGTAGTTTCTTTGTAAAATGAGGGAGTTGGACTAGCTAGCCTCTGATGTGCCTTCTAGTTCTATAGCTGTGATGTTACAAGTGTGGAAGTATGTGCAAGGGATTATGGTAGGCACTGGTTTTATGTAGATGTTCAATAGATTCAGTTGAAAACAACCAACATGAAGTGTGTCTAGAACACTGTTCTAAGGGCTTTCTGAGTTTATCTTTTTGCCATTTGGGGACCTATTTTGTATGGTCTGGCTGTCCTTGTGGACTCTTTTTCTGCAACATACCAGGTACTCATGGGACCCTAAAGCTCAATGGTCTCAACCCTTCATTTGACAAATGGGGAGATTGAAGCTGAGGGGAAATAATTTGTGAGGTCACACAGCAATATGGTAAGTTTTATACACACACACATATACTCATTACAGTTCTATGTTGAAATTTTAACTAACAGTCTAGTGATAAACAAGATATCTACCATTGTCTACCATTGTTCATCCAGGGGTAGTGACTGCATCCCAAGCCAAAAGTACCCTGCTGTCTGTTCTCTGGGGGAATATCTGATCCAGCAGGGTGAGGAGGCTAGTTTGACACTTACTTATTTTTTTGAAGTTATCCTTAATGGAAAACAGAAAAATCAGTTGAATGTTTTGATTAATGTCTTGGAAATAAATAGGAGAGGCAAAGGTTCCCAATTTTAAAATAAAGCAACAAACCGAATGAGTTATACGTAGAAAGTAAGTGATTGACTTTCCTTTTCCAGGATCTGACCTGAAATTTCAAGGATGCCTGGCTAACCATCAGTTTCCAAATACAATCTAGAAGATTTCTCCAAGGGCCTGTCAACATGTTATTTTTTTTTTTAATAAATGAGTAATTTTTCTATACACATAGCAGAGCTTACTTCTCCTACACACACAGGCACAGATCTATCTGCCTACTTGGTCTCTCTCCAGAAGGGATAAGCTTTTTGTTTGTTGCTTCTAAGTTATCCCACTAGAATAAGACTGAACCCAAAGAATGACTTAGGTTCTCAAAGTTCAGCTTTAAAATTTGGGTTGTGCATTTTTTTTCCTGTGATATGATCTGTGGTGTTCCTCCCCAGAGACTAATGATTAGGATACTGGAAATGCCTCCCTTGATCAAAAGGTGCAAATATATATATTTTTATGAACTATAACTTCACTCTGTAATCTTAACCTAGGTCTTCTGTCTCCATCTGTGGTGTGCTTGAGAGTTTTCAAAATGCACCCACAGCCATTATCTCCCCAAACCCTTGAAGCCTATGAAATCCTACAATTTACAGACGTTCAAAATTATCTAATCCAATCTCCTCAATTCACAGAGGGGAGACAAGCAGGAGAGATGCTGACATGTCTCAGTCACTTAGAGAAGAGTGACTGTAAACTGTGAAGTGATGGAATGTGTTCTGGGTCCTCTCCCTCTCCCGCTTAGGAAGCTCCAGGGGTTTTCTCTTGACTAGGATCAAAGGCAAACTTCGTGCATTGAAAGCCTTTCTCAGTCTGGTGTCTGACTTCTTTTACAGATTGATGGTAAATTGCTTTTCCTCACAAACTTTACAGTTAGCCAGAATGTCTTGGATGCTATTCCCTACATGCTGGAGAGTGTTAAACTACAGGCTTTCTGAAAACAAGCACAGGATACACTTTTAAGTTTAATTTGCATTAGTAAAAGGATTTGTTCTGTAAAACCTGGACTCAGTCAAAAGGCTGCACTTAAGGACCTAGAAAACCATATGTGGCTTGAGGCCTGCAGGTTCCCCACCCTTGCTAGACAATCAACAGAATGATAAATCAAGTCCTGACCCATTGCTGAGATGTATATGCTCACACTAAAAGTTTAGTAATAGATTTGAGCTGGCTCCAGTACACCCTATACAACACATTCCATATCCTACCTCCACACTTTTGTACAGGCTTCCCCCTACCCTTCCTCACTGGAATACCAGGATATTCTCCCTCTTCATATGTGTTTCTTAGAATCCCTACCTTCTTCCATAGCTCAGCTAGAAACCTTCACAAAACACAATTTATAAGAAACCTATCTTGATTCACTCAGTTGTTTGTGTTCTCCCTCTGGAAATTACTTTGTATCTATTTCTTATGAGGGGCATTAAATGTAGTGGTTCACAGGCTGGCCTCTATCCAGGAAGAACTGAGTTTGAGACCTGTCTCTGACATAAGCTGGCTACTAGACAAGTCATTTAACCTCTCAGTACTCCAGGAAACTCACAAAGATTCTAAGTTATACTTTCTTACGTTAGAAAACCTACAAAATATAGGCATAGAGGGATCTTTTTTTTAATATCATAGAAAGTATCTAAAACCAAAAGCAAGTACCATATGCAATGGGGATATACTAGAAGCTTTTCCAATAAATTGAGAGTAAAGCAAGGATGCCCACTTTCTCCACAATTATTTGATATAGTTTTGGAAAAGCTAACATTAGCAGTAAAACATGGGAAGGGAATTAAAAAAATAAAGATAGATAAAGAGGGAATAAAACTATCCCTGCTTCTTGATTTTATGGTTTACTTGGAAAACTCCAGAGAATAAACAAAGATACTGAGACAATTAATAGCTTTAGCAAAGTTGTAAGTTACAAAATTAAGTCCTCAAAAGTCAACAGCATTTCTATGTAATAATAATAAAACACAAAAAACCACAATTTAAAGGAAAACCTCATTCCAAATAACCATGAAATACATAAATTATCTAGGGAATCAACCTCCCTAAAGCACACAAAAGACTTGTATAGAATCAATTATAACATATTCCTAAAAAAATTAAGGAACAACCTGAAGAATGATTCAGTGCTCATGACTAGGCCTCGTCAATATAAAAAAAATGAAAATACTACCAAAATTAATTTCCGCTTTTAATAATGCTATACCAGTCAAACTGCCAAGAGAATACTTCATAGAGCTTAATAAATTAATAATAAAATTCATTTGGAAAAACACAAGATTTAGAATATCAAGGGAAATGATAAAAAGAAGGATGAAGGGGGAATAGCACTTCCAGATTTCAAAGTATATTATATTATAAACAATATCAATAACTATGCTGCAAAGCCGCAGTCATCAAAACCATCTGATATTGGTTAAAAAATAGAGAGATGGATCAGTGAAACAGACTAGGCAAGGAAGGTTCAGAAATAATAGAACTCAATAATCCAGTAAATGGAAAATGTAAGTTACCTAGGGAAAAACTCCCTATTTGATAAAAAAAAAATCCCAAAACAAAACAACTGCTGGGAAAACTGGAAGCAATTTGGCAGAAATTAAGCTTAAACCAACATCTTACACTACACTCCACAACACATTCTAAATGGGCATATGACCTTAATATTAAATCAAATTAGATCATACAATAAAAAAATTTAGAAGAGAAACAGATCATGTACGTCTCATAGTTAAGGATAAGAGATAAATTCTTAACAAAACAAGAGAAACAACTGCAAAAGATAAAATAGTTAACTCCGATTACTTAAAACTGAAAAGTTTATGTGCAAACAATATTAATTAATATTGTTAATTAAAGTAAATTAATTGCAATGTTAATTAATTGTAAATGAACGCATCTAAGGTAATAAAGTAAGTGGGTGAATGGGAAAAAAAAAAATCTTTGCATCAAATTTCTTTGAGGAGGGTTAGATATCCAAGATATATAAACTATGTATAGAAATATATTTAGAGTCATATATAACTATCCACACATAAATACATGTATGTGTACATATCCATATCTATATATTTGTTGTTGTTGCTCGGTCTTTTCAGTTGTGTCCAACTCTTGGTGACCTCATTTCGGGTTTTCTTGGCAAAGATACTGAAGTAGTTTGCCATTTCCTTCTCCAGCTTATTTTACAGATAACCTGAGGCAAACTGGGGTAAGTGATTTGCCCAGGGTTGTACAGCTAGTAAGTGCCTGAGGTCACATTTGAACTCAGGAAGATGAGTCTTCCTGAACACACACACACACAAAATCTTTTATGTATATTGTTGGTTGGGTGGTTGGGTGCTTAGTTATTTGCTTTTCTTGAAGAGGACAGAAATGACATTACTATGTTAAAGTCAAGTTACAGTGTATCCTACTGTGGCTAATCAGACCAATACTAGCTCAGAATGCTTTACAGGTTAGGTACAAATACTCCCTGTGAACATTTGGGGTGGATTCTCTAAATTTGCACATCATATTTCTTTTAAGCTACTTCAATTATGCTTTGCTTCTAGAGCACAGAGCCTTCTCTGATGAGGGCATGCCATGCTGGGCAGTCCTGTGCCAGCGTCTCCCATGTCATACAGTCAGTTCCAAAATTCTCAAGAGACCTTGAGAATGTCCTTGTATCACTTCTTCTGACCACCATGTGATTGTCTGCCCCAGGTGAGTTCTCCATAAAATAGTCTTTTAAGTAAGTGTACATTTTGCATTGGAACAAGGGGAAAGCCTGTCAGAGTTGTGCTCTCTGAAGTGGAGTGTGAATGTTTGATGGTTTAGTTCAAGAAAACACCTCAGCGTTCAGTACCTTATCCTGCCAGGTGATCCTCAGAATCTTCCTGAGACAGGTCAAACGGAAGTGATTCAGTTTCCTAGAATGGCACTGGTAGTCTGTCCATGTTTCGCAGACATAAAACGAGGTCAGCACAATGGCTCTGTAGACCTTCAGTTTGGTAGTCAGTCTACATCTTCTCTCCTAACATCTTCCTTCAGAACCTCCTGAACATTGAGCTAGCTCTGGCAATTCATGCCTCAACCTCATTATCAGTGTGTACCACCCCGAAAGTATACTGCTAAGATAAATGAACATATCCACAGCGTGCAAAACTTCTCCATCTGCTGTAACCATGGATGGTGCGGTTCGGGCTGATGGAGCACCAAGTTTTTTGTTTTTTGTTTTTTGTTTTTTTTAGCAAATAGTGAATTCTTACCCCAAAAGTTTAAATCTAGTCCTCTTACACATCACTCCCCGACATGTACCCTTCAGCCCAGTGGCACTGGTCTCTAGGCTGCAGGCTGCTGTTATTGACAGTAGATAGAGCTCCAGTCATGGGAAGGTCTGCGTTCAAATCCGACCTCAGACACTAAGCTGTCCGATCCTGGTCAAGTCACTTACACTCTATGTGCCTCACTTCCCCATCAGTAAAAAAGGGGCACACACTGGAGGAGGAAGGGGCCAGTCATTGCAGTATCTTTGCCAAGAAAGTCACAGAGTCGGACGGCACTGAACAACTTGAGGGCAGGGATTGTGCTGTTTTTGTCTTTGTTCTGGCTACAAAGTGAAAGTTTAATAAATGCTTCTTGAATTCAACAGACTCGCGTCTCCGTTTTGTATCAGTAAAAACGTGCTCATCATTCTTGCGCTCCCTACCGTAAAGGGCTCTAGAAATCACTTCCACTCGGGATCCTGGGGGGCGGGGGCGGGGCTGCACTACCCCGCCGTGACAGCCAGATGTCCCCTTCTTCTTTGCCAGGCCGGGCTGGGGTGGGAGGAAGGGCGCGGGGCGGGCTCTGGCCGAGGGTCTCCCTCCTTCCCTCCGCTCCCTGCCCTCTGGCTCCCAGCCGGCCCGAGCTCCCCGCCCCCTGGTATAAAGGCAGCTTCGCCCGCGCTGGCCTCCAGTCGGGACTGACTGCAGGGCCGGACCATGAGTGCGGAGGCCGCCCCAGCGCCCATCTTCCAGACCGGAGAGGACTGCCGGCCCGCTTGGCAGAAGGCGGCCGCCGGCTACGATGGCACCGATACGCACCTGCGGATCCTGGGCAAGCCGGTGATGGAGCGCTGGGAGACTCCCTACATGCACTCGCTGGCCGCCGTGGCCTCCTCACGAGGTACCCGCCGGGCCCTCCGCCCCTGGGCCGCCCTCGGAGCGGATCCGAGGGCTCGGCTTCAGGGAAGCCCTTAGAGAACCCCAGGGAGGGGAGGAAAAGGGAGTGGGGAGTGCAAGAGCCTGGGCTCCAGTGTGGGCCCTGCCCCCTCTTTCTGGATGGGTGACCTTCTTTGGAGTTTGCACTGTCTGTAGGACCCTTAACTCTGCCAAGTCCTGTGATGACAAACTTTGAGTCTGTGATAGTTACTTAACGCCGGTAGATTCCCCCATCCCCTTTCCTATCTGTAGAAAAAGAGGGTGGACTGTGACCCCTTCCAACTCCAAATCCAGCAGGCTGAGGACCGTGGGAAGTCACAGCTAGGACGGGTCTTCTTCTAAAAAACTTCAACAGCTGCTTACTGGCTTTGGAGTCAAATTCCAAGTCCTTTCTGCCCAGCATTCAAGGCCATCTCCAGTGGGGTGGGACAGACTTTGCAGCAGTCAGGCTGGGATAAGTGATTCTGCGCCCCAAAGAAGCTTCTTGAAGTCCCTCAATCTTTCCTCTGCTTGGAATAGCCTTGCTTCCCTTTTAGTTTAAAAGTCAGCTGGAATACCCCCACCTCCTCCAGGAAGCCCCCTCCCACACCTCTTCTTCCACCCCCATCAAAGAACACCTTTCTAATGCGTTGATATTATGTGATATTAAGAGGCTTCCTGAAGTGTACAGGATTGGAGAGTCCGCTTTGAATTCCGTAGCTCTTTCACCCTAGGCAAATCACTCTGTCAAGTTTCCTTTTTTATCTGTAAATGAGGAGGTTGGACCCTATGCCATCTGTATTCTAATAAGCACTCTATGTAATGTATCTCAACAACCCTGTAAAGCAGGTGCTATAATTCTCATTTTTTAGATGAGGAAACTGAGGAAGACAGAGCTTAAGTGACCTGCTTAAGGTCACTCAGCTAGTAAGTGTCTGAGACTGCATATGACGAACTCAGGTCTTCAGGACTCCAGGTGGAGAGCTCTATCTGCTGCCCCACTTAGCTGCCTCAATGATCCCATGTATTTTAATGGTCTGGGTCTGGGCCTTCTCCCAACTTGGTGGCAGAAGAGATTTAGCTAAACTTAGCTGAACTTTTCATTTTTATTTTCTGCATACGTATATATGCACTTATTCTCCCCAACAGAATGTAATCTTGAGGGCAGATTTTTTTTTCTATCTTTATATTCTCAGAACCTAGCACAATGCCTGGCCCATGGTAGGCACTTAATAAATGCCTATTGCTTGCTTTCTTGGCCTTGGCATTTAGAACATCAGAGCTGGCAAGTGAGATTAGAAAATCCAGTCCCATCTGCAAAGTGAGGGGGAAACTGAGGCCCAGAGAAGGGAGATGAATTGTCTTGGAACATCCACTATGTAAGAGGTAGAGCCTGGAGGAAGAAAACAGGAATAAATGGTAAAAACCGTGACTGGGGATCATCCAAGTGTACAGAGGTACAAGGTCATTTTTTATCTTCCTAGGGCATCTAGGCCTGGTTCTTTATTGGAGATTTTGTGACGAATAATCTCAACATCTCACATACCTTCCGTGACTCCCATTGTCAAAGAAGCATATAAACTCTTACAATCAATCAGCCATAAGCATTTGTTAAACCCTCACCATGTGCCTGGCACTGTATAACTAGTTGTAGGAGATACAAAAACAAAGCACTCCCTGCCCTTAAGAAACTTCCATTCTGTCTGGGAAATCAGTGTGTACGCAGATAATAGACGTTGTTTGTCTCCCTTACTTGGCGAGGACCAAATGACTTCACGAGGGAGATGTGTTGACTTGTGCACGAATTGGATATGAGCATGGCTGAGTTACATCCGTTCATCAGCCTCATTCCTCCAGTCACCAAAATCCAGTAGCCCGACCAGGACCTGGCAGTGGATGACCTTGACCTTTCTAAATTAAGATCTTTCCTAGGCATCTGGTTGTCTGAAGCCACACCTATTCATTGATTTAGGGCTGGGTCCGAATTGAGACAAAAGATGGTTCAATTTACCATCACAAATTTATTTATCTGGGAGGGAAAGAACACTCACTCTAAGTCATCAAAATCCAAACCCTGAACCAGGGAGGGTTGGGTTGTGGCTCTGACTGGCCATTCCATGAAAGCCACAGTGATTTGAGTTTTAAGGTGGAGTCCCAGAAATCTAGAAACTGGGGAGAGATTGGAGTACCACGATCCAACACTATGGTTCTTCTGAGGATTCCTTTGTCTTTACTCAGTGGGGCCAACTCAATCTCTGTCTGGGCTTCCCCTCCCTTAGTAAGCAAAATCTTTCCCCCATTCCCACAACACTGTGATTTGTTTGTGTGTATTTAATAATGATTTTGGGGCTATTTTCAATGAAGTTAGTCAGCATCAGGTGCAAGGGGCCAGAATTTCCCTTTATAGGTGGAAAAATGCTATTTATAAAGTCTTCCTGTCTGCTGTCTCAGGTCACAGGAGTCGATATTGGAATTTCTCACACAAAGGGAATGAGGAGAAGGAAAGGGAAGGGAACAGGCATTTGTGAAGCCCCTACTTTTGAGTCAGGCACTGTGCTAAGCGCTTTACAAACATATCCAGGAGTTACCAAGATCAATGCAATTATGGGTCCAGTCCTTACTTCTTTATCTAACACTTTAAGATTTGTAAAATACTTTAAATATAATTATCTTATTCGAGCCTCCCAACACAACACCATTATATCAGTTTTACAGGTGAGGAAACTGAGGCTGAGTGAAGTTAAATGACTTTTCTAAGGGTACACAAATGAGTAAGTAAATCTGAGGCAGGATTTGGATGCTGGTCTTTGTGACTCCACATCCACCATTCCGTGCTGATCAAGCTGCTAAGGAGAGGGGCAGGTAGGTGACAAAGTGGACAGAGCACTTGTCCTGGAGACACTTGCTAGCTGTATGACCCTGGACAAATCACTTAACTTCTGTCTGCCTCGTTTCCTCTTCTGTAAAATGGAGATCATAATAGTATCTACCTCCTAAAATTGTAGCAGGTGAGAATACTACATGGATGCAAAGTGAACAAGAGGGAATTGGGTGGTGGGGGACGCTGGGGGTCGGAAAAGACCTCGTGAAAGAGGGAATGTTTCAGCTGAGCTTTGAAGAAGGCTTTGTAGGATTCAATAAAGCAGCAGTGAGGAAGGAGAACATTCCAGGCCTATGCAGGAGACAGGCCATGCAATGTTTGTGAAGACATAAGTTCCTTTCAAGTAGGATCAGTTCATTTTTTAAGCCCCTTCAGGGCTTAATGAAGTGCTTGGCACATAGTAGGTATTTAATCAATGTTTCTTGATTGATTGAGGATCAACTAGTAGGTCTTTGGCTAGCCCAGGAGTGGGGAACTTTAGGCCTTAAGGTGGTCTTAAGTGCAGGTTCCCCACAAAGCTACAGGGATGCACGAATGGACCATGAGGCTGGAAAAGTAGAGCTTGGAATGCCATACAAAGTTTGCTTTTGGTCCTAGACATTAGGGAGCCACTGGAGGCTTTTGTGCAGGAAAGTGAAGTGGTCAGATCCGTGCTTGGCTACTGTGCAGGAGATGGATTAGAGAGGTGGAGAACAATGAGGAGAACCAACCAGGGAAACTCCTAAACACCACCTTCACAATTTGGGTCAGTTTCCCTCTCCTGCCATCTATTCTAAGTGCTCCTCTATTCTCTGTTTCTAACAAATCATTTCTTGCTCAGATCATCTCACCTTTCTCTTTGCCTTCTTTTATCTCTCCACCACCCAGAATTTCAAAATCAAACTCATAGTCCTACCTCCTCCAGGAAGCCTTCCCTGATTCCCCCAGCCCATCCAGTTCAGAAACTCTTAAGTTTATATATGGGGTAAATGAGTTGAACTGGAATAACAGCTGGGAGGAAACCCTAGGGAGAGAAATCAAGGTGAGAACCTGGATCTCAGAATAGTCCCAGGGATGTGGTCCCCAAAGGGAAGGGAGACTCCCAGCTGGTGAGGTCCAGTCCCTGGGGTGCTTAGATCCATATCTTTACTGGCCATCACTGGAGAAGGGATGAGAGCTGGGGGGCTGGGGGGTTCCTCGAGTTGGGGAGGTTATACTGAAGGCAGACTAGTAATGCTAATCGAAAAGATCTTCCCCACTCTATATGGGCCATTAAGAGAAGCTTGATTAGGGGAGACTCACACCTTATGTTAATTTTCTAATGAGGCCCTAGTTCTCCTGGGTTGTGATGCCCTCTGGCTCTACAAAATGTACAGATACTCTGAGTTGAGGTTTTACTTTGGGGCTTACTGACTGGAAGTGTTTGTTTGGCCAGACAAAGCCTCTGGGAAGCCAGAGCCAGGTCTTTGAAAACCCAGATGTTGGTTCTTCTTTCTCTGATAACTATGTATATATAGTCAGACAACTATCTGGCTGTTGATCTGGGATGTATGTATTGCTTATGTCAGGCAGCTGGAAGCCCTGTTGATCTTTATTTCTCTGTATTTTCTCTGAGGTTCAGGATGCTGATTTTCCCCCCTGAACTAAGTGAATGATACATGTGCTTGATTAAAGTGATTGTTGACCCCTCAAAAGTTGCCTTTCCTTTCAGAAATGCAGATCTAAAAACCTGTGATAGCAGGATCCCTGTGTATGTTGGGGTGCTTGTTTTTACAAGACTGAGTTAAAATCTTGCCTCGGGTCTTTGCTAGCTTTGTGACCCTGCGCAAGTCATTTAACTGCTTTTAGCCTCAGTTTCTTCATCTATAAAATGGGAGTGATTATAATAGCACTTCTCAGCATTACTGTGAAGATTCAAGTTAATATAAATTTTTGCAAACTTTAAAACACTATATATACATACATGTATGTATACATATATACCTATATACACACATGTGTATATGTATGTATACACATATACACACATATGAACTATTACTGAATGGATTGGGAAGAGACAGTCAGCATCCATGCTAGTAAGTGAAAGGAGGCCTGCCTGCCTTTCCATCATCGTATATGTGCTTGTGTATGTATATACATATATTTATAAACATATATACACACACACAAACATACACCTATATATTTTTATATGTAATACACACAGTGGTACTCTCTGTCATAAGGGCATAGATTTTGGAAATGGAAGGTACCTTTCAAGTCATCTAGTCCATTTCTCTAATTTTACAGTTGAGGAAACTGAAGACCAGAGGTGGCAAAGGTCACAAAGATAGTATTGTACCAGGATATGAACTCAGGTCTTCTACTCTTAATCCAGCATGCCTTCAACTGAACTATACTACTTCACTTGTTAATAAAGGATCCTTTAAAACAAAACAAAGCAAAGCAAAAACAACAGTTGAGACCAAGGAAAACATCTAAATATGGAAAACCAGCAGGCATTTGTCTTCTGGCATGTGACAGAGGTTGCTGGCTTTCTGCCCCCACAGCTCCACTGTCCTGCCTTCCCAAGTATGGGAGCACATGCCTGTCAATGAGACAGAGTAGTTCAGTGCAAACAATGCTGGTTTTGAGTCTGACAACTTAGGCTGGAGTCCATACTCTGGGCATTTCACAGAAAAATAATTGGGTTGGACTAGATTCCTTCTCAGGTCCTTTCAGCTCTGAATCTTTAATCATATGAGGCTACAGAGAGATCTTGTGGAGTATGTGTATTTGTTGGAAGCTGCTTGACCTGGTGTCAGGAAGATCCAAGTTCAACTTCAGCCTGAGACACTTGTAGCTGTGTGACCTGGGGCAAGTCACCTAACCTTTCTGTGCCCCAGTTTCCCCATCTATAAAATGGGGATAATAGTAACAGCCCCTACTTCCTGGGGTTGTGGCAAGGATCCAAGGGGACCTTATTTGTAAGGGGCTTTGCAAACCTAATTGATTGATTGGACAACAGGTCCAATCAGAGTGAATATAAATACTAAAGAGTAATTTTCTCTTTTACCCAGGAACCCTGAGGGTCTTCCCCTCCCAGTTTGATTTTTTTTTTTAATTGAGAGAGCCATTCCTTGACTTACTTCTTAAAGAGGCCTGTTCACTGAATGGGTGTTAACCTCAGTCAAAGTGGGAACCTGAGAAGACCTTAGCCTAAAAGGGCCAGGGTCTCCCATTGTATCCTGGGCCATTTCCAGTTGTCCTGATGAATATGTGGCCACTGGACCCAGATGGCTGTGGAGAAGAAAGTGAGGCTGATGACCTTGCACAGCCCTGCCTCACTTAAATCCAATTCACTTGCAAGTCATGGCATCATTTCCCTGATGTTGT
This sequence comes from Bettongia penicillata ogilbyi, assembly GCA_023548195.1. Taxonomy (NCBI): domain Eukaryota; kingdom Metazoa; phylum Chordata; class Mammalia; order Diprotodontia; family Potoroidae; genus Bettongia; species Bettongia penicillata. The sequence continues at coordinate 5,120,269 of JAJHZJ010000315.1, read as the reverse complement.
GGTCCTCTTTGAGAACAAAAGGCAAACACAACAGCAACAAATCATTGGCAACGTTCCTCTTTTCAGCTGCCTTCCCAAGGAAAATTTAGGGGACTTGTCCAAGGTCTCTATTCTTTTCTCTCCAAGATCCAATTCCTTTCCGACTTAGCCTCTATCCAGATTAAGAATCTTTGAAGGACAAGGAGTGGGGCTGGCTGGACGTCCCTGTGTCACGTGCCAAGAGAAACTGTGGCTAGAGGGGACACAGCCCCTCAACCTGAGGGCCTCCCAGCTCTGACCTTCTAGGAAAGACTGTCTGGGGGTGGGAGGAGAGCTGGCTGCTAGTGATTGCATAGATAGGAGAGGGCACTCCTGGGGGGAGGGGGATTCATTCCGTGAACAGTGCTGAGACTGGAGTAAATTTTGGCTGTACTTTAGAAACTTCTAACTACCCCTTTGCCCTTCTTACTCCTGGCCAATTCCTTCCAAGTAAAAGGTGGGATCTATCTGCAGTCCCAGCCTGGCTCCCTTCCCCAGAATAGCTCTGTGTAAAAGGAGCCTTTGGGACCCAGGGCCTTGCACTTGTGCTCCCTTGTCAATGGAGGAGACAGGTGGGGGTGGGGGTAAACAAGTCCTGGAGAAAACCTTGGAAATAACCAGTCAGAGGCACCAGGGCTTCCTCCCAGAAGGTACTGGTGGCTTTGGGCAAATCTGCCCTCCCAGGCTCTGGTACACCTTACCTCTCTTATCAATCTGCCAGCTAAGTATTTTCCTGACAACCTCCCAAATGTTCTTGGCCTGTCCCAGGTTCTGGGAAGGAGCCAGATAAAAGAACCAAGGCAATTTGGTGCATTGGAGAGAGCCTTGGGCACTTAGAGCTGGCAGACAGACGCCTTACTGGCGATCATAGCCTGACCTTTTACAAATGGGGATCCTAGGGAAACAGGATTCAAACCCAGCACTCCACATTCAGTGAAATTTCCCCTACTTTCATGCCTCCTTGTGGGAATTATTTTTATTCCTACTTTATAGATTCGGGAAATGGAGAATCTGAGAAATTTAGTCATTTGTCCAAGAGCATGCAGAGTCTGAGGCCCAGTTGAGAAGCCTTGAAGGAGTTGAAGGAGCATAGTACTCCATCACTGAGTTGTTTTCTGAGTGGCTGAGTTACATCACCTGTTTGGGCCTCAGTTTACCTACCTGTAAAGTAAGAGAATTGAACTAGACAATCTCTAAGGTATCTCCCAGCGTCTGAGTTCTAAGGGCCCTCCCAACTCTGACATTCTCTGCTCCGAGGAACCTCCTAGAGCTGCTGTCCTACATTTTCAAGTTCCTTTGAGCCCTGGCATTCCTCCCCTTCATATGTACAGCCACCCTAGCCTCTGTCCCTTCTCTGTACACCATACTCCACCTCTCTCATATGCGTCTTTGACAGACTTTCTGTTCTATCTGGGCTGGAACATTCTTCCTCCTCTGCCTCCCACACTTGGGAGGCCTTTCCTGATCCTTCCAGCTTCCCACATGTCAGAACTCTCCCCTTCCCTCCTGAAATTACTTGGTATTTACTTAAGTATATTTGAAGCATATCCTGTCAGTTGAATGTAAAGTCCTGGAGGGCTGGCCCTGATTTGTTCCTGTGTATTCCCAGTCTCCATCACAGTGTCTTACACAGATGATTTGTTGGTGAATGAATTTGTTTCTGCGACTGGCCCCAGGAGAGGGTGCCTGCGTGCGTGCGTGCGTGTGTGTGTGTGTGTGTGTGTGTGTGTGTGTTGGGGTAGGGACAAGACTCCTATAACCTATTCATCAACATATAACATGCAACATAGGGCCATATAAGGAGGTGAGAGTGGGATATTATTGGTCATAAGTGCCTTAGGGGTAGAGAGAAAGGAGAATTCAGTTGAGAGGTAAGGAGTGTTCAGAGAAGGCATCTGGGAGGAGGTGGGGTGTGAGGGAAGGATAGGATTGACTTAGGTGGAGAGTGAACGAATGAATAAAAGAGCGTTTTAAAGCACCTACTATGTGCCTGGTACCATACTTGGTGAAGGGAGGTGGGGGGATATTAATATAAAAGTGAGAGGGTCTCTGCTCACATGGAGTTTCCATCCTAATAGGAGGAGGCAGCCCAGGGGAGTGATGGTGGAGCAGGGAGTCAGGCCGGGCAATCGCAGCAATGGTGATCAGAGCAGTCCCCAGTCTTGCCTTTTTCCAGAAGCTGATGATTGGTTTCCTGTTCCCATAGCAAGAATTGGGGATGGGGGAGGGGAGAATGCTTGGGGGAGGGGGGTTTTCTGCTCCCTTACTGATCAAGCTGGCTCTGCCCTAGGGCAGAGAGAGAAGGAGCTAAGACTTTCTAAGATTTCTAAGAATGTCCAAGACAGAATTTCTGAGCTTATCTAGTCCAAGCTAGGGGACTGAGGGGACTGAGGCCTGCGGAGGTCGGGAGACTTGTCCAGGGTCAGTCATACAGGGAGTTAGTGATGGCAGAGATAGAAGCTCAAAACTATAATCCAGCTGAAAATTGGAACTGTTCCCCACACCCTTCTGCTATTCCTGCCTCTCCCCTGTGGGGGGTGGGGCACAGAGAGGGGACAGCAGCATGAGGACCTGGGGAGATTGAAATCCAGCCTCGATTCCCACAGGATTGGGGGTAAAGGGTGGACTTTAAACTCATTTTGGGCAGGAGATGTTCCATGACTCCCTGGGGGCCTTGGTAGACCCTGGGTCACTCTTCCCTCTGGTTTCTATCCCAGGTGGAAGGGTCCTGGAGGTGGGCTTCGGGATGGCCATCGCTGCCAGTAAGGTACAAGAAGCCAACATCCAGGAGCACTGGATCATTGAGTGCAATGATGGCGTCTTTCAGCGGCTGCAGGACTGGGCCCAGCATCAGCCCCACAAGGTAGCGGTTGGGGCTCTGCTGGAGGGACATCTTGTCCTGGGTGGGCTCACTCACAGCACATCTGCAATGGCCTATTGGCCCTTGGGACAGACTGTAAGGTAGGAGGGGAGGAATGGAATGGAAATAAATACTTGTATGTGTGCACCTGCTGTGTGTCAGCACTGTGCTAAGTGCTTTATAATACTCTCATTGGATCCTCACAACAGCCCTGATGGATAGGTGGTGTTACTATCCTCATTTTACAGATGAGGAAACTGAGGCAAAGAGGGTGAAGTGACTTGCCCAGGGTCACACAGCGAGGCTGGATTTGATCTCTCTTTTTTCTCTCCTGTCCCTAAGGTCGTTCCCTTAAAAGGCTTGTGGGAAGAAGTAGCGCCCAACCTGCCTGATGGACATTTCGATGGTGAGAAAGAGCAAAGAGGCCCGAGAAAGAGTAACCTAACAGTAACAGTACAGCAGCAATAATAATTTATGTGTCGCCTTAAGGTTTTCAAAACAGTCCCAATTATCTTATTTTATCCACACAACAACCCTGGGAAGTAGGTGCTGTTATTATCACTATTTTATAGATGAGCAAACTGAGGCAGACCATGGTTGAATAATGTGCTCAGGGTCACACAGCTAGTAAGTATCTGAGGTCAAATTTGAACTCGGGTCTTCCTGATTCCAGGTCCAACACTATCTGCTATGATAACTGGACAATTAGCTCTCCAGGAGGGGTGATGATAGGATAGTAGTCTGTGAGTAGGTCTGGGAATTCCTTTCACCAGTGAAATAAATGATTGGAAAGTCTCCTTGTTCCACTGGACAACTGGTGCTGTTGTCTGAAATTCTTTATAGTATTATCTCTTTAGGTTAAAGCACTGACTCCAGGGGAGATTCCTGCTCCAAGGCTCTTGGGAAAGAGTTAATGTATTAATGCTGCCTCCCTCCCCAGCCTTGTTGCTATTGGGAGCTGATGACCTTGGCCCTGTTTACACTAGGCTCCCTCCTACCCACTCTATATCTCCCTGAGTTAACATAGTTACACATTAGATGGGGGCCGCATTAAGGAACATTGCCTGGATCTTGTAAAGCCCTGGAACTTCCATTCTAAGTTCAGGGACAGATTTTAAAAAGCTTCTTCGCTTTTTCTTTTTTGTAAAGGACTGAAGATAGTAAATCAGGCATGTTTGCCTGGAAATAATGGGCTACATATTGTAAGTAACTGTAACGAGCACTTTTGGTCCAAATGGACACCTAATGAAAAAATATTCCTTTCTTCTTTTCACAAAGGTGGAAGATTATCAGATGAGAATAGAAACAGAAAAAGCCCTTAACAAAATACAACACTCATTTATCCTAAAAAAAACAAAAAAAGTCCTGCAAAGCATAGCATAGAAGGATCTTTTGAAAATATAAGAAATATATATGTATATATAATGTATACACACACATACACATGTGTATATACAGATACGTGCATACATGCACGTGTGTGTATGTATAAAATCCAGAGCTAGTGTTCTTTTTAACAAGGAAACCCAACAAATTTTCCCAAGAAATACATAGGAGTGAAGTGAGAATGTCCCCTTTCCCCACTGATATTTGCTGTAGTTCTATAAATGCTCAAGATAGCAAAAAGAAAAAGAAGTTAAAAACACAAGAATGGGTAAAACAGAGATAAAAGTATTCCTATTTGTGGGTAATGTGGTGGTTTACTTGGAAAACCCCAGAGAATCAGCAAAGAAAATAAACAAGAAAATTAAGAGCTTCAGCAAAGTAGTGGGATACAAAATACAGCCATGTTGTCAGGCTATATCATTTAATTTTGCAAAATTGTTTCTTCTTTGTTGCATGAAACAGTTTAGTCCTGGGTAAGAAAGAGGTAAGGGGCTGTCACACATACAGAAATGTGAAAATCAAAGGCCATCCCATATGACATTTTAAAAGAATAAACAAAATTAAAAGCATTGTTTCTCTGGAACAGGAATTCTGTATGACACCTATCCCCTCTCTGAGGAGACCTGGCATACCCACCAGTTCAACTTCATCAAGGTAAGGCAGTGGCCTTGGCATACACCTGTGAACGTGACACTCCTTAATGCTGTCAGCAGGCCAAAGTCAGGGAGACAGCAGGATGGGTTTTCATTTGAGACATTTCTGTCCTTTAGAGCATTAGTGAGAGGCATGAAGAGGGGAATGGGGATGGGGGCTCATTAAAACCCTACCTTTTCACCCTGCCAGGCTCATGCCTTCCGCCTCTTGAAGCCTGGAGGTGTCCTCACTTACTGCAACCTGACATCCTGGGGAGAACTGCTAAAGACCAAGTATACGGATATCAAAAAGATGTTTGAGGTGAGCCATGAACCTGGGCCCTGGCACCCTCCGGTATGACCACGCAGTCCACCCTCAGTGTTATCATCCCCTGCTCCTGTCTCCATATGTCTGGGTTTGTGTAGGAAGGATCACAGGGCTTGTGAGAGAGAGCCCTGGCCTGTGAGTCGGAGACTCACCTTGTGATTAACCTTAGCATAATTACTTCTCTTTGGGCCTTGGTTTCTCCCCCATAAACAAAGGAGTTGGACAAGATGGTTTTCTAAGATCTGATATTCCATGCCCTAAGTTGGCACGTTCAGTTGCCAGCCCAGTGGCACAGTAGATGGAGCACCTGACCTGGAATCAGAAAGACTCCTCTTCCTGAGTTCAAATCCAGCCTCAGACACTTACTAGCTGTCTGACCCTGGGCAAGTTGCTTCATCCTGTTTGCCTCAGTTTCTTCATCTGCAAAATGAGCTGGAGGAGATGGCCAACCACTCCAGTACTTTTGCCAAGCAGACCCAAAGGGACATGAAGAATGACAGCCAGAAGGTCCCTCCCAACCATGTGGTACAGTAGAAAAAACACTGGACCTAAGGGTGCCAATCCTGCTTCCGACATCGTGTACTCTCAAGCACCGGGTACTCTCCCTGGATCTCAGTCTCTTAATTAGAAGTTTGAGGTGGTTGAATCAGATGGCTTCTGAGATCCTTTCCAGCTTCAGAGCTGTGATTCCCTTATCATTCTTATTATTCTCTGTTTTAAGCTCCTTCCCACCATCTCTGACAGTCAGTATCCAAACTGCTTCCCACCTCTGACATCCTGTGTTCTAAGGAGCAGTCCAGCTCTGACATTCCATGTTCTAAGAGCCCCCTCAGTTCTGACAGTCTGTGTTCTAAGGGCCCTCCCAGCTCTGATATTCTCTGTCCTAAGGGCTTTCCCAGCTCTAACATCCTGTGTTCCAAGGTCCCTACCAGCCTTGATATTCTGAATGTCTCCCCCAGCCCTGACACCCTGTGTTCTGCGGTCCCAAAACTTAGAAGGACATGGGAAGCAAAGGTGAAGTCTCTGAATTCAGGACAGCCTCCAGAGATGCAAACATGCTGCAGATATTTGCCTTCATCCTTCCCTGCTAACAACAGTAATAACAGCTCCTATTTCTCTACTGTTTTCTGGTTCACAGAATACTTCCCCAGTCAGTCTCTTAGACCATTACAGAAAGTAGAGCTGAAGAGGACCTCAGATGAAGAAACTGAGGCCAGAGGAGGTTTAGTGATGAGCCCAAGGCCATGGTATTGTAAACTGAGAGTAGGACAGGATCTTAGAAATTAAGTCTGATGCCCTCATTTTACAGATAAGGAAATGTGCCCAGAGGAGTTAAAGGAATGACCCAAGGTCCCACAGATCATAATGTCAGAGTCAGGTCCTTGGATTCACATGGTGTCATGGACTGAGAGGGGGAGGGAACTTCTTGTTGTTCTTTCCATCCCTTCCCCCACTCATTTTGACAGTTGAGGAAACTAGAGGCCCTAAGATAGGTTTCACATGGTAGTAAGTTGCAGAACCAGTATTTGAATCCAGGTTCTCCAGTCCAGCACCCCTTCTACCACTCCGTATTCTGTGTGGTATTCAGGGACCTGCCTGGCTAAGAAGTGGGAAGGCTGACCCGCCCCCCCCAAAGGATGATGGGCATTTTGTTTTGTTTTGTTTTTAGCCACATTAATTCATTTAAGATACGAGGACCTCTGTCAATGCTGAGGTATCACCCCATCAACAAATTCATAGATTCTTTAAATCTTAAAGATGAACAGATAACCAAACTTTTATTTTCTGGTTTTGATCCCCAAAGGATGTCTTCATGGAGACCATGTCACCCTCTGTAACATCTGTGTCAAAGCTCTCTAGGACTCCTCTCCAAACACCTCTCCCTTTAGCAAAGACTCAGGACCAATTTTTCCTCTGGGAATTTCTCCTGTTCTCATTTCTTTTAGGGGCCTTCATATACTCAGAGGGTCATAGACCTAAGCTGGAGGGAACCTTAGAAGTCCATCAGACAAGTTGAACTTGTCCAAGATCCTAGAGATCCTCTGTGGCAGACCCCACATTTGAGCCCAGATTCTTTAACTCATAGAGATCTCCAATTTAGCTCAATTAGGAAAACAGAAACACACTTCAAGGCTATCTGGGAAAGGGAAGCAGAAACTAGGAGTAGAGAAATGACTTGTCTCAAATCCCACTGGGAGTAAATGATAAGAGCTAGGAGTCAAACCCAGGTGTCCCTCCTCAGATCCACCAGATACATTTTTCCAGTGTACCTCCCGGAGGATGACCTGGGCCTTTTTCCTGTCCCTTAGGAGACCCAGATTGCAGCCCTGGTGGAAGCAGGTTTCAAGAAGGAGAATATCAGCACCACTGTGATGGATCTGGTGCCCCCTGAGGAATGCCGTTACTACTCCTTCCCCAAGATGATCACCCCAATGGTCCTCAAACACTGAGGGTGCCCCAGCTTCCTCTTCCTATTGGGCTGATCCTGGAGTGGGGGCCTCAGGGACTCTCTAGCCAGTCAAGGCTAGAGCCTACGTTTGCTCAGTAGATCCCAGCCAACTTCCTAACAGGACTTGACAGGGGAATTTGACAAGAAAAGAAACAAAGAACAAGCAGGGGGATTGAGGGACTCACTAAGCCTGTCTCTTGGTTCAAGGCCTTAAGGGTGGCAAAGAGGCTTCTGTTTCAATACAACAAATACATATTAAGCTCTGGTTGGAGCCCAGTGCTAGAAGTTAAGGTTCAGGCTTTTTCTGCCTTTTGATTTGTCTATCATCTTGGTCCTTGTAAGCTACTTGGGGCCTTTATTTGTTTCATCTGTAGAACAGGTATATGTACCTGATTGACAGGAATTGACTACTCTCAAAAGTAATAATCAGGTTACCTAAATGGGAATTTTTTATCCAAAAGTCTCTGCAAGGAATTGCTTTAAGGAAATGCCACTCTTCCCCCCAAAAAAGGAAATGCCCTTCCCCTGGTTTATCAAGTGCCTATAATGTGCTCCTTGGTGCTAAAGAAGTACAGAAAAATGTAGAGCTTGGGGCTTGTACCCCATTTGAGGCAGCGTATTGATAATCCAAGGGTGCGTTCAGGGGCCAAATGCTCTTGTAATGGTACTCCCCCTCATTGGAGGGCTTCAGAGTCAACATCTGCTTGCTGGGGTTGGGATTCTTGTTCAGGTTATTAGCTGAACCAGATTGGATAGTCTCTGAGGTCCTCACAGTATCCCTTGAGAGCAGGGAAAATATTTTTATATAGTGCCTGACACTGATTAACTGCCTTTCCTTTGAAATGGGTATTACAAAGAGTAGCCCCATTTTATAGATGACTGAGAGACCTTATATCTCCTAGATAGTAGCCAGAGCTGGCTTTTGGAGCCAGGAAGACCTGGGTTCAAGTCTGGCCTCTGACGCATACTGGCTATTATGACTCAGGCCAAGGTATAAAACCTAGTTATTCTAGGCATCCCCTTCAGACTAAGGTGCAGATCTACATTGACAGAGGAAGTTTTCTCACTGGAGAGTTCCCTTTAATCGATAAAATCAGAGATTCAGTCCCTATCCCTTTCTAGGTGAAGAAATTGACAAGTGACTTGTCCGCAACCACTAAAGATGGAGCTGGGTTCCGAACTTGGATCTCTTGATGTCCGGTGCTGTATCAAACTGAGGTCCAGAGGCTGAGGGACTCTAGGCCCAGACATGTTTCACTACGTTTGTTCCCTTTCAAAAGTCTGTTTCCCTGCTTAAGTCTATTTAGAAGCCTTAACTTTTACTAATACACTGTGAGGCCCCTGTATCCTTTATTTGGCGTTCTTCAAAGCTGGTGCCCTGCTGGGGCACCAGAGGTCCTGTGGGCAAAGGGAAGTCCCTGCACCTTCTCACTTGTAGCAGAAGGCCTGCTGCCCAAATTATAAAAGAATTCTGACCTCAGCTGGAGACTTAAAGATTTCCTTCTTGACTTGTGAACTGTGTGTGTGTGTGTGTGTGTAGGTAAGACTGAAGAAATGTGGGGATAGGAGCGATTAGGGAAAAAGAATGGAGAGAGAAGGAAAACAAAGGGAAGGGAGGAGAAAGGGGAAAGAATTGAGTAGGTGGTGGTATAAGCAAGCAAATGGGTCTTTGAGGGAAGTTCAAGCAGGAAATGAGTCCAAAGGATGGAAGGCCTTTCCCACACTGAGCTTGGGTCCCTCCCATCTCTACTTAAACCCATCCTATTACTTAATTCTCCTGTTGAGGAAATGACTGCCAGGACTGCCAATTGCCAGCCCACTGATACATCCAGCTATGCGAGAGAGACTCCTTGCAAAAGATAACTGGATAGTGGGACTCAAGAAGGTTTAGAAAACCACAACTTAAATGTTTTAATTACCTTTTTGCTTTTACATCACCTAAGTTTCCTCCTTTATTCGTTGATGTTGGAAAAGACTGAAGACAAAAGGAAAAAGGAAAGGCAGAGGATGAGATGGATAGTATCATGGAAGCAACAAACAACGTTTTGGAGACAGTGGAGGATCACAGTGGGGTCACAGAGTTGGCCATGACTAAAAGACAAAATTCTTCCTTAGTTATCTCATGAAAAAAAATTTTTTAAGAAAAAATTAACTCATCAAAACACTAAAAAAAAATCTGAAGAAATTTTTCACACCCATGAAGGGAGGTTTCTTCTCATATCTTCTTTAGGACTATGTTTTGCTTCTTTGTAATTTTGCAACATGAACTTTTGTTATTATTCAAAGCATAACTTATTATAATCTTGGGAAACCAGTATCAAAGGGTGGAAGATGCCCTTTGGGGAGAACAGAGCATAAGTGAGGGGAGAGAATCATTTGCAAAATTAATGGACATATTCAAAGGGGAATTGAGGAGGGCTTACAAACTGGGAGCCTGCAAAGTATCCTGAGAAAGGTAAGAAATGAACAGATGATGTAATGAAAATTAGACAAGTTGCACAAAACTTTCACTGGCTGTCTTAAAAAGATCTAGGCCCTTCTCAAGGTCCTCCAGGGCTGCCATGTCCAGGCTCCCCAGAGTGCTTTGTGCTGGAAGCAGCACAAAAATAGCTGGCCCTGCAATGTGGACTCCTGACACCTCACTACCCAGTCCACATCATAGGTCCTGCTTCACATCTGCCTCCTGTAACGGAGCTCTAGGTTTTCTCAGGTTTTTCCCTTAGCACTGTTCACCTTTGAATGCCACGTTGGTGGTGAGGTCTCTTAACAGTGCTGGTAGTCAAGCTGATCTTCGCTTACTCTGGCTGAAGTTTAATGAGAATGATATGATGGTCTTCATTTTTATATCTGTTTTCTTCAAAATAGCCCTGAGGCAGACAGTAACAATGAAAGACAGGGTCTGGATTATAACATGAACTGAACCAGTGGGTTAGGTAGACTATGGAATCAGTCTATTGGTATATTTACAAGGTAGGCCTAGAATTGAGATCAGGTTAGATGGTTTCTTTCCAGAAAACTGCATGACGTATTTCTCAGGAAAACCTTATTTCACTAATAGGCTTCAAGTGATGTTACATGGTCACAAATGATGAAATGCACAAAGATCTTGAAAGAATCAGTTACATGTGATGCCAAAAGGCAATAGAGAGATGCGGATGGTGTGTGCACATGCAGGCTGCTGACTGATAATGGCATGTGTGGGAGGGGAAGTATAAACTACTTCAAGGCTATTCTCGACCAGAATAAAGTGGGCCAGCCTGAGTGTTGTCACTGATGTCCCCAACTATTAAAAGAACCAGAGTAAAGACCCCGGGAGGATTTATGGGAAGAAAGGGACAGAAACCAGGTAGAATGAATGGAAGGACTGCTGGCCACTCTAGTGACTGGGGTCCCCCACTCCCATGAGATCATGGATCCATTTGAAGCGCTCAGAGAAAGAACACGATCAAGGATGCAAACCCAGTTCTTGTGACTTCCCCAGTCCTCTTGGTTATTTCCATGAGGTTTTCTCAGTGCAGGACCCCTGGGAACACCAGATAGCAGAACTCATACTCTAGTGCTAAAGGAAAACTTGCAACTGTTTTTCATCATTCCTGAGGGATCTTTTCCTCTTCTAAAATGAATGATTTTCCCTCCCTACAAAAGGATTTATGGAAGGTCAAGTCTGCAAAGAGTCCTCTCCCTCCATGCTTTAAGACAACATGCACATCCAAATAGTCTGCAAATGCTTCCACCAAGAGTAAAACAAAAAAGTCAATGACTAGGAAGCCAGCACTGCCTCGAGAGTCTTGGTCTGTGACAAGAGGGCTGAAGATCAGAAAGAACCATAGACCATGAGAGCTGGAAGGGCCATTTGGGAACAGATAGAGCCTAATACAGCCAAGCTGCAAAAAACCTTAGAGATCATCTGGTCCCCTGTTATCTTACAGGATCTACAGCAAGGAAGTCATGGCAAGGACCATAGTACTCCATCTCCCAGGCCAGGTCAATGATGAGTCAACTCCATTATTATCACCAATAAGCATTTATTGAGCACGTACTTTATCAATCACAGAGGATTCTTCGTTTTACAAAGGGACTCATCAGTATTCCTTAAAAGTGAGCTGTCTTAGCATATATTAAAATGGTCTGACAAATACACCATATAAAGTGAGGTCCACCTGTGACCAGCAGGCTCCTAGTCACTTGCAAACCCCTTAGTCTGGCACCACAAGGGCATGGGTTTTCCACAGGAAGGGTACACACTTTTATGAGTTTAGGCAGTGGGGATCGGGTGTGAGTATTGATGACACCAATGACCTGACCCCACCTCGTCCAGTGAGGATGCCTTGTGTGGAACCCTCCTCCATCTTACCTAGTCCCCAATAGCTTGCTCTTGCTTGATGACTTCCCAGAAACAGCTCAGCTCTCGATCTAGTCACAAGGGATGGACCTCACAGCCTTACTCTCAGTCCTATCCAGCCTATAACCCACCTAGGACTCAGAACACACTTGTGCGGGACAAAGAGCTCCGAGGAGCCTTAGATGTCATCTAGTCCAACACTCATTTTACAAATGGGAAAACTGAGGCCCTGTGGAGTTAAGTGAAGGGATGTGAGCGCAGACCCTGAGTGCCAATCCAGGGTTTTCTCTCCACCACACCAGGTTGCCCTGGGTATCTCTGTCACTACCAAGTAGAGAAAATAGTATCTAAGATCTGGGTGTTTTATTGACATTTACACAGTATGAGTTCACAAACAAATAGGAGCCTGGCCCTGTTCCATGCACACAACACCATCATGGGTCACCGTCGGTACCACACCTGGAGCCTCTTCTCCCGTTTGATCTTCTTCTGGAGCTGCAGGATGCCGTAGAGCAGAGCTTCAGCGGTGGGTGGGCAGCCTGAAGGGACACATACCACATGTAGTCACATGGTCCATCTCCAGACAAGGGAGGTGAAGCACAAAGACACGGGGTACTTTATTAAAGGTATTCCAGTATCATGGTACTCACCATACGATTAAAATTATTGGAGCTTACAGCTGCCCTAAGACTTTTGGGACACTCAGCCTTGGGGCTGATGGTACACATGGTTGATTTAGGTAAAATCAGGCTGCTGTTCTCTGGATACAGAAAGCTTACAATGGCTATGGATCACAGAGGTCACACCACAAGATCCAGGAAGACTTCAAGAGTCCAAACTGGAAAAAGGTGAGAAGTGAGGGGATAAGGAGCTAAGAGACTATAGGTTCGAAGCTGGAAGGGACCTCAGGACCCTCTTTTTACAGAGGAGGAGGGGGCTGAGGCTTGGGACTTGACCAAAATTACCTATGTTGGAGTGGAGCCAGGATCTGAATTCAGATCCTCTAACCTGAAATTTATTCTTTCCAAGAAACCCTGATGACTTCCCCCACAAAAGCTGAAATTTCTCTCCTGTCTAGAAGGCTTTAGGTGCAGGCTGGCTGACCAGTTGGAGGGCATTCCTGCTCACATACAAGCTGGATCGCCTACCTTCTGAGGTTTGGAACTGTTTCTGGGATTGGGCATGGAAGACAGCCCGGACCCAATGAAATCAGGAAGACTACAGACTTCCCAAGGAATCTCAAGTTTGGCAAAGGGAATCAGGACTTCAAGTTAAATGGAAGGGGTACATGAAACACTAAAGCAAGATTTGGTGCCTAAATCTGCCCTGATACTACTTGCAGTCCTCTAGGACAACAGGCCTCAGTCCACAGAACCAAAGTACCTTCATATGTTCTAATCTTCTCACCAGGCTAGGAAATAATGGGTAAGGATAATTCAGTCTTTTAGATCAGGGAATGGACCAGGGATGCCAGCCTGGTTCAGTAGGGCTCCTTCCACTCCCCCAATGCTACAAATACACTGGCTTACTGACTGAAAGGTCACATACTTCTAAAGCAGTGGTGGAAGGCAGATGACCCAAGGTCATGTGGCCAGAACTATGTGAACAGGCAGGAGCCTCTGAGGGCTTTTGGCCTTGAAGAAAGTCAGAGTCTTGGCACCAGGACTCTTTGATATCAATTTGGGGAGCTCTGAAAGACTTTAGGGCTTCTTTTCTGAATTCTGATTGGATGGCAGATCAATGATTTTGGCTCTTCAATGACCAGGTACTGGTCATGTGATGAGAGAGCTAGAAAGGAACTCGAATCCTTCAGTCTAACCTCATTAGATGAGAAAAGTGAAGGGACATATGGAGAAGTTCACAGGACTTAAAGCTGCCAGGGTCCTCAGAGACCCTCTTGTCTAGCCATTATTTTACAGATGAAGGAACAGAGGGCCAGGGGCGGGGGGGGAACCTGTCCAAATTCACACAACTGGCAAATCAGGTCCTAACTACAAATCCCCCATCCATTCCACTATTCCTTGGTGCCCTGACCTTAGATGACAAGTTAGTAACAAGCTAGTGAGGTACTGCTATATCTGCATGTAAACAGGTTATAAGAGGCTGAAGAATTATGAAGGTTTTAATGTGCAAAGGGCATCCTATCTGCAAAATTACCTTAAGCTGACTGTATAATTAAGCTTATTACCTGTATTCTCACATAATTAGACTTCACTCTTTTACCCTTGGCTTTCTGAATGACCTTGGGGGAGTCACTTCCCTTCTATGGTCCTCAGTTTCCAGATCTGTAAAACTTCAGTGTGAGGGAGGAGCTGGGGTCAACTACAAGTCCCTTCCAGGTTATGAGAAAACATGTAGCAGAGCTGGGCTCTGGCACACCGTGGCTAAGGAGGGGTTCTCCTACCTGGGACGTAGATGTCCACAGGCACAATTCGGTCACATCCTCTCACTACAGAGTACGAATAGTGATAATATCCTCCACCATTAGCACAACTGTTAAGAAAAAAAGAGAGAATCATAAGAATTATCTCCCAATTCCAGAGCACTTCAGGAGTAACATAGCAACTTTGTTCATTATGATTGCAAGACAGAGGCAGTATAATGGGTTTTTATAATATATGTGGCCCAGTGGATCCAGAGCCACAGTCAGGAAGACCCAAATTCAAATTTTGCCTCACACATTTATTAGCTACATGACCTTGGGCAAGTCACTTACCTGTCTCTGTCAGCTTCCCCCATCTTTAACATGGGGAACATAACAGCACACAGTTCTTGGGCTTGTTTTGTGAAGATTGAATGAGATAGTCTATATAAAGTGCTTTGCAAACTTCGATGCATCATATAAATGCTATTATTATTAACAACAGTAAGGATTATTATAATTATCACTCGAACACAGGGCACGGTCACATGATGAGTCCCGGAACATGATTCCAGCATGACTGGGAGCCCAGGTTTCTTCTCAGTATCCATGCTTGAGGCCTGCCGACCCTTCTGAGTCTGTTTTCAGCCATCTCAGAGCCCAGCAGCTCATGCAGAGCACGCCCAAGAAAACTAAACTCACCCAGGAGGCAATTTCACTCCCAGCTTCAAAAGCCTTCATGGAAGACTAGAGGAAAACTGCTCAAGCTTCCAGGAGCCCTAACTTTTCTGAGCCACAGCCCCGGAGCAGCAGCTACTCAGGGGATTCACAGAGTATTGTTCAGTGCCTACTGTGGGGTGGCTAGCTCTGGGCTACATGCTGGGAGCACAAATGCACAAACCAGGCTGGGGAGGGGTTTGAGGAGGAGCTTACACTCCTATCAGCTGGCTTTCCAAATGCTCCTTGATAGTCTGGAAGGCCCTAGATGGCAAGAGAGTCCTCTGGTCCCACTGGACCTTTCTCATCCTATTTGCTGGTCCTGGACACAAACCCTTTGCCAAATTAGTTTCCTCAACATCACTTAATCTGTGCTGATCATTTTCTTCTTGCCAGTCCATATGCATATGAGTGTGTGTAGAAAATTTATACACACACATACATACACACCACTATCCACCTCCTCCTCCTCCATCCCACCTGAACCCTCCCTTGTAATAAAGAAAAGTCGTTAAGCAAAAATAAGTCATACAGTGACCACATCTGATGAGGATGCAGAGTTCTGCCCCTGTGAGTACCTCCCTCCCATTTTCTACAAGTTGCTCCCAATGGTTTTTTGTGGCGTTTGAGTTTCTCTAGAACAGCTACCACATGGGATTCTGTTATTCTTACTAGTGCAGGGACAGGCTGCTCAATTCCCACCTCGATAAAGAACTCTGTTTTTTTGGAACGTGGCTGGGACTAGTACAAGCTCACCCCTGGACTCGCTGTCTCTTGTTATCCAAAGTCAGAGGGAAAAGATTAATTCTTCTTGAGCAGAGAAGATAATTATTAGGACAATAAGAGGGCACCAGGGAAGGAGGGAGCAGGAAAAAGATATAAATTTTAAATAATGCAAATGGGGTATTCTTCCCCCTGGCTTTTCTCTTCCAATGAGCCATGAGAGTGCTCTGTCACTCTGAAGGGGAGCTGCAGTTCATAATGACTCAATCAAATGCTATAATCTTGTCAGTTTTCTGTATTCCTATTTCACCTGCTTATCTTGGGTGTTGACTCCACTCACAAATGTCCCTGTTCCAACCTCAACACTAAGTTCCTTTAGAAAGTCTTCTCTGCTGAATTTCTTCAGCACTTACAGAATCTGAGGATGTTAGAGAAGGAACCTCACCAGGACCACCCGATCATTTTCTAGAGGGAGAAGAGTGACTTGCTCAATGTCAGGCATGCAGCTAATCGTTAGAGCTTAAACCTCCATGCCCTGGAGCTCCTGCTAGACCCCACGTTCTCTCACTCCATAGCTGGAAGGTTTCAGCACATATCTAGACCGAAGTTTCTCTCTGTGCGCTGTGGCTGGTGGGAAGCATCATCGTGTGTTTTCTACTGCCCTGGATCGCTTCCTAGCAGGGATGTTTACAACTGGTCTCACACCTATGGGGCTTATGTTGGTTTGCAAGGTATTTTCCTAATGACACCCCCACAAGGGAGGTAATACATGTATTCTTTTTTTTGTCCTCCAGATCAAAAAATGAGGACCCATAAGGTTTAAGTAACTTATCATTACTACAGCTAGTAAGTGTCCAAGGCAGGACTTGAACCTCAGCCTCTCGGCCCCAGCCTTATCCTTCACATACTATCTAATGCCCTAGCCATCACACCACGATGCCTCTTCTTACTTTCCTAGAATATCTCTCTCATCCCACACTGCACTGTTCACATCCTCATATTCTCCCACTTCTAGCCTTGGGGACCATTTCTAATTTAATGATCATTTTGGACAAATTCACAGTTTTGTGGAGCTGACGATGCCCTGGTTTCCACATAGGCTCCCACTATCATTATAGCCTGTGTCACACTATTTCACACTTTGATATTATTCTGGAGGTGTTTCTTGGACTCCCCAGTGAGAGAGGAACTTCTCAAGACAGGCTCAAGGACAGCTTTTGCAGTCCCCAACTGCTACTGGCATAGCAACACTGCTTTTGTTCCATCCACAATTCAGACCCTGGTCACAGAGAAATGCAAAGAAAGGTATCCACCCTTCACTTACCTTCCCATGGAGACTACATAACGAGGCTCTGGCATCTGGTCATATACCTGGAACAAAAAGCCAGCTATCTTACTGTCCTCTCCCTGTATAATTAACTTCAGTTGTAGGAGATACTAGCATATTGCCCCATTAAGGATCAGAGGGCATGACACATGGTGGAGGGCTACTCATCCTATGGCGGCTATCTCTGACAGACCTACAACTTATCACTCCATGCTGAAGGCCAAGTCCTATCATCACTTGGCCTGAATCTGAATTTTAGTCACTTGGAATCCTGCAGCTATCTCAGTGAAACCTTTTGATTCTCAGGTATCCCATTCTCTCCCGATACAGACCACAGAAAGTAAGAAACATTCAGCTGGCAATCATCCAGCCCTTCCTCAGGCAGTTCTTTGTTGCTTTTGGTAAAACTGATTTGTTCTTTGCTGAACTAAAATGTCCTCTGCCCCCATTAAGGCTGAGTCTGGGCTCTCTCAGGGTGTGATGGCTGTTTCTGGCTTTCTCAACATCAATGGGCAAAGATGAGGGGGGTTACCTTTCGGAGAGCCGGGGCCATTTTGTTGGTGAGAGTGCCGGCTACAATCATTACATCTGACTGACGTGGGCTGGCCCGGAATACCACCCCAAACCGGTCCATGTCGTATCGGGGAGCTGCCATGTGCATCATCTCCACAGCACAGCAAGCCAATCCAAAGGTCATGGGCCACATGGAACTCTAAAGAGAGAAAAAGCTCACTGAGTCTTACATGACAGCCTTAAATGAGGCAGAACTGCCGTGTAGAGCAATCCAGGTAACACACATGCTCATGAGGTAGAGAATGAAGGATGTTTTGAAGCAGTGTAAATTAGATATTCTGGGTCTAGGATCACTTAGGGGTGGGGGGAAGCAGTCATATTCTAAGTGTTATATGGATATAGATTTTGTCTCAGTGTAAGCAATTCCTAAGAATTAAAAGCTATCTGAAAGAAGGTGGCATAGCAGACAGAGTTCCAGCCTGGAACCAGGACTTGAGTTCAAATCTGACCTCAAACACCTAACAGCTATGTGATCCTGGAGAAATCATTTAACCCTGTTTGCCTCCATTTCCTCACATGTCAAATGAGCTGGAGAACGAAATGGCAAATCACTCTAGTACCTTTGTCACTAAAACCCCAAAAAGGATCACGAAGAGTTGGATACAACTGACTGAGGAAAAAAAAAAAGGAAATGACGGAACAAAAAAAGGAAATGACTTCATAGACTCCCTGCAGAGAGGATTCCTGCATTAGACAGGGAGTTGGGTTAAGACCTTGGAGTTTCTTCCCACTCTAGGCCAGTATAACTCTAGAACATGTAAAAGATGAAGAAAGTAGGCTTTCCCCTTTCTGAAAGAACCTCTACCTAGAAGAAGAGATGCTAGTATTCTCTGCAAACTAAAATCTTGATCAACAAAACTGTGAGTGGATATTCTGAGTAACTGGATTCTCAAATTTAACTTATAGTTAAGCAAAAAAGCATTTTTCTTGTAACAAAAATCCATCTAAGATATAGTAATTCTTTCAATAAGGCTAGAAGGGACATCATAGATTCATCAAATGATGTAACAAAGGTCCCAAGAAGTGACCTGGTTAAGGTTACACAGCTGGGAAGCGAAAGGGCCAGAATGCTAGCTCAGGCCCACGGACTCCATGTTCCCTGCTCTTTCCACTAAACCACAAAGCCTGGCAAGTACAAGTAAATCTGCCTTTGTTGACTAAGTCTCCTCAAGCCCTCAGGGTCCTTGCTCTGAACACTTAAAAAAAGTTTTCATGTCTTTTGCTATTTTTTTTATATCATTATAGTCCCTACTTCCTCCCATCCCCCAATCTTCCCTCTCCCTGGGTCACTCAGTATTACAAATGGTATTTCTGAAAACAAAGGGAACAAAAATCAACATTACTGATCAATACATTGAAGAACCAGGACTTACACCTCAGCAAAGGGAGGGGGTGGGAGCGTCCTTCGAACACTCACTTTCATTTGAAAAGACTATTAAATGACTGAATCACAGACCAGCAGAGCTAGATGGGACCTGAGAAAGAATCTACTCCAACTTCCTCATTTTCCAGATGAGGAACTGAGGCTCCAAGAAAGGAATTCCCTCAAAGTCATACAAGGTAAGGGAAGATCTGGGATCAGAAGTCTGGTCTCTTGACTCTCAGCTCAGGGCTGCTTCCACTCTACTACCTAGGTGTAGCTGTGGGTAAGGGACTCGGTGTATGTCTCCTTCCAGGGGATGGTTTCTGAATAAAATTCCCTGATTTCATTTTCTTTCATAAAAGATAAGCCCAGAAGAAATATTCTCTCACTGACACTGTCTAGCTGCTCAGATGACAGGTAAATTGGAGTTTACTCTATCTGGAGATCTACAACTATAAAGGTGAAAAAACAAGACAACTGTTATAAAGCAACGATAAAAAGCATCTGGTGTTAAAGTACAAGCAAGTGGCATAAAGTTAAACTTTGTTGCCCAAGCAAAAAGTATGTAAAGGGAGGTTTATGTTTGGTTTTTCTCCTCTGCAGGAGGTAGGGAGGAACTGAGTAAGAGAAAAGGACACCCGGGATGACTTGGGTAAGATTTCAGTAGCAGAAATGTATAGGCAACAAGCAAGGCAAACCAAAGATCGAAACCCCAGAAAGTGAATTTGACCTCCAGAGGTTTGGATAAAGACCCTGAATCTTGTGGGAAGGAAGAAGGGAGTTCGAATCCTGCTTCTGAGATGCTGACGTCCCTAACCCACCTCTGTCACCTTCAGATCCCTTGTTGTAGGAGGATAACAGAAGCCTGGACCTCCCTGGGTGAGGAGAATCAACAGGGTTAACACCTAGGGAGACCTCTGCAAACTCCAAGTGCAGTACAAAGCTAGCTATCATTACTATTAGCAATAAGATGTACTTATACAGGGGAGCATGATGAAAATATGTGTGTGACGATAAACTGAGATAGAAATAGAAGCCTTATGGAAACATTCTACAGAGAAGAGAAACAGATGAGTTCAGGAGATGGGCTCCCAGGCAGGACCCCTGAGAATCACCCAGGAGGGATGGGGCCTTCAATGGTCCCAAACTCTGCAGGAGCTCAGAGCAACAATCTTCATGACTTGCCTGATTTCATCCTTCAAAAGGAGGAAGGACCAAAGTGGAGAATGTCTATCCCAGATCTAGCACTGAGGGGAAATTCTGGGAACACTGCAGGGAGGTGACTGCTCCATCGGAGAATGTGGGGCATTATGTGACATCTTCCCCTAGGCTGGGGAGAACAGACCTGAAAGAACTCAGAGAAATAATAAGGGAGGATGGCACAGATTCAAATGCTACAGGCGGTCAGCCAAGGGAGGATGAGAAGGTCTGAAAAATGAAATCCAGAAAACACACACAAAAAATTCTGATAATGTAGGAAAGGAATAGTTGTCTAAAGAGATCAATGTGAAGGCCCAAGAAACTTTATTGTTAGTCAGCTTGGGTTTTAAAAGTCATATGGAGGAAATAGAAACAAAGACAGGGGACAGAGGATGAACACAAAATCATGGCACCGTCCTGGAAAATAGCATCAGGAGGAAAAAAGAACAATGTGTGAAGATGAGCTGATACTGTCGAGGAAAGCTAAGAACCAAAAGATAGTTTTATTTTTAAAACTGCATTGGGGAAAAGGAAAAACAAGAAAAGGACAGAGCTGCTGCTTGGATGGATCAAAATGTCAATTAACCAGCATTTACCAAACTCTGCTACGAGCCAGGCTCAGTGGAGACAGGCCCTCTGAGTGACAATCTCTACCCACAAAGACCTTACACTTACATGGGAAGGGGAAGCCAAGTGTGTTGGGGCCTAAGTCCAAGTAGATCAAAGTGACTCAATCACAAGGAGCCTGGGAGGGAGGGCCAGCATCATGCTTGGGAGATTCAGGAAGAAGAGCGGGCTTGAGTTATACCTCCACAGAGAAGGCTTCTAGGCCTTGGAGGTCTGAGAAACAGTGACAGAGAGAGAGGGAGAATCAATCACCTAGCGCTCTTCTTCTGGTTCCTCTACAAAAGAGACTGCCAGGGGAGCAGATATCCAAAGAAGCCAGGAGGCGGTGAGAAAGGACCTAGCTAGCTGGGATGAGTTTCAGTCACCTGGGCCAAAGGAACGGAAGTGGGGACTGCTAAGCCACTGCCAAGTCAGACAGGCAGTGGAGAACAGATGGAGGAACATTCTACCTGGGTTCAAATTCCTCCTCTGAAGCTTATGGCCTGTATGACCTTAGGCAAGTCACTTAACATCTTGGAGTCAGTTTCTTCACTGGTGAAAGGAGAAGGCTGAACTAGACAGACTCTGAGGTCCCTTTCAGGTCAACATCTGCGACACTGCAAGAGAAATAGCATAGGCCTAGAAAGAAGCAATATCCTGATTTTCAAAAAACAGAAAAGAGCAGATGCTGCAAACTATAAGGACAATAAGCTTGACTACAATTCCTGAAAGAATACTATCATATGTTATTAAAAGGGAGATCAGTGAACATTTAGAAAAGGAAGCAGTGATCACAACCATCAGCAGGGCTTCAGCAATAACAGATTAACAATATTTTCTTTTTCTGGACAGAATTACTAGAATGACAGATCAAGGGATTCCTGCAGCTAACATTTGATGGCCTTCTGTGCTCTTCTTATGGACAAAATGGAGAGATGTGGGCTCTATTACAGTTAGGTTCAAAGGGTTTGAATGGTGACAGCCACGCAGGCAAACTAATGGTCTGATGGCAGGAGGTCTCCTGTGGACTGTCCTAGGGAACCATGCTTGGCCTGGTACATTTTCCTCAGTGAATTTAATAAACACAGGGATGGCTCCTTTCTCACACATGCCCCCATGCAAGAAGCAGAGCCTCCATGCTGAATATGGACACACATCCCATTTGATATATAATACTAGCTGCATTCATACTGACTTGCACAGTACTACATATATACATACATGTATATAAAATGTCTTTTATAAAATAATCCTGTGTTATTACTATACCCATTTTACAGATAAGGAATTGAAGCAGAGAGAGGTTATAAATAAATGATCTGTATGCACAGGTATACAGGTAAATATCTGAGGTAGGATTGGAACCCAAGTCTTCCTGACCTAAGTCTTATTTGCCTTACTTAAGCTAGGAGAAATTGGCTCCCTTTGGCAATCTGGTCTAGGTGGAGACTCCCCTGCTCTATGTTTTCACGCACTCTGCCTACTGTGGAGATTCAGACCTTTAGGGAAAAGAGATCGGTTTTGTGGTGACTTACCCGACGGGCCCAATTGATCAGGTCATCTAGTTTGGTGATCACATACTCCCCCTTGCTACTTGGGAGTGAGGAAGACTTGGAGACTATTGCCCCACTCTTCTTTCCCTCTGGGACAGGGCTGAGAAAGAAGAACACAAACACAAACTGAGATGTACAGCATCAATGGGAAAAGTCCTACATGAAGACACTGCAGAAAAGGAGAATACCTGAAGCCAGCATATACTGCGGACATGAACCAGACTATCAAGAAGGGGATCAGTGGATGGTGGGAAGATCAAGGTCACTTGTTTTATTCTTGGCCTACTAAGCATCCAACCCAGTCTGAGGCCCAACTCTGATTCTCCTCTGAGAGCCCTCCAACCTGAGAGGATGAATCCCAACACAGACCTCTGACAGAGAACTGACCACAGAGAGTTAACATGTGAATGAACAATTCTGGTCATAAGGAGAACTAGGAGAGATGAATGGTTCAATGCAAACCTATTTCATTCCCTTCCCCTGCCCAATTCCCACAGTCTTCCCTTCTTTTCCTCAACAGTCCTGGGGCACTACACTGGAAAGGGCTCCTGTGATGCTCATGGAAAACTCTTGGGAAAGAAGAGAGAGAATTAACAGGCTTCTCCTAAGAAGCTACCTTTTACCTGCTTGCATCTGTCACCGCACTCTGATGGAGCAGTTGAACCTGAAGGGTTGTGCTGGGTCTGTTCAAAGGAACAATTAAGAATCAGGAGAGAATTCAACATCAACCCCCACCAAGGAACACAGGAATAACAGAGCTCACTGTCCTCTCAGCTCACTCTACATTTAGCTCACTCACACCCACCTCTCCCTACATTCAGTCCAAGCTGTATAGATGGTCTGATTCCATTTTCCATTGTTGCAGGTTGGCATGCGATTGTAAATTTAAAATGAGAAGGGGTCTTTCTTTAAACTAGTTTAACTCCCTTATTATGTAGATGGGGAAACTGAGGCACAGAAGAAATGACTGACCTGAATTCACATCTTCCTAAAGCCCAGCTCTGATAATGTTCACTGTCTTGCTCAAAAACCTTCAGTGGCTTCCCACTGTCTAGAAAACTGAGTTTTATGCTTATGCTCCTAACTTATCTTTCTGGTCTTCTTTCCTATTTCCCTCCATAGCCATCATAAGTTTCAGTCAAAAGGTTCTTCTTGCCTCCCCCCTCAATATGCCTTGGGCACTCTTGCCTCTGTATCTCTCCTGGTGCCACGATAACTGCCACTGACTTTCAATGTAGTACTGGGCAAGCAAGTGATTTCCCTCAGGACCTTCAGTCTCTTCATCTGTAAAATGAAGAGGCTGGACTACAGGATTGCCAAATTCTCTTTGATATCTAAAATTCTGATTCTTTTTCTGCTCTCATAAAAATACCCTATTGTTCTGGTTGGTAAAATATCAGAAACCACAGTACTCACCGAAAACTAAACAATCCATACCGGGCCAGGCGAGGAACTGAAGGCAGAAACCACAGAAAAAAAGGACTTTAATAGCATGCCAATCTAACTATTGTAAGTGGGGCAAAAGCTAATTACAATACTGTGATTATCATCATGCCCAAACTGTTAAAAGATCTAGAGAGAAAGGCGTGCCTTTACAGGAAGACAAGGACGGGGGCCAGAATAGCAAAGGAAAACCTTCAAGGTTCAGCTCATGTGCTACATGACCTCCTAATAATGGCGCCCTCTCCTCCTCTGTATTCCTCTTGTATGTCCTGATTTATATACACGGTCTTCCCCATTAGAATACAAGCTCCGGGGAGTCCTGGATTATCTGCTTCTTTGTGTCTAGAACTCAGCAGAGCACTTAAAGTAGCCATAAAAAAGATTGTTGACTTAAAGTAGAATCAAGTTACATAAGGTTAAACTTTGTTTCCCCAAGCAAGTTCGCAAAAGGTTCCTGGATCATGTTCAGCCTCACTCTTCTGGAAGGGGTAAGAAGAAGTGAAATGAGATACGGGACGGTTTGGGTAGGATTTCAATGGCAGAAACGTATGCACAATAAGAAAAGCAAACTGGGGGCTCATGTGCGAGAGAAAACTGACCTCAGAGGCTGGGATCGAGGCACTAAGTCTTCCGAGATGGGGCTCGCCCCCGCACTCTACTATTGCTAACTCACTAGCTGTTTGGCTGCGGACAAAGCATTTCATTTGTTTCAGCTGGCTTTGTAAGACTCCAAGGTTTGGAGAACGTTTTACAAGCATTACTTCATCCTCACCACCACCCTGGGAGGTAGGTGACTTTCCCAGGGCCACACGGCCGGCATCTATGCCTGAGGTTGAACATGCCCGCAGGTGGCACGAGCTGGCCCTTCCTTCACGAGATGGTCCCTGGGATGAGAAGCCAGGCTCAGACCCCGGCTCTCCCCGAGTTGGCAAGGCCAGTGGGCACGGTCTGGCCGCCCCCAGCAAACGCTCTGCGCTTCCGGCCAGGTGGAGCGGCACCTGGCGCAGGTTAAGTCGCGGCTCAGAGATTAAAGGTCGGGGTCACCAGCGTGGAGGTCAGAGGTTTGTGCTCCCGGCTTCAACCGTTATTCAACTCTATCGACGTTTACAAATGCCACGTAGTGCCATAAACACAAGCTGGGCAAAGACCCCCGCCAAGGTCGGCTGGTGCCCACCGGCCGCAAGGGGCGAGCCCGGGGGCGCGCATGCGCCGCTGGCTCTCCCAGGGCCCGGCCCCTCCCGCGGCGCTCCCCTCCCCCGGGAGCCCAGCAGGCCGGCGGTGGGGTAAGGGGCTATCCGAGGTGGTCCGCCCGGCCTCGGCGAACGCTACCAAGAAGGGGTCCCCGTCGCCTCTCGCGCCCCCCCATGCCCCAGCTCTCGCTCCGCTCACCCGCCAGCGCCGCCGCCATCTTGTACACAGCCTTCAGACGACCTCCTCGGGGCCTCGCTCTAACCGTTCCGGGTTGGAGGGGATGGGCGGCGGAAGTGTGTCTGGGTGTATGCTGCCGGAGTGTGGAAGGGAGGCGGAGGGGGAGGGGAGTGCACTTCCTAAAGAGGTCCGGCGCCTCCCAGGGGCCACCGGAGCCACGCCACCCCGAGTTCCGCCGCCTCCTGCCCCTCTCCCCGGCGCGCCCCGGACGAACCCTGGCCGCCGCCAGGACTGCCCCAGGGGGTGGGTGCTCCGGGGAGGCGGGCCGCCCAGCCGATCGCAGGGGACGAGCCACCGTTGTACCTCAGCCTCCCTCTCGTATCCCTCCATCAGCCTTTAAATCCTCTTCTGGCCCCAAAAGGAGCTGGCCCCGGGGTCCTCGGTTCGCAGGCCACGGTCCTCGGGGAAGTTTTTCCTTGCGAAGGAAAAAGCTACCGCGTCCCTGGGTGGGCTCGAACCACCAACCTTTCGGTTAACAGCCGAACGCGCTAACCGATTGCGCCACAGAGACGGGGATGAGAGAGAATCTTGCGCAGCCCCTAGTCATGGCTGCTGTAACTGGGAGGCTGAGCGCCCAGTGCCGAAGCCGGAGAATAGCGGAGCTCGGAGGGCAGCCCTGGGGGCTAGCGCCTAGAAGCTCGGAGGGCACCTTAGAACAGTCTGTCCGGCCCGGGAGGGCTCTTAGAGCCCAGTGTGTCGGGCCCCTCAGAGCTCCGAAAGAACGTCCGCTGGAAGGGAACGTTGGAAGCTGGGGTGCCAACGTGGAAGGACCCTGGCAAGGAGGGGTGCCGGCGCTGGGAAGGGCCTGGGCCTTTAGGGTTCTCTTTTCCAATCATCTGTTTTTACCCAGAGTTTTAGCGCTTTCAGCTGAATGGGGGAAAGTCCTTTCAGGACTCCTGGCAGTACACTTCTGAGAAATAAGATTAGGGAAGGGAGCAGCCCAGAAGTGTTGGCTTGGACTGAATGAGGAGAGTGAGCGGGTGGTTTTACGCAGCCGAAATAGCTCAGTTGGGAGAGCGTTAGACTGAAGATCTAAAG
This sequence comes from Bettongia penicillata ogilbyi, assembly GCA_023548195.1. NCBI lineage: Eukaryota > Metazoa > Chordata > Mammalia > Diprotodontia > Potoroidae > Bettongia > Bettongia penicillata. The sequence continues at coordinate 5,093,921 of JAJHZJ010000315.1, read as the reverse complement.
GTCCCTGGTTCGATCCCGGGTTTCGGCAGAAGTTTTGGCACCGGTCTACACCGACCCCCTTTTACTGGTAAAGGAAGATGTGCTTAGGGCCATTGCCTGCAGGGTTATTCCCCTTTATTCATCACCGCCGGCTTCGCCCCAACCCCAAACCTCTCTCCGCTGCTTCCGAACGTTCCGCGGTCGGGACCCAGGCTTCCTGCAGGCTAGCCAGGGACCTGAGTTGGAATGGGAGCTCGGGGGAGAGAGAGACTGGCACGGTCCCGGGCAGGGCACCGATCCAACAATTCCGATTGACGTTTATTGCGGGAGTGGAAAGTCCAGGGAGGGGCAGCGACCATCGGAAGACCCAAGTGCCGGGGTCGGTAACGTGCCCACCCAGGCGCGGTGACAACAGGAACTCCCCGACCCTTGCCAGGGCCGCACTGCCGCGGCAGCGCCTGCAAGTCCAGCGGGGCGGGATGCTCGGGCGTCTCCTGGGTCCAGCCCCGGACTCGGAGTCAGAGGCCTCGGTTTCTGGACCATTGCAAAGTCGCCCTCGCGCGTCTGCGGCCCGTCCGGATGAACCTTCTGGGCCTGACCCCCTTGACTCTGACATGCACCCAACCTGTGCCTGGCAGACTGGCACGGCCCCGGCGCCTTGCCTCTGCCCCCTTCAAGATGCAGCTCACGAGTCCCCCAGTGAAGGAAGCCGGCGCTGGATTCTCCCCGCCTCCCCCACCCCAGGTGCCAGTGCCCTCACCTCACCAGTTCTTCGGAATCTTTCGTTCCATGTACATCTCCTCCCAAAATCCGAGCTCCTCGATGCCAGAGACAACGTCATTTGCATCTTAGCAGGGGGCTTTCCTAAGTGTCAGTTCGGTGGGCAAGGCCCAGGATTGGGAATCCCATGGGTTTGAGCCTGAAGGCCAGTTCTGCCCCTACTACCTATGTGATCTTGGCCAAGTCACTTTGCTTCTCTGTCTAGGTAATTTCCTCATCTCTAAAACAAGAGTCTGAACTAGAGAGGGTCTCTGAGATCCCTTTCAGCTTACAAAATATTTTCCTACGAATGACCTATAAACCATTAAACACACCAGGAGTGCTTAAAATTAAGCTTCCTTGAAAACACATGTCTTATTCAATTGCACATCTACTGGCTTCTCATCTATAAAAGAGGAATATAGAATATGTGTGTGTGTGTGTATATTTATATGTATATACACACATACATATATATACATACACAATATAGATCTGAAGTATCATGAGGTTCAAATGAGGATAATGTATGTGAAGTTATTGTCATATAAATGCCAACTATACTCAATGATCTTTGACATTCTTCCCTTTAAAAACTCCAACAAAGTTGGTCCCTCTCACCCCTAGTGTGCCCTCCTCCCAATCCCCAACAAAAAAAGCCCACAACAAACTGTATCAATTATCTTTTAATTTTACATGGTGAAAATAAAAATACATATTGGGAACAGTAGAGACAATTACTTTGCATTTTTAAAATGTTACACATCAAAATACTTTGGAATGACCAGAGATTTTTGCATTCTGACAGATTCCTTACACACACACTCACACACATTTGACCTTGTTATCTAAAGCAGTATGATTTTATTTTAGTAAGCATTAAAAATGGTTATGGCACCATCTCCAAAGAACTAACCAATTTCAACTGGAAATGATTAAATTGTCTTTCGTAAGGAGGGATGATTGACTTTGCTACAGAGACAAGTACCCTTGCTGTAAAACCACTGTGGGAAATATGGAAAGCTAATTCTCCTCATGCAAGAAATCTCTATCTCTCCTTGTCCCATATTTCTTTCTGTGTTTGGCTTTGGGATGAAGAGGGCTCTTTTTTTTATTTGTCCATGGATGAGCTGTGGTACACAATTTCAAACACCAGTGAGGGCTGCACGGCAAGATCCTTTCTGATCTGTAAATGGCTCTGCAGCTGTGTATCCAGACTAGTTACTAATTCACATTCCCTGGGAATATTAAGATGGAGACTGAGGAGAAAATGTATTTCTTTATGCTTGAGGAAGAAACTGATGAGAGGATATAGAGGAAAGTCAAACAGATGAAGGACAGTGGCTGCTGACTCTCAGACCTCTGAATATACTAATTCCAGCAATTTATTTTGTAGGATCATAAACACTGAAAATTCATTTGAATTAAATGGCAAAGGAAGGTGAAATAATAAAAGAAAAAGCCTCTGTTGCTTAAAAATGGGATTTCTTTTTAGGTTTCTTTGATTTTACTCAAGGGTATTAAGGAAGAAGGCTATTTACAAGCACAAATATTCCCTAGGTTGTGCAAAGAGAACAGCACTGAAATTAACTCATATTTCTTTCTACTTTGTATATTTAAAAATGCACTTTGAAAATGGTTACAGCCCATTATAAGTTATCATTGCCTTATAATGATCTTGGTGTGACTCAGGCATGTGCAAATTATGTTCACTCTCAAAAAAGAAACAGTAACAGCGACAATTTTAGTGTAGTTGCCCAATTAGAATTATATTCACATATGCTTATTAATACAAGACTCTAAAGTATATAGAGATTAAGAAAATAGATATGTCTTCTATCTGTCCCCTAGCCCACTCCCAAATCCAAAAATACAATCTTTAAGATTCCCTAATTACTGTTAAGGAAAAAAAAATTTGCATAGGAATTTCTCATATATATATACATACAAAATCTATAACAAATAAATGTGTTCATATATATGCATAAAAACATGTATGTGCACATATATAAGACTATGTGCAATTCATTCATACTAGGATATAAAATTATACTGTTTGTGCTTATATCACATTTTAACATTCATATCACACTAAAAATCTGAAAAATAAATTTAACTTCTATATATTTCAAGTCCACAGAAATCAAACGTTCATCTCTATCTGGGCCTGAATCACTCATTCGTTTGAGTCTTTTGTTGCCAACAAAATGGTCCTTCCTACGTTTGAATGGCTTAAACCTATTAGAATCTGAAGATTCTACTGCTTATTTCCAGGTGATAGCTGTTCTCAGTGAGAATATAGAATGGACAATGCAATTGTTTCTAATACTAACTTATGCCCCAAACAATGATCTAGATAAGCCTTAAAGAGGAGTGTTTGACTTTCCTATAATGCATTACCCAGAAAGCCTGTGGGGATCAAACTAAGATGATCCGGTCAAATGAACCAGTCTGCTGATACAATGAAATCTGGCTGTCACAATGCCTGAGACCAAGGCTTGCCAGGTTAAGATTCAGTCACAGCCAAAAATGGAGATGCACATGGGAAAGTGAGATAAGTAGTAAGAGAACCTGGCCCGGGGCTATGAAAATGGTTGACAATACAATGTAATTTCATTCAGTCACACATTCTTGAAAAATGCATGCTTTGTAAGCATTCATAGATCCATTCTCACTATGGATTACCTGGAAAAGCTTCATTTAAAATAGTTATGATAATATTGCAACTTAGACTTTCTTTCACACACAATTGTGGGTTATTCTGTTAGCAATAAGAAAACATCTCTGACTCGGGCTTCACCTCTTAGAGGTAATTTCTTCCCAAAGTGAATATAAAGAGAGTAGGGGCAGGGAGAATTCTTTAAGAGGAAGCCCAACATATTGAATATCAATGAAGCACTATTTTAAAAAAGATTAAGGTTTATGTAATTACATATCCACAACCTGGATCAAAACAACAACATTCTTTAAAGACGGACACCAGTGATTTCCTTCAATATCAAAAACATCCACGTGTACTGTGCAGAGACGCTACCCAACGTGCCGGCTATTCAGGCATTGATTACTCAGCAATTACAAATTTCATAAAGGGACAGGGGCAGGAAACTGGCCTGCAGTGTGTTAGAAGACTAGGAGTGCAGACTACTGACTGCTTTTGTATATGATCTCTCTGAGAAGAGAATCCAATGCCTGAAAAGTCATAGGCAGTGCCACAGAGCACACCCAACGCACAGATGCTCCCACACATCTCAAATCAGTAAGAACTTCGAAAGCTCCCACAAAACATATTTATAACAGAAGGAGAATTTTACACAGAAAGATCTCTTACTAACTATACCTATAAGTCAACTCAGAATACAAAGGCTTTCTGTTACGGTTTCGACCCATCTGGAGGCACTGCCGGAAAAGTTGATTCAGTCTTCTACAAGGTAAGTTCCTTGTTTTTTCTCTAAAAGTTCTTTATCAAATATTTCTCTTTCCCTGAAGGAAACAAACAATAAGTCAGGATTCTTTTATATCAAAGGATATTTCATTTTAAAACTCTTCTATGAATTGTGTCATCTTTAAAATAATCAAACTCTTCAACAACTCATCATCACAAGCCACTAAAATATTTGCTTATGATTCATCAGGAATAATGACCTCCTTGAAATAATGTTTATAATTACACCAACAAGGTACATATACCTTGGAAATGTTTTTCTCCTACTTCATGAAGTGCACTCTCCAAAAGAAATAAATAGGGCTTGGCATCAGAAAATGGGGACCTGAGCTCTCCCTCTGCCACTTCCCAGCTGTGTGATTTTCACAAAATCATCTTCTTGTTTGCAAAACAAAGAGCAAGCTACTTCACTAGGTGGTAGCAAGGATAGGTTTTAAAGTATGAAAAGTGCTTTGGAACCATAGAGCTCTACATGTATTTCAGATTGCAGCATCACTGACCAGATTTGGTTATCGATCTGTCTATATTATGATACTATATACAACACAACCAATTGATTGTATATTCATTCCATGGCATCCTTAGATTAATACATATCACAAACGTACACCATAAAACCATCACCTGAGTATCAAACATAATTAATTCTGTTGCCTATTTCTTTACTTCAGCAGCTGATTATAGTTACTTCAGACATAATTTAAAGTTTAACTTAAAAAAAAAGGTGTTACCTATAAAGAATCACTACCATTTCCATCATAGTTTTTAAGGTTCACATCAGTACTGCAAATATTACTATCTCCATTTTATAAGGGAGGAAACAGAGGCAGCAAAGGAGTATTGACTTTCAAGCTAATAACCACTTATTAAGTACATACACAGCCCTGTACTTGGTGCTAGGGGAGAGATGCTCTCAAGGTAAATATCAAATAATCCACTGTCTGCAAAGAAACTGGACTCTACCAGTCTTACCCAGAGTCCTAATGCCATGAAATAGCAGACCTAGCGCTCACATGAACATCTGCTGACTTCAAGTTCCACTGCTTCCTAACTCCTGAGAATGTTTAGGTCCTGCCAACTGAGGAAGCCATCTCTGACAAATGTTTAAAATTCTCTGCCTGAAGCAGTTCAAAGACACATTCCAAAAGAAAGAAGGGAAACAAATAGGCCAGTGTAATGCTAAGGCTGACAGTGGAGTGCAGTTGAGAGGGCCTTGGGATTTTAGCAGTGCAACAGATCTCGGAGGTTCCGAGTCCAACTCTGATTTTATAAATGTGAAAAATGAAGGCTCCAGAAGTGAGGGGCTGGAGACCGAGGTTCCCCAGATTACACAGGTCTAAAGCAGGAGGAGAGGAGAACACCTTCTATTTCAACGTTTTCCCCACAAGCCCACAGGTTGTTCAGGAGGAGCGGGGAGACTTAGGGTAAGTCTTAGCTTTGCAACTGTCATCTTCATCACCAGCAGCATGAACTGGGCCAAGTTTTTCAGTTCCATCAACTATCAAATATGTGGGAGTGAAGACTAGATTGTCTCTGATATCCATATTGAGATCTAGGATCTTAGGACTTCAAGCAAATGGAGCAGTCTCTTACTCAATCTCATCTTTAATATGAGGGGTTTACAGAAGATTCCCTTCCAATTTTTTGTTATTCTTCACTAAGGCTAATAAAAGTGTCATGAAGAAGTTATGCCATGGGGCAGTCCGACAACTAGCTCTTCTTAACGTAAAGATGAGAGTTTCTCAGTTACTCAGCCTGCCTAAATTCTCCTTGGCCTAAAAGCTCTGCAATGGCTAAATACTCTTAGCTGATTAACCATCCATAATACGTAAGTAGGTATCCGTTTTCAGAAATTACACAATGAGGCTATGACTGTATGATTTAAGGATTTCAAACTCATTTCTTTCCTAGCTGTCTTTTCAATGAAATAACCAATAACCTAATTATTTATAATTCTGACCTATCTAATCAACATGTTAAAAAGCCTTAAGACTGACAAAATTAGGTTTCTGTCTTCAGTTTCTCACTTGGCTTGTTATTTATATACAGGCACTGGAGAAGGGCCCAAAGACTCCATTAGGGATTGTGTCCGATAGCTGCTAATTAACTAGCTGGACCTTAGATTCAAGACCAAGCACCCCAATTTTCCATAATGTTTTGAATAAACATTCTGCCTGGCTCATCTGGACCATTAGAAACTACACAAGAGCAATGTCTGAAGCAGTTCCCAAAGATTTGCTTGTTATAAGCCAATACGCCGCGGGGCCAGAAGCGGGCTGGTAAATGCTTACCAAGTGGTTCTTGGGGAAAGATGGGGGTCAGGGTAGGGGGATACACGCACCACATTTTAAAGTTTAATCCAAATGACAAACACTCTCTCATCATTAATATTAAGCTTAAAGTTAACAAAGCAACACAGCAAACCCTGATTTGCTGATTTCCAAAGTATAAATGCTCACACCGAACAAGCAGCTCTCAGGGACTGGTTTGAACTGGCTCCAGCATACCATCAACGGGACCATTCCAAAATGAACCTCTCACCAAAACCAGAGAGGCAGAAGATCCAAGTGTTTACTTGTCCTGGCTTCTTTTCTTTTAGATCCTCTACTCAAATCTTTATTTTCCAAGTCACAAAAGAATGGTTATTCTAGGAAACAGACATGTGGCCTACAGAAACACTACTGCCTAACAGCTTAAAATCAGGTGCTCCTTATTCCAAAGGCCAGTTTTCTTTTCACCATTCCACACTTCGCTCTTCTTAATTGGTGAAATTCACAAAATAAACTTCCTCAAAATTTCAAAGAACGGAATAATTTGCAACAATATACTAAAGTACACAGAGAACAAACCAACAATCAGGGAAGTTAAGGCTGCCAAATTTCAAGCACTCGCTCAGATAACAACGACCCGATTTGGGCAAGTGGGCAAATGGCCATTACAATGGATTAAGGATCTTGTGGGGGCAAATGGCCGTTACAATGGATTAAGGATCTTGTGGGGGCAAATGGCCGTTACAATGGATTAAGGATCTTGTGGGGGCAAATGGCTGTTACAGTGGATTAAGGATCTTGTAGGGGCATGCTTATACCTTTTAGAGAGTAGAGAAACAGAGATCGTTTAAAACAAAATTCCAATAACTGATGGAAAGAAAGAATTGGGAAATTGATTTTTAAATGGGGTGGAAGTGTCACCAGTGTCATACCTTCTGCTCACAGATGGTCCCTTTATGTACTTCTCTTCAGCTGTCTGGTAGTCTATGTCATCAATTGCAGCTATTGCATAAATGACTGCCTGTAAGAGATAATGCCATAACACTTCATCACACTTAATGGTAAAGGTGAAACACCACAGTCTGAACTACTCCAAAGGTTATTTTGATGAAGTTTGGTAATTAGTTTACTGAACATATGGGTGTTTCTGTGGATATTTTTAGTTTATCTTTAAATAAGAAATTCATATTAAGAAGTACCTGATAATATTATTCTGATCACTTCAGAATCTCCGGGTTGAGAGGGACCTAAGAGGTCATCTAGTCCAATCTGTTACTGAGCATGAATCCCTTCAAGAACATTTCTGATAAATACTCATCTGACCTTTGCCTGAAGAATACCATTAACACCAAGCCAGGTGACTCCTATTTAAACCACTCTATGAGTAAGTTTTCCCTTATACTGAACTGAAATCTGCTACTCTGTGATTCCCACATATTGCTCCTGGTTCTGCCATATGGAACCAAGTAGAACAAGTCTAAAAAAATTTTTTTTTACATAATAGCTTAAAAATACTTGAAGGCAGGTGTTTCCCCAAAGTTTTCTCTTCTCCAGGTCAAATTTCTTAGTTCTTTCAACCAATTTTTGTATGATATGGTTCCCAGTTTCCTCCAAAAGTAGTTATAATATTCCAGATGAGGTCCCACTAAACATGCTGGACAATATGACTCTTATGTTACCCCATGCAAAGGGCAGCAAGAACACACACAAGATACACCTAGCTCTCTTTACTGTGTCATTAAAGAAAAATTTTAAAATACAAATTGGATATCTAGTCAGTCTCTAGTTGCAAAATGGCTAAGAGATTTGATATGATGAAAACCCACTTTCACAGTGAAGACTTCTGACGACACTAGAGAGAAAACAGGTTCTAATCATTAGGAAACTGATTTACAATCTCCAAAATAGATGTTCCATGCTGCCAGCATTCTAAGTTACACGTATAAGCTTTTTGGGTAAGACTTCAGGGACAGCTCAGCAGTGCCTACTTAATTAAAATGTATTTTCAAACATATTTCAGTTTCTACATAAAGAACCTTCAGACTGCTGTGCTGAGCAAAATGGTACAGCACTTAAACTCTTCAGCTCAATCATCACTTAATCCTTGGAGTGGGGATCTTGCTGGGCCAACGGGCAGGAGAACCCCAAGCCAAAAAATCAGAATCTGATAAAGTCAGCAACTTACTTCAGGCAAAAGAACATCCAGAATAAATTTTATTCCATTGCCATTTATTAGCGTCAGCATTTTCCTGTCTATTTCTTGATAGACTCCTTGTAAATATTTCACCACAACGTACAGCTGCTCATCATCCTCAAGGTATGTTTCAACACACTTCATGTACTGACTTGAATTCAAAAATTCTTTCAGCCACCTGGATTTTTTTCTGCTTTTTAAAATAGCCAAGAGATGGTTCTCTGCCCCCTTCTCATTCACTATGTATTCCACTAATTTCTTATTGGCTTTGTTTCTGGCAGCCCTCCTCCGGTCGGGAAGGACTTTCTTGGCGAGCTGCTTCTTGCTGAAGGAGGTATCAGACAGACCATCCTCGGGGTCTTCCTTGCTCAGGATGGGAAACACTGTTTGGACAGGAGCTTGCTGGATCATTTTCCTCACAGGACAACCTAAAAGGTACACCAGCTTTAAAAGTAAAGTACTTTACTATTTAAACAAACAACAGGAAACAAAGACACAGTCAGTAGATAAACCCTAGTGTTTTCCCCTGGGGATAAGCAAGATTTTGTAAACATACTAAGATTCTAGGGGAAGGGGAAGACTTCATATAAGATAGGCTGTTTCAACAAGCTTTTACAATTTGTACTTTCAGAATGGTCTCAATATATGACTGAATCCCCCAAATATCCAATTCTGCTTCTCCTACAGGCAGGGCAGTTGGCAGTTGGGTGGTCCTTCCATGCTAAACACTACTCACATTCTATGCCTGCTTTCAGATTAGGCAAGACTTTCCTTATAATTACTTTGTGAGGTAAGGAGTACAGGTAGCGTCTCATTAGTTAGATGAGGAAACTGAGGCTTGCAGATTAAGTGACTTGCCCACAATCAGATAGCTAATAGACATTGGATCACTGCCAAGTGACGAAGCAAGACTTGGTACACAAAGCTGCTGAACTTAAGTCCAGACTCTGCACACCAGCAAGAACTTGGTTTCTTGGCTAATCAGCCAAGGGGCTAGCCTCCTATATAAAGCCTCTGCTTTATATAATCTACAGCTTTTTCCACATTCCCATCCCCCACTCCCTTCCTGCCCAAAATTGTCCAATGTTTTGGGTTTTGTTTTTGTTTTTTTTTTTTTTTTGTGAACTCAGCTCTGGATGAATAATTATCAGAGACTGCTTTCTCTCTGCTCATGAACACAGAGTCCAAAAATGCACCAGCCTGTGGTTCGCTCCAGAGATGGGGCTGGGCACTTAGGGAACTGGAGCCAGCTGGCCCTGGTCCAACACATATACTCTCAACAGTAGGAAGTCATGCCCCCAGAGAGCCTGGCTAACTTCAGTGAGGCAATTAACAGAGCAAAGCACTGCACCTAATGAAGAACTCTTCTTTTGACAGAACTCCTGATCCTTCATGAGAAGGATCCATCTGCTTTTCTCACTGCCAAATTAACTGAAGGGAAGTAGGAGAAAGGCCCCCACTTTACAGACAAGTAAATTAATCTTCACTACTTTCATGGCAGGAAGACTGGATGTCAACAATTAGTATGTTAGAGTGACACAATGTATGCAAGGGAATTATGCTTTTTACAGCCCCCACTCTAAATGCCTGGAACTCTGAAACATTTCATTAATTTTATTATCAACAGAAATTTTTCTCTAACCTGTGTTGGCACAGACCACTGGGGTGCACTGAGTGCTTCCTACCTCAGACCCATGAGCAAGGGACACAGAAATAGTCATGGGAGGGGTGGAGATCCTGCCTCTGCCCTGGGCAGCTGTAGGCTGGGGAAATGGAGGGAGAGCCTTCCCTGCTCCAAGCTCCCAACCACAGCTGAATCTGAAACTGCCCTCAGGGCACCAAATTCCAACTCAGTCCCAGAGGCCAATTTATCCTGAGTAGACTACAGGAGAGTCAGCAAGAACCCCTGCTATGCTGACTTCTTCCTCTCGAACAGAATCCACTGGATACATCTGTGTTTTTGAAGGATATAGGAAGACGGAATCAGAAAAGAAAGCATAATTGTACTCACTAATATCAGCAGAGTAATATTCCAGGAAAGATCCTGCAAAAGAACCACAACCTATAAAAAAGAAATGTAAAAAGGGGATGTTTACACAAATAGCTAGCCACTTAGGAAGCATTTTTTCTAGATCAAAATACCTGGTTATTTGCTATTATAAGACTGTCCCAGACAACCTTTGTCCAGCCTTAGGTGAGAAGGCTGTAATAGAAAACACTTATTATTTGGGGTCTGGGCTAGTCAAAGCAATATTTAGTATTTTTTCCCAGCATAAACCTCCCTAGAGGTGAACAGATAGAGCAAAGCTTGTATTCAAACATCCTCCTTGTGGAGACTTCAAGGACAAACTAGCCTTTTGTTTAAACCACTCTTCCCCTTTTTTCAGAAGGGAGTTTATGCTACTAATGCCCAACCCTGTCCATTTACCTCAAGTTATGGGGCCCATGACTATACCACATAGTAAAATTCCAGTTACCCTGGAGATACAGGACCTCTTCCAAGACTTTGGAAAATCAAGAACTGCTCAGATAAGAAAAATAGAACCTGGAAGGATCATAAAGTTTAATTCCCTGCCTTTAGGCAACTTCAGTCAAGAGGAGAGGAAGACAAAAAGGAACTCTACAATTTTCCCCTTCCTAAATAATCGTCAGTTCTCTAAACTAATGAATTTAAACATACCTCAGAGCTCATTTTCTTTTGTCCTACTCTTTGTGGATTAATATTAACAAATTTTAAAGGCTTTGATACTCTTTAATTTTTACTAATAGCACTGGATTCCCTCGCTTACCGATTCGAATCCTGTAGTCACAAATCAGCGTGATACACCAGTCAACAGCCTGACTGTAATCCTCCTTGGCTTTATCCTGTAATCAGAATTCATCAATTTGGCATTAGTAAAGTCCACAAGTGGCTGAGTAGCTGAATAAAACACAATAAACATTTGGTATATGTAAAATAAAAACTGGAAGAAAAGATAGAAAAGCTTATTCAACAATTGGGGAGTTCCTTTCCAATTTCATCTTCCAACAGAGAAATACAGCCTTATGCCTCATAAAGGCCACTTCAGTAAACGATAGCTTTTTCGAGTCTTTAAGAAAAGAAGTCCTCTGCAAGGGCACATTAACCCCCTCCCACACTCCTCCAGCAGCCCTGCTTGTCCCAACTTGGTAAAGGACCCCAGTGCACTGAGATCAATTACCAGCCTGACCCAGCTGCTCTGTAAGCTTCCGTTTCCATCAACAGTCTTCTTTTCACAATTCACCTAACTTCAGACAGCTTTCTTTTAAGGTTATATGCAATTAAAGCTCATCTTTCTGAGCAGCTGTTGCTAGATAAAAGCAGAGCTTGCAGCCTCAAGATAAAGGGGTTAATCATTTAAGCTTTGGCACGTTAAGTACCAGACACCAGAGCCACAGAGAGAAGAGCTGGGCTGCAGACAATTCACAAGGGCTGAAGAAAAGGAACCGTTACGGTATGGATTTCTAGAAGCATTTGCCACAGTCTGTTTCTACTGAAGCTCAATGAAATTAGTGTGGAGGAGGAATATTGTACTGTACATTGCAGAGACACAAAGACCCAGAAAAATAAACGGATGGAACTTTGAAGAATTAGTCTTCACGTTAGGTGGCAACTGATTAAGAGCAACATTTTCAATAATAGTATTTACTTCCCATTAATTTGACAAAGATATACTCCAACATAAGGTTGGTGTGAAACAACTGTATCCTTTACACCATCACTTTTAAACTGCATTTAATACTGTTATTAAGCAAATCCAGATGGCTAAATGCATGCTCTCATTTAATATCATAGTTGATCGTGCTGGAGAATTGGTTCAGTGTGCTTTACATTTTCTTTCTGGTTTAAGATATGGCTTTATTTAATACATGGCTTTTAAGGGAAGAAGTATACAAATACAAATGCAGAATTCAGTGTGTAGTGCTGTCCAGAACCTCTTGTTTGAGTTGGAACAAGGGAAATATTTTGAAAAGACAAAAACAAGTCAAACAAGAATGGTACAAAGTTAGATTAATGAAGGTATACAAAGTAAAGCTAGGGAGACTTGGTAGCCAAGTGGAAATGGAATGGAATATTCTGAGAAAAAAATTACATGTTAATGGGTAATTGATTATAGCAAATTAAGCAGGAGCTTTCCATCATTCTATTTAGACATGGCAGAGGTTCCCCATGAGAAAATATTTTCCTGTAGTCCTTTAGGATAGGGATCTCTAATCTACCCACAGCTGCTTACAATAAGGTCCAGTTCTCTAGAAGTACAACAAAGTAACACAGGCCTAGAATCTTTATTCCACAATTAGAACTGTGCTCCCTTAAAGGGTAATCAGAGGGAGGATAAAAGAACAGGAAGAAAAACAAACAAAAATTGTTATACCTGTGGGTATGCAGATGCAATAAAGTCAATATTTATATATTTAAGAACTGAGATTTTTACTAGTGTGGGCACTCTCTCTAGAAACTTTAGTAAATGGTTTCTCAAGCTGCTGTGGCCAAACACATTTAGTTAACCTTGGGTGGTTAAACCAAGCTTCTCTCCACTTAGCTGGCCTAGTCCTATAAAAGATACAAAAGTTGAAAAAGGCTTTCTGGAATGTTAGGACCCACCATAGCCCAGAGTTGCCTTAGTGCCACAATAAAACACTGGAATACAAAGGACTGCTCCTTTATCTTAGAAGCCACTTTTATGTTATAAAAAATGAATGGCCTCTTCTATATACCTATTAAAAGCCCAGATCTGAAAAGAGATTAATTCCCTCCCTACTCCTATACCTGGAGAGTCACTGAATACCATTCTACACAATTGTCAATCTTCAAGTATGTTTGTTGAGAAATAAGAATGGGGGGGGCGGGGGCGTAAATATCAACCATGAACAGAGCTCAAAGCAAGAGATTAATAAATTCTTACATTAAGAATCACTAGCATTTGATAAATGAATTTGTACTTGGCACATGAAGTTATATTGCAGTTGTGTGTAAATGGGTACAGGTCACTTTAAAAAGATCTGGCAGTTCAGATTGCAGTATCAGAAGAAGAGCCTCTGAATGAGGTTAACAAATTTGAAAGGGGTCCAGGATGAAAATGACAAAAATGACATCAATTAGACAGAGACTGTGAACCACTATGTGCTGAAGGCTAGTCATAAGGGAAATTAATGTCTTCAGTCTAGGTTAGGAAAAACTGAGTGGTACAGTGGAAAAATCACTAAGAATCCAGACGCCTGGGTTCCCGGTCCTGCTCAGGTGTGGGACCGGGGGCTTGTCTATTCTCCCTGAGCCTTGCTTTGACTACATCTAAAAGAACAGAGACTCACCTCGATACCCCAGGAGAAGGATCTTGCCAGCCTTCTCAATTCCTCAAAGCAAGCCTTGGGTTTTCATATCTACTTTAGAAACTGGAATAGCTCATCTATGGAAAGACTGATTTCTAGACTTGCATCTTTAAGGCAATATGCTTATATGGAAAAGATTTTAAGGAACCAATAATGAAAGCTTTATCCCACCTACCATAAGCTCCTGCTTTTCTTCACAATCAAAGTGTTTTAATCTTCTAAGACACACTATAAACCTTGAAGAAACAAAGGCATGAGAGGGTCACAGGAATGAATTGTGGGGCAAACCAGGTAAGCAGAATGGTATTTTTCTCCCATTAACATGACAGTCTGAGGTCCTTTTTAATAATGTTCAGTTTATTTCACAAAAGCTAATTTTCTTTCTTTCTCCACCCCAAAGTTCCCCCTCCCTTGCCCAAAGTGGTGGTCTTAACTGAGATTGACTTTGGAATAAGAACCCTGTTTTCAAAGTACAAACACAAGTCACTATTAAGAGGCAGGAGCCTCTAATGGCAGCATCAGCCAGATCTAGGTGCCCAAAACCAAGTTCCCTCAACAAAATTACCCAGTCAATAATGGATCATAAAAATTCCACACTATTTATACTGTAGTTTTAAAAAACCCCAACATATTTACCTTTTGTTTTATTTTGTCAAGTAAAAAGCACTCCTGGCTTTAATACTGGTACTAATGAAGTCAGAGCAAGAATATTCCCTTGTGAGCTGGTAAGCTATATTGTGGGACAGCTGAGGGGCTCAGTAGAATAAACCTGGGTTTTCTGTCTTATAGAGTCATCAAAGTAAAGCTTTTAAAGCCCCAAAGGCCTACAAATTACTTTAAACAGCTTTACTGTTTTCTTTATTTTCTTAGTTGTCTGGTTAAAATAACTATGTTATTAAGAGTAATAATGATCCAAAGTGACATTGAGAGAGCCCAGTTCGCAAAGCCCTTTACATCTATTAACTCATTTTCAACAAGGACTCATATTTATACACATGTCAAGTTTTTACTCTAGACACATTATGAAAGAAGCAAGTTAATATGATGGAAGTACCATAGGACCTAGTCTGAAGTCCAGTTTGGATAGATACCAGCTAGGTGATCCCTATTTCTCATGAGAAATGGATCTCAGCAACCTTAAATGTGAATCATGAATAGTAGCATGAGGATGAGTAGCCCCATTATGCAAATGAGGATGGGGGCTCCCACAGGTCAGAGGTCAGTGCCCAAGTACAACATACAGCTTTTGCCTCCAAACTCAATGCTCAGCACCACTGCATCTCAAACACCTTTCAAAATGGCACTTTAGGCTGGTTTTGAGTAGCTCAAAATGGTTTTTCCGCACCTAGGTGGGGAGCATTTTAGCCATTGTAAAATTAGAAAAATTGGGTGATTTGCAGTCTTATCTTCAAATGACCAGATTTTTACACATAGGCCAAACCCCATTCTTATTAGTCAGTAGTATAATCCCTGCAGCAATATGCACACAGAAAGTATTTCAGATTCCAAGATTTTTCAAAAGATGTCCCTTCAGGTGACAGCTTCCAAAAGCCATTACTATTTTTACCCTCTTTTTTCTGGATTCATATTTTCTTCAATATATAATATGCTTGCTTTCTTATCCTTCCGCTTTACACTTTTTACCTGTAGATAAATTCAAGAAAAAAGAGATGCTTTTATTTTTAGAAAATTATATAAGCATTTTCTATATTATCTCACTGAACTTTGTGGAAGACCATGTGACATAATGAAAATATGACAAGATGCACTGTCTAAATTAAGAAAAATCTCATCTATGTATTTAGTAAAAAATATATTTGAAATATAAGAATGGAGCTTTATATGCTTTTCCCCTAATTAAAAAGAGATATATACCTAATATAACTCCTAAGGCTGACCTCATGTATCAGTAAACGCAGCTCTCTAACCCTCTAAAATACCTTCCCCAAATAGCCCTCCATGTTATCTGAAGTTCCCTTACTATTCATTCCCTCAGGCTAAGGTACTGAAAGTTGATAAATGTAAATGTTAAGGGTAACAGTCATTAACACAAGTATTCCAGTTAGATCAGATGACCGGTCCTTAAGCGGGACTTTGTGGGCATGAGTTGGAATATAGTTAAATTCTGGTAAGAGGAGGAGGTGTAAAAGACCTGAAACCTGCCCAGCAGTACAGTTCTCTCTGTCCTTCCCTGTGGGGGACCTTGGACATCATAAGCCAGAAAGAGGTGCCTGGTATTCTTAGCAACTTCTAAGATCAGTGAAAGGTCTGGTCTGTAGCAAGAGCAATGGATCACAGATGGACAGTCTGAGTTTTGCATCAACATCCCCACATAACAAAAGAATCAGAGGAAGGCTTCCAGAATCTCCACCACGTAGAATTTTGGGACAAAAATTCACAGAGGATGAGGTTTGAATTAATTCAGATTAGTGGAGAAAGGACTCATATCAAACAAAATCATAATCTGTCAAAGCCAATAGTCAATAAACATTAAGCACCTACTGTATGCTAGTTACTGTGCTAAGTACTGGTGATACACAGACAAGCAAAATGCAGTCCCTGCTCTCACGGAGCTCACAGTCTAACTGGGGTAGATAACACGAAAACAACTAAGTACAAACAAGATACATACGAGGTAAATTGGAAAAAGGATCCAAGTAAGATGTCTGGTGATGGGAGGGCGCTGAAAGAAGGCTGAAGAGAAGAGAGAGCTGAGGGCCCAAAACAAACTTCACAAGTAATCACAATTGCCTTGACACCCTGAAATCTTCCTGATTTAATGCCATATAAATCAGTTATAATCTTAATAATCTATCTTAATAGCTACTTTGGGCTTCTCCCGTCTCTATTTTCCCTTAGTCCTTCTGGCCACGGGCAACAAAAGTCTCAAGGGAAGTATTCTTTTCTTGGCACCTAACAGAGTTAAATTTCCTAAGGAATAAATTGTTATTATTTTGAAGAATTAACCTGGTACTCTGTGAGCGCTTGCTTAATCAAGGCACTGCTGTATTTTTAAAGCAACAAGGTAGTTAAGGAGCCTTCAGCAGAAACAGTATCTTGTGAAGAAGCTTCTCCTTAAACTGAGCAAGGCAAAACTGTCTTTGAGAAGACAAAAATCAAGTGAGGGTGATACAAAGGGAAGAGATACACGAAAAGAGAAAAACAAAGGGGCGTGTGCGTGTGTGCGTGTGTGCGTGTGTGTGTGTATCTGTAAATGAAGGGATGCAGACTTGAGTGAGGAGGGTTCATTGACCAAGATGTGGTCTGGCATACTCTAGGAAATGAGTAACATTTTAAAAAGAGAAGGAATCATAGAGGGTGCTTTCCATTGCTCTGCCTAGGACAACAAGCCACTTACTCATGAACCTTTGCAATAATGTCAAAATGGAGCAAAAGAAGAGGTAACTCCACAATTATTCTTCCTACAAGAGTTCCTTTAATTATTCCAAAGAATGATTACAGATCAGAGGAGAAAGAAAATTTTGAAACCAATTCTTCAAAATTTTAAAATCACTTTAAGACACAGTGGAAATTACTATGAACCCCAAGACAACTGAGGATAGGAGGAAAAAAGGGGACAAATGGCAGAAGTTCAAACATACAGTAAAAGATGCTAATTCTACACTTAATTCAACTAGGATCAATGATGAATTAACTCACAAGCACATTAACTCAATTCATGTCATATAAAAGCTAACTGGGACCAACTGGGAGAAAATCTAGTTGCGATTATGCACGATTAAATAAGGTTCAGTCTTTGCTAGGCTTGCTTTAATCGATATAAACAAAGAATGTGAGATTAGATTCCACCAGTTAGATGCCTCTCTGTAATCCTATTTACAATCTGCTTATAAGATCATCAATAGAGATACTACGAGAGTAAACTTTACACAAGCTAGGTCAGGTTAGCATAATTTTCAGAAGAATGGAGCCCAAATTAATGAAGTTTTATCGTATTTTACATTCAAAAGACAGATATGGTTATTCTTACCACTGCTGGCCAATAGGGATATTTTTGATATTTACACCAAACTAACATTCCAGCTTCTATGGAACACGGCTCTGAAGCATAAAGAAACACAAGAAAAATTGTCAGACATTAGTCTAAAGGTATCAGACAAGCGCAAATGGACAACAATATGATAAACAAAATTTTTTTTCTGCTGGAAGTTAAAGTGGTCAATGTCACACAGTATTCCTCCAGGTCATTTAAAACATACATAGTAAGTAAAACTACAATGTAAATGGAAAGAACAAAAAAATCAAACTAAACACTGTGTCATGAAAATGACTAAGCCTGCTCCAGGGAAGAGATAAAGAAATGTCTCTCCCTCCTTTTGCAGAAGTGGGAGGAATCCTATGGAGGCAAAGCACTACATATACTGTCCAGCTCAGGTGATAGGCTGGCCAGCTTTGCTGAACTGCTTTTTTCTCCCTCTCTTTTAAAACTCTTTGTTAGAAGGGATGGTTCACTGGATGAAAAAAGAGAGGAATATATTCAGAAATAAAGGTGCTATAAAAACAAATGATACCAATATTAAAAAATCAAGGATAAAATTAATTATTAAACTACTGTCAGTAAATGAAGCCAAGGAACTACTAATGAATGGTTCAGAGAACTTAGTTCGGTCTCCTTTTTGTGCTTGGTGACCTGGATTATACTCTCAACTGCCTAATTCCCTCTTGGATTGATGGGTTTGTCTCTCTGGGATTTTGGCTTCTTTTAGCAGTTTTCTCTCCCACTGAAGAAAGATTTCTTCTGGGTGTAAGCTGGAGCATAATGGACTTAAGTAACATAAAAAGAACAAAGTCCTAAGAACAAGGGCTGAATGGACTACCAGTGGCAAACTGTGGAATTTCTTCCTTAGAGACTCTTAGAAATAAATGAGCAGTTAGTAGATGAAAACTTAAGAGCATATCTGTATAAAATTTAGTGAACCAGATGACCTTTCAAGAGCCTTTACAGTTCCAGGATGCTGCTATGGGAACAAATTAACAAGGAATAGGCACCTGCCTTTAGTCCAAGGTGTTAGAAATAGTTCTATGCCATGTCCCAACCCACTTTAATATTCCCATGCTCTCACTTTCAACAGATCTAATTATTTCTTACCAGGGTGTGAAAGTATACTTGGAAGTTCTTCATCTTCCTCCTCTTCATCTACCACAGTGGTATTAACAGTACTAAACTCCAACGACTGTTCAGAAGACTGAAGTTCTACAAATAAAGTTAGATTACGATTTCATTTTGCTATACTACAAGACATATTTTGAAGATGAGCTGTTGTTGGGTCGTTTCAATCATGTCCAACTTCATGACCCCATGTAGGTTTTTTTGGCATAGATCCTAGAGTGGCTGGCCATTTCCTTCCAGATTATTTTACAGACAAGGAAACTAAAGCAAACAAGGTGAAATGACTTGCCCAGGGTCACACAACTAGTATCTGAGGTCAGATTAAAACTCAAGAAGATGAGTCTTCCTGTTTCCAGGTTCAACACTTTATTTACTGTGCCACCTAAGAAAATATTTGCTGACCCATGATCGTCCATGAAAAAGGAAAGGTTCTCCACTGCAGTACATGGCATTGTGGGAATGTCAGAAGACTCCCCACCTCAAACTTTACCAGCCAAGTGACGATTGGTAAATGACTTTCCTCCCTTTCAGCTTCATTTTCCTCATCTCTCAGACAGGACAAACACAGTTCCATTATCTATTTCATGCATTTTGTAGGGAAAGTGTTTTTCTGAACTATAAATTACTACATATATTGTGAACTTTCAATCTCATGTTTAAACAAGGTGAACAATAGTAAAAAAGTCAACATACTATGACTTACTCCCATCCCTATCAAAAGGTAGTTTTAGGTATTAAAATGCCAACAATCACAAATGAAATGTGTAATTGCAAAGAATTTTCTAGACATGATATTGAGCCTCTCAACAGCCCTGGGAGGTCAGGGGTGTAATTTCATTGGTATTGCTGATCTACACTAAGTGTGTGACTTCCCGTTCTAGATCTAGGCAGTCCCACATCACCAACTACCTGGTGGATATTTAGAACTGAATGTCTCCTAGGCATCTTAAACTCAAAACATTCAAAACGAAACCCCTATTTCCCCCAATCCCACCTCTCTCTTCCAAATTCTCTTATTGCTGTCAAGGGCACCAGCATCCTCTCAGTGACCCAAGTCTGTAACCATGGCATTATCTTCAACTCTTTCTGTTTGTTCAGCCCACATATCTAGTCAGTTGTCAAATGCTGTCATGCTTCCTTCTCTCTACTCTGAGTAGTTCAGGTCATCATCGCCTCTTTATTGGAGGAGGCCTCACTACCTAAAGTTTATTCCCAATTCAGTCTACCCTCTAGAAAGCCAGTCAAGTGATTTTTTTCTAAGGCACATTCCCTCCAGTT
Source organism: Bettongia penicillata ogilbyi (assembly GCA_023548195.1). NCBI lineage: Eukaryota > Metazoa > Chordata > Mammalia > Diprotodontia > Potoroidae > Bettongia > Bettongia penicillata. The sequence goes on along the minus strand of JAJHZJ010000315.1, from coordinate 5,073,519 downwards.
AGGTAGTGAAGTAGATAGAGCGCTAGACCTGGACCTCCAAAGACCTCAGTTAAAATCCAGCCTCAGATACTAGGTAGCTGTGAGACTCTGGGAAAGTCATTTAACCTTGTCTGACTCAGTTTCCTCATCTGTAAAATGGGGATAATAATAGCACCTACTTCCCAGGGTTGTAGTGAGGATCCGATATCTATAAAAGCAGTGTCTCTGTCTCTCAGAATCCCACATTTGACTTTAATACTGAAGCTCCAACTTCTACATAAGGTCCTTCCTGGTCCTGCTGAGTGGTATCTTGTCCTTGATTTGGAGATAACCATTAAAAGCACACTGTCTCTCCTCCTTCAGGACAGGGCCTTGCTTTCCCTGGGTCCCTAGTGTCTAACACATAGTAGACATTTGCTTATTGATTATGGGGGAAACTCCCATTAAGAAAAACCTCTTACAGTGGACAGTCTTTGAGAACTGCCTAAGATTCTACAGCCAGCATATCAGCGACCAACTCTTGATCCAACAAGCCAAGATAAGTGCTATAGGAGTCATTACCCCACTCACCTAATGAATAAACATTTATTGAACAACCGCTATGTGCCAGGAACTGTGCTAAGAACTGAAGACAAAGATGCCAGAGAAACATGTCCATGAGCTTACTGCCTAACAGGGGAGGCAACACGTACACACAGATATATCTACATCATGTGTGTATCTACACACATTCACACAAACACCGACACATATGAGTCCAACAGAAGGTAGCGTTGGAGGGGAGTCCACTAGCAGCTGGGGGAACTAGAGGAGAGTTGTGATGGGGGCAGCATTTGGGCTAAGTTCTGAAGGAAAAACCAAGGCAGGGGGTGGAAGAGAGGAAGGATGGCATTCTAGGCAGAGGGGACTGCTAGTACACAGCACAGAGACAGGAGGTGAAGCATTGAATTGTGTAAGGAACAGCAAGGAGGCCAAACAACAGATGCAGGGGAATGATGGGCTAAACAGCCCGGAAAGGTAAGAAAGGACCAGGTTACATACCCACCATGGGCAATGTTTAAATACTAAAGAATATATATATATATATAAAGAATATCTGACCCCAGGGCCAGGAAAACCTGGGTTCCTATTCTTCCTCTGGTACATCCTAGCCGTGACTCTGAGCAAGTCACTTGACTTTTCAGCATTTTCAGCAACTCTCTGAGACTCTACGTTGCAGAGAAAGTGCTGACCCTGCATCGAAGGGAGTTTTCTCACCTACGAGTTCCCTATATCTGTGAAATCAAAAGGAAGATATTTAACAGTCCAGGAGAGAGGTGAGGAGGGCTTTAATTAGGGTGGTGGTCATATAACCGGAAAAAAGGGCAAGCGTATGAGATGTGAAGAAAAAAAGGACAAGATTCAGCAACTCATTGCTCCGTGAGGTGAGTGAGAGAAAGGAGCTGAGAAGGGCACTGAGGGTGTGAACCCATCCCTCGAAGGGTGCTGACGCCTGGAGCAGCCTGGATTTGGGAGAAAAGACACTGAACTCCCTTGGGACATGAGTGGTCTACAAAACATCCAGTTCAAAATGTCTAAAAGGCAAATGACAAAACTGACACCTGGAGTGTTTACACAACATAACCATCATGTGCCTAGTGTCTTCTGTGGAATTTGAACTCCCTGGGTCCAGCATGTTCTACTCATGATAAAGCAGCAGCATGTAAATCAATAGTCAGTAGGAGTCTAGAGACACCTCTTATACAAAGGCCTCTGCTAGTATTATTTCACAGATATGCATTCTAACCCAGGCCTACCCTATCCACAAGCTCCGTCCACACCACGTACCCTCACTCTATGCATATGACTCCCACTTCAAGATACATCCAGCCCCAGTGCTTTTCCTGAGTGTCTCTGTCAGCTAATTCCTCGAGACAAATCTAACCCGATTTAGGCCTTTGCTCTTCACTTGGATTGCTAAGCATAACAGAGATGTTCAGTATTTTAGTCACTTAGCCATCAGTTTTTTATCAGTAGCAGCCCCATTCACAACAAAAAGGGCATCAGATGAGCTGTTTCACCTAGTTATTCTAGCTGAAAAAGAAAAAAATCTTGAGGTTTTTAAAACTCTAGTAGTCCCACACCCATAAATTCAAAGTCACTGGCCACTCCAAGTCTCAAAGTAGGGGAAAAGGAGAATTGGGTTTCTGAACTCCTCAGGTTTAAGCTCCAATCAATTAACCACTCCCTGTAACACAAGATTCAAGGGCTCAGTACTTTTCAAAGGACCATAGACATTGATATGGAAGGGACCTCAAAGAGCATCAAGTCTAAGCACCTCATATTACCGATGAAGAAACTGAGGCCCCAGGAGGTGAGAGGTCTAAGTGGCAGTGGCAGTAACTGTACCCAAGTCCCTTGGCTCCAGAGTCAGCACTCTTCCCACTTGACTGTGCTACACCCCTTTTCCCATTGTTCTCTCTCTGAGAAGCCTTCCCCAGATGTGAGAAACTGCTTTCTTGAGAAGGTGGACTGACCAAAACAATGTCCAAATTCATCTGACAATTTTTTATCCCAGCTAATCTTAAAATATAGGTGAGGAAATTTCTGGGGAGGAAGAGACATGTCCCTTTTTCAAGATGGTGCTAATTATTTGTCTTTTATCCTTGAGTCAGTCACCCCCACCGAATTGTGTTGGCTGCTAGCCATAAATCCCATTTGTGCCTCTGATAACTTCATATGTCAGGTCTCCTCTCCTCAGGTCTATCTATTGTACCAAACATGCCTAATCCACACTGCCCCAATGGTCTCAGGTGTCTGGTCTGAATTTTGGCCATTCAGGAAAGCATCACTATGCTATAAAACTAACTGCCCCCTGAATATGTTTTGCTTAAAGTCCTATTTTCCAGGAATCAACATATGACCTTTAGGGAGGATGACATGCCTGTAGTTATTGATGTGAAAAAATTACTTCAGTCTAGGTGTGCTTTATCTACATACTATCTCTGTTGTGCTGTTATGAAAAAGGACATGATTCTGAAGTCAGGGGACTTGGGTTCAAATTCCACCTTTGATACTTTCAACCTGTGTGACCTTGGGCAAGTCACAACTGCCCTGGGCTTCATTTTCTTCTCCTGTATAACATGAGAAATGGGCTAGAGGACCTAGAAGGTCCCTTCTACCTCTAAATCTATGATCTCATATTTCCCAATGTAATATACCAAGCTCTTAAACAGCTTACCTATAAAGCTATATTCAACAGTAGGGCTCTGTTCTTCAGAAAATAGTGCAATGAATGATAAGAGAATCCCTCCAATTTGGAAGTGAATTACCTAGATCAGACAGTGCTGCCCCAATCAGATTAAAATGTAACTGGGAAATATCTAACAAAATAAATAAAAAATACAATAAAACATAGATAATATTACGTTAAAAAAAAAAGTCAGTATGCATCTTGCAGGGATCCTTATGGAGGGATTCACAGCCTCCATTTCTATCTGAACTTGACACCCACCAATGACCTAGATCAACATCTCCCAAATGCCAGTATCAGGCCATAAGTTACTATGAAAAATCTCTACTTCTTTAAACTTCTACACTACTGGATTTACAATCCTCTAATAATCTCTTCCCTGATGACAGGCTTTGGGGCCAGAAGGGACTTTTACCTCCTGGTCCCAACCCCTATTTTTAAAGAAGAAAAAATGAAGCCCAGAGGGCTTTTGCTCAAAGGGACAAAAAGAAGGGGACTCGCCCAAAGTCACCCAGATGGGCCAGGAGAGCCAAGGTTTAAACTCAGATTTGATGACTCCCAATTCTCCTCTCTGCCCTTACGAGACTGTGCTGCCTCATTATGTTGGGAAACAGCCCACAGTAGAAAATTTAGACATCTTTAAAAGTCTACAGTACAGTCTGGATTGGGAAACCATGGTTCAAAAGATAAGAGCAGGAAAGGAGCATAATGACAAATCACCTAGACTAACCCCTTCATTTTACAGATGAGAAAAATGAGACCCATTTTAGTGTATCTATAAATAGTTCAACCAAGATAAGAACTATTAAACATGATTTTTTTTCCTCCTGAAGCACTTAACTATACAGTCAGATGTTATCACTAGCTTCAAGACTAGGATGGTTAACAAACCAAGCAGTCACAGTATCACAGAATCCTGAACAAGCTGTTTGAATCTACTATTCAAAAATAATCACCTTTTAAGAAGTGGATAAATCATTCCTCAGGTCCCTGTTATGCTTAGTTGACAGAAAAAAAAAGTCACATTCACCAATGGCAAGGGAAAGGAACAATTCTAAACAAGATAAATGCAATAGAATGACTATTCACTATTAACATCTAATCACAAAGCATATAATTAATAAACCTGTTATCTTCTCTCTCCCCTTTAAAATCATATCAGTGTATGCTCCTTTATCACCCCCCCCAAAAAAAGAGTGCTGGAAAAATACTGTATTACAAAGTAGAAGCAAAATACTCCACTGAACTAGGAACACAATAAAGAATTAAGAATTTTAACTATAATCCATTTTGACCACCAATCTGATGGACACTGGGCCACTTTTAAGTGGCTAAAATAAATGGTGCCAATTTCTAAAATGAATGGCTATTAGCAATTAAGAATGTGGATTGGATTTAAGAGTTTCTGGTACCCACCCATCTTACCCCACAGGTACAGATCTCCATAAAGAAATTATGAACTATTTGAAATCACATGTAAGTCAAACTTCCCCAGTCATGAGCTTTTACCTTCTTCATCTTCTTCAAAATCTGGAAGCTTAAAAGTTCTCATTTTAGGTGCAAAACAGCTTGGGTCAGATCCACTGGTGCACAGCCCTGTTTCTTCTGGCTCCACACAATGACATTCAGAAACTGATGACTGTTTAATGCCACCTAAAACTTTGCAGTACTTCCATGAAGGCATTTTACCATGTTCATTTTCACACTCTGATTTCACAAAGGAATGACTGGTAGAAAAGTCTAATGATCTTTGGACAGAACTACTTGTCTTTTCTTCCAAAGCCATCAACTGGATAGAATTACTAGATGATAAAACTGGACTGAGTTCTCCAAGTTCAGTATTTGCATCATCATCTCCTCCGACTTTAAAAGGGGATGAATTCCTATTTGAGGTCCGTGGCCTCTTCCTGCCTTTTTTTCTACTATCCTGTACTTCAAGTTTCCTCTTCAGGTTCAGTTGTGACTTTTGTGATGAATCATCTTTCTTTTGTTTCCAGTTTTTCCAAGTTCTGGACCGTGACTGAGAAATCTCACAGTTCTGATCCTGAGGCTTTTGAGTGCCAAAAATTTTTCTAGTTTGAGAAGTCAAGCGCTCTGTTTCATTATCATAAATACTATTAGACCTCTTTAAACGCTTTTTGCCTTTATTTTCTTCAATGGGGGAACTGGACAGCCTCTGAAATACATTTCCTTTCTTAAAGGGCCCAGACCCTCCTACTACTTCTTCACAGACAAAAGGTGACGAGTCAGACTCGGAGACAGCATGTGCAGGTCTCATTTGTCTCACTTTGTGAAGTATGGGAGTAGTCAGACTCTTGCCCAAAGTGTTTCCTTGACCAGCATCTGTTTTCTCACTCAAAATATCCAGCGCAACTTTAAGTGATCGTCTATAAGTCAGTTCTTCAATAGGTTTAGTATTTATTTGAACTTGGGTAGCTAAAAATATGTAAAATAATCAATATTATAATTTTTACTGAAAACATAAACATTTCTATGATGCCCATCATATAGTGATGGTTTACAAGCACAGCAAAACTGGTGATTTAAACTACAGACTGAATGCAATTTTAAAAAATTAACGTACAAGTGCTTAGAGAGCTGACATACCCAAACCTTATTTTTAAATAAACCAATTACTAACCTGACTTGGATAAAAATATACATTTCTTCAAACTACAACCCATAACCACAAAATGTGTTCAAATATTTAATTCCTACTGAATAGAAAAGGATGCTGATAATGTATTCTCAACATTTGTGCAAACTGATAAAAATATTTTGTGGATAGGTAATATTTTGTCCTTTCCAAGACTATGTTTAAAGGCATTAAAAAAATAGAATAATAATCTTGGAAGTAGTTTCACTGACTGCGTTTTTTTAAAAAGCCTGGACAGTGCTAACTGTTATGCTAACAAGATAATTCAAACATCAATCAAAACATTTCTCCCTCATTTTAATATTTAATTTTACAGAAATATAAGTTACCAATAATATGCTGGACACTACAGCGCTTCAGAGATGATACTGTGGGGTAATGACAGATATAACTATCATATACAGGTAAATCTACACCATAGAGACCATGTAAACAGAATCTTAGTAGACAACTCCATTTCCTAGGCAGTTTCCTTTTTAAAGAAGCCCAGTGCTTAATAATCTGGCAAAGCAAAGGATCCTTTGTAAAATGAATAATCACCCCTTATTTGTCTGGCAAATTCTGATTTCATCCTTGGGTTTGCTTAAAGCAGGATACATCTGTGTAAGCATGTTGCTATCGTATATGTTCTCACGCAGAGTATCTGACCTTTCTACCCCACGAGATGAGACTGTGAAATCCTCATGGGGTTGGGGGAGGGGAACACTTTGTTTTCTCTTTAACTAGCCCCACTGTCTAATACTATGTTCTGCAAATAGTTGGGAAATAATGCTAGTGACTAAGCAAGTATACAATGTATATTGTTATCCTTGCCACATATTTTAACCCATTTTTATTGCACTATGACCCATAAATAGAGCTTAAAATTTTTTGCCCAAATTAACCCACAAGATTTGTTACCAGGAATCACATGATCAGTTTTTACAAATGTCCTATGGGTATTTTGAAAAAGGTTATTTCCTTCCTTTTATGTCCAGCTCATTATTCTATGTGTATAAAATCCAATCTTAACACTAAGAACCTGAAGTCTAACTTCTTTCTTTTGTCTGATGTACAATTCAGTGGGTTGTTGAAATTTCCCACTATTTTTATTTTTGTAAATGAGGGAGTTTTCCCTTAATAAAATCATTAACTAGGCTATTACACATTTATATGCTTTATTATGAATTTTATTTTAACACTGCTGTTTCTTTTACCTAAATTTTTTTTTGAAAATACTTAAAAAACACTGGCAGATTCTCCGGCCTGAAGAGCAGTGACCAGGAGAAATTAAACCCAAAGCAGCTGCCCTAGATTTCTGTACTCTGAGCAGAGTAAAGGAGGACTACACATAATATGAAACAACCATGTGCACCTTCAGAGATTGATCACTGGGTACACTAACAACCTCCTTTCTTAGAGAAGGTAGAAGCCAGGCTCCAAGAGAAAGCATAGGAGAAAGAAAGGACTAGGGCAGCAACCTTGCCTCCTCCTCTGAGCTCAGGAACTTGTTTTGAGAACCAGATTTTTACAATTCTTCCAATTAGGAACCTCTTATTTCATTAAAATTAAACATTTACAGCAACATAGCCTCTTACTAAGTTCTGCAGCAATCTCTTCTATTTGAGACTTCTCTAAAATCTTGGTTTCTGTCTCCTTCACTTTACATCTGCCGAGACAAAAAAAGTCATGTTACCCACTATTACCACAAAAACATTTTCAAGTAATAACTGGTACATGGCAGGGGGAGGGAAGAGGAGAGAAAATGAAAACATAAGTTCTTCTCACAATAAAAATTCATACACACACCCCTTTACATTTAAATTAAATGCCAGAAGCTGGCATTAATGAGCTCTAAAGACTTTACTCCTGGTCTACCTTTTAACAAAGAAAAAGGCATCCTGACTTCAGAGCTAAATAAATTCTAATTGATTTATCTAAAGTATATCTTATTTATAACTTCCGTATAGAGAATGTTTGTGATATTATCGCCTTTTCTGAAAAGGATGCTAACAAAGAAATAATCTGTTTATAGCCCAGCAGGAGCTGGGATTGGTGCTCCTTTTTAAACTAAAATACAGGTATACCCCACTCGATGTTATTAATTGATTAGAGGTGAGAAAAGGGAGCAATTAAGTGTTCCATAAGAATAAAGCTATAAATGGGAAACTGGCTGAAGCTCATCAGGGGCTTGCCACTTTACAGCAAAATCATAGACAATCATAGGTAGTTCATTTACAAATGAGGTAGGATATAAAGTCCCCAAGAGGTTAATAATCACACCCAAAGTCTCTGAGGTAGCAAGAGGATGTGAACCCAAGCTCTTGACTCCAAATCCAGCACTCTTCCCAACATACAATGTATCAGAATGCTTCTGTGAAACAATTGTTGTGTGAAATCTAACAGCACTCAATTATCTCCCTCTCTCTTCGGTGAAAATCTCAGCTCGAAAGCTAGGGAGCTTACAGAGTAGGAAAGGCAGCCCAGCTTAACCTGATACATAAGAAGCAACACTGTTTATCCCCAGGATACAGTAACACAGCTTTCCACTGCTCTCAAGTTGTAGACAAAATGAGGCTTCCTTTCTGTTCTTTAAAGTCTTGTGGAACTATTAGATCAGCCTACAACCTTGTTTGAACATAAATATAAAATTGATTCCACATCCCAATATAATATGGATGTTTTCATTTCTTAAATGAGAATAGGTGTAAAGTGCCTTATTAACTTTAAAGTGCTATATAAATATTAATTATCATAATTACATTTTTCCATTAACAAATTCAAAAATAGAAGATGATGATTTAAAACGGCCCTGTAAACTAACATTTCTTATAAACAACAAACTGCAGTTACTCATTTTGTAACAGATTCAAACCTTTCAAAGGAGGAGGAAAACAAAACAGGTTTGTGAAGATAGACATACTTCTTTCAAAACTGATGAGACCATTTATTTTAGGTAAGCTTTATCTATGTGTAATTTTTATTGATTTGTCCAGTGTTGTTCCACTGAATAACACAGAGAGCCTTCTATGCAGAACATACTTATTTTCTCTAGTTATTCTTAGCAAAAGAGATATCAGGTTCTTTTGGATTTTTTTTTTTTTTGACATATCAGATTTTAAATGGAAGCCACATGTGTAGGAAAAAGAAGCAATACTTAACTTTTTATCTAGACTCAATATTTCAACTTCTACAAAGGCTGTTTTCCTTTTCCGAATACGAAGTCTTCTGGAGATTCCAGTTGGGGGCAAAACCTAAGTTTTTTTAAAAAGGCAGCTGTTATTGGTCTGTTTCTGAGAAGATAAAATAGTTCCCCAAAACAGAGTATGGTAAGTTCACATGAAACAAAAAACACAGCAAGAAGGAAAAAAAAAATCTGCCTGTGCTGGAGATACTGTTTAAGGCTATTTCCTCATAAATTATAATCTTAACTCACTAAGCCTTCACACAGCTGTCTCAGTTCACTTAAAAATGTACGCAAAACACAACGTTTTGGAATGGTGCCCTAAAGCTCTTTGGGACAAGTTTACCAATAAGAAGTTTATGCCAATGTTTTCATGGAGACAAAACTGTACAGCTCAATCATTCTGCTAAACTGAATCTTAAGTACCCTTTTTAACATCTGATGGAGACATTAAGTGTCACCAAAAAGTCATCTTTAATTCTTGAAATTATGAAAACAGTAACAGCTTGTCACCTTTGCTGGCCATAAGCGCTTTCTCCATCTGCAGAGCACATACTGAGTATCCATCATGACGAAAACGCATGTGGAAAGTAGGGTTGAACTACTTCAAGGTCTGAGAATGCAACCTGCAACAAAAGTGACAGGAAAGCTTGTAAAGTCTTTTTGCCACTGGTTTAATGATGCCATTCTAGCCAAGTGCAAAGGCTGGTTCAACTGGATAGTAAATTCTGTGATAATTATAATGAGATAGTCAAAATAAAATCTAAGACTAGAAAAGAAAACTAGCTTTTGATACGTAGGTGGGTTTTGTCTTAATTTTTTTTTAAAAAAGTGAGATCTGGCTTCTGAATAAAATACCTCTACAGTTTGAGGGCCAGACTGCAAAACTGCCCAATACATCCTGGAAGGTTTTGGTTTTCCACGATTTGGGTCGAACAGGTAATAAACAGCAAATATAAATAAGGCGCGTTAACTGGGATCTCACCAAGACTTTCACAACTGCAGTCTGTTCATTGTCTCAGCTTGAAATCCTGGCTGTGGTTAGTCTGGAAACGAAACGACCCTTTTTCTTAAAAAAAAGGGGGGGGGGAGTTGTAGAGTAGGAAACACATATATTTACAGCTTCCAGCTCAAAAATCTGGGGAGGGAAATGTTTACACCAAGCGGCTTTTCGGGTGCTTGAACGAACTTAAGTATTTCCCGCCCCACCTCCCCGATTCCGACAACAGGAACTTTTAAGATCGGTTATTTCGAACCCCATCCTCCCAGCAAAGGGAAGCTGGGCCTCCCACTTTGACAATTTCTCTGGCTTCCTTCAACTATTTAACACAAAGCAACCTCAGGTCCCTTTCCTCTCCCTGGGCCTCAGTTTTATCATCTGCAAAATGAGGGGACCGGATCCTCTGGCTGTTCTGTCCGACAGACCACCCCTCCCTCCCATCTGGGCCTCAGTTTCCCCATTTATAGGAAGGGGTTGCGCGAGATGCCCAGGGGGGAAGGGGCCGCCCTCGGCCTCTCCTTCAGCCCAGCGCGGGGGTCCGAGTAGACCAACCCTGGTTCCTCGAGCCTCTTACCGCGGTGGGCCCCCAGTCACAGGGCTGAGGGGGAATCAGGCCAAGCAGCAGCGGGGACCTCCTCCCGTTCCCGGGCCTCCCACAAACGCGAGGACCCCAGAGCGCATGTGCAAGGGCAGGCGTGGGGGCGGGGCCTATCAGGAGCTAGGCCTAGGGAGGGGCAGAGCCAGAGAGGGGCGAGGCCAGGGGAAGGGGCGGGGCTGAGGAAGAGCGAAGCTTGCGGTCACGCTCCTCCCCTCCCCCCACCTCCCACCCCTCGGCCTCGCCCGCAAACTCTGCTCGAACCCCCGCCAACTCCCTCATCCTGCCACTTCCCTAGCAACTGGGATGGGGGAAGGCGTCTCCTTCTCCTTATGGGAGCGTCACAGACGGTGCCGGGACTTAAGGGAGTAACCGAGGTTCATAATTAGACGCCATGACACCCCCCTGAAAAAGGTTGAGGGGCCCAGGAACCTGCGCGCCCCCGCTCACCCGGGCACGTGCACGAGCTCACCCGCCGTTTGCTGCCATTGCACGTGGCGGTATGGGGTCGAACTGCCCCCGCCTGCCCCTCCCTCCAGGTTTCCCGCCCGCCTCGAAGTGGAGCTGTTGGCGACCACCACCCCTCCCCCACTACTCCTTTCTCTCCCCCTCCCCCACTCCTCCTTTTTCTGCCCCTCCCCATCCTACCTTTTTTCTACCCCTCCCCCCTCCTTTCCCTCCCCGCGTCTTTTCCCTCCCAGTCTCTCCCTTTCTTCTTTTCTCTCTCCTCTTCCTCTCTTCCTCCTCCCTCTCTCTCTTTCTTCTCTCCCCCTTTTCTATCCTTTGTTACCCCATCCTACATTCTCCTTCTGTTCCCAACCTCCTCTCTTTCTTTCCTGCCTCCCCTCTCCTCCTTTTCCCTTCTTTCTTCTCTCTCCACTTTTCCCTTTCCTTCTCCCTCCCCCTCTCCCTGCTCCTCCTCCTCCCACCTTTATCTACCCCTTTCCCCTTCTCCCTCCTCCTCCTCCCCCTTTCCCTTTTCTTCCCCCCTTTTCCTTCGCCTCCCCCATCTCCTCTTCTTCCCTTAGCTCTCCTCCTTCCGATTATGCAGGAGTGGCCCTTCCCCCACTCTCAGTTCCAGAGCAATTGTGGGGAGAGGCGGGAAGGCGCGTGATCCACTCTGTCCTCCTGCTTAGTTTTGGGGGAGCCTTTCTTCTCACCGCCCTTCCCCCATCTTTTCTCTCTGTCTTGCTTTTTCTGGTCTCTGTCCGTATCTCTTCCCTTTCTGCCTTTGAGCAAATGTTATGAATATGGGCTAGTTGACGGCCTGGTCTCCTTTTCTCCCATATCCCAGGAGCCCGTCTTTCTCTCCTCTCCCCCACCCGCAATTCATTTAGATTAAGGGATTCAGAGGCCATGTAGTACAACCTTGAGATTTTACAGATGTGGTGAGAGACAGAGCCAGGACTCAAATCCAGGTTGTGTGACCACAAATCAGCCAAGAGCTGAGAACTGAACCCAAGTGTTCTGACTCTCAGGTTAGAGGTCAGGGAGGATGGGTGGTGGAAATCTTGACGAGTGTAAGTGGGACTGAGCCTTTTAAGAGAAACGTTTATCATCTCAGTCTCTGCCATTCAATCCTCTCAACAAGTCCTTAGTCTGCTTGTCCCCCTCTTCCATATCCTCCACTCCACCAGTCCTCAAACTAAATATCCTGGGCAGTCCAAGGAAGAGATATTGGGATTTGGGACCACTCTAGGCTGTCTTTAGAATGTAAAAGTGATCTTGTTGCCCTGAAAAAAATAATAATTGTCAATAACAAAAGCCCAGCAGCTATTTTATAATGACTTTTTACTCATCCCCTCCTCTGAAAGCTCATGGTAGGAGTTACAGCTGGAAGGGACTTTGAAAAGCCCATCAGTCTATTGCCTTCATTGCACAGATCATCGGAAATTGTCAGAGAGACCAAAGTCACGTAACTCCAAATCCAGAGCTCCTTCCATTATAACTGCAAAACTCGATCAAAGATCTTCAAATTCAAATCTGAAGCATTTAATGTTGAACCTGGACTTGAGAGACCATCTAGTCCAACCCTCTCATTTTACAGATAAAAAAAAAAGAGAGATTTTGGGTGAGGAAGTCAAAAAGGTAACAGTCAAGCTTAGAATCCTGAAATTTTAACGTGCATTCTAAATTATTTAACCTCAGGCACCTCAATTTCCTCATCGATGAATGAGGGAGTTAAATTAGATGGCCTCTAAGATGTCTTCCGCTTTAAAATCCTATGATCATAGGCTGCTGTGTCCAACACTCACTTTGCTAATTCAGCTGCTCTCAGCTCCTGCTGAATGCATAATTCACTAAGGGCAAGAGAAGTAGGCTGGGAAATGAGATCTCCATTCCTCTGCTCTGACTCAAGATCACACAGTAAGGAGAGTGAATTTGAACCCAGGTCTTTTGATTCCAAGTCCTTTCTACTATTCCTAGATGACTGTTGCAGCTTCAATACTGAAGCTTTAGCAACATACCATTTGGAGGTGGTACCTTAGAAATTATCCAATCCAATCTTATTATGTTCTGTCTAGGAGCCACTGTACTCTGCCCTCAGTCAGACCTCAGATGAAGTACTGTGTTCAGTTCTGGGCATCACAAAGATAGATAAACTGGAGAGTATCCAGAAAGATGAAAAGGACAAGAAGGATGTGGGGGAAAGTCTTGACTTCCTTTCTTACGAGGATTTGTTTAAAGAACTGGGATGTTTTAGCACAGAGAAGAGAAGACTTGATATCTGTCTTCAAGTATTTGAAAGGCTGTCATGTGGAGAAGGGATTAGGTTTGTTCTGTCTGGCCCCAGAGGTCAGAATCCGGAGCAATCTGTGAAAGCAGTAAAAAGGTCAATTTAGGCTTGAGGCAAAAAACTTTCTAACAGTTGGAGCTGTCCAAAAGTGGAATGGGCCACTTTAAGAGGTGATGGGTTCTCCCTCCCTGGAGGTCTGCAAGCAGAGGATGGATGACCGACCACTTGTGGGGTATGTTACAGTGGGGATTGCTTTTGCGACTGGCTTGACTGAAATGGTTACTGAGGACCCTTTCAACTCTCCAATTCAGTGATTCTGTTTTGCAGATGAGGAAACTAAGGCCCAGAAATGGGAAAGGGCTTGCCCAGTTATTAACCCTTTTCTGTTTTTTTGGGGACTTAATGTTATCACTGAGGGCTATTTTTGACATTCTTCTATTATACTATTCTCCAGAACTCAGAGAGTTGAGTTATCACTTTTCCCCATGCTTTTGAATTTTGTCTGGTGAACATAGATGCTAAAACCACCAGGCAGGGTTGTATCTTAATTTTACATTTGTACAACACCTAGTACATTACTGGCTGTCTGAACCTGTTAAATCAGTTGGTTAGAACATGTTGCTAACAAGGCCAAGGTGAGGTCAAGGTTTCAGGTTGCATCCTCTTGTGGCCTAATTAAGGACTCCAGTGCAATGAAATACTGGTTCAGGTTCCATTTGGAGAATATTTTGATGTTCCGATTTCAGTCATTTTGGAAGAGACAGTTTCAGTTCTCCATCTAACAGTTTTTTAAAGCACCTTTTGAAAAACAAAACAAGCCTTCAGTTTGGTTCATGGTGCAGCAAAGTAAAGTAAAAGGAAGAGAAGTAAAATAAATAATGTAGAAACCCTTTCTATTTCAGACTACATTTTCAGATGTTCTACTGCGCACTTCACTAACGCCCGCTCTCCCTGGGTTACTTACCTTTCTGTGCGCCTAGAACGAGAAACATCTTTGTTCCTATTCTAGCTTATCATGTTGTACCATCCACAGATGGCACCTTGACATACACAGAGCAATTCCTAAGTGGAATCGCTACAAAGGAGCAAAAAATTTTTGGTGTACATGCCCTCATTTTAGCCCCCAATGATGGTTAATTATCCAAGTTCCTTTTTACTACCACCTATAGCTCTTTTATTAACAGTGTTTTAGGTGAGATGGAGTCACTAATTTGGCTTTGAGTCTTTTTCTCTAAAGAGGTACGATGTAGGGAAAACTTCAAAGATGAGTAAGTGTTTTTGAAAATACATGTTCTGTTGGGTCACCGGGATTTTTGAGAAACAAGTGAATTAGAGTGTCAAGTCTGAGTAGTTTTAATTACAGCTGAATGAAGGTTTTAGGCTTTTTTATTTTGCTGTGGGTTTTTAGAGGCTTGACATTATTGTAGTTGGTGATGGATAGACTAGATATCACCGTCCTGAAGGGACTGCTTTCCTGAGCGAAGCTTCAGAAAAAAACAAAAAAAGCCTGTTTATTTTAAAATAGTTTGTTTTTCTCAGAATATTCCAAACATTCCTTCCCCAACTCAGTTCAACTACTGAACCTCGCTGCTTCAACTTTGTATCCTTTCATTAATATTTTGTATCCCTTCATTAATTCTCATGTCCAGCACACTCACCTCTAGCCCATCTTTTGAGTCTTTTCCGATCCCCCCTTCAGCATCCCTTAATGATGTACCTTCTAAGGTTACTTTGTATCAGCTTTGCATATTCCTATGTATCTATCAATCAACACATATTTTACAGTGAAACAATCCAGACTTGAAAGGAGTTTCCATTTTAATTGGGAGGGGATAACATTTAGTAAGCATCTACTGTGTGATGTGCCAGGTAATGTGCTAATAATGCGCTAATAATAGTAGCAGTAGCAGTAGCAGTAGTAGTAGCTAACATTTATAGAACTCTTATTATGTGCAAGCCACTGTGCTAAGCCCTTTATAATTATTATCTCATTTATTTCTCACAACAACCAACTCTGGGAGGTAGGTGCTATCATCTTTACAGATGAGGTAACTGAGACAGACAAAGATTAAGTAACTTTGCTGGTAAGTATCTAAGTCAGAATTTGAACTCAGGTCTTCCTGACTTTAGGCCCAGCACTTTATCCACTGTACCGCCTAGCTGCCTCAGATAACGAATATATATAAAAAGTTAACATATATAGTTATATACAAAGAAATTAAATATGTTGATTTTCTATCCCTTTACAACATAAACTCCTTAAGGGTAGAGACTATTTCATTTGGCATACCAGTGCCTAATTCTCAAAAGAATGATTCACAATCATATGAAAAATTGTTCCAATAACTAATAATAATTGAAATAAAAATCTAAACAATTCTGAGATTCTACCTCACACCCCATAATTTACAGAGAAGCATGGGAAGACTTATGTGAAAATATAAAAATATAGTAAGCAGAACCAGGAAAACAACATACACACTGGCTACAACAATGCAGAGCAGGGAAAATCAGCAGGAACCACTAAACATTGTATAATTGGATCAACCTTGGTCCCAAAGAAGAGATAAGAAAAGGCACCTCTCGTCCTTCTTTGCAGAGGTAGGGGAATATGGGTGCAGAATATTGTGTTTACTGTCAGTCCAGTTTGATGTATTGGTTAGTTTTGCCGAACTGCTTTCTTTTTTCCTCCCCTCTCATGTTCTTTGTTTCTGAGGATAGCTCCATGGGGAAGGATGGAGGAAGGGATGGGGGAAGGGATGTGTATGAAAATGCAGGTGATGTGAAAACAAAAGATATCAATACAATTTTTTTCCCTTAAAATCTCACCATCTTGTGTACCTTTATTAATCTCCTAACTTTGGACTATCCTCCATTGATTTTTGTCTTCTCCAAAGATTGTAAAAACTTCCCCCATGCTTTCACTTGGCTGGGGAAGAGCTTCTCATTCACATCACTGCTACTCTGTGTCTGTCTTCTAATGTCTCTTCCCCTTTTTAACTGCAAGAAATAAAGATGTGCCTTTAAGCAAGTACTGGGTCGATTCTTCAACATGACCAATTTCTGTCCTGGAGAACAGATAATGAAATATACCCTCCTCCCTCCTTCCAGGAGTGAGGTGGGGGAATACCAATGCAAGATGTTACCCATATGGGCACACTCAGTCTCTGTGTCGGTTACTTTCACTTAACTTTTTCTTTTATACAAGAGAGATTTCCATTGGGAAGTGGGACAATATCTGGAAATGACTGTGATAAAAAAAAACAAAACCAAACAAAACCAAAAAGTGACAATAGGATTTAATTTTTAGATTTTTTGTTTTAGTTTCACCAGCCTTTTGGCATGCATTTTAGGGGAGAAAGGCATTTTTCTACTGACTTCCATTTCCTTATCTGAAAAAAAACACAAAAAAACAAGCCTGTTGTATTAGATCTAAGGCTTCTTCCAGGTCTAAGTGTATGAATAGATGAGTGAGTCAAACAGCAAGCATTTATCAAGCACCTATGGGTCCAAATTTTTAAGCATCAGGGATACATATACAATGAATGAAATAATTGCTACTTCCAAAGAGCTTACATCTTTTGGTTGGTTGGTCGTTGTCCTTTGTTCTTGAAGAGGACCAAAATGGTATCACTATGTTGGGGTCAAGGTACAGTGTGTTCAGCTGTGGCTGATCAGACTAATACGGAGGTAAATAAATGCATGAGGCAGCCAGGGACACCTTGCAAAAGAAGTTTCTGATCAACAAGAAAGATTTCTGGAGCCTATGTGATTGATTGCTAACCTGCAGAAACTGTGGGGGAAATAGGTCTGTTAAATCTCAGAAAAAAAATAGCAGTGCAACAATGTTTGTTTCACCACAAGAATTAAAATAGGCATTCCTCTTTTGGAAATGGTTGCTTGATGAAGCTGCCATTCTCAGCTGTAACAAACTCTTTGGAGCTGTTAGGATGCATCCCCAATAAAACCTTTGTTTGTTAAGATGCTTTGGACTTGTTAAAATAAGCAAGGTGCATGACAAACACTCATTAGTCCAGATGCAGCCAAAAAGTGACATTGTTTGTCAGCTGAATATCAAGAAAAATAGGCAACATAATGATGTCTATTTTTATTTTATTTTTCTAAAAGTCTAGCTGTATAAATATCCATAACATTGAAAATGTTAACACTAGGTTGCATTCATAAATAGTGATTAGAGCACATTTCAAAAACACACCATTGAAATCGTGGCCGTACACACCCAGTATGTTTCAGGGGATTGATGTTCTCTACCAAGATCACAAGTTTACAGAATAATGTTTTTGACAAGACAAGCTAGCTAGCAATGCTATTTTTTTTTACTTGTTTCCCCCCTTTGAATCTGTCCATTGTTGTGGGCTGCTTGGTATCCTCTCTCACTCCACGGGGACCTAGCCCCCTGTCCTTTAGACCAGCCAAACTCCAGTTGGAATCAGCTAGAGTTTTGCCTTCACAAAGAGGAAAGGATTAGGCCCCACAGTGTTTCCATCCTGTTTTGTCTTTGATTTTTTTTTTAAGCCTTTCATTTTAACTATTAGGCATTTCAGGGCAGAATGCCTACTGTTATCTGCATTTCAAAAAGAATTGCTGGAAGGATTTGTTTTGCTCTCGTCCCTGAGTTCCTTGTTCTTCTCCCAGATGTAGGTGATCTACAACTGTGTTTTGTTAGTTTTCTTCAAGGTCCTATATCAGAGTTTCTTGCATTGTTCCCGACAATAACTTTCACTTTCCCTAAGACTAGTCCTCTCAGAGATGTTTCCTCAAAACTTCTCTGCACTCACCTTTTCATAGTTGAGTTCCCCTGAAATGCTGAAATGATTTCTCTACCTAGCAATGTTCACTACCCACTCTCTTGGGATCACTCCTAACTGTGTTTCTGTTTGACATAAGACACAGCAAGTTCAAATATGGATTTTGGCTTTTTTAAGTCCCAAGATGCCTTGGGCTCAACTCATAGTCAATAACGTTCTGAAAATATCCACAGAATTACTGTATCCCATTACTGTATCTGTGTGTGAACCAAGATTATCTGGTGATATGAAGACAAGAGTCTCTACCTTCCAAGACCTTCCGTTCTACTAGGAGGAAATGATATGTGCAAGATAAGTGTAAACGCAATATATACAAAGGTAATATAAATTAATGGCACATGGGGGCTCAGAGATCACAAACAGGTTTTGTTTTGTTTTCCTGGATTGTAGGGTGAAGAAAAATCTAAGCTAATTCAATGTATCTTCCTATCCTGTGTCTCCCCACCCCCCTTTTTTGTGATTAACTAGTTTCTTTTGTTAATTTCATCTCCATTTTATAGAAAGTACCTTGATAGGTTGGGCAGAGGAGGGCAGTTATCATTATTAAGGATCTCAAGTTCATGCTATATGAAGACTGATTAAGGAATTTGGGGTATTTAGACTGGATAATAGTAGACTTAGGACCATATGAAAGAATGCTTCAAATCATTACTAGTAAGAGAAATGACAATGAAATCAATTGTGAGGCTTCACCTCACCCCCTAAAAATGGACAGAGACAACAGAAGATGGGAATAGTGAACGGTGGAGGTGTTGTAGAAAGATAGTTACACTAATGTGCATTGTGGGTGTAGCTGTAACATAGTGTAACCATTTGGCAAAGCAATTTGGAATAATGCAAAAAAAGGCTGAAATGTTCATATCCTTTGACCCAGAGATTTCAAAGTGAGGAAGAAACTCTTAAGGAGATTGTTGATTTTAAAAAAATAAAAGGCTCTCTATGCACCCTAATATCTCTAGCAGCCTGTTTTATGGTAGTAAAGGACTGGAAACAAGGTAGATGCTCACTGCCTGGGGAACAGCTAAACAAATTGGGTACTTGAATATAATAGAATATTACTGTGCTATAAGAAATAACATGAATATAGAAAAGCATGGAAAGATTTACATGAACTGATACAGGATGAAACCATTAGAGTAAAAAAAATATATAAAATGACTACAATTTTAATGGAAGAGAAAACAAATAAAAAAATAAACTCAATTGAAAATGTTGCAGAATTACAAAGAACAAACTTGGCCTCAAAGAAAAGATATAAGAAAATACTTCTCTTCAGTCCTTTGCCAAGGTGGGAGGTTCATGAGTGTAGAGCACTGCATATATTTTCAGATTTTTTTTCAACGTATTGGTGAGTTTTGCTGACTTTTTTTCCTCTTCATTTAATTTTTTTCTTTTAAAAATAAGTTATTTGTTATATGGGTTGACTTTCTGAGAGACAAAAGGTAAGAGTACAAGGGGAAATTTAGACAATGGAAAAACTAGAGATATCAATAACATGTATTTTTTAAAAGAGCAGAGGAAAAATGTTACAGTTGTATTTGCATATTTGAAGGGAAGAAAAAACCCAGTGGGTTCTGTCTACCCAGTAAAGGTAGAACTAGGAAAATGAGTAAAAGTTGTTAAGAGATGAAGTTTAGTTTGATGTAGAGGAAAATTTTCTAACAATTAGAGGTATCCCCAAATGCCTTATGGTATGGTATGCCTTAGGAGGTAGTAGGTTCCCCTCCACTGCAGGTGTTCAAGCATCAAAGCCATTTGTTGTATATGTTGTAGAGGGTGGACAGCATGACCTCTGAAATTAGTTCCCTTATACCTCTGTGATTTTCTGATCCTAGATAGATTTTTATCTGTAGGGCCATCAACTGGATTCCAGCAAAATCCTAATTCTATTGTAAATCCTTCTATAAAATATATTCCTTTCAAGTTCTCCTTCAATGGTTCATTGGGGCAGAGAGTGACTCTGGGTTCTGTAAGGCTATTCAGTGGACTATAGAGTGGAACAGGCTAAGGGAAGGTCTTTTCAATCTGGAATTGCCTTGAGATCAGCATTGGTGTTTGATATTTGTCATGTGAGGACCAGCACAGTTAACCGGAGAGTATGAGGGGCAAAACCTGAATAATTGAGGAAACAAAGGTTCGAGCTTCCAAGCAGATCAATTTATTAAGCAATGCCATAACTCTGCATAATTGCCAATTGCATAAGCAATGCTAATTGCATAACAAATCAGGACTAGGCCTTTGCTTGACACTAGATCCCAAATACAGAGGGAGACCAATTTTTATGCATTAAAAGAAAACAATTAACAGGAAATAACAAGATTAGGTCATCTGATTTCTAATTGGAAGGAAGATTAGGCCATTAACTGGGAAGTGGATGGCAAATAGGTACAATTCCCCGAAATCAGAAAAAGAGGTGTCCCCCTCCCTCTTGCCAAGTATCTGTATTCAATCAAAGGAACAAGGTATCCAGGTAAGACACATGAGTTGTTTGAAATGTATAATTGTGAGAAAACTCAAAGTGAAGAATTTTCCACCCATAGCAGCTCAGCTAAGTGTCAAAGTACATAAAACACTGGGCCTGGAGTCAGGAAGACCTGAATTCAAGACCTGGTTTTGTTGCTTATTATCTGCATGACACTGGGAAAGTCACTTTAACTTTTTGTGCCTCAGTTTCCTCATCTATAAATTGAGGGGGCTGGATTCAATGACCCCAAAGGTCCTTTCTAACCCTAAATCTATGATCTGATAACGTATTTGATTCTCTTGCAATGACAACTTTTACATTTAAATTTTTTCTCTAGAGCCCTGTCTTTGTGATAGAATATCAGATCATAAGTTTAGAATTGAAAGAAATTTTAGAATTCCAGTCCAAACCCCTGCATGTTTTCCATTTGTTTATTTACTTCATTTAATTTATTTTTTTAATCCTCATATTTGCTCATTTTTATTTTTTAAATCAATTTAACTTTATTTTTAGGTCCAAATTATCTCCCTCCCTCCACCTCCCAGCCCTTGACCTACTGAGAAGGCAAGAAAAACAAAATCTATTAAAAATATGTGTTGTCATGCAAAGCAAATTACTGAGTTAGCCATGGCAAGGGGTGGGGGAAGGAGAGCAAAGAAAAAAAGAAAATTTGCTTTAATCTTCCCTTTAGTATACAGTTTTCTTTCTGGAGGTGGATAGTGTTTTATTTGCTTTGTTTGTACTGTGTTTCATAGTTAATTATCTTTACAGGATTGCTGTTACTATGTACAATATTCTTCAGGTTCTGCTTACTTCACTTGGCATCAATTCATATAGGTCTTGTCAGTTTTGTCTGAAACCATCCCCTTTGTCATTTCTAATAACGCAATACTATTCCAATGCAGTCTTATATCATAATTTGTTCAGCCATTCCCCAATTGATGGACATCCCCTCAATTTTCAATCCTACCACAAAAAGAGCATCTATAAATATTTCTGTACATATGGGCCCATTTCTTCTTTGATCTCTTTGAGACATAGACCTAGTAACTGTATTATTGTTGGGTCAAAAGGTATACACAGTTTAGTAGCATTTTGGGTATAGTTCCAAATTATTTTCTAGAATGGTTGGACTAGTTCACAAATCCACCAATAGTGTATTAGTGTACTCATTTTCTCATATCTTCTCCAACATTTGTCATTTTCCCTTTTTTGTCATCTTTGTCAGTCTAATGGGTATGAGATGGTACCTCAGAATTATTTTGATTTACATTTCTCTAATTATTAGTGATTTAGAACATTTTTCATATGCCTTTTGATAACTTGATTAAATCATATATTTTTATAGATGAGACCCGAAGAGGTTAATCAACTTACCTGAGGTCACACAGACAGTGCATGACAGAACCAGGATTCAAACCCAGGTCGTTTAACTCCAAACTTAGCACTCCATTGCTAAGTTATCTCATTAAACAAATTAAAATCCAAAGCATATTTTTAGTTTTCATTAAATACCTTGGTAGCTGGAGTTGTTAAAAATCATGATATCCATCAAAATGTTTTATATCAATTTTAGCCATAATTCATGCTGAATAAAAAAGTGTAGATACTTTAGGACAGAGAGGGATAGCGGAGCTGCCCCTTAGAATCACAACAGTCTGGGTTCAAATCTCATCTCTGATGATACTAGCTATATGAACTTGAACGAATGATTTAACTTCTCAGTGTCCCAGGTAATCCTCTAAAACTATCAGCAATAATCACCAAATATTTATTAAGCCCAAACTATGTTCCAGGCACCAAACACTTTGGCCAAAATATAAGCAAAAGAACCTCTACTCTTAAGGAACTTAGAGTATATCTGTCTACCTGGCTTAAGTAGATATAAGGTAATTTAGTGTGGGGAGCCCTGAGTGGGTGACAGGGTGGCAATATTTTATCTTGAAAGGAAGCTAAGGATTTCAAGAGGCAGATGTAAAGGGACCAGGCATTGGGGATAGCTTCTGGAAAGGTATCGAAGTGGGAGATGAAGGAAGATGGATAGCAAGGTCAATTTGACTGGAACATAGAGTATATGAAGGGGAAGGAATGAAGGGGAGGCATGTGGATAAACCTGGAACAGTCAACTGCAACCAGATGGTAAAGGGCTTTAAAACTAGAATTTGATCCTTGAGGCAATAGGGAGCCACTTGAGCTTCATGAGCAGAGGGTCCATTGACAGGATCATGCTGTGGGAACACTATTTTGGCAGCTGTGGAGAGGATGGATTGGAAAAGGGTGAAATTGGAGGCAGGGATAATAATTGTAGCAAATTACAGATCATTGCCTGAGATCTTTATCAGTAGCAGGGTTTTTACATCAGGAGTTCATTCTCACTGAGAGGAATTACAGAGCTATATGTGTATGTGTATGTATATATGTACATGTATGTGCATATACATATATGTACATGTGTGTTTTTTTATAAATTGAGTATAAGACCAGAACACTGAGAGCAGGAAGGAAGCTTAGAAATACTCTAGTCTAGGAGGTCTTAATAAGAGGGTACTGAATGGGTATATGAAGAAATTTCAAGGAGTCTGTGAGATTTTTTTAAAAAATATTTTGATGATGATTTCAATATAATTGGTTTCCTTTGTAATCCTATGTATTTTTTATGCATTTAAAAACATTATTCTGAAAAAGGGTCCACAGGTTTCAACAGACTGATTGCCAAATGGGTCCAGGACACACACAAAAAGATTAAGAATGCCTTGTCTAATCCAACCCTTATATTTGAGTTGTAAGGAAACCAGTTTGGAGAGAAGAGACTAGGCTTAGATCACGACTAGTCTTAGATCTCCCAGCCAGTAAGCAGAAGGAAGAGCCAAACGGGAGTCATAGAATCAGAGGGTTAGAGCTGGGGAAGAACCTTAGCAGTCATGAATCCAACCTGCTCATTTTACAGATGAGGCAACTGAGGAACAAGAACTTAAGTGACTTGCTCATGGTCATTCAGGTAGTAATTGTCTGAAGCACAGGACCTGGCACTAGCTAATAAATAACGTTTATTGATTTACTGACTGACTGAAATCCAGTTCTTTTGGACTCTGAGTATTGTGCTGTATCCATTACACCATCCTGCCTCTTTTGTCTGATTCTGAATCCAGTTCAGTGTTCCTCCCACTAATACAGAAGCTATTAATTATCAATTTCTCTGCATTTGTGTATCTGTTTGTGTGGACTCCTACTTCAACAAACCTCTAGTAACACATTCAGTATTTCGACTAATATTGACTTTCTGGTCTGGTATTGAACATGTA
This sequence comes from Bettongia penicillata ogilbyi, assembly GCA_023548195.1. Taxonomy (NCBI): domain Eukaryota; kingdom Metazoa; phylum Chordata; class Mammalia; order Diprotodontia; family Potoroidae; genus Bettongia; species Bettongia penicillata. The sequence continues at coordinate 5,049,562 of JAJHZJ010000315.1, read as the reverse complement.
TGATCACTGGGGGCTCTTGGTCCTCAAAGTACTGTAGGTTTACAAAGCCCTTTCTTTACAACATTCCTGGGAGGTAGAGATCACAAGTATTATGGCCTCTATTTTGTGGAGAAGGAAAAGGAAGCTCAGAGGACTTAAATAATTTTCCTGTTGTCTATTAAGTATGAAAGGTAGCATTTGAACTCTGCTCCCTCTGGACTTCCAGGCTGATACTACACTCACATAAAATAAAGGAACATCCTACTTCTCTCTGGCCTCTTTGGTTCACAAGGAAGCTTGGTGATCTGGCCTAACTTGGAGTTAGGAAGACCTGAGTTCAAATTCTGATAAACACTTACTAGCTGGGTGATCCTGGGAGAGTCAGTCAATAACCTAACCTTTCTCAGCCTCAGTTCTCCCATCTGTAAGGGTTAATAATAGCACCTAGGTACCTCACAAGGTCCTTATAAGGGATTAATTGAGATAATATATAAAAATACTTTTAGTGCCTTAATGTACTAACATGCATATTCTAATACTATTATTAAGGCTCATTTAAAAAAATGTAATGTTTCAATCCTTGCCTCATCTCCCTTTGGTTATGGGGCTGAAAATTCGTCTTTAAAAGTCCCCTTTCTTAGTTTCTCAGTTTTATAAACAATTTAAAGTCAGACAATTGGGTCCAACTTAACAGCATGTTATCTATGTTCAGGGGTGGGAGAGGTGAAATAAATGAAAATAAACAAATCTTTTTCTCTGCATGATACCCTTCAAAGAACAGGGTTGTCCTAAGCTCACATAGAGTCACTCACTTTAAGTGCCAGTCAAGTAATTTCTTAGTCTTTATGTAAAATGAAAAAAAATGACAACCCTCCCAAAACCCCCACCCTGTCAGAAGAAGGTGGTTTTAGGAGTTGTTCAAAGTCAAGATGGAAATCAGCCATCTTTCTATCCTGTCTGTCTGCCATATATATTATAGAGCACGTTTAGAAGGCATTTCATCCCACCCACAACATACCACAGCGGTGGCATGTAATGGAAATGACTGACAGGTCTGTCTCATTTGCGGAGCTGAAATGTTCCTACACTGCATTTGTATCTCTCCTTTTCCAAGTAGGATTGATTCCCATCTGTCTCCCGTGCTTGAAGGAATACTTCTGCCTGAGACGGGGGAGTATGGACTAGACCTCAGAAGGTCCTTTCCACTCTTATCATTCCATTACATATGCCTCCGTCGACTTTCCAGTGTCATGACAGCGAGTCTGTTTCCCAGCGCCCAGATATTCATTTGAAAGCCTTATGCAGATTGTCCGATGCTAACTCGTGGGAAGGATTTAGACCGCAGTGTTATTTAAAAACAGGTCCCCAGCTCTTTCGTGGCAGAAGTCTTTTGAAGGTGAACTGCTGACGTATTTAAAAATCTTTTCCCCCATTAAAATCATACCGCATATTGGGATTTTGCAAACCAGTTTGAAGGCTGGGATCACCAGCGGCTGCGGTGGCTCAGTGTTCTTTGTTATAATGAAGGATGGTGTTATTATTCTGCCGGGCAATTGGAGGGTCTTGAAGCAACTGGAACTCGACAGCTTCTGAAAAGTGCAGACAAGGCTGCAATCAGCAGGGTCCCCATGGAGAGGAAGGCCAACAGCTATGATCCACAGGGAGTCAATGATTTAAAACATATTTCTGTGGATGAGATGAAATGACTGAGGTCAGATTCAAACAGTCTCTGGCCCGACCAAAAGCACTGCATTTTCAAAGAATTAGACTGGAGACAGAGACCTCACTTCTTCCTTCCTTAAATATGCCTTTCAGGACAACTTACATTTAAAACCATGGCAAAACGCTCATGAAGACCGTGTTAGGGGCCCCTTTGGCGGAGATGAAACGTTAGGTTGTTTGTCGAGGTACCAAAGGCTGCCTTTGGTCAGGGGGTGCCCTTTCTGAACCCCTGTGTCCTTTTTCTCTCTTAAGTACAGTGACTATTTCCTGGATGGGAGGTGGGGAGAGAAAAGGAAGCTTTCAACTGCTCTCTCTGCCTTATTTTCGGGGCATCTGAAGCAAATGGTCTTGACATAAAGATGGACCCTGGAGGATAGGATTAGAATTCGAAATGACCTTGACAAGTTAAAGAGGTGCCCCGTAATAAATACGATGAAGTTCAATGGGAGGAATGTACAGCTGTGGGGCGGTTAGAGGAAGAAAAAAGCCAACTGCTGGGGAGGCAGCCGACGAGTGTTGAAGGGGCCTTGCCCAGCAACCAGCCGGAAGACCTGGGTTTGAGTCCCCGCTCCAGCTAGCTCTTAGCCACTAGCTGCGTGACCTGAGGCAAATCACATTTCTTCCCAGGGGAGGCATTTTTAACCTTTTTCCTGTGTGCACTATGGAACTCTTTGGAAGTCTGGTGAAATCTATGGGCCCCTTCTCAGATCACGTTTTTAAATGTGCAAAAAAAAAAAAAAAAAATACAGGATCACAAAGGAAACCAAGTATGACGGATTAGCGTTATCAAATGTATTAAAACAAACAAAAAAACAAGATTCACAGACAAGAATAAGAATCCCTGAGCTAATTGATCTCTAAAGCTGTTTCTGACTCTGCCAGTCCATCACAAGGCTGATTATACTCTGACTTTCCATGCTCCAAGGTTTTTATGCTTAAGTGCACCTCAGCCTGTCCACACTCGGCTTTCCACTCTCCATTGCACAAGCTTCTCCAATGCCCCTTAGCTACAATGCATTCCCAGGCTCCTCTGAGGATTTCAGAGTTCTTTGAGGTGAAGCCCAGCGCCAAGACGTCTTTGAGTTCAAATCCAACCTCAGGCACTTAACTAGCTGGGTGACCCCGGGGCAGCACCTTAATCTCAGTTTGCCTTGGTTTCCTCCACTGTAAAATGAGGGGAAAAATTGCATCTACTTCCCAAAGTTGTGAGGCTCAGATGAGATAATATTTGCAATGTGCTTTGCAAACCTTAATGCCCTATATAAATGTTACTTATCATTATTATCAGTATACTCCCAATATTTAATGGCTCCCTTCTCAGAAAACTGTGGTTTTGGAGCAGATCTGTGATTTCACTGGTATAGGGAATTCTGGGTGAAAAAACTCCCTTCACCAATGCAGGATGGCACAAATTATCATATATATCTATATATAGATAGATATGTACGTATATATATATATTCATACACATACACATACAAACATATACATATGTATTATCTATATATAATATACATACAAACATATACATATGTATTATTTATATATAATATACTGTCTATGTGTATATGTGTGTATATATGTGTGTATGTGTGTGATGACAATATGTATGTATGATGTGTGTGTATGTACACACACACACTTGTCTTCCTGATCTTGTAGATGTTTCCCCCTACAAGGCAAGCTCCTTAAAGACAAAGAATTTCATTTTTGTCCTTGTATCCCCAGGGCAAAGGCTGGGGCTTTAGCAAAGGCTATGTGTCTTGCAATTAATAGAGGCAGCTGGGCAGTGCACAATGCTCAGTACCTGGAGTGAGGAAGTTTTCTTGCTGTAGAGTCATTTTTCAGTCATGTCATAATCTCATTTAGGGTTTTCTGAGCTAAAACACTGGAGTGGTTTGCCCTTTTCTTCTCCAGCTCATTTTATAGATGTTCAGTTATGGCAATATATGTTTTAAGGTTCCTCCCAGCTCTGACATGCTCCGATGTTGTCAGGCTCATGCTAGCTGGGCTGGGGCTAAGTAGTTGGGCAAAAAGAACCACCTTGAAGGACCTGGAAGTGAAGTAAAGATAAGCTGGAGAGGGCTCAACCAGGATATGTTGTTATTTAAAGAACTCATATGATACTTGGATGTATTCACAAGAATATTAGGTACAAGGTTCATTAGGGAATCCTTCATCCTTTCTTGAAACTGATTAGGCTCTTAACAGAAAATAATGTGTTGGCCTGAAAAACTTTCTTTAAGGAAGAATGAAAGAGAGCCATATCCCAGAAGGGAAAAAAATGGTGTCTAAAGAAAGAAAACTCAGGAAATCATGTGAAAGAGATGGATTATCCAATTTGGAGAGCCCATGGGAATAGAGGATTAATAATGAATTCAAGCAGGGATGGGGAAAAGAGCATCGGATTTGGAGTGAGAGGACTTGAGTTGAAATCACATTTTTCTCCATTTACTTTCACACAGCCTCTTATGATTTCAGTTTCCTTGTATGAAAAATGAAGAGGGCAGGACTAGATGATCCACAATGTCTCTTCTAGCTCAAAACATGGAGAAATATGACCCTTTGCTTCCTGACCCCTTCCTCTCTTTAATTTGATCACCTTTTATTTGGGGAGGGGGTGATTAGGTCCCTCCCAATTTTCAACCCTTCCCCAGGATCGACATGTTGTAAAACCTCCTTGCAGAGCAAACAGCTTAAGCACCCTCCGTGAAGCCTTTGCAGATGCCCCAGATGGCTAGTGTTCTCCCTCTCTCTGACTATGTTGTATTTAACAACTTTGTACTTATATTGATTTGCTTTATTTTTGCTGTGTATATTTTGGCATGTAATCGTGTTTTTCCCATCAGAATGTAAGCTTCTTGCCAGTAGGGATTGACCATTTTCTTCTTGTTCCTGTATCTCTAGCACCTAGCAAATGCCTCATACACAGAGGCAGCTAGGTGGCACAGTAGATAGAGTGCTGAACCTGGAGTCAGAAATGGTGTTGTTCACTTGTTTCAGTGGTACCTAAATGGTGGGCAGAGATCTATTAGAGCGATTTCCCATTTTATTCTCTGGCTCATTTTAGGAACTGATGAGGAACTGGGGCAATCAGAGTGACTTGCCCAGGGTCATACAGCTAGAAAATGTCTGAAGCTGAATTTGAACTCAGGTCTTCCTGACCAGGGCTAGCATTTTATCCGGTGTACTACTACATGGCCTCTGTGTATGAGGCATTTTGTTAAGTGCTGAAGATACAGGATTCAGAAATATATGAGTTCAAATTCCACCTCAGAGACTAAGTTGTGGGACTCTGAGCAAGGCAGATCTCCCTAAGCCTTAGTTTCCCCATCTGTGAAATGAGGATAACAATACCTTACAGGAGTATTGTGAGGACCAAATGAGATAATATATGTAAAAAACTTTGCAGACCCTTACGTGCAACAGAAATAGGGACTTTTATTATAGCAGGTTGTTCAATTGGTGCTTGTAGATATAATGGTAGGTCTTAGACATTTAAGGCTTACAGAGTTCTTTTACTCCCAGAGTCTGAGTAGGTAATATTTTACAGTTGAGGACACTGAGAGTCTGAGAAGGGAAGTGCATGAACCACACAGGTCATTCAGTTCTAAAGCCAGTATCATGTCACACTAATCAATTGACATTTATTAAGCACCTACTATGTGTCTGGCCCTGTGCTAAGTGCCAGGGGTACAAAAAGAGGCAAAAGACATTAACAATAAAGAGATGGGGCTCCAGGTACTTTGGAATTCAGTGGGTCTTGGTTCTGTCGGACTTTTCAATCTGTAAGGTGCTTCTGGGTGATCTGAGTGACTGGCTCAGCCTCAGGAAGTCATAGAGAAAGGTTCTTTGAGACTGAGAGTGGCAGAAGGATTTTTAACACTTAATCAAGGACTTAAAACTCTTGTTATTTATCTGGCTTTACTTAGACATTTAAGCCTAGGTAAGGTGATACACTGGTTAGAGAGATGGTCAACTAGTGAGTGGAACATTGAGCAGGGAAGGAATGGGCTCAAGGCCCGCCTTCTTCACTGAGTAGCTATGCGATCCTCAGCTGTGTAGTCAACCTCTCTGTGACTCAGGAAAATGTCTAGAATTTATTATTGTCAGAGATAGTTGTGATCTTTGGTGAAGGAAAATTCCTTCCTTATATTGATTAAATAACTGAGCCTATTAATATTCCTGTATTTAGACATTGATGTAATGTATTATCTTGGCTAACTTGATTTACAAAATGTATTTATATATGTGCATGCATGCATGCATATATGTATATATAATCATTCAATAAAATGGATATCATGTTTGTTTTATTGATATGGTCAACAGTGGAACTGAAGGAGCCCCTGACTCTGTCTCCCCTCTGGATTACCCTCTGTAAGCCCCAGTTTCCTCAGGTAGAAAATGGAGATAGAAACCTTTGACTAGATCCCAAAGTGGCTATGAGGAAAGTATTTTGTAGAACTTGAAATGTTGCATAAATGGGAATTATGATTAAGGTTCAGTCATAAATCACAGACTTTGTGAGGGGAGGAGAAAGGAAAATTGTCCCTCCCTCTCCCATATTAATCAGGTAAGATACACATCTCATTGCTCACTAGAAGTGAATGAGGCCTGGATGCAGGAAGTCTATTCTGATTGACTAAGGGACTAGGCCATTCTGGTTGGGTACTGCATCAAACCATCCACTTACATGGAATCAGGAATTCTGAGTGAGCTGTGAGCTGAGAAAGAGTTGGAAGTTTAGAGGACTGGACTTCTCATTGGGCATCCAGGAGCATCATTGGGATAGCAGTGGCTGGTGGCCCCTGTAGCCACAACAATGGGTTGGATATAGATTTAAGGCTCTACAAAGAGTCCAGCAGAAAACAACTCCATCATCCCTAAGGAGATGTATCTTGAAGGCTCCAACAATATATGGAGCCAGTGATTTGCCCCTTTGCTACACATGCTCTGAGCTTGAGCCCACTTTCCCCTGGACTGTGTATACACTTGTGGGACAGTGGGTCACAGACCTTTGGGGAGAAATGTTTTACACCAGCTGTTCTTACTATACCACCTTTGTAAATACTCCTTTTTGGGTGACTTAATTTATATTAATTGATAATCATATCAAAAAGCATACTAATAGAGGCTTGTGTAATTCTAATCAGAGAGTTAAAGATCTTCCCCATCCATTAATGAGCCTGCCCATTAAGGGGAGTTTAATTGGGGAGATTTGAAGGAAAGCCCAAACCTTTTGTTAGTGAGGCACTGGATTTCAAAGTCTGTGATGCATTCTGGCTCAGAAAAGTGTATAAATACTCTGAGGTGAGGTTTTACTTTGGGGCTTACTCATTAGAGGTGTTTGTTTGGCCAGAGGAGAGACTCTGGGCAGCTTCTAAGGAATTCCCCCCTTGACTTTGAAAACCCAGATGTTGGGGCTTCTCTCTCTGGTAACTATGTGTGTATGGTCAGACCGTTATTTTTCCGTTGATCTGTGATGTATACATTGCTTACTGTCAGGCAGTTGGAATGATAACATGCTTGACTAAAGTGATTGTTGACCCCTCAAAAGTTGCTTTCCTTTTAGAAAAGCAGATCTAAGAACCTGTACATCGGACCCTCCTGTATATGTTGGGGTCCTTGCTGTTCACAGCCACTCAGGGATACCACTGTGTCATTGAAAGGAAGTAGTAACCTTAATTTGGGGAGCTGATAATCTCACTGTAAAAATGGTGGGTCCCGGAAGTAGTCCCAGAACTTACATGAGTCATGGACTATCACAGGAATTCAGAGCTAAAGGTGCTAGAGATCAAGTCCAGACTCTCTCTTTATAGACATTTATAAGACTGAGATCCAGAGAGGTGAAGAAACTTGCTCAGGGTTACTCTTGTAGTAAATAACGAAGGTGGGTTTTGAATCCAGGGTGTCTGATATGAAATTGTTTGGTCCTGTACCTGGAACTGCCCCTGTCCTCCCTAAGATCTTGAGGAGGAAACTGTAATAATGCTCCACTAGAGCCACTCATTCTTCAAGAGTCATTATTAAGCATTTACTACGTGCAAAGCACTTGATTATTAGATCTTGTATGATATGGGAGCTACCTTAGCTCTTCTCTCTTCCTCCTCTCTGTGTTAGTTACTATTTGCTTGATTGCAATTAACCAGTGCCTCTAGAAGGTATTCAAACCTTCTAAGATGGGCTCCCAGGTTCAGGGCTAGCATGATTTGGGGAAGGGATGGATCTAAGACTAGAGCCTGAGTACCTAAGGCCATGACAAGCCATTGAGCAAATGTTCATGTTGAAAGAGGGAAGTTGTTTCCCTTAGCCAGGATCACTCAGCTACTAACAGAGCTAGAATTCAAACCCAGATCTCTTGGCTCCAAGTTTGGCTGAAAAGGAAAAAAAAAGGAATTAGATTCAAATTCAAGTTTTAGATCTGTCATTGACCAACATTGTGATTCTAGGTAAGTTCCTTCTCTGGATTTTAGTTTCTTCCTCTGTAGAAAAAGGAGGTTCACCTGGATGAAACACAACATCTCTTCCAGTTGGAACTTTTGGAAAGTCTATAAGCTCTATGGATGATTCCTATGAAAGTGCTTTGAAAACTGTAAAAATGATCATAGAAATACAAAATACAAAAGAATGAACCAGGTTATTGGTGCGGTGGACTTGAAGTTGTCTATAAAAGAAAGGGATTGGACTAGATCAGGGATTAGATAAATTGATGGATACATACACATTTATTTTATTTTTCCCAGTTAAATGTAAAAACACTTTTGAACATTTTTTTAATTTTGAGTTCCAAGCTCTCTCCCTCCTTCCCTCTTCTTGAGAAGGCAAGCAATATGATATAGACTATATATATGCCATCATGCAAAACATGTTTCCATATTAGCAAAACAAAATCAAACAAGAAAAATAAAAGAAAGTTAAATTAAAAAGTTATGCTTCTATCTGCATTCAGACTCCATCAGTTCATTTTCTGGAGGTGGATAGCTTTTTAATTATAAATCTTTCAGAATTGTCTTGCTGAGAATAGCTGTCATTCACAATTGATCATCCATACAGTATCGCTCTTACTATATACACTGCTCTCCTGGCTTTGCTTACTTCATTTTGCATCAGTTCATGTAAGTCTTTCCAGGTTTTTCTGAAACCATCCTGCTTGCCATTTCTTTTTTTTAATGCTAATCTTTTTTTATTAATTAAATTATTTGTTTTTAGTTTTCTATAATCACTTCCATAAATCTTAGATTTTCTTCCCCCCTCCTTCCCACCTCCCTCTTCAAGATGGCGTGCAATCTTATATACGTTCTATACATACATTCTTACTAAATACATTTTCATCTTAGTCATATTGCATGGAAGAATTAAAATGAATGGGAGAAACCATGAGAAAAACCAAACCAAACCAAAACACAAGAGAAAATAGTCTACTTCATTCTTCAATCCACGTCCACAGTTCTTTCTCTGGATATAGATGGCATTTTGCCTCAAGAGTCCATTGGGAATTTTTTAGGTCTTTGCGTTGTTATGAAGGGCTAAGTCTACCAGAAAAATTCCTCTCACACTGTGGTTGTTGCTGTATGCCATGTTCTCCTGGTTCTGCTCCTTTCACTGAGCATCAGTTCATATAAGTCCTTCCAGGCCTCTCTGAAGACATCCTGTTCATCATTTCTTATAGTACAATAGTATTCCATTATATTCATATACCATAACTTGTTCAGCCATTCCCCCATTGATGGGCATCCCCTTGATTTCCAGTTTTTGGCTACCACAAAGAAAGCCACTATAAATATTTTTGTATATTTTGTATTTTGTATATATGGGACCTTTTTCCATTTCCAGTTCTAGAAGCAATATTGCTGAGTCAAAGGGTATGTACATTTTTTGTAGCCCTTTGGGCACAGTTCCAAATTGCTTTCCAGAATGGTTGGATCAGCTCACAGCTCCACCAACAATGAATCTGAGTTCCAACTCTCCCATATCTTCTCAACATTTATCATTTTCTGTTTTGTCATGTTAGCCAATCTGATAGGTGTGATGTGGTGCCTCAGAATTGTTTTGATTTGCATCTCTCCAATCAATAGTGATTTAGAGCATTTTTTCATATGACTATAGATAGCTTTAATTTCTTCCTCAGAAAACTGCCTATTCATATCCTTTGGCCATTTATCAATTGGGGAATGACTTGTGTTCTTGTACATTTGACTCAGTTCTCCATATATTTTAGAAATAAGGCCTTTATGACAGATACTAGTTGTAAAAATTCTTTCCCAGTTTTCTGCTTCCCTCCTAATCTTGGTTGCATTGGCTTTGTTTGTACAAAAACTTTTCAATTTAATGTCTGCTTGTCACTTCTTCCAGAACAATAGTATTTCTTCACAGTAGGGGGCAGGTAGATGGTGTGGTGGATAGAGCACCAGTGCAGGAGTCAGGAGGACCTGAGTTCAAATCTCACCTCAGACACTTGACACTCAGTAGCTGTGTGTGACCTTGGGCAAGTCACTTAACCCCAATTGCCTCATCCTGGGTCATCTCCAGTCATCCTGATGAATATCTGGTCACTGGATTCAGATGACTCTGGAGGAGAAGTGAGGCTAGTGACCTGCACAGCCCTCCCTCACTCAAAACAAAGTAAAATGCAAGTCATGTCATTATTTCTCTGATGGCATGGTCTTCTTTGCAACAAAGGACAAACACATTTCTTCACAGTCCTATACTACAACTTGTCCTGCCATTCCTCAGTTGATGGGCATTCCTTCATTTTCCAATTCTTTGCCATCACAGAAAGAGCTGTTATAAATATTTTTGCACATACAGTAGAACCTCGGTTTACGAGTAAACTGGTCTACATGTAATTCGCTGGAGAAAGAAAAAATTTTTCACAAAATTTGTCTTGCAAGATGAACAAAACTTTGCATTACAATCATCATGTTTGAACTTGAAGGGTTCACAAACAAAGGGTTCACACACTCAACCAGGGCAAAGCTTTGAGTTTCTTTTGAACCCATATAAGATTGCATGTCCTCTAGGGGAGGAAGTAGAGAGAGGGGGAGAAAATCTAAAACTTTGGGAAATGATTGTTGAAAACTGAAAACAAATAAATTAATTTTTAAAAAAAATCAAAAGCAAGTGTTGTTAGATAGGTTCCTAGTCAGAAGTGAACATAAAGGAAAAAGAAATCAGTGAGTCAAAACATGAAAATGATTCTAAAAACTGAAAAAATAAGTGAAGACAGTAGTGTTAGTCTTACTTTCAGTGAAAGTAGCATAAGAGAGAACACTCCCCACATTGAAATCCCCAATGTTCTCCTAGAAGGAGATTCTCCTTCCAAGCAATAACCCTTCCTCCCCATCCTCCTTCTAGTTTCCCTCGTGCCAGCTATGACTCTTCTTAAAGGTAATGTGCAGGTTAATTTATTTTACATTCGGTTTATATTGTGTAGTAATCATTGCTATTGTATTTCAGGTGCATAAGGGACAAAAATTTACTTAAAATTACAAATAATTATTTTTATATGAATATATGAATATTTTGGGGGATGTGGTACCAATCATCCAACTTTATATTATTTCCTATGGGAAAATTCGCTTTGCAATACAAATAAAAATCACATATGAACAGAATCTCAGAACGTATTAAGTTCATAAACCAAGGTTGTACTATATAGGTCCTTTCTCTTTATTTTTTATCTCTTTGGGATATAGACCTACTAGTGGCATTGTTGAGTCAAACTATATGCAGTTTTATAGCTCTTTGGGCATAGTTCCAAACTGCTCTTCAGAATGGTTGGATCAGTTCACAACTCTACCAACAGTGCATTAGAATGCCAATTTTCCCACATACCTCTAACATTTGTCTTTTTCCTTTTCTATTAGCCAATCTGTAGGTGTGAGGGGGTACCTCAGAGTTGTTTTAATTTGCATTTCTCTAATCAATAGTGTATATCAGGGATTCTTAACCTTCTTTGTTTCATGGACCCCTTTGATAGTCTAGTGAAGTCTATGGAATCCTTAATGTTTTCAAATGCATAAATAAAATCCATCAGATTACAAAGGAAACATTTTATTGAAGTACAATTATTTAAATATTAAAAAAAAGTTCATGGGCCTCAGTTTAAGAACCCTTTGACTTGATCTTTAAAGAATTTTCCAGTTCCAATATTCCATACCAGCCTAGAAGTCTACAATAATTATCACAGAATTCTGGGGTTGCAATTGCTGGAAGTAGAGGAGTATCTTCTTCTTCTCCTTCTTCTTCTCCCTCTTCTTCCTCCTTCTTTTTCTTCTTCTAATCAGAGTTAAGTGATTTGAGAGTCACTTGGGTAGAAAATGTCTGAGGTCAGATTTAAACTCAGATCCACTGTCCCATTGAGAGAATAGCCTCTTGAAGTCCCACAAATCTCAGCCATCCTATGCTCTTATGAACCCTTTTTAAAAAATCTTAGAAAAAAAAATAAAAGTGGTATGGTAGATAGCTAAGCCTCATAGGCAGGTGGATCTGGGTTCAAGTCCTACCACTGAAATGTGTTGACTCTAAGCAATTCGCTTGGGTTCCGAGTGGATTGTACACCATGAACAGCAGAAACCCTTGACTCTTGAAATGTTGGTGGCAGCCCAGAGATTGCCAGGTTGTGTTTGCTGATTTCCTAACACGGAGGAGAACCAGAGACAATGGGTGAGAAGAGACCTGTACTAACGGTGCTAGCCAAAGCCCAGTGGCGGCACATTCAAATTTTCCTGGACAGCTTTGGGATGCTCCCTACTGGCTCCTGACCTTTCTGCCCATTGTCCCAATGCTAAAGGAAACATTTCTTGTTATTTTGTTGTTATTATTTAATGAATGTGTTACTGAGGCTTTTTTTTTGCATGACAGTCATTATGAAATATTTCTCTCTCTCCTTACACAATGAGCCTTCTTCCTTCCTAACAAAGAAAAATAGTTACACAAAACCAACCAGTAAGTCAATCTTTTGAGGTGGATGGGTCACAGTCCACCCATTCCTTTCTTCCCCCAACAAAAGAGGCATTTCCTCATTTCTCCTCCAAGGGTCAATTGGTCAATATAATGAGGCAGCAGGGACGTTGCTTTTCCAAGGAGTGCTTCAGAAACTGATGACATTAATTTAATTTGATTCAATTTAATAAGCTTTTTATAAAATATAGGCACTATGCTGGGCGCTAGGGATACAAAAAAAAAAAATAAAAATGATCCCCCTTCCTTCAAGAAGTTCCTATTCTTCCAAGAAGGGCAGCTAGGTGGTACAGTGGATAGAGCACCAGTGCAGGAGTCAGGAGGATCTGAGTTCAAATCTCATCTCAGACACTTGACACTTACTAGCTGTGTGACCTTGGGCAAGTCACTTAATCCCAATTGCCTCATCTTGGGTCATCTCCAGTCATCCTGATGAATATCTGGTCACTGGACTCAGATGGGTCTGGAGGAGAAGTGAGGCTGGTGACCTGCACAGCCCTCCCTCACTCAAAACAAAGTCAAGTGCAAGTCATGTCATTATTTCTCTGATAGTGTGGTCTTCTTCAACAATGAAAGAAAACCACACACATTCTTCCAGGGAATGTAAGCAGAGGTGTGCTGGAACCAGTTCTAACTAGAGGGCTGATTGTTAAATATTCAGTGTGAGCATTTATACTGTAGAAATTGCCAAGCCCTATGAATTGAGGCTTATGTTATGGTTTTGATGATTTTTCTAGATTTAAGAAAGCTTTAATAAGGCAGATTAAGCTTGAAAGTGTGTGTGCTCTACTTTTTGGAGAGTGAAGCTGTTAAACATTTAAATGCATGCTCCTGCATGGCTCTATAAACTTTGCTTGAGCTCAACAGGAGGGCAGAAGAAGGCTCAGGTAGGGAAGTCACTGCCAGACTGGAGGCCAAGTGACTAGAGGTTAATAGCAACCATGATGATGGGAAGATGGTGGTGATGGTGATGATAAGTATGTAGAACTTTAAAGTTTGCAATGTACTTTACAGCCATTATTTCATTTGACCCTCACAACACCCCTAGACAGAACACATTTATAAATAAGTAAACATAAAACAATTTTTATTCTGCAGTTGGCCATAAGGAAGTCTGGCAGAATCCCTTGACTGTTGATACAAGGCACTGAAGAAAGACTCCATTGACCATAACAATGCCCAAGTGGCACTGTACCAGCTTCCCACCCTAGCTCCAAGCTTGTGCATCTGACATTTATAGAATACAACCAGATGATGGCTGATTAGATTACAAGTGATGAATGTAGTCAATATTCTATAAAAGGAGAGATCAGAACAGGGTACACAGTTTTCAAGATACAGTTCTATACAGTTTGTTTGAAATGGGATAAATAGGATGGCAAAGGATATGTTGTAAAAGAGCTTGGTGAGTAGTTGGACCTCCCAGGGTCTGTGGGTTGATTCTTATTTCTTCCATCCTTGACCTTTAATTCAAATTAAATACAGAAAAGGGTCCCAGAGTCTTTATGCTTCAACACGAGGGAAGGGAATAGCATATCCCTCGATATTACTTGATAATACTCGATATTGGAATATTGAATACAGAAAAGAGAGTGAAATAAACCTGGAAAGGTAGGCTAGTGCTGAACTCTAAGGAGCATAGAATGCTGAGCTAAGGATTTTATTCCTGGAGGCAATAGGATGCTGTTGATGTTTCTAGGGTAAGGGAGTTATATGGCCAGACCTGGACTTTAGGAAGATGATTTCAGCAGCTTGTGTGGAAGATAGATGGAGAGACCAGAATGGGGAGACCCATCAGAAGGCTATTCCAATAGTCCAGGAAAGAGGTGATGAGGGCCCAAACTATAGTGGTTGTGGTGTGAATATAATAAAGGATGTAGATGGTGTGTAGAAGGTAGGTATGCATGTAAATATTTATCAATCAGTGTTAAGGGAGAAAAATAGCTGTATGATACATTTTTAAGTTTCATGTGAATTATTCATATTCTTGCCATAACTTTCCTAAGTCTGTGTGTTCATCCTTCGTTGCTGAAGAAGACCATGCCATCAGAGAAATAATGACACGACTTGCACTTGACTTTGTTTTGAGTGAGGGAGGGCTGTGCAGGTCACCAGCCTCACTTCTCCTCCAGACCCATCTGAGTCCAGTGACCAGATATTCATCAGGATGACTGGAGATGACCCAGGATGAGGCAATTGGGGTTAAGTGACTTGTCCAAGGTCACACACAGCTAGTGAGTGTCAAGCGTCTGAGGTGAGATTTAAACTCAGATCCTCCTGACTCCTGCACTGGTGCTCTGTCCACTGCACCACCTAACTGCCCCTTTCTCAAGTCTAGAGACAATACAAATAGTTCATCAAACCCTGATTTTTAGCAATTGCTAATTTCTGAGGCGAAAATGCTCACCATGAAAATTTAACAGTTGACACAATGGGCTGGTTTGCAGTGCCTCTGGATTCAAAAAATGTCAAGGAGGTAGAATTAGCAAAATTTGGCAGCTGACTGGATTGGGGGAAGATAGGAGGTGAGAAGAGTCAAAGGTGCGTCAGAAGTTGGGAGTCTGGATTACTAAAAGGTGACTAAGGGGCCCTCAGCAGTAACAGAGAGAAGGTTGGAAGAGAGACAGGTTTGGTGGAGGAGACAGTGATTTCTATTTTTGATCTCTCAATCTAACACCACAAGCCTGACTCCCTTTGGAATATTAATGTCTGCTGCTGGCATGATCAAAATCGCCTGTGGGCTCCTGAACTCTCTAACTTAACTAAACTCTCTGGCTTCTGTCTCCTAGAAGGCAGGCTGAGCAAGAAGGGCTCCTAGAACCCTCCAGGAGACAGGACTCAGGGTCTCTTTTACTGACTCTTTTAGTGTCTGTTCTTTGGAACCCTCTCTCCCACTCCTTCTCTGAGAGCTGTCTAGGTTCCCCCAGAAAAGTGAAAACAGCCACCATTTTTGTTGCCACCTACTTAAATACAAAAACAACCAAAAAATGAAGACTTTATTAAGTACTTACTATATGCAAAGCACTGGAATTCCAACAAGAAAAAGAAGACAGGCCTTGCTAGCCAGGAATTTGCATTCTAGTAGGAAGGACAACTCATATGGAAGGTTTCTGATGAAACTCATTATGGAAAGGTACCATGGTCCTCAGAGTACAGTGGCAAAACACATGGTAAGGCCTCTTCTTGAATAATTCTGATTTTTATAGAATTTTTACTTGTTTGGGGTGCTACAGAAGGGAATCCTACCTGGGTAGGCTTTACTTACTCTACCATCTACTATGTGAATGACTTGGAGGCAAGTCAGCTCACTTACCTTAATTTCTTCATCTGTAAAAGAAAAAAAGAGGGGATGGACTTCATGATCTCAAAGTCCTTTCTATCTTTAAATTTATAATTTTATGACCTTGGAAAGTCCATCCAATTCTGAGATTCTATGTAAGTGGGGAAAGCAAGTATTATTGTCCCCATTTTACAGGTGATAAAACTGAGGTTCAGAGGTTTAAGAGATTTGCCCAGAATCACGCAATATGCACTGACTCTCATGGAAGGGAGGGGGAGAATGATGGAGAAAACATTACTACTGTGCCAGCTTTCTCTGCGGGCAACTTCTATAGCAAGTGGTGCCAAGGGCTTTATGGAGTTATCACTTGCCCAAGTGTCCCTGAAAGTTAGCCTGGTGCCAAAGTGCTGTGACTGACTGCCAAGCCTGACCTAAATTGTCTTAAAGATATGGACATTTTCATCTCAGGGGAGGGAGGTTTCCATTCTTGCTGAGTGACTGATGGGAAAATGAGCTTGTGGATGGAGGGAGGTGCAGAAAGCCAGTTTAAAGCTCCATCAGAAGAAAGACTTTCCAGCAATGAGAATGGTCCCAAAGTAGACTTGGGCTGCATTGGATGGTCATGAATTTGAGTTCCACATCACTTGACATGTTCAGTCTGAGGCTGGGAAACCACTTAGTTACATGGTGCAGAAAAGAATGTGAGATTTGGAGTCGTTGGACCTTGATCTCCACTCCTCCCTATTCTGGTACTTACTGTCTAGATGACTTTGGGCAAGTCCTTTCCCTTCCCTGAGTCTCAGTTTTCTCCTGTGTTCTATGATGCCCAAGACCCCTTCCAACTCTAAATCCTTTCATGTAGTAATGGGTGTTCCCTGTAGAGGGGATTCACCCAGGTAGGACTAGAGACCTTGGAGGTCCCTTCTAATTCTGATTTGGTAATTCTATGAGTCATAGTCCTATGCACAACTTAGTGGATGGTTCCTTGAGGACCAGGGTCCTAAAAACACATTGGTACTTCTCACTAGATCAATATCAAGAATATTACATGATATATAACATATTATTGTATATATACACCTATATATACTATATATGCCATATATAGTATATATACTATATATAGAACATGTGTATATATACTATACATATAATATATACTACACATAATATATGTATATATACATATACTATGTGTATATGTAATATAGATACAATATATGTATATATATAATATATATAACAGGCATATATGATATATACACATATGTATATACACATTGTTTATACTGTATCATATTGTGTTACATAGTATACATAATTTGTTACATTATGTAACAAATTGTGTATACTATATAACATAATAATACAGTATAAATTTCAGTGGTAGAGGGAAATCTTGGATTAGGAAAGTCCCTGTCCTGGTACAAGTGACCATCTTCTGGAGAACTTACCGTGTGATCCAAACCCCAAATAAGGAAAATGGCAGTAACTCTGGGCTCTGGGTAACTTAGGCATTAACCAGCCCCCTAGAGGTTAAAGTCTCCATCCCCAGCATCCAATTACCAATCCCCAGCCCAATCTAGTCCCCCAGAAACCTGAACTATTCACGAGCCTGTCTCTCTTTTGATTTCAGATAGCATAACAGCCTAATAGTAACGGCATCTAGGGTGCACACAGGAGGCCAACACTTTCAGGGAGATTAAAATGGAAAAATGTTAGCACTGAGAACAGCATGGTCCCTTGGCCTTACTTTCAATTTCTGGCAGGTACAGAACTCCTGGAGTTTCTTTTTTGTGCCTTCCATATGAGCAAAGTTAGTAACTTTGCCTGTGACCCAGGGGCTCCCTAGAGCCTGCTCTGTGGTCAGTCTCTTCTGGGGACCTGGGGCGACCAGATTTTTGACCTATGACCAGAGATGAGCAAAGATTAAGGTTAAGAGATCCAAGTTCAAGATACCTGTGATTACGAACAGCATTAAATCCTTACTGTGTTACACAATATGAGTTCAATTTATTCTGTACCACGCTCCCGCCTTCCTCTTGCTATTTCCGTCTATGGATATTTGACTGGTTATGCAGCCACTTCTCCCTGTCATCATCATCACCTTGTACCCAGCAGGCAATGTGGCATAATGAAAAGTGCAGGGGATTTTGGACCAGAAGACTTGAATTTATATCCTGAATCTTCTACTTACTGCTTGTACTCTCTGGGCCAAGCCATAACAAAGGTGGGGTGACCAAGGCTTTGTCTTGGGGAACTAAAATTTAAAGGATGCTAATAATAGTACTTATACCCCTTCAGAAACAACTAGACATAGAACTTACCAGCAAGAATAGTTCAATGGGGAAGCTACCAGATTGTCTGGTCCAACACTACCTCCTGTCCCCACCAGTATCTTCTCAACATCTCAAGGTCTTTTCCCCCAGGGGACAATTGTAGGTCTCTTATCTGCCTTCCATGAGGTCTCCTATAGGCCTCTCAATTCAATCTGTCTTGAAGAATTGATTTCAGGGTATATCACATGTTGATTGTACCAGGTACACCCTGGGCCTCAGTCTTCTTGTCTGTAAAATGAGGACTTTGTACTAGATGATCTCCAAGGTTTTGACCCAATATCTAAACCTTTTTTCTCCAGGGCATCACAGCATAATAATAACTCATTTATAGAGTGGTCTCAAGTTTGCAAAATGCTTTACATGTAGCTCATTTGAGCTTCACAACTCTGAGGTAGGTTCTATAGGTATTAGAATATATATTTTATAGGTGGAGAAACTGAGGTTCAGAGAAGTTAAATGATTTTCCCCATGGACACACAGCTAGCAGTTTTAGAAATAAGTCAGTGTCTGGCCACTGAGACAATAAATGACTTGCCCGGGATCAGACTCTTAGTAGATATCAAAGGTAGGATTTGAACCCAGGTCTCCCTGACTCCAGGGCTAGCCCTCTATACTTAAAAACTTCTGAAATAAATTTTGAGTACCTGGCACTAAGACTCAAACTTGCTACAATTTGGAGCCAGTTGACCAGTCCAGCTTAATCTTGTTCTTCTCCCATTCTTATTATAACAGCTGATATTTATAATAGCACTTTAAAGTTTACAAGGTTCTCACCTGAGCCTCCTGGTAGTCCTGTGATGTGGGCTCTGTGGATATTGTTATCCCCATTTTACAGATGAGAAAGTTGAAATCTAGAGAGGATAGTGCCTTGACCACAATCTCATGTCTAGTAAGTATCAGAGGAAGATTTACACCTGGGTTTTCCAGACTCCCTCTTTGTGGCCATCACCTAGCCACCATGTTGTTTTTGAGGTTTACTCCATTCAAATATATCAATCCAGACCCTGGTGATCCTTAAGGAGTTCGATATTTGGCCATAGTCTTCCTTCTCACACCAACCACTGCTCATATATTTTCACACTGACGTGTGCTCAAACCCCCTGGCTTTCTAATTCCTCCATGATCTTTCTCCATTCCACACTCAGTCACACACTAGGATAGTCATGTCCTTGAATGTCACCCACAAAAGTTCCCCTTCCAGGGTCAAGAATTCTGAAATTCTTAGCATTCCATCTCTCCCTGACTTCCTTCCTTCTAAAGCTTTTCTTAATCCTGGTCCCTCCATACCTCAGTACTCATTCAAGCCATCACCAGCCCTGCTGTGGGAATATTTTCCTCCCTTCCTTATAGCAATCCCAGAGTTAACCAAGTTTGATATTGCTCAGTTCCCTACTCTGAGTTCACTGCCCCTTTGTGTTGCCAATCTCCTGCCCCATCCTGCAATGCTTCCAACCCTCTTCCATTCCTATACTTGTGCTACCGATCAGTGATTCATCATTAAAGGAAGTAGAGAAAGTCATATATGTCACTATGATCACTGGGTTCATTATGAATTTTGTCATCTAGTCTCAGCTGGGCACTCACTGAAGCAAGGCAATCCTTTTACTCCTCCTTCTTTGTCTAAAGTATTCCTTATGGCAGTCTCACAACTTCTCTTCTTTTCTTAAGTGCCTTAGCCCTTTCCTCCCTCTGCACCCTCTCAGAAGAACTCACCTCATACTCTCCAGAGAATCATCACTCACTTCAAGGCTCCTCTTCTCCTTTACTTACAAAACCTCTTGACATCATCCCCCATTCTGTCCTTCTTTACTCCAATCTCTGATGAAGAAATGGCCCTTCTCCATGGGCCAATCCCCTCTTGTCTCTTCCAGAAGATTGCCCCCACAATCATCCCCTCCTTTCTCCAATCTTCTACCTCTCCCTATCTATTGATATTGATATATCTCTGTTACCTATAAATATGTACAGGTCTTCCCAAAACACAAGTCACTGGACCCTACCATCCCCTCAAGCTATCATTCCATAACTTCCTTTCATGACTAGATTCCTAGAAGAAACTGTTTACATTTATTGATTATATCTCCTCTCTTTACTTCATAACGCCTTGTAATCTAACAACATTATTATTATTAACAACAATATCATCCTATCTATCTATCTATCTATCCTATATCTATCATCCTTACAGCATTGTAAGGTTTGCAAAGTGTCTTTCGAATATTATCTGATTTTCACAACAATTATTATTATCCCCATTGTATCAATGAGGAAACAGAGGCAGAAAGAGGTTAAGTGACTTGCCCAAGATCCCATAGTCAGTAAACTGTCTAAGTCTGGACTTGAACTTGGGACTTCCTAACTCCATTATATCATCTAGTTGCCAAAACTGCTCTCTCCAGAGTCATGACTGATCTCTCAATTGCAAACCTGATGACCTTTTCTCTGACTTCACCCTTCTTGACCTCTTTGCAATATCTGTTGCTGTTGACTATCTCATCCTTCTGGACACTCTCTTTTCTGGGCTTTCTCGACACTGCCCTCTGACTCTTTTCTTCCTATCTGTCCTCATTCTTCTTTGGTGGATCATGACACATATCCTCTCCCACTCCCAACTGTAGGTATAGGTCTTTCTCTCTTATCTCTTACATTATTTCTTGGGGATCTTATTGATTCCTTTAAGTTAGACCATCATCTTTATGCAGATTGTCTCTCCTATCTACATATTCATTATTTGTCTCCTTCCTGAGCTTCAGTCCTGTTGTGATATAGAGGTGCTAAGAACCCTGAAATACAAGGAATGGATCTGCCTCAAAAGAATTGGACCACTTGAGCCTTCTTTCCATCTAGGATACTGAAATGTATGAGAAAACTTTCAAAGACATGGTGTTTTCCTTTTAGGGCTTCAGATCTCATCCTTATCAGTCTCACATCACCATCAAACTAGGGGGCATTTTGCACCCGCATCCCAAAGGCACCTCAAACATAACATTTCCAAAACAGAACCCGTTTCCATTTTTGTCTTCAGAATTCTATGAAGGGTACCACAAATCATCCCAGCTGTAATAACCAGGGAACCATCTTTAACTCTTCATTCTCATTCCACTCCCATAATCAGTCAGCTGCATGAGTCTCATTGATGCCATTTCTTTCACACCTTCCCTTTCTTCCCCCTCACACTCCAACCACCCCCACCCCCCACCCAGTTCAGGCATTCATCAACTCTACCTGGACAAATGCCAGCTGGTCTCCCTGTCTCAAGTTTCTCCCTTTTCTAATCCATCCTGCACAGATATCAAGGTGATATTCTCAAAGCATGTACTAGCCCATGTCCCTCCACTGCTTCATAAAAACCAGTGCTTTCCTATGATCTTAAGGATCAAATGCAAATGTATTTGTTAGGGACTTAACAGCTTTTCTAACCTGGCTCAGTTCCATCTCCCAAGCCTTGTGATACATCACTCTTTTTCATTGCACTGTTGGACTGCCCTCCTGCTCCACCTTGCTCTCTGATTAAGATGCCATCTCTCTCTGCACCTTTACCCAGGCTGTCTACCATGCTCTCCTTCCTCATTCCTACCTTTTAGAATCCTCATTTCCTTGTGTGCCACCCCCATTCTTCCTTCCTGATGACTAACCCTCCCCATCTGCTTACTGGTGCCTCCTCTGTCAATCTATCTTGGATTTATCTTGTTTCTACCTAGGGAGCAAGGTGGAATAGTGTCTAGAGTGCTAGACTTGGAGTCAGGAAGACCTGAATTCAAATCCTGCCTCAAACATTTATTAACTGTATGACCTTGAACAAGTGGCTCATCCTCTCTCAAACTCAGTTTCCTCATCTTGTCTAAGTCATACGGGGAGTAAATTGTCAAGAGGAAATCTTCAAACCCAGGTCACTTCACACCATAGCCATGGTGTATTCTGGTGTTCATTTTTAAAAAACTGAATTGAATATATTTCACTGGGGGTTCGGGGTGGGGAAGGATACAAAAAGATGGATAAGAGATAACCCCTGCCCTTAAGGAGCTTACAGTACAATAGGGGAGATGACATGGAGATGGATATAACAAATACAAATGAGAATCTGCTAATGAGCACATTTTGTACCTTTTAAAATACATTCTTTATATATATATATATATATATATATATATATATACACATATATATTCCTTCAAAATATATATTCTTATATATTCTTTAAAAATCTAGGCAGGTAGGTGGTGCAGTCTTTAGAGCTCTGGCCCTGGAGTAAGGAAGACTCCTCTTCCAAGTTCAAATAATGCCTCAGATACTTACTAACCTGTGTGACCCTGGGCAAGTCATTTAACCTTGTTTCCCTCAGTTACCTCATCAATAAAATGAGCTGAAGAAGGAAATGGCAAACCACTCTAGTATCTTTGCCAAGAAAAACCCAAAAGGGGTCATGAAGAGTCAGACATCTGACGAAACAACAAATGTGTATTTTTACAGTCTTTTCTAGTTATCTCGTTATCTAGTTTTCTAGTTATCAGTTATCTGTGTATGGATCATCTCCATGAGACTGTAAACTCCATGAGAAGAGTGATCATGCCTTGCCTAAACTGTGCATCTTCCCTGACCTGCACACAGATATCCTTTCTTGTGCCTTGTCCAATATTCTGCACACTGTCACTGTTTCTGCTTCATAAGTAAATTGTTGAATTGAAATGAAGGGCATAAGTAGAGAATTCACTGTGCTAAGATTGGATCAGAGTAGTGAACCTGAGGAATCAAAGGAGGATTTGTGGACAGGGCATTTTAAGCTAGAGATCTAAGATCCTTGCCCATTCTGACCTGATATTTCCTCAAACTCTTCTAAGGTTCACTTAATTCAATTCAGTTCAGTTCAATTCAACAGGTACTGTGTTAGGAACTGGGGGACACAGACCAAAATGAAACAATCCCTACCCTCAAGGACTTTACACAAAGAGTCAGTGTAATATGGTGGAGAGAAGCTGAACCTGGAGTCTGAAAGACGTGGGTTCAAATTCTGCTTAGACACTTAGAAGCCGTGTGACCCTGGATAATTCATTTCAGCACTTTTCAGTGCCTTCCCCAGTCAAATTGGGGGGGGGGGGTTTGATCTCTAAGTACTTTCTTCCTCTAAATCTATGACCTATCCTGTGATCTCTATTCTCATGAGGGAATGCAACATTATACACAAATATTTTGAAGAGTAAGACAGTGCTAGTGATGGGGGGATGGGGGTGGGGACAGTCTATGAGTCCTGGCTCTGTCACTTAACTGGCAATGAGATCTTGGGTAAGTCACAACTTTTTTTCTAAGCCTTAGCATTCTTACAACTTTATTATGTATATTTTCTTAATTTTCTTTTTTCTGTAAAATGAGGATAATCATATTGACATTGCCAACTTCACAGAACTGTTGCGGAGAGGAAATGCTTCATAAACTGCAAAGAAATTTGAGATATCATTAGCATTATTATTAAGATTTGAGTTGGGGAGCAGCAAAGGACATCTGATAGCTGCGTTTGTACGTATCAGAACCTGTGCTCCCTCTCCTCTAATCAAGGAGGGAAATATGAGGTTCTGGCCACATTCCAGCTTTTCCATCAGTAAACCCTACTGGGAATTTTGTGTGAACATGTGGGTCCATTACAACTAACCATTTTCTCTTTCACCACCTTCTGGCCAACAAATCGATTCCACACCCATTCTATGCATCTAGTCCTTTTTCGTGCAAAGATGGTGTCCTGGGTGGGATAAAATGATAGATCACCGATGGGGATCACCAGTGGGGGTGGGGAGAGATTTCTCTGTCCATCCATGTAATACGGGGCAGAGGATCCCAAATCTTCTGGGACTGACTCTTCCTCTCCCCCTTCCTTCTTTCCCCTCCTTCCCCTGCCCCACTGTCAGATGCATCCAAGGAAAGACTAGCTTGAGAGGCAATTACTCCACTTGGCCATGAATCATTGATCACGGCTGGGGGAAAGCCAGGCATCTCTTCCAGAGCCATCCTCATCCATCATCAGTAGGCTGCACTTCCGCTGCCTCCATTGGGTAAGAAGGGGGGCAAGGCAAGCACAAGGGCCTGTGTTTTATTAATGGGCTGTGGGGTTACTCGAAGCCATTAGAGGGTTTCAGGAGAGACGGCGGCTGAGCCACCAGCCAATTTGAAGGGTCATGAAAGGGTTTTGAAGGCAATTTAGAGGGGAGCAGAAGTGCATGCCCTTAGCAAAAAACAGGGCTCTTTAATATAAGCAAATTCAGGCCACCTGCAGCTGGCAATTAGTTTTGCACAAGGAAATTCAGACTTTAGTTAGCAAATGTGACCCATGACCCGGAAGTGAAAGCTATACAGACTAGTTTCAATCTTAGAGGCTTCTGATACATCACTCTTTTGGCTAGTGTCCCCACCTAGAATTTCCCTGGGAGCAGTGAAATTTACTTCTCCACAAAAAGAGGAAAAGACCATTGGCTCCCCTGCAAGCACTCAGCTGACAAAAGACCAGGCACAGGAGAGGTCTTATTTTACTCCGGGCTGCCTCCTTTTCTGATCATACCAGTTCTAGGTGAGGTCTTTTAAGCACAAACCACTAAGAATACCCATTTTTTCCTGGTACTTTTAAGGTTTATGCATTGAGTTCCTCTAAATGAGGATGAGGGGGTAGTGTCCTCATTTTACAAATGAGACAAATGAGGTTAATCAGAGAGGTAAAGGGAGCTGGGCAGAGTCACACAGCATCCTTTATATCCTATACTGCTTTAAACAGGAACACAAAGAGCTTTCCCCACAGATTGGGTCTAAGGGAGGTGGCACAACTCTCATTCTATAGTGTTTTTAAGGTTTGGTAACCATTTTTCTTCCCATGAGGGAGGTAGGGCAAACATGAACTTTGTCATCGGAGGACATAGAGATCAAGGCTGAGGCTGGAGAGGTGGTTGCCCAAGGTTGCACAGGTAATAAGATTTTAAACCCAAGTCTTCTGCTCCAGGGGCAAGGGCATTGGACTTGGAATCAAAAGACTTGGCTTCAAACCTGACCCTGATAATTACTGTGGGACCATGGGCAAATTGCTTCTCCTTTCTGAACCTGTCTGTTCTGTAAAATTCAATTCAATAGGTAATTTAGGCACCTACTATATGCCAAGAACTGTTCTAGGCTCTAGAAATACAAAGAAACGCCTTTGTCTTTCAGGAGCTAATATTCTGCTGAGGAAAACAACATATAAACATAAATATTCACAAACTACATACAAAGAATTTCATTGGGGGTTGGTGGAGGTGCTAACAAATGAGAGGAAATGAAAAGTAGGATGGAGCTCTTGGGTTGAGCCATGAAAGTGCTAAGGATTCTAAGGGGTAGAGATAAGAAGGGCAGCTAGGGGATATAGAGGGTAGGGAGGAGGACCTGGAGTCAGGAAGACCTGAGCTCAAATCCAGACTCGGACACTCACTGTGTGACCCTGAGCAAGTCACTTAACTTTGTTTGCCTCAGTTATCTCATCTATAAAATGAATTGGAGAAGGAAATGGTGAACCCCTCCAGTATCTTGGCCAAGAAAACTCCGAATGGGGTCACGAAGAGTAGGACATAAGTGAAATGACTTCATGACAAGAAAGTGCATCCTGTGCATGGTGAGAGATGGAATGTCATATGCTGGGGACAATTTGGCTGGAATATAAAGGGAGTAGAGGGGGACTAATGATGTATAATTAGTCTGGAAAGACGAGGTGGAGTCAGATCACCACAGGAGTATAGATTTAGAGCTAGAAGAGACTTTAGAATTCATCTTGTCTAACCCCCTCATTTTACAGATTAGGAAACAGAGACTGAGGTAGGTTCCATTACTCGACCCAAGTGATCCAGGTTAGACACTGGCAGAGCTGATTCTCTGATTAAATCCCATGCTTTTCTCACCACACCTGGCCTCCCTTTGTGAAAGGCTTTCAAGGACAATTAGAGGAGTTTGTGTTTTCTCCTAAAAATAATAGGGAACTATTGAAATATCTTGGGCAGGGGCAATGGGATACCAAAGTCAGAGTTGGGTTTTAGGAACAAGGGGCTGAAGTCCTTTCAATCTGCCATATTCCATGTGTCTTAGCCCCAGCACTTTTTAAAAGACACCCTGTTGCTCCACATTCATCTGTAAAATGGAAATAGCCCTTACCTAACTAATAGGGTTGTCATGAGGGTCAAATGAGATAACTTGTGAGCTGTATAAATGTTAGCTAGATACATATTCATTCAATGTGAAATACCTTTATTGTCCTTTTACAGATGTGGGTACTATATTTTCCCAGGGCTACCCAGATAAAAAGCAGCAGTTGCAGAGAATGATAGAGCTTTGAACTTGAAATCAGGAGGACCTGGAAGACTTGAAATCAGATCAGACACTTATTAGGTGAGAAATGCCAGGCAATCCACTCCCCTGTTCTAGATCTCAATTTCCTCTCCTATAAAAGTCTGGAATATATAACCTCTAAGGTGATCTTGGGTTCTAAGTCCACCAGTCCATGCTGCTAGGGAAAATGGGTTAACAGGTCATACTGACCATACTTCAAGTTATTCTTTAAAAATTCACTGCTGTTCCCAAGTTGCCAAAGATTGTATGGGGGTTTTCACTTCTGGTGCCACAGTAATCAAAGTTTCTTCCCTCATTGCTTTTCTGAAGCATTTCCAAGTCAGCCGAGTGGTGCATTTTACATAATTTTTCCGCTCTGCAGCCGTAGCTCCATCTGATGCCCTGGGGATTCCTCCAGGCAGTATATTTCCAAGTCCCCCTCCTGCCTGGACCACCCAGTGGGCCAGCTTCATCATGTTGTTGAGAGGGCCCTCTGCTCCCCAAACCCATCTCCTGTAGTGACTTCCTTCAGCTCTGTTAATTCCCATGCAGAGGCACTGAATTGCTTACCGAGTCCTTGGCATCAAGAGAGAGAGACCTCACCCCACATGGGGAAATGAATTCAGATTTTCAGCTCTGAACCCCGCTGTCCACGTCCTGCTCACTGCATGGGCTGAAAAATGCCTGCAAATGCAGAGGATGGAGGGTATATTAATAACTGGCAACAGTTGGTCCAGGGCTCTTGCCAGGTTAACGCTTAAGACCTGTGAGAGCCATCAGAACAGGAGCCTGTGGGGAGCTAAAGAAATGCTGGTTGGTGCTGGGTTGTTTTTTTTTGTTGTTGTTTTTTTGGGTTTTTTAAGACTAAAACAATAAAGTAAAAAGAAGTGTTTGGCCAAGGTGGATAAGCACCAAAACATTTCTTCATATTGTATTTTGAGGTAAAATGCTGGGGGTCCTGATTCTTACAAACACTTCTGCCTGGCATTTGAGGCCCTCCCCAGTCGGATCATAGCCTACCACTCTTTCTTTCTGCCCTATTCCACACTCGCTTCTTCTGAATCCCAAAGATGCTGTTGGCAACTCCCCATCTTCTCTTCTATCTTGCACTTTTGTGTATTCACTCTCTCCTTACTTTTGAGGGGTCCCTCCCTGATGGAGAATCCTTTGATATCTCTGCCACTCTTCCCCCAAAGCGGAAAGCAATCTAGCTGGAGAATTTTTTAGAGAACTTAATTTATATCTCTCCTGTACCCCATCACATTCTCTCTTACATTCCAGAATCTCAGGGCTAGAAAGGAGGGTCCCAAGGACTGTCATCTCCATTGCAAATCTAGAAAGGAATCATCTTTAACAATCCTGACAAGCAGAGGTCATCCATCCTTGGCTTGAAGACTCATTTTGACTGGGAACTCATTACCTCCTGGAGTAACCCACTCCATTTCTGACTAGTAATAGATGTTAGAAAGGTCTCCTTGTTTCAAAAGCCTCAGTCTCCCTTTCCACAACTTCTATTCAGTTTTCCTTGTCCTAATCTCTAGGGCCAAATAGAAGTCAGATCCTTTTTCTACTCCCTAGGACTTTGAATACTCAAGGATAGGGATTATCTCCTTCTGTCCCCTCCCACTCTACCCTGCCTTCTCTTCTCCAGGCTAAATAGCCCCAGTTCCTTCCATTGATCTTCCTGGGATGTGGTCTCTAATCCTGTCACCAAAGTGGTGATTCTCTTTTGAGCCCTCTTCAGCTTCTCAACGCCTTTCCCAAAATGTCACATCTACTGCTGAATCCGGTATGCCTGATGGATGGGTTCTGACCAGGACAGAGGACAGAGGGATGGATAGACTTCTCCCTCAGTCTGGACCCAGGGACTCTACTATGGCTTCATGAAGACTTTCTACCAGCTAGAACCGTCCAAAATGGAATGGGCCACTTAAGCTATCACAGCTAGCATTTCTATAGTGCTTAAGAAATATATGGCAGCTAGGCGGTGCTGTGGATAGATCAGGCCTGGAGTCAGGAATATCTGAGCTCAAATCCCATCTCACACTTAACTAACCAGGTGATCCTGAGCAAGTCACTTAACCCTGTTTGCCTCAGTTTCCTCATTCGATAAAAGGCCTGGAGAAGGAAATGACAAATCACTCTAGTATCTTTGCCAAGAAAACCTCAAATGGAGTCATGAAGAGTTGGATAGTTATAAATATAATCTCATTTGATCTGAACAACCCTGGTACTATTATAATCCCATTTTATAGTTGAGGAAACTCAGGCAGACAGGGGTTAAGTGACTTGCTCAGGGTCACACAGCTAATAAGTGACTGAGGTTGGATTTGAACTCCAGGCCCAGCACTCTATCCACTTCATTACAGAGCTGCCTCTTCTAAAGGTGGTAGGTTTCTCTTACTGGCAATCTTTAAGCAGATGATGGGTTTCCTTACAGGATAAATTAGGATTCTCTTGTTCTGTAATGTGGCCTAACATCACTCCGCTTTTTTTTGGTTTGCCTTGTTGTACTGTTTCCTCTTACTGAGTTAGCAACTCTCCAAGACTCCAAGATCATTTTCACAAAGACATCACTTAGTTTAGTTTTATCTCCCCTATCTCATACTATATTACTTATCGATGTGAACTTCATAATTTCCCTATTGATTCTTTTTCTTTTTTTGTCTTGGTATATCCCTAGAGCCCAGCACATAGTAGGTGCTTAAGAAACGCTTGTTGATTGGCTAGGGTGGGAGGTTGGCCATTTTTTATCAGTCTCTTGAGCACTCAGCACAGGATCAACCACATAGAAGGTAGTTGAATTCCAGCGGCAGCCTCTAGAGGCATCACAGAAAAGAAGCGGCATGGCCTCTGACCTCAGCTTCTCTGCACTGGTGATGGGAAATGCCAAAGATTAAAAAACTCCCCATGAAAAGCACGTTACTGAGAGCACCCTTCTCTGTTAATTAGTACCTGTGTGATCTTGGACGAGTCACAATCTCTCTGGCGAGTCATTAAGTTGAGTCCCCAGAGTGCTTACTGTGAGCTGACTGAGGACTGGAGCTGTCTTTTGCCTCTTTTTGTAACTCCACTGCCTGACACATAGTAGGTGCTTAACAAATATTTATTGAATTGAATTGCAAGACACTGTACTAAGCACTAGGTGTATGAATAAAGGCAAAAGACCACCCTTGCTCTCTAGGAACTCAGTCTGACGGGGGAGACAAGCACACAGATGAGTACAAGCAAGTTATGCGTAGGAATAATGGATAGAAGGAAGGCACTAGGATGAAGGGCTACTGGGAAAGACTTCTTGAAGGTGAGAGATTAGCTGGAGCTTGAAGGAAGTCGGGGAAATCAGGATAATAAGAGAGAATATTCTAGACATAGGAGACAGCTAGTGTCTGGAGTCGGGAGACAGACTGTCTTATTTAAGCAACTACAAGAAGACCAATGTCACAGGATTAAAGTAGGCTTGTTTCCTTATCTGCAAAATAAGAAGGGTTGCATATACCTTAATTCTACCCCCAGCATTTAGCATAATACCTGGCAAATAGTGGGTCCTTAATAGATGCTTGTGGACTGACTGACATATAGATAGGAACATCTCTATAACACAGTAGGTTCTCTTTGAGAGCTACTGGCTGACCTCTTCAAATGTAGCTAGGCTGCTCCTCAGATTCTAGACGACATGGGCTTATGCCTGAAGACTTTCAATAAGATTTACCACATCTGGTGGAAGGCTCTGCTGGTAGAACATTCAAGAACCCAGAATCAAGTCCATGACATGATGAAACATTGGAGGGGTCCTGAAGAGGGACTTACTCTTGCAAATAATGCCTGGAAACTCACTGGTGTGATCTGGGGCAGAAATGTCAAACATATGGACAGAATTGGCTCACAATACTCCGGAGTGCAGCCAGAATTAAAATGCACTTAGGAAGTATCTAACAAAATAAATAAAATGTAATCAAACATAGGTAATACATTTTAAAATGAAGTCAATATGCAGCCCACAGATCAGTCGGCCTCATATCTATTTGAGTTCATCACCTCTGGTCTGGAGTATATGGAAATTAGGATCTCATAGGATCCTAGATTCGGGGCTAGAAAGAACCTTGGAGGCTCAGATAAATTGTCTATCCCCCTCATTTTACAGATAAGAACACTGAGCCCCAGAAAGGGTAAATGACTTTCCAAGAAGGTAGAGTGGTTAGAGTCCTAGGCAGGGAGTCAAGACGACCTGAGTTTGAACCCCATCCCGTATACTTACTAGCTTGGTGATCCTGGACAAGTCATTTAACCTGCCTGTGACTCAGTTTCCTCATCTGTAGAATGCAGATAACAGGAGTACCTCCCCTCAGGTTTGTTATGAGGATCAAATGACAAAAATGTACATAATTCACTTTGTGTGGTCAGCCTAAATGTCAGCTATCAATAAGATTGAAGAGACAGAATTCAAACCTGGGTTGTGTGTCCTCTACTGCAATGTGCTGCTGCTCTGTGAAGGAAAGGGAAAGGGGGGAGATCAAACAGGGGCCATTGGATGTGTAGTCACTGAACCAGTGAGAAGAGAAAGAGAGAATTAGGAATTTCAAGGAATCACATTGCTCAGACCTGCCTAGCTAATCAGACTTAGGAAAAGGCAAAGGTCATGGGGCTCAGGGCCTTTAATTGGGACCTCACTGACATTCCAGAAGATTAAGGAGTGAAAATCTAGAGGCCCACATCATAGTTCCCCAGCCATTCTCAGAGCAGCTGGTACCCCTGGAAGATGGCCGAGATTTGGGGGACCCCAGGCACAAAGGTAATATCCTTCCAGCTGCTCACACAACCACACAGACAGAAGTCTGGAGTCAATCAGTGGTGCCTGATCTCTAACCTGTTGGAGTCTGCCTCAATCTTTGAGACCCAAACCCTGCGTTGAAGCAGCCACACAAATGGGTACAGGCTCATGGCCCAAATCAATCTGTCAGAGAAATCACACAAAGTGACAGAATCTTAGAATTGTAGATTTAGAATACTAAATCTTTTTTTTATAAGTCATCTTTATTACTAGTTTCAAAAGCACCATCTTTTGAAAGTGTTTCTTGAATAAAGCCCTGTGGTGGAGCAAGGGGGGAGAAGTGTAGATGGAAAAAATTCGTTAGCCTCTTACAACGTTACACCCTAAAATCGAATGCCCCTTGAAAGACCAAAGTCAGCGCTTCCTAGAATTTTAGTCATGGAAGCTGGCTTTGAGAGCTACGTTTCTGTGAGATAATACATCTCTTTATTGCTATTTCTCTATAAAGGAAATATGAAGGTTAGATATTATACATCCTTTGGGAACCAGGAACAAATGACTTAAGAACTCAACAGTGAATTCACAACTTCTCTCCCCCACTTCATTTACCCCATTCTCTCCTTGCTTTTTAAAATTTGTATGGTCTGGCTTCTTTTCCCCAACTTTTAAAAATTTTTATTTAAAGTTATTTTTTTCTTTAATGTGTACACTTTTATTTGAGCTGGTCTTAAGTCAATGCATAGGTAAAACTCCTGCCCTCCCCCAAATACTGGCACCAATCCCATAAAACTCGCAGGGAGACTGTAAAGTCTTCATTCACATCTATGTTGGGAGCAGGGAGGGAATTTAGAGGGTCATTTAATATGACTGACAATTAAAAAAAGGAACAAGTATTAAGGTGGAAGATACAAAAAGTTTTTTAAAAGAATTACATTAATTTGCATGTAGAGCAATACTAATACCTTCCCCGCTGCCCCCCTCCCCATCTGGATTTGTTACTTAGCTCCTTTTATCAAGCTCATTACTCTGTAACAATGTATTATACAATATTTGGAATGACTATTAAAAAAAACCCATGAATGTACAATCAAGAGTCCTGAAGACACACTGTAGAACTTTGGGGATATTTGCCTCCACCATACTTAGACTGTTCATCACCTTCACCATTCCAGTTTTTAAATCCTGAGTCAAGCACCAGAAAAACAAAACAAAATAAAGACAAAGCCAAGCCAATCTCATCTCTTTTTTTGGGCAATTATCATGTCACACCCTTTTGACAAAAAAAAAAAAAATTAAAAAAACTCAGTCCATTTAGAAGCATCTGTGGTGGACAATCTGGAGGGCCCAGATTCGTCATACTCCTATTTGCTGATCCACATTTGCTGGAAGGTGGAAAGAGACACCTGGATGGAGCCTCCAATCCAGACAGTGTATCTGCGCTCAGGTGGGGCAGTGATCTTGATTTTCATTGTGCTGGGAGCTAGGGCTGTAACCTCCTTCTGCATCCTGTCGGCAATGCCTGGGTACATGGTGGTACCACCAGACAATATGGTATTGGCATACAAATCCTTACGGATGTCAACATCACACTTCATGATTGAGTTGAAGTTTCATGGATTCTACAGGATTCCATACCTAAGAAAGATGGCTAGAAGAGAGCTTCTGGGCACTGGAACCTCTTGTTGCCAGTGGTGATAACCTGACCATCAGGAAACTCATAGGTCTTTTCCAGAGAGGAGCTGGATGCAGCAGTAGCCATCTCCCACTCAAAGTCTAGGGCGATGTAACACAGCTTCTCCTTCCTTGATGTCACGCAAGATTTCCCTCTCAGCTGTGGTAGTGAAACTGTACCCTCTCTCATCGGGTTCTTCATGAGCTAGTCTGTCAGATCATGGCAAGACAGATCCAGATGGAGGATGGAATGATGAAAGGCATAACTTTCATAGATGGGCACAGCGTGGGTCACACCATCACCGGAGTCCATCACAATATCAGTGGTACGACCAGAGGCATACAGGGACAGCACAGCCTGGATGGTAACATACATGGCTGGGGTATTGAAGGTTTTAAACATAATCTGAGTCATCTTTTCTCTGTTGATTTGGGGTTCAGGGGGGTTTTTGTGAGCAGCACAGAATGCTTTTCAGGGGCCACACGAAGCTTATTGTAGAAAGTATGATGCCAGATCTTCTCCATGTCATCCCAGTTGGTGACAATACCATGTTCGATGGTGTACTTCAGGGCCAGAATACCTCTCTTGCTCTGGGTCTCAGCCCCCACAAAGCTGTCTTTCTGGCCCATACCCACCATCACATCCTGATGTCTGGGGCGCCCAACAATGGAGGGGAAGATGGCCCGAGGGGCATCGTCTCCTGCAAAGCCAGCTTTGCACATTCTAGAGCCATTGTCAACAACAAGAGCCATATCATCATCCATGGCGAACTTTGAAGTGGCAGGTTTACACCCTTAAGAGAGAGAGGAAGTGGTGCCATACCTGGAGGCAGCAGGGAGGCAAGTGCATGTTGGGTGGGAGAGCTCACAGCTCTATTTAAAATTCCAAATTCTATCCTTCCCTTCAACCCCAAGATGGTAAACAATCACATATAGGTTATACATGTGTAATCATGTAAAACATTTCCATATTAGCAGTTTTACATAAGAAGACTCGAATAAATGGAAAAATGAAAGAAAGTGAAAAATAGCATGCTTCAGTCTGTATTTAATCAGTATCAGTTCTTTCTCTGGAGGTGAATAGTCTGCTTCTTCATAAGTCCTTTGGAATTGTCTTGGATCACTGCACTGCTGAGAATAACTAAGTGAGCACTGCACAGTATTGCTGTTCCTGGGTACAATAATCTCCTGATTCTGTTCACATCACTTTGCATCAGTTCCATGTAAATCTTTCCAGGTTTTTCTGAAACTGACCTGCTTGGTCATTTCTTATAGCCCAATAGTATTCCATTGCAATCATATATCACAGCTTGTTTAGCCATTCCCCAATTGATAGGCATCCCTTCAATTTCCAGTTCTTAGCCACCACAAAAAGAGCTGCTATAAATATTTGTGTACAAATAGGTCTTTTTCCCTTTTGGGGGGAATGTCTTTGGGATACAGACCTCGCAGTGGTATTGCTGAATCAAAGGATATGAACAGTTTTATAGCCCTTTGGGCATAGTTCCAAATTACTTTCCAGAATGGTTGGATCAGTTCACAACTTCACCAACAGGGTATTAGTGTTCCAGTTTTCCCACATCCCCTCCAACTTCCATTTTCCATTTTTTGTCATGTTAGCCAATCTAAATAGGTATGAGGTGGTACCTCAGAGTTGCTTAAATTTGAGTTTCTGTAATCAGTAGTGATTTAGAGCATTTTTTCAAATGACTATAGATAGATTTGATTTCTTTGAAAACTCCTATTTATATTCTTTGATCATTTATTAGATGGGGAATGACTTGTAGTTTTATAAATTTGACTCATTTCTCTATATATTTGAGAAGTGAGGTCTTCATCAGAGATACTTGTTGCAAAAGCTTCCCTCCAATTTTCTGCTTTCCTTATAAT
This sequence comes from Bettongia penicillata ogilbyi, assembly GCA_023548195.1. NCBI lineage: Eukaryota > Metazoa > Chordata > Mammalia > Diprotodontia > Potoroidae > Bettongia > Bettongia penicillata. Next base: position 5,014,623 of record JAJHZJ010000315.1, on the reverse strand, counting down.
TTTGGTTGCATTGGTTTTGTTTGTGTAAAACTTTTTAAATTCTATATAATCAAAATGATCTTTTTTATATTTTGTAATGCTCTCCATATCTTCTTTGGTCCTAAATTCTTCCCTTATCCATATATCTGACAGATAAATTATTCTATGCTCTCTTAATTTGCGTATGGTATCACTTTTTGTATAAATCATATACCCATTTTGACCTCATATTGGTATGTGATGTTGGTCTATATCTGGTTTCTGTCATACTATTGTTTTCTAGTTTTCCCAGTAGTTTTTGTCAAATAATGAGTTTTTTGTTCCAAAAGTTTGGATCTTTGGGTTTATCATATACTAGATTACTATGGTGATTTACTCTAATACAATTTGTACTTAATCTATTTCACTGATCCATAGAATACCAAATCTTAAGACTTGTAGAATCAGAATCATATCTTCTTAGAATCTCAGACACAATCATAAGATCACGATTTTGAGCTGGAAATCTGGAAATCTTGAATTTTTCATGCAAACTTGAAATAAGAGAATTTTAGAATCACTAAAACCTTAAAATTTCAAATAACAGCAAGCAATTATACATTGCTATAAGGTTGACAAAGCACTGTGCATATTGTTGGATCCTCACAACAAACCTGGGAAGTAAGGGCTATTATTATCTTTATTTTACAGATGAGGAAACTGAGCCTGAGAGAATCACATGAAGAGTCTCTGAGGCATTATTGAACTCTGGTCTCAAATTTAAGAAGCACAAAAGCTTAGAGATGTTAGGGGACTTTAGAGATTGGAACAGAATAAGAGTCTTAGAATTATAGAATAAAAAAAACCCAGAAATGGTGAATCTTGGAATTATAGGCAAGTCAAGTCAACAGGCATTTATTAAGCGCCTACTATTGTCCCAAGTAGCATGCTCAGAATCAAGAATCTTATTTTAGATTCTGGCTATTTTTTGACCTTATCCTTCCATATAAGCAAGATCGACTTTGGGCAAAACTGCTTAGTTTTTATGGATCATTTTCTTTTTTTTTTTTTAAATATAAATTTATTTATTTAACTTTTTACATTCATTTTCACAAAATTTTGGGTTCCAAATTTTCTCCCCTTTTATCCCCTCCCCCACCCCAATACACCAAGCATTCTAATTTTCCCTATCACCAATCTTCCCTCTCTTCTATCATCCCTCCCTTCTCTTGTCCCCATCTTCTCTTTGGTCCTGTAGGGCTAGATGACTTTCTATTCCCCATTAACTGTATTCCTTATTTCCTAGTAGCAACAACAATACTCAACAGTTGTTCCTAAAACTTTGAGTTCCAAATTCTCCCCATCCCTCCTTCCCCACCCGTTCCCTTTGGGAAGGCAGGCAATTCAATATAGGCCGTATCTGTGTAGTTTTGCAAATGACTTCGATAACAGTCGTGTTGTTTAAGACTAACTGTATATCCCTCCATCCTATTCTGCCCCCCATTGATTCTATTCTGTCTTTTAATCCTGTCCCTCCCCAAGTGTTGACTTCAAATTGCTCCCTTCTCCCATTGCCCTCCCTTCCATCATCCCTCTCTCCCTGCTTATCTCCTTCTCCCCCACTTTCCTGTACTGTAAGATAGGTTTTCATACCAAAATGAGTGTGCATTTTACTCCTTCCTTTAGTCGAATGTGATATGAATGCTCATATGAACTTCATGTTTTTTTTCTCAGCTCTCTTCTTTTTCCCTCCACTAAAAAGTCTCCTGCTTGCCTCTTGAATGAGACATAATTTACCCCATTCCATTTCACCCTCTCTCCTCCCACTACATTTCTCTCTCACCATTTACCTTAATTTCTTTTAAGATATGGTCCCATCCTATTCAATTCACTCTGTGCTCTCTGTCTCTGTATGTGCATGCATGTGTGTATGTGTATGTGTGCACACATGTGTACGTGAGTGTGTGGTCCCACCAACTACCCAGATACTGAAACGTTTTAAGAGTTACAAATATTGTCTTTCCATGTAGGAATGTAAACAGTTCACCTTTGGTAAGTCCCTTATGACTTCTCTTTGCTGTTTACTTTTTCATGCTTCTTCTCATTCTTGTGTTTGAAAGTCAAGTTTTCTTTTCAGCTCTGGTCTTTTCATCAAGAATGCTTGAAAGGCCTCTGTTTCATTGAAAGACCATATTTTCCCCTGAAGTATTATACTCAGTTTTGCTGGGTAGGTGATTCTTGTTTTGAGTCCTACTTCCTTTGACTTCTGGAATATCCTATTCCACTCCCTTCAATCCCTTAATGTAGAAGCTGCTAGATCTTGTGTTATCCTGATTGTATTTCCACAGTACTGGAATTGTTTCTTTCTAGCTGCTTGCAATATTTTCTCCTTGACCTGGGAACTCTGGAATTTGGCCACAATGTTCCTAGGAGTTTCTCTTTTTGGATCTCTTTCAGGCTGTGATCAATGGATTCCTTCAATACTTATTTTGCCCTCTGGTTCTAGAATATCAGGGCAGTTTTCCTTGATAATTTCATGCAAGATGATGTCTAGGCTCTTTTTTTGATCATGACTTTCAGGTAGTCCCATCATTTTTAAATTGTCTCTCCTGGATCTATTTTCCAGGTCAGTTGTTTTTCCCATGAGATATTTCACATTCTGTTCCATTTTTTCCTTCTTTTGGTTTTGTTTTGTGATTTCTTGGTTTCTCAGAAAGTCATTAGCCTCCATCTGTTCCATTCTAATTTTGAGAGAACTATTTTCTTCAGTGAGCTTTTGAACCTCTTTTTCCATTTGGCTAATTCTACTTTTGAAAGCATCCTTCTCCTCATTGGCTTTTTGAACCTCTTTTGCTGAGTGAGCCTATTTTTCAAGGTATTATTTTCTTCAGCATTTTTTGGGTCTCCTTTAGCAAGGTATTGACCCGTTTTTCATGCTTTTCTTGCATCTCTCTTACTTCTCTTCCCAGTTTTTCCTCAACCTGTCTAACTTGATTTTCAAAATCCTTTTTGAGCTCTTCCATGGCCCGAGCCCACCGGACATCTACCTCGGATGTCTGGGATAGAGAGGCCCCAACCTCCATGTCTTTCCCTGATGGCAAGCATTGTACTTCCTCATCATAAATGAAAGGAGGAAGGAACATCTCTTCCCCAAGAAAGTAGCTCTCTATGGTCTTATTTTGCTTCCTTTTTCTGGGCATTTTCCCAGCCAGTTACTTGACTTCTGAGATGCCTCTCCACCCCCTCCTAGATCCGCCCAGCTAGTGCTTGGGGTCTGAGATTCAAATGCTGCTTCCCAGCCTCAGGGCTTTCAGCGGGGGGCGTGGCTGCTATTCAATGTGAGCTTAAGTTCTGGTGCTGGGGTGGGGGCAGGGCCGCCTCCCAGGCTCAGTTCCCTCAGGGGCTTTATGCAGAGACCTTTGGTAATGGCCCTGAGCTCCTGCCTGCTGCTCCGGGAGTCCCGGGCCGCCACTACTGCCACTGCTGCCTCCGCTGCTCCCTCTGCTGCTGCCTCCCAATGGGGCCTGAGCCACGGAGACACCCCGCTCCCCTCTCGGCCAGCACAGACGTCTCTCTCACTGACCTGTAGCGCCTGTGGGTGGAGGGAACTTCGCGGCCTCCAGAGATTCCGTCCCTGAAGCCTGCTTGGATCTGCTCCTCTGGGGCCACATGGCCAGGGCAGCTCAGGGATGGGCTCCGCTGTCCTGAGCATGAGGGACCTTTGGGGTTGGCTTTCCAGGGCTCTCTGGAATGGAAATCTCTTCCACTGCGTTGGTGCATGACTTGCAGTACTCCAGAATTTGTGGGGAGTTCTTTTTACAGGGTTGTGGATTCAGAGCTAGCATACGTGAGTCTTTCTACTCCGCCATCTTGGCTCCTCCCCTATGGATCATTTTCAATGTCTTTCTCCTCTTGTGGCATCTACCACTTACAACCAATGGTCTCCTCATCTCCAACCACTTGGGTCCATCTTCCCTGTGAGTGATAGACTTACTGTATGATTTACAGAGGCAAAAGCAAGGCTGGGTCCCATTCTGGACATCAATACCACTATTTTGCTGCAGTCTCAACCTGGACCCTCTCTGAGCACTTGGCTTTTTCTCACCTTGGAACATCCAATCGCTCTTCATCTGGTGAGTTCCCCGTGGGGCCTCCATTATGGAGAAGCCAGTCTGGATTCCCTTCCCAGCTGTGCTGTTGACTTTCCAGTCTTCAGCATCAGGTCCCCAGAGGTCACCTTTATGCTTTTCAGCTCCCTTTTTGTGTGTGTGTGCCTTTCTTCATTAGAATATAGCTTCTTGAAGGAAGCAATTGTTTTTCTTTTTTTGCTTAAATTTGTATCCTCTTACTATCTATGTGATCATGGGCAAATCTTCTCACTTACCCTCCACCTTAATTCGTGGCACATAATAAATACTTAATAAATGTTTGTTACCTACCTACCTACCACTGGAGTCAGAGGACTGATGTTCAAATCCCATCTTAACCATATGTAACTGTGGGAAAATCACCACACCTCCCCATGCCTCAGTTTCCTCATTTGGGGAGATTTGCACTAGGTAGCTTCTGAGGTCCTTTCTAGGGCTGGATCTATGATCCTAGGACCAGCCTAGAATAGTGTGAAAATGCTCAACTAATTTACTTATTTATCACATTCATTTATTTATTTATTCTTTTTTATCTATTCATCTATTTATTTGTCTGTCCATTTATTCATTTTTATCCATCTATCTACCTGTCTATCTGTCTGTCCACCTGTCCATTTATGTTAGTCACATTATGTCTTAAGAGCAGCTCTATGATCTCAGTGGAAGGGGAGGGACTGCTTCCTTTTGAAATCAGGGACCTTTCATCTTTGGCATCAATAATGTGGCATCAATATCCAAAAATCCAGCTTTATATGTAAAAAAAAATACAACAGGGAGCAATTGTGCACATTGCAAAAAGATTTCCCAGAGGATCGCCTGTAAACGGAATGCTCCTTTCATGCATTTAAAGTAGGATTTAATTTCAGTGGGAAAAAATTCAATTTATTTTTTAGCTTTTTGGGGACTTGTCCATTGTGTCAAGTGAGGTCTGCCTGTAATTAAAGGGGACATAACACCTGTGCAACTGCTTGCCTTTGTATGTTTCTAAAGGATCTCAAAGCTTGGTGCCCTCAGATACAATTTTGCTGACTCCAGTTATGTGCCAAATGGCTATGGTAATCAATTAAACCAGCACTAAGAGACCACCATGTTTTGGATGTCCCATGGCAAGAATTTTGTGTTTTGTCTTCTCCTGTCTATCAAGAATGGTGCAGAGGGGATCTCCGCACTGAAAGTGGGTCTGTATTTGAGAAACTCCATTTTCTCTTCTCTTCCAGCTCGGAAGAGTCTGGGACTGTAGGTTTCAGATCCTGGGATTCTAATATTCTGGTCCAGGTTTTAAAATTCCATGTTTCCCCCGGGAATGCTCATATGAACTAGTGTAGAGAGAAGAAAAGGGAGAACCAGGATAATAATTTATACAAAAAGAATGACATTGTGAAAAGGAGTAATTCTGAGAGATTTAAAGACCTCTGGTTGATGCGGTGAACATCCATGATTCCAGTAAACGAAGACGAAACAGGTTAGCCACCTCTCAAGTCAGGGAGGAAGGACTAAGAGACACACGTTTCTGGACACGATCAATGTGGGGATTTCTTTTGCTTGATTATGCATATTTGTTACAAAGGGGTTTGTTTTTTGTTTTTGTTTTCACATGGAGAGGGGATGGGAGAAGAAAAAATGAAAAGTTAAGCAATTGAAAAAATTAGGTAAAAATTATATATTTCAAAGTTCTAAAACTATGATTCCAAAATTTTATGTTTCACATCCCAAGATTATATGATCCTAAAGAGATCGTAGAATTCTAAGAAGCATTCTTTAATTCTAAGAATCAGTACACCCCATTGCATGTACAGTCAGATTCTTTTAGTCTGTAACAAAGATTTAAAAACAGAGAGGGGAAAGAGGGAAAGTAGTTTAACAAAACCAACTATGTGACCACATCAAATGTTGATTTCATCAACTGCCCTTTTTCCTTCTCTTTTGTCTTGTTCTTCCTTTCCCTCTTTCTTTTTCTTCTTTCCTTTCTTTCCTTTTTTCTTTCTTCCTTTCCTTCTTTCTCTTTTCTTTCTTCCTTTCCTTCCTTCCTTCCTTCCTTCTTTCCTTCCTTCCTTTCTGTTATAAGGTATGGCTCACTGAGCAGGCAAGGAAGAAGGAATATATACAGAAATGAAGGTGATATAAAAACGAAATAAAACAATGATATTTAAAAAAAATTGCAGATAATTCTAAAATTCTTTATTTTTAGCTCTTCTGTTACAGATTCTAAAATCTGATAACTCTAAGATTCAGTGTTGTTTTTTCTGTAATTCAAATACTTCATGTCCCTAATTCTAAGGTTCTATAATTACAAAATCACATAATTCTCTATTAGGGTGTTATTCCTATAACAAGAAAGAGTGAATGTGAAGTCTTCAGAGAAGAATGGGAAGATTTCTGTGAATTGTTTAACAGGAGAGGGGAAAATACAGAACCAGAAAACCCGATAAAATAATAAATGATAAAAACAAAACTACAAAGATATAAAAGGAAAGATGGAAAAAAGCCTGTTGAGGATGCTCTGTAACTATAATGGTCAAGCTTGTTCCAGAGGAAGAGTTGAGACAATGTGTCTCCTCTCTTTCTTTGAAGAAGTGGGGGACTATGGGTGTGGAATATTGCATATTCTGTCAGACACAGTCGATGTGGTTACTTACTTGACTTTGCTGAACTGCTTCCCCTCTTCCCCAATTTTCCTTTTAAGTCTTTGTTACAAGGGATGGTTCACTGGGTAGGAGAAGGATGTGGGATTTATTCAGAAATGAGTGTGACATTTAAAGAAACTGATAACAATAAAACAAAATAAGGAAAATAAAGTTCAGGACCTCTAGGATTTGGTGTTCTGGATTCTACCGTTTTCTGGAGATGCTGTGGTGTGAATTCAGAGGTTCTCTGATCGCGATGTTCCATGTTCCAGAGTGTCGTATCCGTGGTTCTACGCGTCTGAGATTCTGGGGTTCTGATGCCGCAGACAATTGACACATTCCCCTCTCAGCCTTTAGCTGCCTCCAGCTCACAGCAGCTTTTGGAGGCCTGTAAGGTAATTTCTTTCTAACCCTTGTAATCAAATCACAGCATGTGACAAAGCCATGCCTGCCTGGGCTTTGTTTCACCCACAACACTAGCAGGGCTTTTATCTGTTGGCAGTTACTATTTGTGCCAGGAAACTCAGTCAGTCAGAATAAATCTGCTCCTGACAACGGCGTTCCGAAAAGGCCAGCGGGTCCCATTAATTCAGCACTGGCGAGTAATTGACTTGAGGGGAAGAAGAGATCGGCAGCTGATTGGCTGAAGGACCTGCTTAAATGAGATGCTGCGAAAGCGAGCTCTAAATGGGGAAGGCACCGACAGACTTCTACCACAAAGCGACTTTGGCGAGATCTATTTGATAAAGGGAGACTTTAACTCTCGGGGTTCAGAAGCGGAGGCAGAGCTTGGAGACGGATAGCCCTTGCTGCAAACTAATGAGGAGGCAGGTCTCCCATCACCTGTCACAGAAGCAGAAATTGCTGTGCCCTCTGCGGGCTGGCACTAAAACATCTTCATTTATTTTTTAAGATGGCAAATAAAAACTCCAAGAAAAGTCAATTGCATGTGGGGTCTCCGAGTGAGCTGGGCTAGAGCCAGGCCCAAGTTCTAGGCCTGATTCTATCACTGACCCTCTGGGGGACTTTAGGAGGGTGGATTTCCCTCTCTGAGTCTGTCTCTTCATCTGTAAACAATACTATTTGTCTTAGAAGAGAGCTATCCTGATGAAATGAGGTGATGTTTGTCGAAGGAGGAGTGGGATATGCCACATGAAAACAAGGCATTGCCATATTCAGATTACCCTGAGCTGAAGGGGGTTGCTTGGAGAGGTGGAGACAATTCTTATGACCTATGTGTGACTGGGGGCAAGTTCTTTAACTTTCATGGGCCTCGGTTTCCCCATCTGTAAAATGGACTAGATGACATCTAATGTCCCTTACAGATCTTAATCTACAGCCTAAGAATTCACCGGATGATGTGGGAAAATGAACCTAGAGCCCTGAATGGCCAAGCTGTGGGTCTGACACATGCTGTATAAACACAGCTCCATCGTTAATTCTCCTCATTTCCCTATTTGTGTAATGAGAGGACTGGACAAATTATCTTTAATGGCCTTTACAAGTTTCCCATTCTGTAACTTAAGGTTTCTCCTAGCTTTGACATTCTATATTCTAAGGTTCCTCCCAAATCTGATATTCTGTGTTCTAAGGGCCCTCCTAGCTCTTACTGTCCATGTTCTATGTCCAAAGTTCTCACCAAGCTCTGGCATTCTTTGTTCTCAGGCTTCTCCTAGCTCTCTCTTAGAGTCTATGTTCTAAGGTTGCTTCTAACTCTCCTGTGTTCTAAGGTTCTTCCTAATTTTGATATTCTATGTTCTAAGATCTCTCCCAGCACTGACATTTTATGTTCTAAGATCCCTCTCAGCTCTGACATTCTGCATTCTAAGGTTCCTCCCAGCTCTGACATTCTGTGTTCTAAGGGCTCTCCCAGCTCTTACAGTCCATGGTCTATATCCAAAGTTCTCTCCTAGATCTGGCATTTCATGTTCTCAGGCTCCTCCTAGCTCTCTCTTAGAGACTATGTTCTATGTCCTATGGTCTCTTTCAGCTCTTCTATGTTCTGAGGTTCTTCCTAACTTTGATATTCTATATGCTAAGATCCCTCCTACATATTCATGTTCTAAGGGTCATCCCAGCTCTCATGACCTGTTCTAAGGACCCTTCCAGCTCTGACATTCTGTGTCTTAAGATCCCTTTCATCTCTGGCATTCTATGTTCTCAGGCTCCTTCTAGTTCTTAAAGTCTATATTCTATGCCCTAAGGTCTCTTCTAGCTCTGACATTCCATGTTCTAAGGTTCTTTGCATCTTGGACATTTTCTGGTATAAGTTGGACCAGATGGCTTCTGAATCATTCAGCTCTGAAATTCTATGATTCGGTGATCTATAGATCCTTCCAACTCTGACATTCTAGGTGTAACAATCCCCTCCAGTTCTCCGAATTCAAACCAAGCTTGGAATTTCTAAGTTCCCTCCCAGTTCTTATTACATTCTAAGCTCCCCAGGTCAGACATTCTATGATGGAAGACCACAAGATCTAAAGAAGTTAGAGGCAGATGGGATCTTAAAGGGATCAATGTGATCCTAATAAAGGGAAAAATGGGATCAATCCAACACCTCATTTTATAGGTGAGGAAATCAGGGACAAGAGAATTGAAATGGCTTGTTTCCAAGTGGAAGAACCAAAATTTGAACCTGTTCTTCTGACTTTAAATCAGCTTTGAGTTCTCACATGCCTTTCCCTATACCACAAACATTCTAAGATTCTACGATGCCACTCAGATGCTTACCTAGTCGCAGTCGTTAGTTTCCATCAAGAATAGGGAGACACATGACTATATACCACAGCACTGAATTATTATTACTCACAGTATCTATGTTATCATTCTCCCACTTCTGATCCATAAAGGCTACCATGGGAAAGCTCCAAGACTGAGGAAATATAAGCATGGTTGAAAAACCTAGGTAAGAAGGAGGTACTTGAAATCAGTTTGCGGTCAAAGGATAGATTTCCCAGGGGCCGAGAAGGCAAATAGGGAATGGAGAGAATGCTGTTTCCCTATCACTTCACTAACCATTGGGCCTCAAACTTTTGCTTGGCATCCAGTAATCTTGGTTATAGAATTCACTGCCTCCCCAAAGTGTGCTGGTGACCCTAGCTTCTCTGAGACTTTGCCATCAGAGCATGAGCTCTTGCAGGTCCTGTCAAGCTGGAAAAGTTTGCACCCAATGATGAACTATGTGTCTGCTGTCCAAGGAACAATCTAGAGAAATGCTTAGAGGCATCAGGTTGACCCAAGAGAGATCAGTGTTTTGACCACAGCAACTTACAAAGACAACCCCACATTGGAGAGGGTTTCCTATCTATCAGGGCAGAAGGAGTGCCCACAGAGACAAATCTAGGGATACAAGACCAAGAATAAGTATAATTTTGTATGTATATATATGCGTGTATATTTGTCTTTTCCCTCTTCTAGACAGAAAGTTCCATGACAAGAGGGCCCCATCTTAACCAAACTTTGCACCTCCCTCTGCACTTCGCACAGGAGGTCCCCGATAGAGGTGTTTTGAATTGAATTCATAGGATACAGGGCTGGAAGGTGGCTGAGTCCCATCCCTTCATTTTTCAGATGAGATGTTTCAGGCAGAGACAGGTTAAATGACTTGCCCACAGATACATAGCAAGTAGGTATCTGAGGAGAGTTTTGAACTCAGGTTTCCCTAATGCTAAGTCTGGAATTCTATCCACCAAGCCATACTGGCTCTCAATTGAATTGAATTGAGTGGCATCCGTGGAGTCAGCTGCAGTGAGGACTCAAACCTAGATCTCCAGTTCCCAGTTTATGGCAAGAGCTTTCACTGGCTCTTGAATCAAGAGCTAGATTCAAATCCCACCTCTCTTGCTTACTATTTGTAAGTCAAATTACTTGATATCTTAGGGAATCTCAGTTTCTTCATCTGTAAGATGAGGATCTGACTAGACAGCCCCCAAGGACCCTTCCAAATGTACTTCTATGACCCTATGATGGCTGCACTGAATGAGTATCCATGGATGTGAACTTAGCACCTACCTCAGGTTGCTGTGAGGATCAAATGAGGTTACCTATGTTGTTTTTGCTGTTTGTCCTTCATTCTGGAAGAGGACCATGACATCAGGGAGGTGATGCCATACTGTGCGAGTGAAGTGAATTTAAGTAAGACACCAGCCTCACTTTCTCCTCAGGAGCCATCTGGGTTCAGTGGCAAGATGTAGATCAGGATGACTGGAGATGGCCCTGGATGCAGTGGGACACCTTGACCTTTTTAAGCTAACATCTTTAACAGATCTCAGTTTGACTGAGGCAACACTCAATCAATGATTAAGGCTAGGTAAGAAATGAGGCAGAGAATGGCCTCTTTTACCTAGTCAAAAAAAAATCAATCTGAGAGGGGAAGACAGAAGGTTTCTGGTCAAAACAGACACAATTGCTATTTACAAGTCCTTTGTAAACCTTAAAGTGCTCTATAAAAGAGCTGAGATTTAGCTCTATAAAAATTAGCTTCCCCCCATTAGATTGGGAACTTCTTGAGGGTAAAGACTGTCTTCTTTTCTTTTTTCCTAGTAGTATTCCCTGTACATAGTACAATGCCTGGCACATAGTTAGGTGCTAATAAATGTTTATTGACTCACTGGTTAATACTTTACTCTGAAAGGATGAGAGTATTCTGGGGATGAGGAGTACTCTCTTGGCATTCAAGGCCTATAATACCCCAGCATCATCCTATCTCTCCAGGCCTTATCTCAAAACATTTTCCTCCATTTACCAGAAGCTCTCATCAAACTGGAAGAGTGTCTTTCTCCTGCCACCCCTGCCCCTGAGTACACACTCTGTTCTCTCCCATCTCTGTACCTTTGCTCACCTTGATCTCAGTGCCTCAAATACCTTCCCTTTGATAAAGAAATTCAATTTAGCAAAGTTATTATGCCTCTGGTGTTCAAGGTATGATGGTACGTATTGTGGTACAAAGACAAACAAAGATGATTCCTGCCCTCAAGTTTATATTCTTTCCTCTTTACTGACTGGATTCCTATCTAACATTTACCACCCCCACCCCATCCCACCGACTCAAATGCCATCTCCTCCACAGAGATCTTCCATGAGCCTACCTACATGTAATGACCTCACCTGGTACTTTATTTTGCTGCTTTTTAATGAATTTGTTTTGTATTATTGTGTATTATAGTTACACTTATTTGGCTCCCTTTCCTCCCCACAGGAGACTGTGAGCTTCCTGAAGCAAGGGACAGTATCTGATCTAAATTTTGTATCTTTCTCAGTGTCCATCCAACTGAGTGCTGTAAATAAGTGTATATAATCAGTGCACACTAAGTGTGTGCTGAATTCAATTGGATTGAGAAGAAAAGGACCCAGTTCTGAAGTATGATATAATGGAAAGAGCCCAAGGCTGGGAGTCAGGAAATTTGGGGTTCTAGTCCCTATTTCACTATTAACATCTTGTGTAATCTTGGGCAGATCATGCACCCTCATTGAGTTTCAGTTTCCTCCTTTGTAAAATGAATGGATTGGCTCAGATGATTTCTAAGGATTCTCGCCTCCCAGCTCTGACAACCTAGGTTCTAAGGATCCTCCCAGCTCTGACATCCTGGGTTCTAAGGGCCCTCCCAGCTCTGACATTCTAGGTTCTAAGGAACCTCCCAGCTCTGACATCCTGGGTTCTAAGTGCCCCCCACCCCACCAACTTTATGCCCAGTACTGACAGCCTCCATTCCAAGGTCTTTTTTTAGCTATGATAATGATGATCTTTGTTCTTTGTTCTAAAGACCTTCCTAGTTCTGACATTCCATGTTCTAAGGGCCCTCCCAATTCTAACATGCCATGTTCTAAAGATCCTTCCAGTTCTGTTATTCTATATTCTGTGTTCTAGGAGTTCTTCCATTGTCTAGAGAACCACAAGATCTGTGAGTGTCACAGGTGGGTCTTCCTGTGATCTCTTCATGCCACATCTTGGACAGCCCCAAACTTCCTGGAAACTAAACACAGCAAACAAGAGAACGAGAGCCAGGGATTCCCCCATCCCAGTCAGTTCCCTACAAAGTCAGATTCCTGGAACAAGCGCTACTGATCAAAACAGAGGCTTGACTCAGTTTCACCACTTAATTTGCTAGGGGTGAGACCTTGGGCAAGCCAATCCTTTTTTGAGCCTTAATTTCCCTTCCTGAAAAAGTAATCCTTATAATACTCTCTATCTTCCAGGGTCATTGTGAGGACCAGATGAGAAAATGGAAGTGAAAATAATGTGGATACAAAGGTGCCCTAAGGGTTGCTTTCCCAGGCTCTCTGAGGGGGTTTGATGTTTGTTCTCTAGCCTATCCTGTAACTCAAAGGTATCCTAATGCCCTCTCCCCTTTCTCTTGAAATACCATGCAACTTATACCAAAAGAATTGCTTTGTCCCCTTTTTCTTATGTTCCTTATCCTGTCATTCATCTTCCTCATCCTGTGTCACGACTTTTCTTTATCCTGTAAGCAGTCACCTTCCTCACCTTGTTTGTACTTATCCTGTCCCTAGATCTCTAACCCCCATTAAAACCCTAAATATTACATCATCATCCTACAGGCTATATAGCTTTTGCCTATACAAGTCTGGTTCTTTTCCTATATCAGTGCTTTTGTTTAACTCCTTGCCAAATCTCAAGTCTGTGTGCTTTTACGTCAATAAAGCTCTCGTTGGCTAAAGAGAAGATCTAAGTGAATTTTTCAAATCTAAACCAGCTCTCCCAACTCTGATCCCTCAACAAAAATGCTTCCCAAAATGATGAAACCCTACGATTATTCATCTCTCTATAAGATTCTGGCTATTCTACTTTGTAATAATAAATTTGCCTCCCAGAGAAGAGCTGTATCATAGTTAACATTTCTACAAAACTCTAAGATTCAACATGTTTTCCTCACAACCAACCTGTAAAGTAGCCAGTGCAGCCTACTATTATCATCCCAAATTTTACAGATGTGGAAATTGAAGCTCCAAGAAATTCAGATTCTAATGGGGGAGATAATATCTAAATAACTAGGTAAATATAATTTATATGTAGAGATAGTAGATGGAAAGGAATATTAGAGAGAGGAAGATAGTAACATGTGGGGGATGGAAAAAGGCCTTTGGTAGAAGGTAGGACTTGAGCTGGAACTTGAAGGAAATGAGGGAAACTGAGGCAAAGTGGAGGCAAGAGTGCATGCTAGGCATGGGGTACAGCCAGCACAGAAGCATGGTGATGGGAAATGGAGGGAGCATTGTGGGAGAAGGCGTGTAGCAGGAAGCTATATTTGATCCTGGATGTAATGAGCAGCTGTGGGGGCTTATTGAGTAAGGGAGAGAAATGGGTAAACTTGTGCTTTTGAAAAATCACTTTGGTAAGTGAGTGGAGGACAGATTAGAATGAGGAGGCAAGGAGACCAATCAGAAGGCTAGTCTAATAGTTCAGATGAGAGGTAATGAGGACTTGGGCTAGGGTAGTAGCTATGTCAGTATCAGGGAGAGGTACAGGAGAGATATTGCAAAGGAAGAAAAGACATGAATTAGAAATAGATTGGATATGTGGGATGAGTGAAAATGACAAGAGCCTGTGTGGCTGAATGGGGGGAACCCATTGCGCTGTAGAAGGGAAGTTCACAGAAAGGGAGTCTTCTTTTGGGGAAAAGATAATGAGCTGCCTATGTCGAGTTTGAGAAGCCTATGGGTGATCCTTGTCACAAAGATTATAATAGTCATTGGTGATCTGGAACTACAGCTCAACAGAGAGCTTAGGGCTGTATATACACATTTGGGATTCACCTACATGAAGATGAATCCGTGGAGGTTGATGAGTCATCAAGGGAGTCTGGAGGGAGAAGAGAAGAGAGCCCAGGTGACTCATCACCTTTGGGTGGCACCATCAGCTCTGCCTCTCAGGTACCCTTCCTGCCCAGATACCCTCCACAAGAGCCCTTGAAGCAGAGCTCAGAGTGATCCTGCTTATCTTGGGACTGTTTTAGATGTTGTTCACTTTGGGATGCCCTATAGGTGTGTGTGCATGTGCATGTATGTGGGGAGGCAATTTCAGAAGCAGTGACCTATCTATCTTGTGTGTGTATCCCACCAGCTGATGGACCTATAAAGGAACACCAGGAGAGGTCAGCTCTAGGGAGGTTTCTAGGCTTCAGGTCATGGTAAATGATTCTATTTTCTTGTAAAAACTAAAAAACAGACCAGAATGCTAAAGCAAAGAAAAAATTCCACTTTATTTTCAGACACTGATCCAAAGTCCAGGGGAGTTTATCTTTCATGAACTCTGTGTCCCACAGAACATTGTCCTGTGACAAGAGACTGAGGAATTTGGAGGCGAAAGGGGCCAAAGGTGATGAATGCATGGCACCTTAGCCTTCCCCTTGCTAAGTCATTTCAGAGAGGCTGAGTCTACCTGTTGCAAAGAATTAAAAAATGCTAGGGATAGAATAGAAGGTCTTAACCATTTTTTTGTATGTACTGGACCTTCTAGTAGTCAGTCTAGGGAAGTCTACAGACCTCTCCTCATGTTTTTAAATGCATAAGATAAAAAACCTGGTATTAAAAAGGAAATAATTATGTGGAAAAGGAGTTATCAAAATATAAAAAACAAACCCAAACAAACAAGTTCTATAGAAGAGCCTCTGGAGAAGAACTCTTAGAACATAGAATGTCAGGGCTGGGAGGATCTTTAGAACCAGGAATGTCAGAGCTGGGAGGATCCTTAGAATACGGGATGTCAGGGCTGGGGGAGGGAGCTTAGAACATAGACTTGGGAAGGCCCTTAGAACATAGGGCTAGGGGGAAAGCCCTTGGGACCCAGAATATCAGAGCTGGGATCACTGGGCAGAGAACCACCCAAAGAGAACCAGCAACAAGTCTACCTGAGCCATTGCCGACCTGGAACCAAAAACAACTCTGGGCTAGAGGGCCTGAGGGATGGTGACTTCCAACCATCCGTCATGCACCCACATTATCAGTCCTTCTCTTGGACCATTTTGACCACAAAGCACATACCTCTTCTGTGTTAATGAGAATACCCAGAAAAGTTATACAACACCAGAGTCCAATAGTCCTAAAGAACTCTGGGAAAACAAATCCTCACGTATTTGCTCTGAACAGTAAATGCCTGGGATAGCTGCCCACTTTTTCTCCAAAGCTCTTCCTTATTCAAAGCTTTTTCAATTCTTCTCATTCCATCAGGGAGCTCATTAGGCGCTGAGGGTCTTTAACACCTGTTAATCTGCCTTTTAACATGCTCCAAGGAGCAGAGAAGGAGAGGGGGGAGCACTAGAAATGGTGGGGATGATCAGGGAGGAGGGAACAGTCAATATTTCAATCAGCAAACCTTAAAACCCAGAATTAAGAGGGCTCTGTCTCCAGCTAGTATTAATTGTCAATTGAGCAGAACAGACAATCCATGTAAGCCATGGGAGACTGTCTGTTGTACTGTTCCCCTGTCTCTTCAGGACTATTAAATTTAGCAAACCAATCAACATACACTTATTAAGCACCTACTACATGCTAGGTACTAAATACACAAAGACAAAAATGAAACCAACTGTTCCTTTAAGGAGATAAAATATATCTGCAAAATAAATTAAGGTCATTTAAGAAGAGGGAAGCAGTGGGGTGGGGGTTAGGGGCCTCCAGGGAGATGAGGTTAGAATTGGTGTTTGAGGGACACTAGAGATAGAGATAAGGAGGGACTGCATCATAGGCAGGGTGCACAGCTAGTGCAAAAGTTTGGAGATGGGACATGGAGATTCATGGATGAGATCATACAAGTAGGGCAGGCTTTTTTAGATTGTGGAATTAGTGAAAGAGAGAAATGTGAAATCAGTCTGAAAAAGTATGACAGAATCAAATTGTAGAGGGCTTTAAATGACATACATTGCCATTCTAGAGTCTTGTCCTAAGGTCCCTCATTTGTTTTTGATTCTGAGTTCCAAGGGCCTTCCCAGATCTTTCATCCTGTGCTCTAAGGGCCCTCTCATCTCTGAAATCCTGGGTTTTAAGTGCCCTCCGGCTCTAACATTCTGGGTTCTAAGGGCCCTTCCAGCTCTGAGATCCTGTGCTCTAAGGGCCCTTCCAGCTCTGACATTCTGGGTTCCAAGGTCCCTTCTAACTCTGACATTCTCTGCTATAAGGACCCCCCCACCCAGCTCTGACATCTTGCGTTGTAAGGGCCCTCCAAACTTTGACATCCTGGGTTCTAAGGGCCCTTCCAGCTCTGACATCCTGGGTTCTAAGGGCCCTTCCAGCTCTGACATCCTGGGTTCTAAGGGCCCTTCCAGCTCTGACATCCTGGGTTCTAAGGGCCCTTCCAGCTCTGACATCCTGGGTTCTAAGGGCTCTCACAGCTCTGACATCCTGGGTTCTAAGGGCCCTCACAGCTCTGACATCCTGGGTTCTAAGGGCCCTTCCAGCTCTGACATCCTGGGTTCTAAGGGCCCTTCCAGCTCTGACATCCTGGGTTCTAAGGGCCCTCACAGCTCCGACATCCTGGGTTCTAAGGGGCCTCCCAGTCCTGCTTTTCGTGTGTTAAGGTTCTCCAGGTTCTAACATTCTATGCCTAATATTCCAAGGTACCTCCCACCTCTGACCTCCTCAGGTTCTAAAGGGGACAATATTCTTCTTCAGCACTGTTCATCTCTGTCCTTTTTCCTCTCCTCTCTTAAAGGATGTGGGTAAAAGTTACTGAGAGGGAAGAAGTGACAAGTGGAAAAGACACAGTCTTGGTAGTGAAAGGACCTGGGTTCATATCCTGCCTTAAAATCTCTTGCTTCTTGTGCGGAACCTTGGACAAGTCAATTCAGTTTGCTGAAAAAGGAAGAGATTGGACCACTGGCCTGTGGGGTCCCTTCCCTGAGATCCAGAAACCCTTCCCTTTCTCCCTTCCCTGTAGGTATACAGCTCCCGCTCGGGCACATCCAGGCCGAGGACATTAGGACGTCGGGAGGGAGAAAGAGAGGGAGAGATGGTAGGACGGAGGAATGGAGGGAGGCCCTTTACAAGAGCCTTTGGTGGGGAATTGTCGGTCCTCTTTAAGCTGGATGTTGCTATGGAAACCCTCTCTGGCTGAACTTTACGCGGAGAAAGGGTGACCTTTCCCGGGCAACAATCCCCTGCTATTTTCCTTTGCAGCTTCCTTCTCCTCCCCTGAAGGCCTCCCCTCCCTTCTCCTCCCTGAGCTGTTTGGGGGATTTTAAAGGCATCTGTCTAAACAATGCATTGTGGGTTTCTCCGCAGGTTCGCAGCACTGGCGCTGAATTTCAATTTGAATTGGGGGGGGGTAGGGAGGGAGTGCCAAGGATACAATGGGCAAGATGGGACTATGGGAAGCCTTGGAGTGGAGAGGCAGCATCCAGCCTCCCGGGAGTTTGAACTGCCAGCAGTGTGTGACTTTAGGCTAGTCACTATGCATCTCTGGGCCTTCCTTCCTCATCTGGGCAATGGGGGAGGTGGAGAACTAGGTGGATGGCTTCTAACAGCCAATTCTCACTTAACCTCTTGGCCTCAGTTTCCTCATCCGTAAAATCAGGATAATAATAGCAACTACTTTACCAGGCTGTTGTGAGGATTATTTGAGATAATGTATTCTGAGTGCCTTGTTTTGCAAACCTTAAAGCACTCTAGAAATGTTAGAGATTATTAATATGGTGATCTCTGACTTCATGGGTTTCTTTAGACCAGGATTCTTAACCTGGGGTCTGTGAACTAGGATTTTTTAAAAAAATATTTTGATAATGATTTGATATCTTTGGTTTCCTTTGTAATCTCATGTATTTTATTTGATGCATTTAAAACCAGGATTCTGAGAAAACATGATTCATAGGTTTCAGCAGACTGACTTCCAAAGGGCTTCAGGGCACAAAGTGAAGGATCCCTGCTCTAGTCTTTTAGCGCTGACTTTTGCACCATCCTTCCCCAAGCATGTCAGACGGTGGCATCAACCCCTCCCCTCTCCAACCATATGGACAACCCTCAAGCTCCTACTTACCCCCTGGCCCTAAATATAGCTTCTTCTCAGTACTACATGGTAGTTATGGGGGAAGGGGTATCGAGATCAATTTGAGGGGCTGAAGGTGTCTTCAGCAGGGGTAGAGCTCTGGACTTGGAATAAGGAAGAGTTGGATTTAAAGCTTGCGTCAGATAATTACTAGTTGTATGACCCTGGGTAAGTCACCCTATCTCTGAGTATCAATTTCCTGATCAAGATAATGTAAATTATAACAGCACCTTGGCTGGAAAGAGGATCAAATCATATAAGAAATGAATGAATCAATAGCCCTTAATTAAGCTGCAGACCATGTACCAGTGTTGGCGATATAAGAGAAAACCAGATCTATCTCCTGCCACCAAGGAACTCAGTTCTCCCATATAAGCTTACTATTCTAAGTTCTTGTTCTGAGCCCCCCAACCTCTGACTTTCCATTTTCAAAGGTCCCTTCATGAACGTGAGTCTTCTTAATTCCAGGTCCAGCACTCTATCCACTGAGTCACCTAGCTGTCCCACTTTTAAAGCATATCTCAGAGCAAATTACATGTCTTCTCCAAGCCTCGATTTACTGTTCTGTGAAATGGGGATGGTAATCCTCACGTAGTCTACCCCACTGGACTTTGGGGAGGAAATTATTTTGCAAACTTCAAAGCATTGTCAAAATTATTATAGAAAGGGAAATTACTTTAAAAAATCTGTAATTATGCTGGTGTGTGTGTCCCCTCCTACTGAGAGAAATTGTGCCCTTTTTCTAACTTAATAGATGGTCTTCAAAATGGGGTCCACCCACCCCCCAAAGGCCATCCCCAACCCAAACAAAAATCAAAACTCCCTGAGTAGGTTGGAATATGTTACTAAGAATGAATAAGAGGAGGAAATGTAGGCTAGTAGGAGACCCACCCTGGACTCATATTGGCTATGTGACCTTGGGCATACACCAGGAAACCTTTTTAGTTGCAGAGTTAAAACCAAGCATTATTTGGAGAAGAAGGTTCTACACAAGGAATTGCCTATACTCATGAAATCTCAGGTCCATTTCCCTTAAAAATTAAGAACTGCACAAGAGAAGCAAGGGAAAGGATGGTGTCAGAGAGATACGTGACCAGACAAGAAAGTGGGATAGTCAAATGGGGAGACTGAGGAATAATAGGTGGGATAGTGCATGTGCTCCATGGAGATACATACGATGTCAAAAGAACTAGAGGGAGACCCCACCCCCAGATAGGAAAATGGGCCCCTTATGGAAGATAGATATCTTTACAGGAAGATAGGGGCAAGAGTCAACCTAGAGGATGAGAGAATATGGATAGGTTGCTATCTGCATCATTGGAGGGAGCACCCCATCATGGAGATCCCATGCATCAACATATCACAATAAAGGATCCCTTCTCCAGCAGCCAGTCTGCAAAGATGACTTCTCAAGTTTGCCCAGGCTGGCTGGTCCTCAGAAAGTAACCCAGATACAGCTCATCATATGCTCATTTCATTCTGATTATTACTGAATAAAAACTTGTTGACCTTTTGACAGGCTGAGGTCCAGGGAGGAGTTTGAGGAGTGGGTTTTCAGAGACTGTGAATTCTGACCTCACTCGGTACCACACTTGGCCTCCACCTCAGCGGAATGATCTGTCTCTCTCATGGTTATTTCCACGCCAAGTTGGTATAAAGGGCTGAAGTTCACCCTCAAGGCTAGGATACAGACTATTTATCACCTGAGTTGCGGTTGTTCTCCCCCTTGGACTGAGGGATGGAGGCCCCAGACTTTCCACTCACATCTAGTTAATGAGCCACTGAGTGAAGCAGAAGGGTCAGCCCCAGCTGTCCTGATGAGCTCCATATATACAGCCTGGAGGCTATCCTTGACCAAGTCTTGGCCTTCAACTTTCAGAGTTAGTAAATGATTGTATTCCACTCCCCCCTCCAACACCTCTCACATCTTTTTCTTCCTCTTTATTCTACTTCCTAGCTACCAACTTCATATCAAGTCACTTTCACTCTGTTTTTCATCCCTACCTCCTCCCCCATGAAATTTGGATTTTTTCCTGCAAAATTATCCTCTGTGTTCTGATGGGCAATTTTCCACCATCACCTCCACCCCCATCCCCATCCCCATTCCTATTCCCATCCTCATCATTTCTAGGTCTCCTTTATTTGTTATTTTCTCCCACTACAAAAGTAAGCTTCTTGAGGGTAGGAACTATCTTTCCTGCTTATACTTGTACTATGTGCCTGGCAAACAGTAAGCACTTAATAAATGCTTCATCTTTTTGTTTATCTGACTCTCCATCCACCCATCTACCTACCACCTTACTACAGGTCCTTATCACTGCCCACTTGTAGTACAACAGCTTCCTTACTTAGAGGTAGTACAGTATCATGGAATGAATTCTGGACTGGAATACAAAGAAGTGAGGTCAACTACTGACTTTTCTACTCATTCACTTGTGTGACCTTGGTAAATCATCAGTTGGGAAACTGGACCTTGTTATCCTTTGCTGTGAGATGAGGAAGCTCAGCAAGGTGGAACCTTTCAACTCTAGCTACTTTTAGATTCTCAAAAACAGTATTAATTTTATATATGAGGAAACTGAGGTTCAGAAAAGGGAAGTGATTTGACCAAGGTCACACAGCTCTTAAATGTTGGAGACAGGATTCTACTCCCCAGATCCTGACTCCAAGGTTGGGGCTCCACGTATCTTGGTTTTTCTGCTGTATTTTCCTTGTTCTCATGTGTCCTGTCCTTGGTTGAGTAGAATGTTGTCCTTAGTGATATTAAGAATGAGCAAAAGGGGCTGTTCCTTCTGGACCTTGAGGGCTTGGGGTTGAGAGGCACAGCTTCCAGGAATAAAGAGGGAGGATGGGTCCCACTGTATCCTGCCCTAGTCTGACCCCCACAGGAGTATGAGGTTGGTTCTGGGAGCCATGTTTTAGGAAGGATATTGGGAAATGTCTAGAGAACAGTGACCAGGATGTGAATCACCTTGATCAGTCAAAGGAACTGGGAATGTTTAGTCTGGACTCAAGGAGAAGTTCAAGGATTTGAAGGGTTATCCCATGGAGGACAAATTCTTGGGTAGAATTAGAACTGAATTTATGCTGGAGGTCAGAGAAAACTTCCTATCAGTGAGAGCTGGCTAAAAGTGAAATGGGCAGCCCCAGAGAGCCAGGACCCCATCTCCCCTCATTGGAAGTGCTCAAGAGAAGGCTAGGGATCGATCACTTGTTGGGAATGTTGGACAGACTAATCCTTCAGGTCTGGGTAACAACAACTGAGGATGCTTTTGAATCCTAACATTCTGGGACTTGTGTCTCAGACGTTGACTAGAGATCTGGAGAAAGTGCACTCAGAGTATGATCCCCAGTTTCTTGAAATGAAGGATCTGAACCCCACCTCCCCCAAGAATCCTGGAATCTTAGGGCTGGAAAGAACATCTAGTCCAATCCTTACTGGAATCATGAATGCACTCCACTCCCTTTCCTGGGAAAGGTAAAGAGTTCTGGACTCAGAGTCAAAGGGCTTGGGTTCAAATCTTGTCTTGTTATTTGCTAGCTGTTTGTTTTTGGGCAAGTGACTTCATTCTGGGCCTCAGTTTCCCCATTTGTAAAATGAAGGAGTTGTACTACATGGAACCCCCTCCCACAAGACTGAAATTTTCAGTTCCGAAATTCTGTTCTAAGGTTTCTTTAAGTTGTAACATTCCTGTGTTCTAAAAGGACCTCCCAGATCTGACATCCTATGTTCTGAGTAGCCTCCCAGCTCTAACACTTGTGTTCTAAGGCTCCTCCACACCCTGGCATTCTGTGCTCTAAAGTCCCTCTCAGTTCTGACACTCTGTTCTAAGGCTCCTCCAAGCTCTGCCATTCTGTTCTAAGGTCCCTCTTATCTTTGATACTCTGTGTTCTAAGTTCCTTCCCAGCTCTGCCATTCTGTATTCTAAGGTCCCTCTCAGTTCTGAAACTGTGTTCTAAGGACGCTCCCAACCTTGTTATTCTGTGCTCTAAGGGATCTCACTGCTCTTACAAACTATGTTCTAAGGACCCTTTCAGATCTGAATCTTTTCGCTAAGTGGTCACCCAGTCAGCCACCTCCTTACCATGACAGCCAGAAAGGATTTAAAAGCAAGAGAAAGCTTTGCTACCTTGGATGAGTCCCTTTCCCTTATTAAGCCTCATTTTACAAACAACCAAAACGGGGATAATACTGATTGCTCTCTCTACCTCACAGGGTGGAGGTGTTGATGGGATTTCGCAAGCTAGAAAATGCTATAGAAATGACATGCATTATTTTTAGTATAACAATAAAGAACATCTCCTCTGGGGATGCAAAGGGTCTTCTTCCTTGCTGCCTGTGGGAATTCATTCTTTGTAGGGGCGATGATTACTTTGATCTGGGCTCACTCCCAACATACTCTTTCTGAAGTCCTAACAAGCCCCTGAGTGGGCCAGGCTTCTTCTTGCCCCTTCAGCCCCACCCACCCTTCTCTTTCTGTGATAGAAGGTCAGTCCCATCTGCCAACGGAAAGGGACTGGTGTCAGCTTTGGACCTACTGATCAGTTCTAGGATCTGCCTGACTAACTCCCTGTGGAAGCCCTTTTTCATAAGCCTGCAAGAGTTAAAGGGATTAATGAAGGGCATGGTAGTCAGATGGTAAGAGGGAGCCTCGTGCAGCTTGGGGTGGTAGACAGAGGGCTGAGCTTGGAGTCAGGAAGACTTGTGAGACTCTAAGGAGGTCATAGCTGTGTGTGTTCGTGCAAGAGTGTCTACATATTTATACATGTGCACATGTGTTCATGTGTATGTTTATGTATATGTATACGTGTGCATGCATGCATTGTGTTTATGTGTGTGTAGTGTTTATGTATACCTGGGTGCATATGTATGTGCATCTATGCATGTGTGCACCCAATGCATGTGCACATGCTTGTGTATGTGTGCATTGTATCTGTAAATGTACGTGTGTGTATGTGAATGTGTCTGCATGGTTGCACATATATGTGTATGTACATGTGTGTGTATGATATAATAGAGGAAGAATCAGTGAAAGCTGGTAAGAGATTCAATATGGGAGGAGGTAAGGAAAAGAGGGGAAGAAGAGAGTTGAAGATTCAGTTTAACATTAAGGTACCTACTATGTACAAGGCACAGAAATAGGGAAGTAAGAAACTGGGGTGTCTGGGGAGGACATAGTTGGCTTTAAAAGCAGCGTCAATGAAGGCGGTGAGATTTTGTTTGGACACGTTGTTTCAGACATGTTGGATGTGTGAGACCTGGGAGACATCTAGGTGGAGATGTACAGCACACCATGTGGGACCAATGTGCAAGAGTGAGTTGAGGGCTGGATTTGTAGATTTGTGGGAAAACTCATTAGAGATGGCAATGGAACCAATGAGAGCTGAGGGCATAACGGAGAGGCAGAGAAGATGGAGACCACAGCCCCACGTCACAACCATGCATAACCTTGCCATTCTTAAAAGTACCAGAGAGAAGATTTTTCCAGACTCAAGGTCCAGCTGTCTATTATTTTGCTTTAGACCAAGCTTTGATTTTTTTTAAAAGTGCTTTCTCACATGCAAGGATTATTCTCTCCATTTGACAGAGGATGAAACTGAGACCCGGGGACATGAAAATTGTCCAAGATCATGTAGCAAATTAAGTGGCAGGGTCAGAGTTCTAAACCTGATGTCTCCTACCTTGTTTATGATGCCCATTTGCCTTAAGATTTCTTCAAGAAGGGATTTAGGAAGTAACTGGGGGAGTCACATTACTTGGGGACCAGATGGCACATGAGTTTTGCGGGGTTCTGAAGATTGGGGAAGGTCCTTTGGAGGCCATGTGGAGGTCAAGGATGTGACAAGAGGGGCATCGTCCCGTCCAAGAGCACATGGATAATGAAATCAGAGTAGAGATTAAAACCCAGATTCTCTGGCTGCCATGGCTCCACTGCGCTGAGCTGCTGTGGAAATGGGGGGAGTGTGGGGGTGGGGAGGGAGCTGACAGAGAAGGGTCAGGGCCCACTCTGACAGGGATGGGGGAGGCATCAAACACTGCTTGATATTCTGGTGGGGGGAGGAGGGGAAGCCAGTGGCCTGACTTTTTGGATTGATGGGGACCTGCCTCCAGGGTGAAGAAAGATGGGAGCGTGTCCCCCGAGGCAGAGTCCCCTGTGTCCTGGTGGTAGATGGCAGCAGCCGGGAGGCTGGCCTCCATAGGTTAAGGACTCCCAACGTCCCGGGGAAGGTCTGGCTTAGGCACTAATTACCTGTCACACAGCTCTTGTCCCGTCCCCAGCTCCAGGATCAGAGCAACCTCGGAGCAGCTTTCAAAGATCTCCTTCAGTTTGATCTGAGGACGAAAAAAGAGAGAGAACCAGAGAGAGAGAGAGAGCAATCAGAGTTCCCGGCGAGGTCTGCCGACTCTCTCTCTTTCTTCTCTCTCACCTCCTTCCTTTTATTTTCTCTTGCTTCTCTCTCTGCCTCCTTTCTTCTCTTTTCCTTTTCTTTCCTTTTCTCTCCTTTCTCTTCCCCCTTTTCTCTCTCCCTCTTTCCCTCATCTGTCTCTTCTCCCCACATCTACCCTCCCTCCCTTCTCTCCTCTCCTCTTTTTCTCCTACCTCTCCTCTCTCCCCTCCCTTCTCTTCCTGAATCTTTTCTCTCTCTCTCTTTTCTTTCTGTCTCTCCTCCCTCCATACTCCCCCTCTCCCCTCCTCTCTCTCTCCCCTTCCCCCTCTCCCTTCTCTCCTCTCTTTGTCTCCCACCTCTCCTCTCTCCCCTCCCCATTTTCTATCTTTACCATCTCCCTTGTCTTCTGGAATCTCTTCTCCCTCTCTCTTTTCTTCCTCTCTCTCTTCCTTCCATTTCCCATCTCCCCATCTCTCTTCCCCCCCAATATTCGTGTTTCCCCATCTCCCTCTCTCTCCCTGAATTTCTTCTCTCCCCTCCCCTTCTCAGTGTCCTCTCTCTTCCCTCTTCCATCCCCTTTCTATCACTGTTTTTAAACACCTTGTGTCTGTCTTGCTAAGAGTGAGAAGCTCAAACAAAGCTCATTGCTTGCCCTGGTTTCTCTATTGCATCAATTACACAGCTGAGAGAACAGAATTGAATCCTAGACCTCTGAGAGCTGCCCTTAGAAACTACCTCCTCCCTTCTTCTTTTAACAGATGAGGAAACTGAGGCCCACAGAGGGGAAAGTGACTGGCCCAAAATCAACCATTGGGGAAACCACAGAGCTGGGACTAGAAGTCAGGGATCCTGACTTCCAGACCCTATCTACTTCTAACTTCCAGCCAGTAGGACAGGAGACCCCCTGTGCCTGGCGTCAATCAATACAGTCCCTTAACAAATTTATTCTTTTATAAGATACTGAAAAAGCATTTTATTTGAGAGAGGAGGAGGGAGACAGGTTCCCTCCAATGTACAGCTGTCAGAGAAATGTCAGACACTGTCCACGTCTTACCAGGCCTAGGAGACAACCTGTCTTCTGTCAACCACCTTGCCCTCGTGGCCTGACTTTCTGTCTTTAATTACACACCCTGGGCATGATGTTTGCTGCATACTACTCAGTGTTGACCATGGAGACCAGAACCATAATAGTTCTTAAAAATACTGTGTTCTGATGCCCCTTCCTGCTCTGAGATGCTATTTTCAAAGGTCTCTGAGCTTTGACATTCTATGTTCTATGTTATAAGGACCTTCCCAGCTCTGACATCCTGTGTTCTAGAGGCCCTCCCAGCCCTGACATCCTGTGTGCTAAGGACCCTCCTAGCCCTGACATCCTGTGTGCTAAGGACTCTCCTAGCCCTGACATCCTATGTACTAAGGACCCTCCTAGCTCTGACATCCTCTGTGCTAAGGGCCCTCCCAGCCCTGACATCCTGTGTGCTAAGGACCTACCTAGCTCTGACATTCCATGTTCTAAAGGTCCTTCCATTTCTGACAGTAAAGTACCTTAGGACTAGAAATCACACTGATTTTCAACAGCATGTAAATGTTAATTTACAGTAGTATCAGCAGCATCTCACCCTTATAGAGATGTTAAAGGTTCTTCAAAAAGCAACATGGTGTAGTGAGTAGAGAGCTGACTCTGGAATCAGAAAGGTCTAGGTTCCAGTCCTGCCTCTGACAAATGTCATGGAACCCTGGGCAAGCCACTTCACTCCCAGCGTCCCAGGCAGTTCCCTAAAACCCTACATTGCAGAGTGGGTAAGTGTCCCTCTGCCCTGGTCCAGGGAACTTGCTGACTGAGAGTTTGCTATATAAATGAAATGACAAATTAGGTCCAAATAAAACTTTTTCAAAGTGCTCTCCTCACACAAGCATGTTAAATAGTATAAGAATGTAGACTCCTACATTTTTCAGAAGAAGAAAATGAAATTGGGAGAGTTTCAGTGATTTGTCTGAGGTCTCAGGAGCAGGAAAGGACTTCAGAAGTCATTTAGTTGGAGCACCTTATGTTACAGAGGGCCTCAAGGAGAAAAGTACCTTGGCCATGGTCACTCACAGAGTAAGATGTAGATGTGGAATTTGAACTCAGGTCCTTTGACCCTAAAACCTGTACCCCTCTATTTCCACTGCCCGATGCTCACACAGGCTCACAAATATTGCCAACCAAGATTCACACCCAGATTTCTCCTGTCTCCAAGTCCAGGGTTCTCTCCAACATACCATGATAGCTCTTTAATATTTCTAAATTCCCTATCTTTGTCTATTGATCAATATGTCAATACAGGGCTGAAGGAGTTCAGCCTACAGCTATATGGACATCCTCACTGTCCATGAAACTAGAAGATATAAAGATACTGAGCTACATGGAAAGACAGATCATAGAGGGGAAGAAAGGAGGTGGTGGTACCATTGTTTTTGGGCACCCAAAGGCAGCAAGAAACATGATTTTGTCAGACCCTTGGTAATACTTTCAGTGATTATGAGAAGTCAAGGCAAGGGACCCACTGTGAAAACCATTCTAACATGGGCTGGCCCCTGCTTCGAAAAATGAATGAGTAGAGTAGAGACATTTTCCCAAGGATTTAATCACCAAATCATCTCTGTAGCGTGGAAAGGTCTCAGAGGCCATGTAGTTCACCCTCCTCATTCTATAGATAAGGAAAGTGAGACCTGAGAAGATTCGATGACTTCTTCAAAGTCGCTCAGGTAACAAACATAAAAGCTAAGATTTGAATTCAGGCTCTCTGACTCCAGAACTAGGGATGAGATTCTCCAAACCAAATCCAACTATACCTTGATGTTCAGGAATGTCAGGGGAAATGTGGGCTCAAGGAAGGATGGGAAAAATTATATTGGGAAAAATGAACTGAGATCAAGAAATAATAGAGGACATAGCTTGTAAATTTAGTCAGATTCTTGTATTTTGAGTACTTTCTTCTTTTTGATTTTAAACTTTTCTTTATTCTGAACTTAACATGCTAAAATAAAATAAGGATTTCACATACACAGGGTCATGACAGGTGCTGGTCATGATGAGCCCTAAGTGACATCCAAAAAGATGAAATTGACTACATTTTAAAAGATGGAAAATCATTGGTTACTGACAGAGATATTTTTGTACCAGCTGCCTCTTTGCAGTCAAATCTCTGACTTGTTGGACCAAAAGTCAAAATCCATGCTACATTAAAAGAAAGGATAAAGAAAAGAAGATGCGACTAGGTGCAATTACAGGAGTCCAACCTGACCTATTTAAATAAGCTGTTGACTGAAAAAGGGGTAATGGATAATTGCCAAAACATCTACTGTGTGTATCAACATTTCTTGGGAGTTTAGCTAGTCTGAAAGAGCTGCCACAGCAAAGGAGACAAAAGAGCCCCAGAAACCATCCAAGCCAGCAAATGCCCAAGGGTGACAATCGGTTTAATTTATTTATGTAGAAATTTTTTAAACTTATTTTATTTTTAATTTATGAAATAAAACAAGCATTTTCATAACAGAGTCGAATTTTAAAAAACAATTGCACATGAACTGGCAAATCTATTATTTACAACTAGCTATTCCTTTTAAATATATAATAGTTATCATGTAACTTTCTTTTTTTTCCCCTTTTTTAAATTCCCTCCCCCATCCTCCATCCTATAAAGATGTCATGAATAGCTGCTTTGCCACTGCACCCTAAGGACCATGCCACTTTTCCTTCTGAATTCCCAGCTGAAATTTTCTATAGGATTGTCTTCCCCATTAGAACTGAGCTCCTTGAGAGCAGAGACTGTCTTTATTTTTCTGTTTGTGACCTCAGTGCTTTGCATGCAGTAAGTGTTTGATAAATGCTTCATTCATTCATTTATTCATTCATTCATCATGATTGACGAACAGAGATCTAAAGACTGCAGGGATTTCAGGGACCAGGTTAGTCCAACCCCTTCATTTTACAATGGCTTGGGGAGGTTTAAGTGATTTGCCAAAAGTGACATGATACAGGAGGAATTCAAATCCACATCTTATTAACCCAAAGCTTGTGTATTGTTATCTCTGGTTTTTTTCCCCTCATTGTACCATACTGCCTCCTTAATTAATAAATAATTGAAATAATAATACTATTTCGCAAAACAATGAAAACATTGGAAGGGGAAAGAGTCTTCAGAAAGTTTGACGTGGGATCCAGCCATGACATGTGGTCATTTCCAGAAGATTTTTAGATGGAGCTGGAAGGGAACAATAGACAGAAACAAAATTACAGTGAGTTTGGCAACATTTTAAAGGCACTTTCTTCTCATCAACAGGGATAGTACAACTACATCATCTGAATTCTCACACCTGCTGAACATGAACGAGCAGAGACAAAAGAAGTCTGGGCTGGAGATGACATACTTTTAATTAAAGGGACTGATTTTTCAAGAAGTACCAGAGATGGGCACATTCCAAAGAACAGACCATAGATGGTATTATTATATACATTTTCTTAAAAGGTAACTGAAGAGACAGCAACAACTGCCATCTGTTTTCACTGGAAAAAATCTTTTGGAGAAGGGTCTATGCATGTATCGAGGATAATCTTGATGAAAACATAAGAAGGGAACTGGAAGACTCATAGAGACAGTTTTTCTGCAGCAGATTGTATCTCACAGTTGACAGACGATGGTTCTAGATCAGAAGTTCTTAATCTGGGATTCGTGAACTGCCTACTTTAATATTATTGGTTTCCTTCATAATAATAATGATTGTAAGTATCATTTATAAATTGCTTTAAGATTGGCAAAGCACTTTCCATGTGTTAACCCATTTCATACTCATAACTACCCTATGAGGAAGAAACTTATTATCTCCATTTTACAAATGAGGAAGCTGAGGCACAAAGGTGTGATATGACTTTCCCAAGGTCATACAACTATAACAATAACTAACATTTATTAAGCACCTACTGTGTACAGGCACTGTGATAAGAACCTTGCAAATATCTCATTTGAGCCTCACAACAATTTTGGGAGGTAGGAGGTATTACTACCCTCCTTCTGTAGATGAGGAAACTGAGGCATAAAGAGAGGAGGTGACTTGCCCAAGGTTAGGCAGCTAGTAAGATCTGGGGCTAGATTTGAACTTGGGTCTTCATGACTCCAGGCCCTGTGCTGACTCCATCAAGTCATCTCTCTGCCCACTGGGAAATGTCCAAGCTCTATCTACTATGCTTTGTAATCTCATGTATTTTACTTTATGTATTTTAAAAATGTGATTCTGAGAAGAAGGGAGTCCATAGACTTCACTAGACTGACTTGCCAGAGGGTCCAGGGTGCAAAGAAAATTAAGAATATCTGCCATAGATGATTTACAGGTGACATTATCTCAATTGCACCAGGCCAAGAATACTAAAGGGCCTCCTCAGGGAACTCCACAAGCATGCTAGCCATTTGTATACAGGAAAAACCAAATGGATGAAGAATGCCTAGTAGTACAATGGTTTGGTCTGTTACACATAGAACATATACCTTGGAAAGGCATAGATGATGGTCAATGAACTGAACCTAGAATTGAATAGGAAGAGATTGGGCTATATTGCCTTGGGGAATTTTCACATCACTGTCAATGATTCCAAGTTCTTCGACACAAGAACCTATCTTTTTAAGAAATTATTTTATTACTTTTTTTGCTATTCTTAATTTGACAAACTCAAGCATTATTTCCATATACAAAGAACAGAAAAAAGAGACACCTCGCACCTCCATTACATACAGCAGGCATTTATTTTCAAGATTATATAATAATTGCCATA
The DNA here is from genome assembly GCA_023548195.1 of Bettongia penicillata ogilbyi. NCBI lineage: Eukaryota > Metazoa > Chordata > Mammalia > Diprotodontia > Potoroidae > Bettongia > Bettongia penicillata. The sequence continues at coordinate 4,983,699 of JAJHZJ010000315.1, read as the reverse complement.
TGGTATTTCCAAAGTTATCCTCTTGTCCATGTCTCTAACCTTCCTCTCTTATTTTCTGTTCATTAAAAAATACTACAATGACTCTCTTTTCTTTTGGTATTACCACCTTCACTATACCCTCTCTCCCCCTTAAATTCCATCCTCCCAATTAAAAAATTTTTTTTAAAGAAATAAGTATATTCAGGAGAAATAAATCAATGCATTGGCCATGACCAAAATATATATCTTAATCTGCACTGAGAGTCCCTTACTTCTTTGTCAGTCGATGGGGAACACACATCATCATCAATTCTTTCGAATCATGCTTGGTCATTTCATCGATCTGAATCCATCGGTCTTTCAAAAGTAAAAGCCATCTGTCAAAGAGCATCCTTCTCCTAGTGATGCTGCAGAGTTGTGAATCATGGACCACCACAACTTCAGAGGACTAATTATTGTGGGTGACGCACAAGGCAATAGAGAGATGCATGGAGGGGAGGACAAGGAGATTACAGCGTAGTACCAATAATGACTTGTATACAAGAAGCCATGTAGGAATCATCAAGGAAGTGTACAGTGAGCAACGAAGGAGGGCAAGTCATGTAGCAAGAGAGAAGGGCAACAGATGGATGGACAGCCCCAATTTGGCAGTGGTGCACTGGTGCCCACAAGATATTTTTAAAAACCCAGAGGAAGCCCTCTAGCACATTGTATAATCGCTAGTATTTATATAGTGCTCTAGTGTTTCCAACATGCATCACAAATATTAACTCATTTGATCCTGTGAAGCAGGAGCTGTAATTACCCCATTTGGCAAATGAGGAAGCAAAGGTAATGACTTGCCCAGGATCATTAAAGCTAATAAGTGTATAAGGCAAAATTTAACTCGGTTATCTGACACTAAGTTCAGGGCTCTTTCCTCTGAAGGGAGTATTTATAGACAGAAATAGAGAAGAATCACCTCTGTACTGCCTATATAAACCCTACACTTTCCTGCCTTTACTCATACTATTTTCCTATGCCTTAATTGTCATACACCCCCCCTCAACTCCTTCTGTCAAATTCATCCCCCTTAGAGAAGAGAATTGGCCTCAGTCACCTCTAAGGACACGGCTAGCTCCCAATCTATGACCCTCTCATGAGGTCAACCCATATACCGCCTCCTCCAGGAAGACTTGCCTGATTGGACAAGAAGATCTCTCAGGTTTCTTCCACTTTTCTCCCAGACCTTACACAATGTCCTCCTTTTAACTCTTAGGCATTTATAATTTACTGTATATTATATATAGGAGTGCAAGGGTAAACTCCATGAGGGGAGGAATAGTGACTCTCTAAACACAGCAGCAGCACTGAGCACAATACTCTGTATACAGTAGGTGCTTAATCAGTATATGTAGAATTGAATCAAATTCTGCCTCCACTTTCAGAATGGCTATCAGTGTCCATACCTTAGCCCCACCACTGCCCTTTGTTAGAGAGCTGGCATTTGAAGACAAAAACCAGAGCTTGCTCTCTTACTCAGATATTCAATTGGGTTTGATTCAACAAGCATTTATTAAGTGTCTACTGTGTGCCAAGTACAGAGACTACAAAGACAAACCAAAACCTTCTCTGGCCTCATAGAGTTTACATTTTATTGGAGGGGAGAGCATGTGCACAGATGCACACACACATACATATGCATATATATGTATATATACACATACATATATATACACACACACAAATATATATACATACATATATATATACATATATATGATAAAGGCAAAGTAATTTGGGGAAAGAGAGAGTCCTAAAAAGAGGAAAAACTAGAAAAGGCCCTTTGTGAGTGGTAGGCTTTGGGCTGAACCTTGAACATATATAAGGATTGCAAGAGGAGGAAGATCATCCCAGCCTGGGATCAGGAGCTGGAACAGCCCATATGGCCAGTTTGATTGGCCCAAGGAGAGTGTGAGTCATCGTTTTGGAGAGAAAGTTCAGAGTCAGACTGTGGAGGCTTTGAATGCTATAAAAAGGAATCTGTATTTTATCATAGAAGCTATAGGGAGTCGCTAAAGCTTCTTGAGTGACATGGTCAGACCTATTCTTTAGGAGGATCATTCAGCAGCTCGGTAGAAGATGGGCAGGAAAGGGGGGGGAGGCTGGTGGTGCCCTTAATTAGGAGCCTGTATCAACAGCCTCAAAGATGAAGGCCTGAACCAGGGTGGCAGCCTTGTACTCATGGTCTAGTGGAGAGATCACTGAGTATGGAGTCAGGAATATCTGAGTTCAAATCTGTGTGACCCTGGGCAAGTCACTTAACCTGTCCTCAGTTTCCTCAGTTTCCTCATCTGTAAAATGGGGATAATTTATAGTACCTACCTCCCAGGGTGGTTGTGGGATTAAGTAAGACGATAACTGTTTAACACAGTACCTGGAATATAGTGTTATATAAATGCTAAGTAATGGTAGTAGTAGTAGTGGTAGTAGTAGTAGCAGTGCTGGTAGGAAGAGGAGGAGGAGGAGGAAGAGCAGTAAGGGGGAAAACATGTAATTGATATTAAACTATATTAAATATTTAATTTAATTAAATATTAAACTATCTTAAATATATTAAACATTTTAATTCAATGACTACAAAAGTTCCTCAACTGAACCCCTAACCCTAACCCTGACTCAGATACAGAAAGGATTTCTCTACTGAGGACTGAAATACTTCTAGCTCTGAGATAACAGGATTCCCTGGGTCCGAGATATCAAAGACTTACTTTGACTTATTAAGTCAGTTACCAAGCAATCAATTTATTAAGTACCTACTGTGTGCTACGTGCTGGAGGCACAGTCATTCTATAATTCTGATATTACAATTGACCAAGACATCATGATTTTAAGGCTGAGATATTGCTGTTTCGTCATTCTAGGACAGGGGTGGGGAACCTCGGGGCCTTGAGGGCACAGCCTTGAGGCTGCAGGTTCCTTCTCTCCCTGAAAAAGGAGCTCCTATGACTCTAAGATCAAAAGTGACCAAAGATTCCAAACCTGACAATTCTACATTTGTAAGACTCCAAATGACTAAGATTCTATAATTCTAAATATGCAATTTACCAAGATTCTGCTGACTTCAAAATTCTACAAGATGGAGATCTTAGGATTTTTTGAGACTCCAAGTTCCTGAGACGCTGTTTTTCTAAATCTACAATTTCTCAAGATGCTATAATTTCAAAATTCCAAGGCGTGGAGAGTCCATGATTTTTAGGCATCAGAGAGACTGAGATGCTATAATTCGATTCCCACAATTTGCCGAAATTCATTGATTCTAAGCCTCGGAGTTAACGAGATTCGGTGATGTCTGTTTCCCACACCCATTGCCGACTGCAACTCGGTGTGGGCACTTTGTGCTGAGACGACGAGCCAGGGATTAGCGGGGCCTCCTCACAATGCGTCCCAGCCACTCTCTATATTGATATATTTATGGAAAACGGAGCCTTTCCCAGGCGTCAGGGCTTTTGTGACACACTGGATTTCACGCAACTCTCATCACTCCCCTGGTAGCCGGGGTGAGGCGCGCGGGGACCCCAGCGCACAAAAGCCGGCCTCGGAGCTCCTCGCGTCATTATCCTAATACGCGGGAGCCTCATCACTTCCCTATTAACTTCAAAGGTCGGCAATCCTATTATGGCCCAGCGCCAAGGCTGGGTCCACTGACAGCCAGCCCTCACGGCAGACCGAGAAAGAATGAAAGAAAACAGGCCCTTCGTTGCGAGAATCGGTGGGTGAGAGAGAGAGGGAGAGACAGAGACACAGAGAGACAGAGATAGATAAAAAGAAAGAGAGTGAGATGGAGAGGCAAAGAGACAAATAAAGAGAAAGAGGAGAGAGAGATACAGAGAGACAGAGAGGGACAGATAAAAAGAAAGAGAGGGACTGAGATGGAGAGACAGACAGATGAAGAGAAAGACACAGAGACAGAATCAGATAAAGAATGAGACAGAGAGAAACCGACAGAAAGAGATAAAGAGAAAGAGAGGTAGAGACAGACAGGGACAGAGAGGCAGAGACAGACAGGGACAGAGAGACAGAGAAAGAGAAAGACAAAGAGACAGACTCACAGAGACAGAGACAGAGAGGAGTGAAGGGGAGAGAGACAGACAGAGACAGAGAGACAGAGAAGACAAGAGAGAGATAGAGACAAGAGAGAGAAAGAGGAAAAGAAGAGACAGAGATACACACAAAGACATATAACTGCACACCTATATTTTCAAAAAAGAATAATTTTTAAAATCCTATTTTAAAAGCCAGACGTGGCCATCTGTGTATTTTCTGTTTCTGAATGCCCAGAGGCCCCTTGATTCACTTGATAAAAGTAGAAAGAACCTTGGATTTGGAGTCAAAGAACCTCAGGCAAATTCTGTCCCCTTTCTGAGCCTCAGTTTCCCCCCTAAATGAGGCAGTTGTATTAAATGATCTCTAAGGCTCCCTCTAGGTTTGCCATTCTGTGCTCTAAGAACACCACCAGCTCTCAACTGAATGATCCTGTGACCATTTCAGTTGCTTCAAAAAACAGCAACAAAAAATTTCCGTAGCCTTTGACTCTGAAATCCAACAGCGAGGCACTTACCCTAAGGACAACAAAGTATTTATAGCAGCATTTTTTTTTTTTTTTAGAGCAAAGAACTGGAAACAAAGTAGATGCCCCTCTGCTGGGGAATGGCTGAGCCAGTTGTAGGATACAAACAAGAAGGAATATTTCTGCTCTGTAAGAAACAATACAAACACAAAGAAATGTAGGAAAACTTAGGTAAAGTGAGGCATGTAAAATCAGCATAAATGGAGAAATGATATATACAATGATAATAATGGAAAGAGTAGCAATAACAGAAAATAGAAACTGACATTTATTTTGAATTATAACGACCGAGCACAACCCTAAAGTAGAGATATAAGAATGTAGCTCCCTATTCTGAAAAGGTAGGAGATTGCATATACGGAATATTGCATATACTGTTGGACTGGATCGGTGTATTGGTTAATTTTGTTAAACTACTTTTTCTTTATTTTTTTTAAATTTTGTTCTAAGGGATGGCTCTTTAGGGGGAGGAGGGGGAAGTGATATATTGTAAAAACAATGACAGCAGTACAAATTAGCTAGCTCCTCCTCTCACCACAAAACCAGTGATAATAACAACCTTAGCTTCTGGAGCCTAGAGCTTTATAGTGTACTTTCTTCTGGCCAGGGCAGGGGTTATTATCTCTATTTTTCCAATGAGGAAACTGAGGCACAGAGAAGGGAATGAGTGGCACAGGGTCATAGAATTTGTAAGCAGCAGAGTCAGGATTGGAACAAGGGTCTCCTGACTCGGGTGTCCTTTCTACTATATGACAGCTGCACTGTTAGTAATGGCCCTGACCCCCTGAATTCAGGGCTCGAAATTTGCCAGCAGTTCAGGGACTGCAGACTTCAGCTAGTCAACTGGATGACATAGGCCCTGAGCACATGAAAGGTACTCAGTAAATGTCTTGGGATATATTTGTTGGTCACAGGGAAGGGCACACTCCTTCACCTTGTGTTCCATTGTGCGGTTGGGTCCACTTGAGACCATGAAGCAATCAAACTGCTCCCAGCCCTATCCTCCCCAAACAAAACAAAATTGTATCTGGGACCCTGGTTAGTTATACAGGTTTCTGGCTTCCGAAATAACTGGCCTCATATCCCAGTGCAGATCCCATGAAAATATGCTTCCTGACATCTCTGCCTGGCTGGTGCACAGAGCGCCGAACCTGGAGTCAGGAAATTCAAATCCCACCTTAGACCCCTGCTCGCTCTATGACTGACAAATCCCTTAACCTCTGCCTGCTTTAGTTTCCACTTCTGTAAAATGGGGATAACAATAGCTCTTGTTTCCAAGGATTATTATGGAGGTTCAATGAGATAACTTACCTAAGTGTTTTTTAAACCTTGAAGCACCAAATGAATGTTAGCTATTCATTATCATTATTAACAACAGCAACAAAAAGTGATAACGCCAATCCTGGGCCTGGTGTGAGGAGGTTTGGGTTTGAGATGTTGTTCTAACTTTTACTAGTTTGACCTTAACCTCTCTGAGTCTCTGTTTTACCATCCCTAAAATGGGAATATATTTGAATCATTACTTCCATTCCAGGGCTCTTAGGAGAAATGTACTAGATAATGTTCTACCAACCTGAAGTATTGGATAAATGCTATTGCTGTTACTCTGATTATATCCTAAGGACAATGGGGAGCCAGTAACATTTCTTGAGCAGGGGTGACAGGATCAAGATTGTGATTTGGGAAGAGTATTTTGGTAGCTGTGTTGAGGATGGATTAGAGAAGTGGGGGGGCAGAACAAGGAAATCAACTGGGGACACGAGTAGTCCTGGTGAGAGGTGATGAGACTGTGAACAAAAGAGGTGATAAGTGGACAGAAGAAGATACTGGACTTGGCAGGCAGTTCAATATTGGGAGTGAGGAAGAAGAGTCCAGGGTGATGGAGATAGTGAACATGAGTGGGATGGTGGGGTCTTTAACAGAAATAGGGACATCTGATGTTGGGCTAGGGATTTAGGGTGAAGAGAATGAGTTCCATTTTGGAGTTTGAAATGTCTCTGGGATGTTCAATTGGTGCTGTCCAAGGGAATCTATGTACTGCATAGGTAGCATGTAAGACAAGATTCGAACTCAGATTTCCCTAACTCAAAGTCTAGGCTCTTTATTCATTTACCTGGCTCTTTTCACATGAAAGATAAAGAATCATAGAATTTTTGACTTATATTTCAGAGGTTTTCTCATCCAACCTGGACACATTTGTGGGTGACAGGAAAGGATGTAATAGATTAGATGAGTCTGAATTTGAGGGAGGGGGCCAAGCCAAGGGGCTAGGGCCAAGCTCTTGGAGGAGATGGGAGGGGCTGAGCCCCAAGGCACAAGAGGAGGGGTTGCCTTGCCAAGGAGAAGGGCCACCTCTCAATACTTAGAGCCAAGGAGAGAATAAGGGCTGATGAAGAGGAATTCTAAAGTGTAGAGTAGGGGAGGAAAGAAACTTACAACAGATGTTCTCTGTTTTCTTAAAGCAGGAAGTGAGCTCTTCTGTTACGAGGGAGGGGGCAGGAGTAAAGAGAGGATTAGGGAGAGAAGGGATGGTTCTGAATGACCACAGAGGGGACTGTGAGAGGAAGTCAACTGGGGGTAAAGAAAAGATTGTCTTGCAGCAGTGAGGTCCCAGTGAAGGTTAGAGAACATAAATTTATATAGACCCCATTTGGCACAGTGCTTTGAACTCCCAGTGTGCTACAGTGGAAAGAGCATTGCTTTTAGAATCAAAATACCTGGGTTCGAACCCCATCTCTGGAATTTAACTGTGTGATGTTGGATGAGGCTTAACTTCTCTGTGCTTTAGTTTCCTCATCTGTAAAACAAGGAGATCGGACTAGGTGATTTCCAAGGGTCCTTCCAGCTCTTGGCCTGTGATCCAAAGACCACTTTGACAGCTAACATACCTTGGAACTTATCACTCCCTTGGGACTTGAGACTTCAAGGTCATAAGCTCAGAAATCACCCCTTCTGCCTATTCTTATACACTCTTTTATACTTTTTCACTTATTCACCTTTCATACTTTTTTTTTTGGCAACATCCAGTCCCTTGATTGTCTTTTATTTTTCCAGCCTATCAACCCCTTTTTTCCCTGTCCTGCCCTGACCTCCTGGTAAGACATGTGTTTGCTAAGTTCTCTTCTCCATTTGTTAAGCATTAATAGTGTAAATCATGAAACTAGGCTGCCTGTGCCCACCACATATGGATACTATCTCACTTGAAACATATCTTCACTCAAAAATCCCCTTATTGCAATTTTAAAAATTCTTTTTGGGGCTTTTTTTTTCCTTTCACCCAATTGCTATTAGAGAGGGGAGGTATCATGGGGTCTTTTTTTTTTTTTGAGGCCATGGGCATGTTATCTTATTGGATCCTTACAACAACTCTGTGAGGTAGATGCTAGTATTATGCCCATTTTACAGATGAAGAAACTGAGGTTGGGAGACATTAAGTGACTTGCCCAGGGTCACATGGGTAGTGTCTGAGATATTCCTGACTTCAGAGCCAGTGCTCTATCCACTGCTCCACCTACCTGCTTCCCATGGTATTGTGAAAAACGGACTTTCAGTCAGGAAAACTTGGGTCTGAATCTCACCTAACACACTTACTACCTATGTGACTCTGGGCAAGCCTAGAGTCCTAGCTTCAATTTCTGTTAGTCTCAGTTTTCTTGTCTGTGAAATGGGGGCAATAAGAGAACCTATCTCACATATAAAAGTTGTCATGAGAATCAAACAAGGTAATATATAGGTATAGTGGCTCAAAGGACTGGACTTAGAATCAGGAAGAACTCAGTTCAAACACTGTGTGACCCTGGACAAATCACTTCACCTCCCTTGGTTTCAGTTTCCTAACCTGTAAAATGGGAAAAATAATTGCTCCAAATGATCAAAAAAGATAATATGTGTAAAAGTGCTTTGCAAACCTCCCCAATCCACTCCCCTCTCTCAGGAATCTTTAATCTCTTCCTCTAACTAGTGTTTTTTCCCTCAGCCTATAACCATGTTCAGGTCTCTATAAGCCTTAAAAAAAACCAAAACACCTTTCTTTGACCTTGCCATTTTCTCAAAGTATTACCTTGTTGCTCTCCTCTGCGTCACTGCCACTTTTAACATGAGTCTTTCATGCTTTCTCACCCTCACTCCATCGGTCCTTGGCCCCTCAGAGTCTGGCTCCATCCCTACCATGGCATCAGAAGAGCTTCTCCAAAGGCACTAATGATATCTTTATCCCTCAGTCCAATGGCCTTCTTTCTGTCCCCATATCCCTTGATCTTTCTGTGGCAACTGGTACTTTGTCCCATCTCTCTCTTTTTGGATAGCTCCTCTTTCCTTGGGATGAATAAATGAATGGATGAATGAAAAAACTATTAATTAGAGACTAACCCCACTTAGTCCCATGGTTTAACAAATCCTGAGGCTGCAAATACAGACAGGCAAGATAGTTCCTGCCAGCAAAGACCTTACATTCTAATGTGGGAAGGCAATAAAGAAAGGGGACTCGGAAAGGAGCTGAGCATGTTCAGATTGACCTGGCTTGGAAATGTCTGGGAAGAGGCTTGGCTCCAATCAAGGGGAGATGAAAGCTTACCTACCTGTCAGAAGCCAGAGTCCCAGAAACAAAGGGCAGGATCTGGTGAGAAGGCATGAGGAAGATACCCCAAGTGCAAGCAGCATGGATGAGACGTGGCGTTCACAGACACTCTTATTCCTTCTCTGCCTCTTACTGGCTCGTTCGACTCTCACCCCTCAAGGTTCTATCTTTTGTTCTCTCTGTCTCTTTCTCTGTATCTCTCTGCCTCTCTATCTCTTTGTCTATCTCTCTTCTCCCCATATATTTCTGTCTCTGTCTTTCTGTCTCTGTTTCTGTCTCTCTCTTTCTCTGTATCTCTCTGCCTCTCTATCTCTGTCTATCTCTCTTCTCCCCATATATTTCTGTCTCTGTCTTTCTGTCTCTCTGTTTCTGTCTCTCTCTTTCTCTGTATCTCTCTGCCTCTCTATCTTTGTCTATCTCTCTTTCCCCATATAACTTTCTGTCTCTGTCTCTCTGTTGCTGTCTTTCTGTCTCTATCTCTCTTTCTCTGTATCTATCTTTGTCTATCTCTCTCTTCCCCCCTCTATATATCTATGTCTCTATCTCTCTGTCTTTCTGTCTCTGTGTGTGTCTCTGCCTCTCTCCACCCCTTGCTGATCTCACCCTCATCTCTATGTAGAAGACTCCTAGACCCATATTTTCATCCCCTCCCCTGTAACCTCTTCCAAGAGCTCTACTACCAGACGTCCATCTTCCTGCTGTAAATCTCCTCTTAATGGATGCCCAAGTACCACCTCAAACTCAATATGTACAAATCTGAAATCATCATTTTCTGCCCCAAACCTGTTATTTTCCCTGACTTTTCTATTGGGGTTTAGGATCACAGGATCTGGGTTTGAATCTCAGTTCTACTTACTCCTTTTGTGACCTTGGGCAAGTCACTTAAACTCCTTGTGCTTCAATTTCTTTATCTATAAAATGTGAGGGTTGACCTAGATAGCCTTCCAGTTCAAAGTCTATAATGCTATGATCCTCTCAGTCAGCCCAGTCTGTAGCCTTGGCATCATCTTTGGACTCTTTTCTCTCCTTCACCCTGCATCAAATTAGCTCCTGAATTCTTTTAATTCCATTTTGGTGTTCTAGCAAATTCCCAAAGACACTACATTGTAGAGAAGGTGTTGACCTGCATGGACAGAGAGATTTCCTTCATTTGGGAATCACCTGTATAGGGCATTTGGGTCAACCAGGGAATGGAGCTATTAGACTTGGAGTCAGGAAGTCCTGGGTTCAAATCCAGTTTCAGACACTTCCTAGCTGTGTGACCCTGGGCAAGTCACTTAACTCTATTTGCCTCAGCTTCCTCGGCTGTGAAATGAGTTGGAGAAGGGAGTGGCGAACCACTCCAGTTGTCTTTGCCAAGAAATTGCCAAATAGGGTCACAAAAAGTTGAACATGACTGAAAAACAGCAATGGGAAGCAAGATAAAAACAAAGCAATTTTTGACCTTAAGGAACTTACACTGCTGGGGATTGTGGTGGACATTCTACCTCAGCAAAGTCATCTCTCTACTGACAACTTCACCACCCTGATTTGAGCCCTTATTTCTATAAGTTGGGACTGTTGGTTTTGCTTTTTCCCGGCTCTCTTCTCCCCAACTCCCAAGAACTTAAAAGTCCAGCCAAAGTGATCTTACTGTTCCTCATGCACAATACTGATCTCCCACCTCTGTGCATTTGTCCTGCCCCCACCTCTATTCCCATGCCAGGAATTCATACTTTGTGTAGGCAATGGGGAGCCAATGGAAGGTTTCTGAGATATGTGATCATACCCAAGCTTTGGGAAAATGGAGTGAGTGTCGAGTGGAGTTTGAGTCTGAAGGAAGCTAGTGATTCTAAGAGACAAAGTTAAGGAACTCCTCACTCTGGCATTTAAGGTCCTTTATGACCTAATTCCAATAATCTTGTCCAGCCTTATTTCATGCCAAGCCCCTTCACATGTTCTCACCACCAGCCTTCTAGACATTCCCGGATCAAAATCTCTTCCCTCACCCTTGACCCCAGACATAGTTACTTTCCAGTGGCTGGCAGTTGTACTTGCCTGTCCCTTACATCTATCTATCCCCTCTTCTCTGCTTCCTAGTACCTAGCATTCTCCCAAGTCAAGGTCTCCTCCCTCTCATCTAGACTATCAAAACTCCCTCTTCATTGGTCTTTCCACTTCTATTCTCTCCCCTCTCCAATACATCTTTCATACAGCTTCCTAAGGTTCAGGTCTGACCATGTCACTCTCTTTTTAAAAAATCTTCAGGGACAGCTAGGTGGTACAGTGTATAACTGGCCCTGGAATCGGGAGGACCTGAGTTCACATATGACCTCAGCACCACTTACTAGTTGTATGACCCTGGGCAAGTCACTTAACCCCAGTTGCTTAAAAAAAAATCCCCAATCTTCAGCAGCTCCCTATTGCTTTTAGGATCAAATACAGTATCTTCTCTTTATCATTTAAAGCCCTCACAGTCTGGCTCTGTGCCACCTTTTATGAATGATTTCACAATAATACCTTACACAGGCTCTAGGTTCTTACTAAACTGGCCAGTTCCTCCCTACCAGACTTTCATCGTCTCACTCTGTGTCCCTCACACCTAAATGCTCTCCCTTCTGGTCTTCCACCTCTTGCAATCCCTGATTTCCGTCGTGATTCAGTTCATGAAATAAGAAATTTTTCCTGGCACCACCTCCTCCCACCCCCACTGGCTAGTGTCTTCTCCAAGGTTACCTTTGGAGTTACCTTAGGCTTTGCATGTGTTTTGTCTCTATGCCTAGAATAGAAGCTCCTTGAAGGCAGGGATTGATCCTCATTTCATTCGAGCACCCATTACTGTATCTGGCAGGTAGTAAGTGCTTAATAATAATTTTAAAATGTGCATTGATTGATTAGTAAATCCATTGAGAAAAAGATCTGCAACATATTTAGTTCTGCATTACTCAGTTCTCAGCAGAGGGACTTATAAACAGTTGGAGTCTAATAAATGTTTAATGAATAAATCCTGCTCTGCCCACAACAATTAGGAGGGACTTTGGAGTTGTTATAGGAGTGATGATAATAATTTCCATTTCCATTTAGCTCTTTAAGGACTAACATAGTTGTTTTCCTGCCAACAATCCTGGTAAGTAGGCAGTAAATAAAGTACTATTCCCATTTTACGGGTGAGGAATCTGAAACTTAGTTAGTCAGTTGGTCAGTCAACAAGCATTTATTAAGGGCCTACTATGCACCAGGGGCAGCTAGGTGGAGCAAAGGACAAACACTAGGCCTGGGGTCAGGAAGGCTCATCTTTCTGAGTTCAAATCCAGCCTCAGACCCTTGTTAGCTGAGTGACTCTGGGCAAGTCACTTTACCCTGTTTGCCTCAGTTTTCTCATTTGTAAAATGAGTTAAAGAAGGAAATGCAAACTATTCCTGTATCTCTACCAAGAAAACCCCAAATGGGGTCATAAAGAGTGGAGCATGACTGAAACAACTGAATGATAACTGTGCCAGGTACTGTGGCTAAGCATTAGAGATAAGAGACACAAGGCTAGTCCCTGTTCTCAGTTGAAAAACTCACAGTCTAAAGGGAAGACAGTAGATCCCTCACTATATACAAGCAGAATATAGTCAGGAAAATTTGGAGATAATCAGGAGAGCAGTTTGGTGACTCTGCCAAGGTCATAATGCCAGCAAGAATAGGGAGGCAGGATTCAAATCCAGGACAAGCAGTCTTCTGTCTACACTGAGCTGTCACCTTCACCACAGGAAAGAAAGGATTGGGGTAGAAGGTGAGAGGGAGGGACCAGAGCGCCAATGTGGGCTCTATAGGCACATGAGGGCCTTTGGCAAATGTTCTCTCTGAAGTTCAGTTTGGGATTTTTGTTTTGGGGGAGCATAAAATGAAGATACTAAAGTACTCAGACTTGGGTACAGAGCTGGGGAGTGGGAAGAGTTCAGTCACTTACAATTTTCTGCAGAATTATGATCATAAACTGCTTTGCCATCAAAAATATCCCCAGTCCAACAGATGGGGCACCTCCTCCCCCTCCCCCAGCCCAAATCCGAAATACAAGACTGATGATCAACCCATCCATTCAACCTTTACTTGTGTCTCCAGTCTTGTGCAAACCCCATAGAAAAGATCACAAATTTGACCCACGGAAGAAACTCCGGGCTGGGAGGGAGGGACCCAAGTTTCAGTCTCAATTCTCTCTGTAATTCCCTGAGTGACCTTGGGTAAGTCACTTGACATACCTCGTTATTTGAATATTTTCTCCCCCATAAGGATGTCCACACTTTGAGGGCATATACCCCTGTGCCTGAAACATAGTAAGTACTTAGTAAATGTTTGTTAACTTCCTTCTCTCTAGGCCTCAGTTTCCACATCTGTTAAAGGAAGTGGTCTGCATTTCCAGTTTTGAAGGTTTCTTCCAGCTCAGACATTCTAAATTTACATATTCTTTCTCCTTTCCTTAGTGGGAAATGCCTCCCAGAAGCCACAGAAATTCCCTTCGGGCAGTGCCAGGAACTTGCTTCCGAAGATCACTTGAAAAGAAATACCTGAGGGCAATGGCAGGTCTGGCTTCTGCCAGGCTTGAAGTCTTTCTCACCTAAGAGGAAACCGAACAGGGGCCAGGATCTAAAAGAGGAGCAGAGGGGCAGACAATGGCAACCCATTTTCTCTAAAGGGTAGGTAAAGGCAGAGGGAAGGATGGGCGAGAACAGAGCAGGACCAGCTCCTACCTGCCAGGCTCAGGGCCCGCCTTAGAGCTGTTCCTGGGCCGCTTCTCCGTGGGGGCGGGGGTTCAGACCCAGGCATCCTACCTCAGCTTGGGGTGGGGGGCTAAGGCTCCCGCTCCTGGAAGGGGGATGTCCCGGAGTCACGAACAGAAAATCCAGGGCTCTATCCCTGCCTCAGTGTCCCAACTCCGGTTACCCAGCCCCAGGCTGGGAGGGCGGGGGAGCCATCGCGGGCAAGGTCGGATGCTGGACAGGAGGGCTCCGTAGAGAGTTTAAAAAAACCAAACCTACTGGAGCGGAAGGCAGCGCTGTCCCATTGGGTATACGGCAAGTCACCCCTGGATAACAGCCTACCAGTGGATAGCAGGGCACCTCTGCTTGGCAAGACCCTCCCAGGTGGCAGGGTACCCCCGGGTGACAGGGTGCCTTTCACGGCTGGGCACCGCAGGCGGAGACTGGAACTCCTCGCCCGGCTTATTTATTCCTCCTGGGGGCTCTGGCTCTTCCTCCCCCATTGCCCAGCGGGTCCAGAGCGCAGAGCAGCCCGCGAGGAGCTTGGCCTCTGAGGCAGGGTCTGACGCCCGCGCCGGCTTTTCCTCTCTTCGGCTGGTTACTCCCCGGCTGCCGGTCCTGGCTCGGCCGGCAGCCACTGACCCGAGTGAGAAACTCGAGACTCGTCGCCCGCCCCTCCTTTTCCGCCGGCCTGCTCGCTCCACCTAGTGGCCGCCGCCCTCGCCTTTCCAGAAGTCACCCGACGAGGTGCGGGATTTTCTAGGCTGGGGGTGCCCTCCGAGAACCCCCACAAGGCTCGATCCCTAGTTTGAAGGAGGGGAAACTGCGTAAAAGATTAAGAATCATCCAAGGTTACCCAGTGAGTCAGAGGCAGAGACCGGACTAGAACCCACGTCTGTTGACTCCTAGCCCAGGACTCTGCATCTCAACTTACTTTATTTACTTCTGTCTAAACGAGAAAGCAGAGTCATAGAGTCCTCTTTGGAGATGGAAGGTGCCTTAGCAAACTAGTGCAGCCTTCTCATTTTATCAATAAAGGAAATGAAACCCAGAGAAATCAATGGACTTATCCAAGGTAATCGACTAGGTAGTTAAGTCGGATTTGAACCAGGGTCCTTTCATTTCCAAATCCAAGGTTCTTTCCAAAATCCGGCTACCACTTTAGAAGTTAAAAATAGGCTATAGATCTGGGAAGGTGGTTGGAGGTCACCTAACTTAAGCCCTTCATGTTACAGATGAGGAAGCTAAGGGATAGAGTAAGACCTTGGTTAAGGTCGGGCAAGTGACATAGCTCCTCTGAGTCTGAGTCTAGGCTCTTTCTATCATACTACTTTAACTATTTGATTCAGATTTATTTGAACTGATTTCGGCAAACATTTATTAAATGCTTACTGTGCTTGAAGTCCAGTGTTCAGCCTTGGGGGATACAAAGATGGATATGATTCGGGTTCCTTTCTTAAGAAATTCATAATCCGAATGAGTTGGGAGAAAGTGCAGTAGAATAAGGAAGGGGAATGAATGAATGGGGAAAAAACCATTTATTTAGTGCTTTGATAGATAAACACTACGCTGTTTGTTACAGGATATAAATAGAAAGTCAAAAACCCCTCTAGAAATTTGCGTCATAGTGGGGGAAGCACTACACAAAGGGGAGCTGTGGCCAAAGAGGTGCACTTTACCTATATGCATGATGACTAAGGCTATAGTGAATTAGACTGATACCCCTCCATCCATGGACAATGGCTAAATTGATTTGAGCCTAGTTTGTGGTTCCAGAGTGGAGGTAGGGAGGGAGAAGGAAAGGGTACTTTTTAGAAGGTTGGTGAGGAGTCTGTAAAGGAAGAAGTAAAATGAAACTGTGCTGGGCTTTTCTGAAATAATGTTGTGAGAGAGAGTCACCAATCCTGGCAGTGGGACCCCAGGACAGAAGTTCCTCCAGAGCATGGTCTCTGGTATGGTCCTGTGCTGGAGGTGGCCAGAGAGGGAGGAATGTGGTCAGAGGCAAGCATGTAAGCATGCGTATTTTAATTATCTTTTAAGTGCACCAAAATCCTCTTCAGATACCCCATCATGGAGTAGAAGTGACTGGGCTCCTAAAAGTTCTTCAATAGAACAAAAGCTCTCAAAAGTCAAGGTTATTAACCAGCCTTATTAAGTGCTTACTATGAATGAGGCACTGTGCTAAGGGCTCGGGGACTAAAGAAAAAGCAAAGACAGTCCCTTTGGTCAAGGCACTTACATTCTAATGGGGGAGAGGATGAATTGAGTGGGGAGAGACTTGAGCACAGATTCAGTAAAGGACTGTCAGATTTGCTTAAAAGCAGCAGCAGATTGAGACCTGGGTTCCTGTCCTCCCTCTGATACATCCCTGGAAGAGTGATCCTGGTTAAGTCACTTAGCCTTTTAGTGCCTTGGGCAACTACATAAGTTATAGTAAGAGAAAGTTAATCATTGGGTTGATCATTGTGGATAAAGGAAATTCCTCACTGAGAGCTCCTTCGAAGATAAAATCACATAAAAATAAACTGATTGTCATCCAAAGACCTGCTTGGCTCAACCCCAGCTCAGCTAGGAGTGAGGATTCATTCTCCGAACACAGTCCTGACTACGTTCACAGTCTGAGTTCATGTTCTCTGTTGGGAGCAGGATTCCCATCGATGAAAGCGTGGGAACAACAGAAAAGACTACTTCCTAGAGAAGTGAGCTCCCCAGCCCTGGGATCCTATCCCTGGATCCCAGATCAAGAATCCCTGGGCTAGATGCATTCCCATCTGCCATTTGGAGGTTATAGAAGGGCTTCCTGAATTGGGTCTTAGGACAAATTAACTAGCTGACTGTTCAGGTGCCTTTCTCCCTCTGAGGGTGTAAGAGGGCTCCCTTCAAAGGTATTAGAGCTGGGAGGCATTGTAGGGGTCATCTAATCCAATGCCTTAACAGGTGAGGAATAGGTAGCTCAGAGAAGTTATGTCTACTGCTTTCTTTTGCCCCTGCTAGACTATAAGTTCCAAAGGGTAGGAACTAGCTCTTTAGAGAGTCTGACACAACTAGAAAGACTCAACAGCAACTCTGACCACCTCCCCCAGGGATGGGACAGGGGAGACTGCCAGCATTTCAGACTAAAGCCCTAAATTCCAAGCCATGCTCTGCTGCCTTGCTGTGTGACCTTGGCTGAGTCATTTAACCTCTACACATTCATCCCTCTCCTCATCTCTCTCATCCATCCTTTCCTCATCTAGTCACCCCATCTAGTTTATGTCTTGATCATCTCTCACCTGGACTCTTGTAATAACCTTCTAACAATTGACCTCCCTGCTTCAAGTCTCTCCCTTTTCCCATCCATCCTCCACTCAGCTGTCAAAGTAATTTTCCTAAAGCACAGGTCTGACCCTGATCCTCTCTTATCCAGTAAACTCTGATGGTTCCTAGGCATGTCTAGGATGAAGTATGAACTCCCTTGTTTCACATTCAAAGCTCCTCACAAAGGGGCCCAGATTACCCCTCCAGCCACACCTGGAATCCATTCCTTCCTCCCTTCTCCTTCTCCTTTGAATCCCTCATTTCCCTGGAGACTCAGCTTAAGAGCCACCTTCTACATGAAACCTTGTCTGTCTTCCCCTCCCCTCCAGCTGCTAGTGCCTTTCTCCATCTCTAACGACTTTTAAAGGGCAGTTAGGTATCCAGTGCTCGTCCAGGGCACCAGGCCTGGAATCAGGAAGACCTAATTTCAAATCCAGACTATGACACTTCCTGGCTGTATGACCTTGTGCAAATCATTTAACCTGTTTGCCTCAGTTTCCTCATCTGTAAAATGAGTTGGAGCAGGAAATGACCAACCACTCCAGCATCTTTGCCAAGAAAACCTCAAACTGGGTTCAGGAAGAGACTTGAAGCAGGGAGGTCAATTAGATAATTTCATCAAGGTCACACAGTTGATTTGAACTAGGGTCCTCTTGCTCAGAAATCAGTATTCTTACCATTGTACCACATGCTGGTTTTTAAAAAATTCTATTTTTTGCTTGATTTTATTTGTTTGTTAAAGAGTTTTGTTTCTCTTTTTTTTGAGGCCATCAGGGTTAAGTGACATGTCTAGGATCACACAGCTACTAAGTGTCAAGTAACCAGGTGCACATTTGAATGCAGATCCTCTTGATTTCATTTATCCACTGAGCAATCTAGCTGCCGCTTTCTCTTTATTTTTTCAATGGGAAGGAAAGTAGATTTTTGTTCATTAAAAAACATTTTTAAAAAACCTTTGCTCTATATGCATTCTAATTTGTCCATGGTATTTCAGTCTGTAAAATTGAGATAATAATGTTTGCAAGACCCCTTACAGAACTATGGGAGGGGCAATACAGCATTATTCAACAAGCAATGTTACAGGCACTAGACTAGGCTCTAGAGATACAATGACATTAATGTAATGGTCCCTGCCCTAAAGGAGCTCACGTTCTGTCAAGAGAAACAGGTCTATAATTAGATATATACAAAGCAAAAAAAAAATCCCATATTGGTCATAAACAAAAAATATGTCTCAATCTGCAGCCTGAGTTGATCATCTCTTTGTCAGGAGGTAGGCAGCCTGCCTGATCATGGATCAAACGGGATAGCACATGTAAAACAATTTACAAACTTGAAAGCACTACATGTATGCTGACTATGATAGCAGGACCTCTGCAATCCTGGGTACTCATTGCTGAGATGAGAGTTATAAAGGTTTTCAGAGCTGCTTATCTTTGCAATGTTGTTATTATAGTATAAATGGTTCTCCTGACTCTGCCAGACAGGGATTCTTTACCTGTGGTCTATAGACTTGTGAAAAAAATATTTTTCAATAACTATATTCAATATAAACAGTTTCCCTTGTACTTCTATGTATATTATTTTATATATTTAAAAATAAGATTCCAAGAAGGGCTCCATGAGATTCATTAAAGGTGTCTGGGACAGACAAAAAGGATAAGAACCTTTACCACCCTGGCCTAACCCCCACCTTGTCTAGAGAAGGCACCCAGGATGGCAGGAGGCTGGATACCAGGCCATAGGAATATCACTGGGGTGGTAAGCAACTGACATAGGAAGCCAATATGGCTCAGATGGAGGACTTGAACACAGTTCTACTTCAAAATCAGCTCAGGTGCAACTTCCTATGTCAGCCCCCTTTCTTAATCTTTCCAGCTACCAGTGCCTCCCACCACATCATCATCATCAACAACATTTATTAAACAACCACTATGTGATGTCATTTCAGACCTTTTCGAGAATGAAGGACAACCCAACCAACCAGCTATGTGCCAGTCCCTGTGCTAAGTGCTTAAGATACAAAGAAAGACAAAAAAAGGTCCCGGCCCTAAAGATAAAACTTACATTCTAATGGGGTCACAGGATCCAACAGCTGTACAGGGTAAATAGGAAGCAATATATTTGCATATATGTTGTGTATAAGATCACTGAATCAGAACCAGGTCACTTTAGAGTTGTGAGTTGAATGCCCTTATTTTTCTGATTAAGGAATAGCCACTTAGAGCAATTAGATAATTTCATCAAGGTCACACAGTTGATTTGAACTAGGGTCCTCTTGCTCAGAAATCAGTATTCTTACCATTGTACCACATGCTGGTTTTTAAAAAATTCTATTTTATTTTTTCAATTAGCAAAAATCTGCCTTCTCTCCCTCCCACCCTGGTCCCCCATCCAACCCTCACCCCAATAAGAATGAAAGAAAAACAGCCCCCTTTTAACAAACATGCATGATCAAGCAGGATAAATTTGACCATGTCCAAAAAAAAATTTCTGTCTCATTTTGAACTCTGAGTTCTTCACCGATCTCTTAGGAAGTGGGTGGCACTGGGCATGTTTCATCACTGGCTCTTGTACTGTGTACACCTGGAAAATGTCAGTTCCTTGAAAGCAGGAGCTGTTTTCTTTTGTATTCTTGGTGCCTAGTTCAGTGCCTGGCACACAAATTAATGAACAAAATTTAAAAAATTTGTTGAATGATGGATGGAGGGATAGATGGATGGATGGATGGATGAATGGTGCCTCAGAGGTTAGCCTCTCTGCTACTCCAGCAAGCCTCTCCTAGACTCATGAAATCAGGGCTTTGGGGAAGGTTTGAAATAAGTCTGGCCTGAGAACATCTTGGACAGAGAGGACACTGCAGCCAGGCTTGTCCCTCCCCGTCTGTCCAACCTTCCTGTCCTCCCTGCCTGCGCTCTCTAGAGAAGTCGGAATGGCGATGTAATGACATCCGCAGAGTGAGCCAGCTGGCTCCTAAGGAGACCAGCGGAGAACAGTTGTTTTCTGAAAGATTAAAGTGATTACAATGCATCTGATGCTGGGGCCCTTGGCCTGGCCCTGAAGTCTCCTCTGGGGGGAATAGGCCTCCGCCAGATTTGTCAGAAAACATGCTTCAAACAGGCCAGGCAAAACCCAGATGGAGACTCCAGTGGGAAAGCTGTGAGGAAAAATGAAAGAGGGGGCTTCTTAGATCAGCCCCTCCCCCCCCCATCACATCCCCCTGGGGCTGTATTCTGTTGAGAGGACTGAGTAAGATTGGAACTATACCAGGCCTGATGGGAAATGGAATCCCCTAAGAGAGTTCTCTGTCCTTGGGAGAGGGGGTGATGAGAGGAGGGCACATGTAACCTACAGGGAAAGTACTTCCAGGCTTATACTTAGGAAACCTTTGTCTGATTTGGGGAATATTGATCCCCATCCTATGAAAATTAGTCTGATGCAAAATGGGGGTGGAATACAGAGAAATTGAGAAAAGCAGAAAATTCCGTGTTTGGAATGGAGACTGGGGACTCAGTGATGAAAATGAGGGTTCAGGGAAAATGGGAACTTGGTGGTGGATGAGGGTTCAGTGAGGATGGAGAAGGGTCTGAAAGGGATAGAGGTTCAGTGAGGAGGAAAGGGGCTTTATAAATATGCTGGGGGCTCAGTGAGAGGGAAGGGGTTCAGTAAGGAAGCTGGCATCCGTGGAGGATAGGGGGCTGAGTGAAGGCGATGAAATTGAGTGAGGGAGGTAGAGCTTAAGTGAGGAGGCTGTGGGCTGAGTGAGGGATGTGGGGGTTCAGTTGGAAAACTAGGGGAACAGAGGAAGTTGGGGGCTGACTGAGAGAGTTGGGACTGAATGTGGGAGATGAGAGGTCAGTGGGGGATGAGGGCTCAGTGAAGAAAATAAGACTCCATTAAGGGGAATGGGAACTCTGTGAAAGGATGGTTCAAAAATCCTGTAATTTTGTGATTAACAAAAAACCCTGGAGAATGAGAAATAGAATGTATAGAGCTATGGCGGTGTGTGATTGGGACCATCTTGCCACCAGGGTCGATGTCTCTCTCCTGGACACAGGTGTCTGCCTGCCTGGCTCTTCCTTTCCTCTTCTCCCAAACTAAGTAGCAGCCACAAAGTCCTGCCAGGGGGTTGGGAAGCAAGTGTGGGTCCTCTCCCCCAGGAAGAGAAGGCAGAGAGGGAAGGTTGGGTTGGGGCCAAATTGAAATTGATCGAAGAAACAAAGCTGGGCCCCAGGCAGACGCTAACAGGGCTCGAGGGGGACCAGAGAGAGGGACTCACTCGAGCGTAGGACAGGGCCAGGATGTGGAAAATCATTTAATCTGAAGCTTTGGTTGGGTGTCCCAAAAGAGAAACCCTCAGCTGCAAAGTCTCTTTAAAATGCCTGCTGGCCAGACGCCAAGAGGTAGAGGAGGCGAAGCCAGGACTTGGGGAGGGCCCTGAAGGCAGAGACTGTCAGGGATACTGAAAGTTATACTCATTAACACCTGGCTGTTGGGGGCCTCCCTATCCTCTGGCTTCTATTCTCCTTGGACATCATGGCTCGAACCCTTCTCCTGGAATTTCTCTGGGTGCCTGGGGCCTTCTCACCTTCTCTACTGTGCCATCCCCTTTCTCCCTCAGGTGAAGTCCTTCTGAGCTCCTGACTCAATTTTGAGGAATGTTTGGTTTCATTCCTCTCTTGGCTGGGCTCCTGACTCTCCAACCCCTATCCCCCTTCAATTCCCCTTTCTGTACTGTCTTCCCCTATTAGACTACAGATCCTTGAAGGCAGGGACAATCTTCCTATTTTGCTTGTATTCCCAGTGCTTAACATAGTGCCTGGAACACAGTAAGTGCTTAATAAATGCTTGTTTCCCACCTACCTGGCCTTCTGGGCTTTCCCAGCCTCTGGCTTCTTTTCCCTCCTTAGTTAGTCTCCGGCACCTTGGGCCTTCTCACCCTCCCCAGCCTCTAGACTCCAACTTTGCAACCGCAAAAATCATGTAGTCCAACCTGAACCTGATCAAGAACCTTCTTGACATTGGACTGGGTAAGGGGCCACCCCAGCCTTTGCTTGGAATTGTCCAGCACTAGGGAAGCCACTCCTTGCTGAGACAGGGGGCCCACACCACTTGTGGACAGCTAGAATGATGAGGAAGTCTTCTTTCAATCAACCCTTCTTCTTTGCGACTTCCCAGTTCTGTCTGCTGAAACCAAAAAGAACAAGTTTCTATCTAAAACCCCCTTGAAATACGTAAGGACAAGGACCCTGATGAATGCAGCAACCAGCCATGATTTCAAAGGATAGAAGATGCTCCTGGCAGAGAGGTGGTGGACTCAGGGTAGAGAATGAAATATACATTTCTGGTCATGGCCAATGTGGAGATTTGTTTTCCTTGATTCTGCATATTCGTTAGAAGGGTTTTATTTTTCTATTTCTGTTTTTGTTTATTCTAGTTGAGGGGGAGGTGGAAGGGAGAGAAAATAATTTTTTAGATTAAAAAACAAAAAAGAAAAAAGCATAAATACTTAAGGATAGCTGTCATTCCCTTCTCCTCTACCCCCTGCCACCTCTAGTCTTCCCTTCTCTGGACTGGACATTCCTAATTACTTGGCCAGATGCTCAGATGGTATTGATTTTCATTTGTTTGCCCCTCTCTAGACAGCTTTCCAGCTTAGCAGTGCCCTTCCTAAAATGGGACACTCGAACTAGCCACAACATGCCAGATGAGGACAGAGCAGGGCATCGGGACAGCAGGATTTTCACCTCCCTCCTTTATTCCAGACAACACTGTACCTCTCCTAAATATAACTTGAGATTATATTGGCTTTTTTAACTGCCAATTAGCTGTTGACAGACTGAGTCAGATTGAAATTCCCCTTCCTTTTTCCCCCTCAAGAAATGACCTGGACATTTTCCCATTTGGTACTCCCATTTGTTAAGTCTCTCACCATCCACTGGTTTCTTCCTTGCTGCCCACAAACATGCCCAAACCTTTTTAAAGGTTTAAAAAATGCTCCCAAGACCCTAGCATCTCCTCAAGTGATTATCCTCTAGGGGCTGCCTATTACCTCTTAGACTGAATGGAGGTTCCTGTGGTTGGTATTTAAAGTTCTTTACAACCTGACCTTTTCCTGGATTTCTAGTTAACCAACACTCTCCTCTCACACTGGTCTACTTGCCACTTTTCACACAAAATTCTGCATCTCCAGCCTCTGGGTCTTTGCTCTGGCTGTGCCTCATGCCTGGAATGTTCTCTTCTCCCTTCTATCTCTTACAGTAGAATCCTTGGTTTCCCTCAAATACTACCTTCTGCAGGTTTTTCCCAGTCTCCCCAGGGGTTAGAGTCTTTTCCCCTCAGGTTACCTTCCATCTACTCTGTACACAGGCACAGCTGAATACACTGTACCTGGACCCCAACATTGATCCTCTTGGAAAATGAAGGCCAAACACAATGTATGCTGTATCTGCTGAGTCATTCACATGTCATCTCCTCCGTTGGAATGTAAACTTTTTAAAGGCAGGGGTTGGTTTTGCTTTCCTTTGTGTCCATAGGGCTTAGTTGAGTGCCTGGAACATAGTAGGAGTTTAATAAATGCTTGTGGATTGATTGTCTCCCCTAACTCCTCTCACTTGTCCCTCTCCCCTTTGCCATCTGGCTTCTGACCTCATCCTTCACCTGAAGCTGCCCTCTCCAAGGTACCAGTGATCTCTTAATTGCCCAGTCTAATGGCCAAAGGCATCACCATCTTCAGGTTGGAAACCTCATTGTTTGATTTCGTTGTTTACTCTCCCTTACCCCATGTATCGAGCCAGTTGTTTCTACTATCTCAACATTTCTTGACCTCATCATCATCATCATTATCATCTTAACACATACAGCACTTTAAACCTTGTCAAGTCTTTCCCAGATATTATCTCCTTTTATCTTCATAACAACCCTATGTAGTAAGTGCTGTTATTATCCTCATTTTAGAAATGATGAAACCAAGGTAGCTGGTGGAACAGCGATTTACACACTTTAGGTCTGCAGTCAGGAAGATCTGAGTTCAAATCTGCCCTCTGACACTAACTTGGTGACCTGGTAAAGTCACTTAACCTCTGTTTGCCTCAGTTTCCTTCACTGTAAAATGGGGAACAATCATCATTTTGACTCTACCATTCCCAGAAAGGACATATCAATTAATTACTCTATAGTTTTACTCATTATCTCTGACCAAAGAACCCTCCCCAGGCACCATTCCCCTATATCTTTTGCCTCCTCTTGTTAGAATGGGGGACATTTAGGTGACACACTGAATAGAGCCCTGGACCTGGAGTTAGGAAGACATGAATTTAAATTCCACCTCAGACACTTGCTAGTCAAATGACCCTGGGCAAGTTGCTTAACTTCTGTCTGCCTTAGTTTCCTCAATTGTAATATGCGAGTCATAAAAGTGCCTACCTCCTAAAGTTGTGAGAATCAAATGAGATAATATTTTGTAAAGCACTTTGCACAGTGCCTGGCACATAATAGGTATTTCATAAATGCTTATTTCCTTCTTCCTTCCTTCCTAAAATATAAATTCCTGAAGGGTAGGGACTGTCTTCATGTTTCTATCTGTACCCCCAGCATTTAGCATAATGCGCAGCATATAGCAAATCCTTCATAAATGCTTTTTTATTCATTCATTCCATCCTATCCATCCCAGACTAGGAAACTTTTAGGTATGTAGGGGTACTGACTTTGAATGGGGGTGGTCTCTCACCCTTGATTTTTGATTGCCTGAGGGCATAACAAGCATGTTTGTCTATTTCTAACACGCAAGTCTGTGTCTATGTGGGTCTTGTAGCTGTACTTCCAAGCCAAGCATCGCCGTTTCCTGGAGCTAAGCCTCTTATGCCATGACCTCGAGGCCCATCCGGTCTGGGTACCCTCCTCTGGATACTTTCCAGCTTATTATTATCTCAAGCTATAGTCCCCAGAACTGAACAGGTTCTGACTAGGGCAGAGAACAGGAGGATTGCTACCTCACCACACCTGGACTCCAGCCTCTCCTGAAGTCTGTGGATGCAGATGTGAATAAGCCCGCAGCCCCAGCCCAGCCCTAACCCCTACCCTTCAGCAGCGTGCCATCTCCTTTCCCTGGGGGCCTCAAGGTGGCGCTCCTTCCCTCCCTATCAACCACACAATAGCGGCCCTCCCTACCAGCCAGCCAGCCAGCCTGCACCCTCGACTCAGCTCTGATCCAGTCAGCCCAGGTCCCCCTGCCCTCAGCCTGGCCTGGAGTCTTGACCATGCCACG
Source organism: Bettongia penicillata ogilbyi (assembly GCA_023548195.1). Taxonomy (NCBI): domain Eukaryota; kingdom Metazoa; phylum Chordata; class Mammalia; order Diprotodontia; family Potoroidae; genus Bettongia; species Bettongia penicillata. Next base: position 4,958,251 of record JAJHZJ010000315.1, on the reverse strand, counting down.
GGGGGGCCAGAACTCCATGACAGCCACTGGGCCATGGGTGATGGAGAAGTTCCAGAAAATGGGAGGGAACTATTAGAGAGCAGGGAATCAGGGACCAGCAATGCCTTGTGTGCAAGCCCAGAACTGGGTCATCCAAGGGGGAGGTGGCTGAGGACTGAAAGCCTTTGCCTACTTTGCTCTCCTCCATACTAGGCTCCATGTGACAGCCCTGCTTTGCCTAGCTGTGTCTACCCACAGCTCATTATCCCTGCTGCTGGTAATGAGCTCCTCGTTGACTTCAGGTATTCCAACAAGGCCATTTTTCAGGAGGCTACAGAGGGAATACCTGCATTTGGCCAGAGGTATGACCAGGTATTAGCACTGCCCAGTGGAAACACTTTGGATTTGGAATCTGAGGACCTAGGTTTGAAAGTTAGCTTTGCTATTTACTGCCTGTGTGAGTTGAGCAAATGATTTCACTTCTCTGGGCCTCAGAGGCTTTATCTGTTAAATGATTAAGTTGGATGAGTTGACCTCAAAGCTCCCTCTCGGCTCTAAATCTATCACTCTGTGATCCCTCTGAGATCCCTTTTGCCTTTGAGATCCTGTCTTCCTACAACTCTGCCCCCTACCCTAAACGCCTGTCTCCGTCCAATGAGCAGAGAAGACATGAAGCCAGAAATCTGGGGTTCACGTCTGAGTTCTGATACTTGTTCTCTCTAGTGACAGTTAAACCTCATTGAGCCTCTTTGCTCCTTATCTGAAAAATGGGGATAAAAATTCTTGTACTATGCTATCTCATAGGCTGGTGTGAAGATTTGTGAGGAAAGCATTTTACAAATCTTAAAGCATTCAGGAAATTGGAGTCACAGTTAAATATTTTTATGCCCACTCCATCCAGGCAGTGACCAGCCTGACTTATTGTTTGTCCTTCATTCTCCAAGAGGACCATGATTTCATGGAATAATGCCATGGAATGCAAGTGAATTAGACTTAAGTGAAGTAGGGCTGTGCAAAGTCACCAGCCTTACTTTCTCCTCTGGAGCCATCTTGGTCCATTGGCCAGAGGATGACTGGAGATGCCCTAACCAGACTGGGACCAGGGAACCAGTCCACCTCTCTCATTTCACTGGTTAGATATAGTAATTCTGAGATATTTTCCTTATTGCCTGCCAGTGGGTTATAATAACCCACACAGTTTCCTGCTTTGTGTTCTGAAGTCCAGGGAGACTTCGGGTCTATGATGGTAGGCACTGGTGGGCTGTGGGATCTCACCGAATGACAGATGAGGGAATCATAAGATCTCAGTGATGGAAGAGAAGTCATGGCATCCAACCTGAAAAGGAGTCCCATCTACCTTATTGACTAGTGATCATCCAGTCTCTAAAGAAGTAGGGAGCTCATTACCTCCTGAGGCAGCCCATTCTACTTTGGGACAACTCCAATAGTTAGTATAGCTTTCCTTCATTCAGGTACATTGCAAATTTCTTGAGGGCAAGGACTAGCCTTTGCTTCTTTTTGTATCCCCAGTACTTAATGCAGAGCCTGACACATAGTAGGTACTTAATAAATGTTTACTGGTTGAAGAAAAATTCTGCCTTTCTACAACTCAATTCTCCTCAACAAGCACTTATTAAACACCTACTGTATGCCATACATTGTGCTTGATGCCAGAGATACTAAGACAAACATGATGAAATTCCTGTCTTCAAGAAGCTTCCATTCTAATATACTTCTTTTCATTCCATCCAACTTCCACTCATTGCTCTGACTTTCCCTTTCTGAGTTCAAGCAGAGGGTTCTCCAAAAGAATTTTCCAGTTACCTTCTCTTATCTTTAAACTTTATCAATTTAATTTAATTATTTAGTAATTAAACCTGATCAATTCATTACCTTCTTTCCCAGCATCTATAAAAATGCTCAAGTCTCCTCCATCTTTAAAAAGCTTGCCTTTGACCTTGCTGTCTTTTCAAGTTACCATCCTATATCTCAGCTAAGTGGTTCAGTGGCTAGAGCAGAGGACTCAAAATTAGCAAGACAAGTTCAAATCTTGCCTCAGAATCTTATTAGCTGTGTGACCCTGGCAAGTTATCCATCCTCTCTGTGACTCTGTTTCTTTCTCTAGAAAATGAGGAGATTGGCTTAGATGGACTCTGAGGTCCCTGCCTTCCCTAGATCTATGATTTTCTGCTTCGTCCTTCCTCCTGGTTACCGTGAAACCAAACTTAGGGAAGGACCCTGTGTATTTATTCCAAACCTGTGATTTGTGTAGTGGGTAGAAGGCTCTGAGCCAGAATACCTGTGTTCAAAGCTTACCTCAGATACCTGCTAGCTGTGCAACCCTGGGCAAGTTGCTTAACCTCTCTGTGCCTCAGTTTCCTCATCTGAAAAATGAAAGAATTGGACTTGGTAAACTCTAGGCCCATTCCAGCTAGAAATCTATTCTCCTATGATTCTCTATAAGTTAATCAATAAGCATTTATTAAGTACCTACTGTGTCCCCGGACCTGGGCTAAATGTGCCCAGGATGTGAAGGACACAAAGATAATAAAAAAGAAAAAAGGAAGGAAGAAAGTCTCTACCACAAAGGAGCTTATATTCTCAAGAGAGGGACAACTCTCCTCCCTTTCCCTGCTAAACTTCTAGAATAGGGATTTACAAACTAGGGTAAACAAACCCACAGGCTAAAGGGAATATTTGCTAAATAACTGTATTCTCCCGTTGAAATGAATCTTTATTTTATCCTTATTGTCCAGTTGTTTTTCAGTCATGTCCGATCCTTCATGACCCCATTTGGGGTTTCCTTGGCAAAGACACCAGAGTGGTTTGCCATTTCTTTCTCCAGCTCATTTTACAGGTAGGAAAACTGAGGCAAACAGGGTTAAGTGATTTGCCCAGGGTCACACAGTTTGGAAATGTCTGGGGTCACATTTGAACTCAGGTCTTCCTGAGTCCAGACCTGATGATGCTCTATCCACTGTGCCACATACCTGCCCTTATTTTATTCTTAAATGTACATACTCTTACGTGTGTATACTTGGTCAGCTCTCAGATTTATTTCCTTTCATATCAAGTAAATAGGACATGAAGGTTTCTTGGAAGCCAAGAGGTACAGAGATTGAAAAAGGTTGGGAACTGCCCATCTTAGAAAGTGTAATCTCCATTCCCTGCTTGCACTTCTCTACCCCTCACTCCTTAACCCCTGGAAACCTGACTTCTGACCCCAGGATTCCATGGAAACTACTCTCTCAAAAGTCCCCAGTGATCTTGTAGCTCAGGGGTGGGGAACTTGTGTCATTAAGGACACGTGGCCCTCTAGGTCCTCAAGTGCAGCCCTCTGACCGAATCCAAACTTTATAGAACAAATCCTTTTATTAAGCGCATCAGGACCTGGCTTGTTCTCCTTCTTCAACCTCCTTGGTCTCTTGGCAGCTTTTGAGCCTGTAGACCAATATGTAGACAATAGACCAACCCCGCCTTACAAGATCCTCTGTCCTTCCTTGACTTTCATAACCTTGTTTTCTCCTGATTGCCTTCATTGCTCCGCCATCTTCCTCCTCCTAGACTGTTAGGATAGGTTTTCAGAAAGGCTCCATCATGGGCCATCTGCTCCTCTCTCTATGCTGGTTTTTCCCTCTGCAATCATATCTGTTGATCACAGGAACATAGATCTAGAGTTGGAAGGAACCTCAAAGACCATCCAGTCTACCCTCACATTTTACAAATGAAGAAACTGAGGTCCAGAGAGGCTAAACGACTTGACCAAAGTCACACAGGGGTTCAGTGTCAGAGGTAAGATTTGAATCTATGTTCTCTGACTCCAAATCCAGTGTGCTTTCCACTGGATCACACTGGCTGCCAAAATTCTTAACTTTATCCCATGTGTTCAATGCTTATCTCAATCAGAAATATTGGATAGTAGTCTGTTAGAATTTATGTTTCCTGATGGCAGGGATTGTTCTATATTTGTCTTTATATCTCTGGCACCTAACATTGTATGGCATATAGTAGGTATTTTAATATATCTTTACACATGCATATGTATATATATATATATACATATGTATATACACATGTATGTATGTATATATGTATGTGCATGTGTGTATATATACATACATATATACATTATGTGTGTGTGTGTGTGTGTGGAGAGAGAGAGGCTTGTTCCACCCATTAATCAATAAATATTTATTAAGGACCTACTTCTATGTGTCAGGAACCTCCAAGACATCTCTCCCCTCCACCTAGCCTGTCCTCTTTGTCACACAGCCACCACTCTGTTTCAGGTTTTTCATCCCCCTTTGTAAGAGCCTCCTCTCACATGTCCTTTGCTTCCAGTCTCCTTCAGTTCATCCTTCAAACAACTGACAAATTCATCTTCCTATGAATTTCCTTCACATCCTTCTTATCACATCTTTCCTCTCCTCAAGAACGTTAAGTAATTCTCTATTGCCTCTAAGGTATACTCTTCAGCTTGGAAAGAAAGACACTCAACTACTTTAACTGTCATGACATCATGCTAGATTTGGACCTGGATTTTGCATGAAAGGTCCTGGGTTCCAGCCATAGGCTCAACTGTCTTCTACTTGTGTGACCCTGGGAAAGTCACTTAACATCTTTGAGTCTCAGTTTCCCCATCTGTAAAACTGGGGAGTTGCTCTCAAACCTTGAAGTTCCCTTACAGTTCTTGTGATCTTATGAACCTATCCTTCATATCTATTTCACTTTATTCCATTTCATATCTGGTTAATCTGGACTCCCAAACTTAGCATTCAATTTTCCACCTCTGAGTATTTGTACAAGATATTCCCTATGCCTGGAATGCGCTCACTCCCTATTTCCAGCTCTCAGAATATTTTTCTTTCTTCAAGTTCTCATCTTCTCTTTGAAACCTTTCTTATTCTTTCATCCTTTTGTTGTCATTATAACTGTTATTTTCATTTGTTTTTTTTTCACTAGTCGTTTCTCTTTAATGCTACCTTCTGTACCTTGTAACAAAGAAAAACATTTAAGCAAAGTCCATGGACACAGCTGTTTTCTGTCTGACCGCATACATTGTCTTCGCCATCTGTAGGCTGCATGTCTCCTGAGAGGAGAGAGGTGGGCTTCATTATCATTTCTGTGGGACCAAGATTGTTCATTACAATTCAACAGAGGGTTCTGAGGGTTATCACTGACAGCATGCTAGTCAAGGATTGGGAAATCAACTAGACTGGTTCAGGTGCATCTGGAGGAGGTCAGTGCTGGAGGCAAAGCAACTGTGCACTCATCAGAGAGTCCATTTTTGAGATATTTAGAGGAGGGGAAGATGCCAAAGGGATGGAAGGAAAATCTCAGACTTTACTGATTCCAAAAAAAGGGTGACCAAGAAAATACTGACAGTCATGCTAACCAATATGCCTATTCCTCCACCTACACAAAATCTTTATAGGGGTCACCCTATGTGCAAACTGAGAGTCATTGGTAGGGAACCATCAGGCTTTAACAAATGATATTAAACAATGGATAGGAGTCTTTGCTACCACAAAATTGGCTGGAAAGCACAGAAAATATACAATCTCTTTGCACTTATTGATCACTAAGGAAGAAAAAGTCTTCTATTCGGTAGAACAAGATGCTACTTTATAAGGTTCTTTTACAATATGGTCATGTCAGGATCATTCAAGATTCATCAGAACATAACCTCATCTAATAGCCCTCAGATTAAAGTTAGGGGAGGCATAAAATAAGGAGATGAGTGCTCATCAAAAGTATTTGCCACTTCAATGGAGATCCAGGTCATAGTTCAGGTCAAGGAAGGATTTCCTATGGATGGTGTGGTCCTCTGGAGCTATTTGCAACATTGCAGAGCTTCATGGCAGAAAACTTATAATTATTCAAAAGAGTTTGGCCTGTCCATCTACACAGGAAAGACTAAGTGGATGAAAAATATCTGTTCAGATTTCAGCATGCATTATGGATATTCTATAGAAGTTTGAATGTATAAGTGTGGGCATATATATATATATATATATATACCTACAAACACATATCTATGTGCATATATACTTATACACACATATGACAAGCTATACATAGAATAATATATCACATGTTATGTACATATACATATATACTTATATAAATATACATTTGTATGTGTGTATATATATATCCGCATATGTACATATGTAAAGGGGTGTGTGGGTGTGTGACAGACACAATGGAAGAGTAGCCTGGATTGCCTTTGGGAAACTGCACCTTTTACTGATCCAAATTTTCTATAATAGCAAAGACCCATTTTTTCAATCTATTTTACCAATTTTTCTAGGTGGAAGAGTGATTTAGAACATCACTGCCTCCAAAGAATTAAAGATAAGAATATAGGATGTCATCCAAGAATCAGAAGGCAGAAAAAAAAATGGACTGGTTATGTGGCAAGAATGAAGAATCATAGATAATTCTGTGAATGACAGAGTTGGCAGCCTCTTGATGTTGGGAGAAAGTGAGGAAGGCCTCCAAAATATTGAATGCCCCACCATGGTAAACATGAATGAGAGTGATCCAGGTTAGGCAGACTTGGATAAACTGAGGCACATATTATTGGGAAGAATTCCCTAATTAATGAGATCCCAGATCCATTTGAGAAGGTGAGTCAGTGTGGATTGTTCTCCTGGCTCTGCTCTATTTACTCTGCATCAGTTCATACAAGTCTTCCCATGTTTCTCTGAATTCCTCATTTTTATTAGAACTTTTGGTACAATGATATTGCACTACATTTGCGCACCACTCTTTCTTCAGTCATCTTCCAAGTAATGATGTGTTTTCAGTTTCTTGCTACTACAAAGTGATATGACTATTTTGTTATCTATGGGACCTCTCTGCTGTCTCATTGCCTTTCCTGATCTTTTCAGCTGAAAGCAGATGTTCTCTCCCTCCCCAGATTTTCATAGAGAACTTGTCTGTATCTCCCCTTTGTTATAGATCTTCTTTAATTCAACAACTCAATTGAATGAACATGTATTAAATATCTTGTGGCTAAGGAGCTCTCCAAGGTTCTGAGTTCAAAGACAGAACAATTCCTGCCTTCAAGGACCTTAAATTCTAATTAGGGGATACAACACATAAGTAATGTAAATGTAAAATAATTTCAAGAGGGAGAGAGTGCAAACAATGGCAGGGGGTGGCAGGAAGGGGGAATCAGGGAAGACTTTTTGTAGGAAGTGGCATCTTAGTTAAGCCTTGAAGGACGCCAGAGATTCTACAAGTGGAAGCATGCTCCAGGCATTGTACTTTTATCTGTGTGTATGACATCCCTCTCTAGGTCCTGCTCCTTGAGGGAATAGGAACTGTATCCTCTTTATCCTTTTGTATGACTATCACCTTGCACACAGTAGGCACTTTGAATTTGAAGATGGCCATCATATTCCCCTTTAACTTTCTCTTCTACAGGCTAAACATTCTCAATTCCTTCAACTTATCCCCTTAAGGAATGGTTTCCAGCCTCTTGATTATTTTGTTTACTCTCCTCTGGACAAGCTCTAGCTTGTTCATATGTTTGCTAAAATGTGGTGCCCAGGATGGAATATGAAATTCCACATGGGGTCAGAGAGAAGGGTAACATGCAGTGACACTGCTGTTCTGTCCTTCATTCTGGACACTTTGCCTTCATTAATGCAAGTCAAGATCATATTAGCTTTTTTTTTTACTTCCATGTCAGCCAATTAGCAACAACCAATCAGTCAACTAGCTCTTATTAAGGACCTACTATGTGCCAGGTCGTGGACATACCAAGACAAAAATGAGACAATCTCTGCCCTGAAGGAGCTTACATTCTATGGGGAGAAAACATATGCACATAATAGTAGATACAAAGAAAATACGAGATAATGTCAGGAGGAAGGTATCCTAGGTGGGGAGGGGAATCAGGAAAGGATTCTATAGGAGCTAAACTTCCAAGGAAGCTAAAGATTCTAAGATGAGAAAAGAGTGTATTCCAGGCAAGGGGGATGGGCTGTGCAAAGCCACAGAGGAGGGAGTGTGTGAGCAACTGCAAGTGAGTCCATTTGGGTGGATTGTAGAGAGGTGAAGAGAAATAATGAAAAATAAGTCCAGGAAGGTAGTCAGGCTTAAAATGCCAAGTAGAAGAATTCATATTTGTTCCTGGAGACAATAGAGAGTCATCAGAGCTTCTTAAACAAGAGAATCACACAGGGTCAGATTCATACTGGAATATCACTTTGGCAGCTCTAGGGAAAATGGATTGGAGTGGGGAGAGACTGGATGCAGAAAGACCTAAGAGAAGGAATAGTCCAATAGGGAAGTGATGAGGGCTAGAAGTAGGGTAGTGGTTTCTCAAAATAGATAAAGGGACGGATTTGAGATTTGTGGAAGTAGAATGGAAATACCTGTCAATGGATTGAACATGGAGATGGAGAGGTGAAGGAGAAAGTTGGGGATGATAGGTTGTGAACCACTGATGTAGAAGGGTGGTGGTGGTGCCTTTGACATGCTATTGCTTCCATTGAGCTTGTGGTCCACTGATTCCTCCAGATCTTTTCCCCACATGATCTCTCATCTAGTAATCACTTACTCATCCTGGACTTGTAACATTGACTTTTTTTTAAACCATGAACAATATGATTTATGTTAATCCCTATGAAATTTTATCTTAGATTGTGTCCATTTTTCTAGGCCTGCTCATTGATTTTAATGATCAGTTCTATTTCCTGTTTTTAATAAAGGAGTCCTCAAAAACCCCTGCCCCTCTCTGCCCCTCAGTTTCTTCCTTAGTAAAAGGAAATAAACATTTGTATAGTGCCTACTATATGCGAGTTTCTTTACAAATATTATCAGATTTGATCTTCATAACAATCCTGAGAGGTAGATATTGTTATTATCTCCATTATATAGTTAAGGAAAGTGAGGAAAAATCAGAAGTTAAGTGATTTGTCAAGTAAGTAAGTAAGTATCTCAGACTAGATTTGAACACACGTCTGTCTGACCCTAGCACTTTCTGTGCTCCATTGGTTCAGCTAGCTGCTTCATAGATAAAACTTTTATAATCATAGATGTCTTGTAGATAACAGTCATGACTCCTGACCTCAGGCTATTTTGGGGGCTCAAATCAGATCCTGTGTGAAAAGGGATAGAGTGTACATTGTGGTCCCTTCTGATAAATCTAACCTGCGTCTCCTGGGGTAATGCCTGTGCCAAGAGAGTCAGGCAACCTCCTTTGAATAGCCAAACTGTCTAATGAATGGTCCTCAAGTGTTGATAAAGGAGATTAGGACTAGGAAATTTCATTTAATCGATCTTTATCAAGGACCTACTGCCTGTCTAGAGTCTAGTAAAACTATCCAACTTGAACCTCTCTCCTCCCACCTCCATAGCTTTACATAGACTGATCCTTATGTCTGGAATGAAATTCCAGGAAAGAAAACCTTGATCTAATGGCTAATGATGACTAATAATGTTTTCCACAGTTGATAGTTAATGTTCCCATCTTGAAATTACCTTGTATCTATTTTGTGGTTACTAATATATGTGTGGACACATTGATTCTTCCCCATAGATTGGAAGCTTCCTGAGGACAGGGACCATTTCATTTTTGTCTTTCATCTCTAGTCAAGGGTTCTTTACCTTGTTTGTTTCATGGATCCCTTTGATGGGCTGGTGAAGCCTATGGACCTCTTCTCAGAATAATGTTTTCATTAAGTGCACAAGATAAAATACAGATGATTACCAAGGAAACCAATTATATTGAAATAGACATATCAGAGTAGGTTTTTTTTAAGTTCATAGATGCTACATTAAGAACTCTTCTGTCTAATATCTAGTGCCAGCACGGAGTCTGGCACAGAGGCACTTTAAAAATGCTTGTTGAATTAGATTCCCTACTGTGTGCAGAGAGCCCTGCCCTGGGTGCTGAAAGTGACATTTTAGAGAATAGATTTTTATAAATGAGAAAGTAGAGGCCCAGAGAACTATGCTGACTCATCTGAAGTTGCACAACTACATTTCTCAGAACGAAGACGAGTACCCTGATGTGCTACGTGCTAGCCCAATGCTGTTCCCACTACACAGCCTGGTCCTGCCTGGTTGCATCAGTAGGACAGGATCCCTTGTTTTTTTGTTTTCAAGCTTTGTCCATGGTACTGAGTTTTTGGTCAAGCCATGTTCAGTTTCTCAACAAAAGAGAAGCAAAGAAATAAATTCCCACTCCAGCCCTCAGTTTCTCTTAGAAGTCACACCCATAGTTGGTGTCACTTTTATTTGGAAATCCAGTTCACTGTGTTGATAACTTCCTTTGCTACTAGGACTTCTTTTGAAATACAAGTCTCTCACTTTTCACCTTCCTACTGGATGAACTCTTGTGGTGAGGGATGCCTGCTCAGATGTGGCTAGGTTGGGCTCCATGCCCTATAAAGCCCTTTCTAACTCTCTGTTTCTGTGGGTCTCAGTTTTCTTATAAAAATGGGTATAATAGCACCTGAAGGAATCCCCTCTTTAAATCATCATGAGATTCAAATGAAATAGTGTATATACAGTATTTGGCAACTTTTTCGACTCTAATCCATCCTCCAATCAGCTACCAAGGAAATCTTCCTAAAGTACAGATCATGCCCCCTGCTGCTCTATAAACTCCAGGGGCTCTGTATCACTTTTGGGATCAAATAAAAAATAATCTATTTGGCATTAAAAGTTCTATATAACCTGGTTCCCTCCTACCTTTCCAGTCTTATGCCTTATTCACTCTTTTTTTGAGGGGGGCACGCAACCTGGGTTGTTTTACTTACCCAGGGTCACACAGCTGGGAAGCATCTGAAGTTATATTTGAACTCAGATCTCCCTGACTCCTGGGCTGGTGCTCTATCCACTGCACCAGCTAGCTGCCCAGTACCTTACAAAAGACATTCTGCCCCATCTCTGATCATTTATACTGATTGATGATGTCTTGCCTGGAATTCCTTTGCTTGTCATCTCCACCAAGTCGGAGCTAAAATTTCACCTTCTCCAAGCAACCTTTCCTGGTCCCTTTGAATGCTAAGCTTCTTTCCTGTAGATTATTTCTGATTAATCCTGTACATATCTTGTTCAATAACAGCGAACATTTACATAGTGCTTTCTTTTTTTGTAGATACTCTACTATTCTACCCTGAGGGGGATTGTTATCTCCATTTTACAGTTGAGAAAACTGAGGCAGCCAGAAGTTGAGTGACTTGCCCAAGGGAATACAGCTAAGTAGGTGTCTGAACTGGGATTCAAATCCAGTCCTTCCTGGCTCCCAGTCCAGTGCTCTCTCTCCACTATGCCACCCAGTTGCCTTATTTGTGAGAGTTGTTCATATGCTGCCCCCCCTAAGAGACAACAAGCTCTTTGAGGGCAAGAACTGTTTTTGCTTGCTCTTTATATCCCTGGAGTTGAGCACAGTATCTGTCACATGGCAGGTACTTAAAAAAAGCCAGGCAGCTTGACTTGACTTAGACAAACTATGAAGTTCAATAGGAAGAGCAGCAGCTAGACGATCCAGCCCGTGCTGGACTTTTGAGTCATGAAGGCTGAAGTTCAAATCCTGCCTCAAGGCATGCTGGCTACGTCATTTAATCTCTCAGTCTCAGTTTCCTCATCTGTAAGATGATGGGGTTGGATTCAGCGGTGTCTAAGATACCTTTCCTCTCTAGAACTACAGTGCTCCCATGACAACTCTGAGGAGCATCTGAGATAATGTATGTAAAGGGTTTTGCAGAGTTTAATGTGTATGATGATTGCCCAGAGTCCTTGACTTTATGGAGCTCCCAGTCTAGTTTGGAAACTAGAAACAGACAGAAGTAACTGATTCTCGCTAATACATTACAAGGGTATTGAAGAGGTATAGAGCACTCTGTGCAGTCTGGAGGACAGAGGTGGAGGGTAGGGAATCAGGGAAGGCTTCTAGGAGGAGGTGCCATTTGGGATGGAAAATGGGTCTAGAGAATTGAGGAGCTGCAGCTGAGGGAGGGAGAGGACATTACAGTCATTGGCAACAGCACTAGCAAAGACTCAAGGTGAGGCAGAGCAAACTCCCATGCAGGGTACAATGAGCCATTCAGTTTGGTCAAGGACTAGAGTATGTGGAGGGGAGTGATTTTAGAAAAAGTTGGAGAGATAGGGTGGTGCCATATTGTGGATGACCTTGATTGACAAGCATGAGAGTTTGTTCTGTACTAGATAGATAATAGGGAGCCATAGAATGTTTTTGATATGAGGAGCAATGTGAATGGATTTATACATAAGGGGAAATTGTTCTGGCAACATAGGAAATGTGAAATAGAGGAGTGGAGATGAGGGTATTGTATCAGGAGGCTATCGTATAAATCCAGACAGGGCCTGTTCCAAGGAGGTGGCAGTGAGAATAGAGAAGAGGAGATGGTCACGAAGAGGTTGATGTGAGATTGACTTCTTGGTTTGTCTTCACAGGCTGACTTCAATTCTTTTTTTCCAGCCTTATTGCCCCTCACTGCACATCCCACAATTCACAATGCAGACAACTAGGCATGTCTCCTCTCTTACTTCCATGTCTTTGCCCTGGCAGACTCCCAGGCCTGGAATGCCCTCCTTCCTCATAGAAACCTGCTCTGCCTTTTCCACACAGCCTTTTCTGAGCTCCCCATCTACTATTGGACTCTCTCTCTACCTGGCATTTATTTCTATCAACTCTCAGTCAAGTAGCTGGTGGTATAGTAGATGGAGCCTGAGACTGCAGTCAGGAAGACCTGAGTTCGAGTCCAGCCCTAGACTCTTATTGGCTGTGTGACCTTGGGCAAGTCATGTAAGTCAGCTTCATTTTACTCAACTGTAAAATGGGGACCATACTGGCACATACCACCACCACCCCATGGTTGTTATGAAGACCACATGAGATGATGTTTGTAAAGTACTTAGTACAGTGCCTGGTGCGTGTAATTGTTCCGTCATTTTAGTCATGTCTGACTCTTTGTGACCCCATTTGGGGTTTTCTCGTCAAAGATACTGGAGTGGTTTACAATTTTACAGATGCAGAAACTGAGACAAACAGGGTTTAGTGACTTGCCCAGGGTCACACAGCTAGTAAATGTCTGAAACCAGATTTGAACTCAAGAAGATGAGTCTTCCTGGTTCCCAGTCCAGCTCTATCTGTTGCACCACCTACCTGCCCCCCACCCAGTACACAGTGCCTCTGATTAAATACTAGTTTCCTTTGTTCTTTTAAAAATTTATTCTTCATATAAATACTTTATACTTATAATTATGAATGTACATGTGTCTTCTTGGACAGAAAATAAGTTCCATGGGGTAGAGATTGTTTCATTCTTTATCTTTGTATTCTCAGTGTGTGGCACAGTGCTTGACATGCAGTAGGTGCTTAATACATGCTTGTTGATTGCTGATTGATTTGACAAAAGAGATAAGGGATGGTAGGTAACAATTTTTTATAGAGTGTTTACCTTGAGTCAGGCACTATGCCAAGTACCCAGGTTACAAGTATAAGTGCTTGTATTTGTGTCTCCAAACAAAGTGGAGGAGGTGCAGGGGAGGGGCACATGGTCAAGTCCAAAGAATCAGAAACACAGTTGGGAGAGGAATGAAGCATGGCCAGCATGAATGCCTCTTCAAAATGGCATCACCAATGGGAGAAGCGAGCCAGCATGGTGAAGGGAAGGGTCAAAGAGGCCCCCAAGGTTGTAACATAGGGGAGCACAAGAGGGTGGTGTTGGGATTTCCCAGTGGAGACAGCCTGTAGGCAGTAGGTCTGACACTCAGAAGTGACATGAGGTCTGAGGACATAGATCTGAGAGTCACCTGCATAAAGGGAAGAATTAAAGAGGGCAGGGCAGTTGAGATGGCCAAGGCAGAGAGGAACGTCTCTGAGGAGTGCCCACTTTAAGATGTTGGGAAGGTGAGGAAACAGAGAAGGAATAGTCAGAGAGAGAAAATAAAAACAAGTCAAGTATAGCATCTTCAAAGGCAAGAGAGGAGAGGTTATCCAGAAAGGGGTGGATGACAAGGAATGGATCAGGGCCCCCTAGAATTTGGTCCTGGCTCTGTCATTATCTCACCGTGTAATCTTGAGTAAAATCTTTCTCTCTGGGGCTCAGTTTCCCTAAAAGTTAAGTTGGCATAGCTGATCTCTGAGGGGTCTTCCATCTATGACATTCCATGACCTCCTAAGCCCTGTTCTGCAGTGACAGGAAAGGTCAGGGACACGTGGCAGGAGCATTCCAGACACACTGGGCCTGACGGGTGTCTGCCTGGCAACTGGAGATGCTGAGGCCCCTCCAAGATGATTTGGTGACCCTGACCCGGATGTTGCCTTTTGTGAGTCAGGGGAGCAGCTGTGTGTGTGTGTGTGTGTGTGTGTGTGTGTGTGTGTGTGTGTGTGTGTAGGTGGGGATAAGCCCCAGCCTGTTGACATGGATGTGGCAGCTTGGGCCCACTCCCCGTGGGGGAGCTGACCAGGAAGATTAGAGGGTCAGCAGAGATCAATTGCGTTTGCCGGAAACCTATTCAACCCCCAGGGAGCTGGATGCTCCTTCCTGTCACATCCTATTTCCAAGATGATGGGGCGTGGCCGAGCTGAGGCCAAGGGATGGCAGATGTGGACACTAGGGGAATGATCTCTTACATTCTAGGCCCCTGGCTCAGGTGCGGAGAGTCTCTGGACCCAGGGGAGCCCGGGGACCGGCCTCCTCTCTCTGTTGTCCTCAGAGTGAGAGCCTCTCAGGCAATCGACCCCAGTCTTGGAATGCTAGCCTTAGAGTTGGAATCTTAACTCATTCACTTTCTCTGTGACCTGAATCGTCATTTCATCCCTGGGGCTTGTGACCACATCTATAAAATGAACAATTCATGTGATCCCCTCAGCTCTGACACTGTGTGTTCTAAAGGCCCTCCCAGCTATGACATTGTATATTCTAAGGGTCTTCCCTGCTCTGACATCCTGTGTTCTAAGCACACTCCTAACTCTGACATTTGGTGTTCTAAGAGCCCTCCCAGTTCTGACATTGTGTGTTCTAAGGGCCCTTCCAGTTCTGGATCTCTCTCTGAATTCTATGACTCACACATTCCCAGACATCCCCTCAGCCTCAGCTGGGAAAACACCCTCTTTCTTTTTGAACTTTGAAATTCTCTCTCCCTAAACCTGACCCTCATACCCTTTGGCCAACGTATAGGGTGAGAGCTGTCAGGGCTTCCGGGCCCCATTGTTCTGGCCCTGTCCCATTGCCTCCTCCAAACCCAGCCAAAGGGTGGCCAGGGCAGGATCTCAGGGTGCCCCCCCCCCCAGCCGGCAGTGTTCACAGCTGGCAGTCAACCTTGTGTCTCTCTCACTCAATAAATGCCAGTGACTTGCTCTTATCTAAGACTCTTCATGATCTGTCTACAACCTCCCTTCCCAGCCTTATTATCTGCCCTCTCTGGTCCATCCAAACTGGACTTCTTTCTGGTTTTCCCATATAACATCTCTTGTCTCCATGCCTTGCCATTGGCTGTACCTCATGCCAGGAATGCTTTCTCCTCACTTTTGCTTCTTGGGTTCCCTTCTCTCCAAGATTCAGATCAAGGGCTACCCTCTACCTGCCTTACCTATTCCACCCCAACTACTAGTCCCCTATCCCCTTCAAAGGTAAGTTTGTATCTGTTGTGTGTGAATCTATACCTATACGTACATCTTGTCTTCCCCATTAGGATGTAAGACCTAAGGGCAAGGATTGTTTGGCTATATCCCCAACATCAAGCCCAGTGCCTGACATACTGAAAGTGATCAATAAATGTTGTTGACTGGTTGGGCTTAGAGACTGAAGGCAGCAAAGAGTCATGCAAAGAGATGGGCAGAGAGCCTGGACTTGTGATCTCACTGGTCTAGGGAACTCTTGGATGAGGAAAGCCCATCCACTACTTTCTCAGAGAGCTTTCTAGAACACAGAGAGGTTAAGTAATTTGCCCAGGATCACATAGCCAATACATTCCAAAGGTGGAATTTGAACTCAGGTCTTTCTGGATTGGAGATCTGCTCCCTCCTCACTACAGCATCATAGTTGCCTCCCTTTAGGTGAGGTATTCTCAGTCTGGGATATGGGAGCTTGTTTTAAAAAATATTGTGATAACTACTTTCACTAGAATAGGTTTCCTTTGTAGTCCTATGTGTCCTATGTAGTCCTATATAAAAACCTAGGTTTTATTTTAAACAGAATGCTGAGAAGGGGGTCCTTTCTTTAGGTTTCCCCGGACCACCAGAGGTGTCTAAGACACAAAGAATGTGAAAAATCCCTGCTCTAGACTAGAAAGAGAATGGGATCTTTTAAAATCCAAGACCCACCCCCACCCTCGCTCCAGCTCTGACGCTAGCTATCCAGCCTTGAGTGACTCGCTTCAGCACTTCATGCCTCAGTTTCTTCATCTGTAAAATGGAAGCAAACAGTCGTTACTACCCTCCCAGAAGGTGCTGTTGTGAGAAAAGAGCTTTGTAAATGATCAAGGGCTCAGCAGTGGGAACTGTTTGCTGCTGTTTCATGACTACGATTTCCATGACCCAGAGTGAGGGTGGAATTGAGCAGCACGTCTTCTCCAAGGCCAGGACCTTTGGCAGGCTGCAGCCTCAGCGTGGAATTGGGAAAGACACACCGTGGTAGAGATCCCAGTGGCGTTATTCAAAAGAGATCAAGGTCTTTTGGTGACTTCTCTTCCTTCATCTCCCCCATCTCCCCCTTCCCCGCCCCATCCTCATCCGTCTTCTGGCGCTTTTGAACCTTCCTGAGATGGCGTTTGTGAGAGGGCAGGGAAGGGGCTCTTTAAGGCATTTGAGAAAGATGGGGAGGGATGGAGAGGGGGAAAGGGGAAGGCCTGTTACCCGGTGGGGTGGGGGGCCCCAGTGTACAATGGGGCTATGATTTTTTGTGGGGGGAGCACTGAGGGGAACTTCCTGAAAATGGGTTTTAGCAATTCAAAGGGGGCCTTTGGCCCTGGGAGTGGTGTCCGTCACGGCTATGGGGCCCAGGCTCAGGGGGGCCAGGGGCGGACAATGCCCCATTGTCTGAAGGAGGTGGGAAAGTAGAGGGTCTCAGAGGGCCGACGGCTCACCAGCGGTTCCGCTAGTCAAGCGCCCGTTCCACATGATTCCACTCTGGACAGGGCCCGTATAATCCCCTCCCGCCGCCTCACTGTGACAACCTGAAGGAGAATTCCAATCCTGAGTGACAGCAGACAGAGGACTGACAAGGGAGAAAGGCTGGAGGGATGGGGAGGGGGGACGCACAGTGTGAGAGCCGGTCTGGCCAGTGGGGCTCACCCCCTCTCTCTCTGAGGCCCAGGGAGCTGGGAGAAGGCCGAGACTTGGGCTGGGCTGGGCTGGCCTTTGGTATGAAGGAGAGGGGGTTCTCCCCCTGCCCTCTATTGCCCTAGAAATTCGAACCTTTCCTGTCCTCCCCTCCCCCACCCCCATCAAAGGGTCTA
The DNA here is from genome assembly GCA_023548195.1 of Bettongia penicillata ogilbyi. Taxonomy (NCBI): domain Eukaryota; kingdom Metazoa; phylum Chordata; class Mammalia; order Diprotodontia; family Potoroidae; genus Bettongia; species Bettongia penicillata. Next base: position 4,940,821 of record JAJHZJ010000315.1, on the reverse strand, counting down.
GGGAGGCTGACAGAAAGGAGAGGTAGGTCCTGTCAAAGTGACTTGAGGCTGAGCATCAGGACTTTTCGAGGCTTCTCCCCCAAGATATGGGTTGAGAAAGGTGCTTTGGATAGAATCACCAAGTCATCAGGCATCAGAGGTAGACGGGACTTAGAACCTATGTTCCATGATTTATATGGTATTTATAAGGGTAACTAGAAGAACTGGGACTAGATCTTAGCACCCCTGGCTTCCAGGCCACAGCTCTCTCTGCGGGGCTCTGGTGGACTTTGCTGGGTGCATTGAGGAGAGGGCAAAAGCAGCAGCCTGAACTTCTTCTGGTCACCCTAACCCATAGGCTAACCCAACTTGACTGGCCCAAGTGAGAATACAAGTGATGGATGGAACCCATCTTGGAGGTCATCAGAAAAAGAATTCTTGTATTCCCATCACTACAGAATGAAGAGATGGGGTAAGCAGTTTTGTCCTGGAGTACATCATCGCCTCCGTCATTCATCTGAGTACAGAGTGTGTATATATATATACACACACACACACATATATATACACACATATATACATACACATATACACACACATATATACATATATATACACACATATATACATATATGTAATATATGTGTGTGTATATATGTATGTATGTATATACAAGGCTGAATCATGCCCAGCCCAGATGCAGTAACGGTTTGGCTTGCCCTGGCTTAGTACGTGAATTTGACTCATAGAGTTGTGATCAGTAGAGGTTAGAAGGAACGGCAGACAATATCCAGTTTAATGGCCTCTTTTGACTAACAAGCAGATAGAGGCCAGGAGAGAGGATGTGTCGAACCCTGGGTCACAAAGTGAGATCATTGCAGAGCAGACTGGATAGAGCTCAGGTTTCTCACTTCTAGTCCAAGCGTCTTTCCATTGTACCAAGATATGGCCCAACAAGGGACAAAATCCATAAAGTTCTGCTGTGCGTCTGTATGACTTGTCTACAAAATGAGTTCCTGTAGTCACTTCTTAAAAAGAAAGTGTGGCTCTTAGAGCCATAGGTTGGGGAGGGTAGGTGGGTTAGGTCTGAGAATGAGGCAGATGTGCCCACCTGAGAGTGGACAAGGCTGTAGTGACATCTAATCCACCATTGACCTGTGTTCATGGATCGAAGTTCTGGGCTGGTGACTATAGCTAATTGTTAAGGGTTAATTGGTAATGGGTAAGCAAGAGAGGCCCCTGGCTCCTTAGGAGGGAAGGCATTCAGGGCCCGCCCCTCCCCCCCTTTATGCAGGGATTACCGATTCTGTATTTTGCTATAGACAAGCACCATCTTATGTGTGTCCTATGTTAATGAAGGGGCTTTGTAAATGGTAATTTGCGATGGGCCTGAGTTGGCCTGGGAGGAAGCTGTACAATGGATGAAAAGCTTTGGGTCTTGGCATCTGGGGGAGGGGAGACGTGTGAGCAGCTCAAGAAACCCAAGAGTGCCCAAATCTGCCTGTCTTTCAAGGGCTAGATGCAACCCCACCCCCATCCTAGAGATCCTTCCTTCCGAACTTTGGAAGCATAAATGGTCTGAGTCACTCGGTGGGGTTTAGACTCTCAGAATCTTGGACTGACAGAGCTTCAAGCGACCTCAGAACATAGAACATACAATGCCAGACCTGGGAGAGCCCTTAGAATATACAGTGTCAGGGCTGGGAGGGCCCTTAGAACACAAAATATTAGAGATGGAACGGCCTTCAGAGCACAAAAGATCAGAGCGGAAAAGATCATTAGGGCACAGAGCATCAGGGCTAACATTTATCTCACATAGTAGGGATTGCTTTCATATACGGGGTGGACCAGGAGGTTGTTAAAGTCCCTTTCAGCTCTCAAATTCCTTAGTGCAGAGAATTTCAGAGTTAGAAAGGAGGACAGGGAGGAGAATATAAACCCTTTATTTCATAGATGGGGAAGAGGTAGTGGGGTGTAAGGCAAAGAACCCTAGACTTGGAATAAGATAAACATTTTGGGTCCCAGTTGTAATACTTACTAATCATGTGACTTTGAGCAAGCCATTTTCCCTCTCTGGGCCTCCGTTTGCCCATCTGTAAAATGAGGCATTTGAGCTAAATCAGAGGTTTCTCAAAGTGTGGTGTTTGGGGGTCCCCAAAACCCTTTCAGGTTCTTCCATATCAGAACTATTTTCTTCTTCTTCATCATCACCATATGTTACATGTTGAAATGTTCTCCCCTTTTCCAGTTCTATATCTGTATGAGACTATGTTTTCTTCATATGCTTCAACCAAAACAACATATCACCACAGATTGAATGAAGAAGCAGATAGGAGAATCCAGCTGGCTTCTATTAGGCCAGACGTTGGAGAGACTTGCAAAAATGTGTAGAACACTGTCACTCTTCTCGGTAAATTGTGTTTGTTTTGGAAAACATCGTTATTTTTTCATAAAAATGTTACTGATGTTCATATGCAATGGAATTATTATCGTCATTTTGGAATGAATAAACATTTTAAAATTTTATCAGTTTTAATCTCATACGGTAAATATGTGTATATATATGATATGTGTGTATATATGATGTATATATATGTACACATATATATGAAATGTCTGTAAATGTATATGAAATGTGTGCAAATATATATGATATGTGTGTATATATGATGTATATATATGTACACACACACACACACACATATATATATATATATTTATAAACAATAGCTCTTAGGATTCTCAACAATATTTAAGAGTATGAAAGGGTCCTGAGACCAAAAAGTTTGAGAATCTCTGGCTTAAATGATCTTTCAGGTCCCTCCCCACTCTGATATTCTGTGTTCTTATCCTTTTCAGCTATGATACGCTATGCTCTCAGATCCTTTCCAGCTTTATTTAACATTCTATATTCCAGGCTCTAGATTCCTTTCTAGCTCTGATAGTCTACATTCCAAGGCTGGTCATTGTAAAAGAGGGTGATTGTCCTTGAAGTACAGGGTTCTGTTCTATGTTAGGGTTCTATGGCTCATTGGTGGTTTCACAAGGATGGTTGGTCCCTCTTCCAATAGATATCTCAACACTACTGTACCTTCTGGGTGGCTCTTGCCCAAGCATTTCCACAAATCTAAGGATGCCCCAATTCCTCCATTCATAGGTCCCTCATCTGCCAGTCCATTCTTGATCATCTCTGTTTTCAATGACATCATTTGTCTTTTTTTTTCCAAACAAGTCACCTTCGATAACACAGGGCAGCCTGCTTACACTCACTGGTCATCTTTCCTTTGTCTTTTTGCAATTTTGATTTTTCTGAAATGATCACACTCCATGATTCAAAGACACAGAGGGTCTCTAGCTTTCTCCCCTCCAAAGATTCCTGATTTCATTGGTGTGGGGAGTCCCTGCCTCAATTCCACAAAGATCACAGACTCAGGTTTTGTAGATGGTCCTGGAGAGTAGCTGTGGCTAGAAATCCATTCTCTGATGACCCACCAGAAAATAAACTTTTATTTAATAAGTTTTTTTATAACTACCTACTATGTGCCAGTCACTAAGTGCTAAGTGCTTTACAAATATCCTATCATTTGAAACTCATGGCAATGTTGGGAGGTAGGTGCTTTAATTATCCTCATTTTACAGTTGAGGAAACTGAGCCAGACAGCTCAGTTAAGTGACTTGGCCAGGGTCACACAACTAGTCAATGTCTGAAGCTGTACTTGAACTCAGGTCTTTCTAACTCAGAGTTCTAGCACTCTCTACTACAGCACCACCTAGCTGCCTCTAGTTTATCCCTGGGCTATTCCTCTGGCAGTAAGCATATAAGTCCACTATCCAGGAAACTTAAATACGTAGAATTCATAGGATTTGGAGCTAGAAGGGACCTTAGACATCTGACCTAGGGGATGTAGTGGATGGAGTGCTGGGACTGACATGTGGAAGACATGAGTTCAAATTCTACTGCAGATACTTACCAGCTGTGTGACCCTGGGCAAGTCATTTAACCATTGTTTGACTCAGTTTCCTCATCTGTAAAATGGAAGCAATATTTAGTAGAATAGACAACTCCCAAAGTTTTCCTAAGGATGAAATGAGTTAATATTTGTAAAATGCTATATATTTCCTAGCAATTATTATTATTCCATCATCTTATAAATGAGAAAATATGCCCAGCTAGAGAGAAAGTGATTTGCCCAAGGTCCCATAAAGGTAGCAATGGTAGCAGTTGATGCTTGTGTAGTCCTTTTCCTACATGATCTCATTGGATTCTCACAGCAAGCCCGGGAAGCAGTTAGTATAGATGGTGTTACCCCATTTTACAAATGAGGGGACTGGCTCAGTGAGGTTCCAGGTCCTGCCTATGATTGCCCATTACTCATACCCATCCAGGCAGGATTTCTCCCCAGGCCTCTCCTGACCTAGGTCCAGAACTCATTCTGTCTGTGTTACAGATGCTGGTTTTTAACACAGGGCTTCTGAAAAGGAAGCCACCTCCCATTAGGCTATACTGCGTGTAGACTATTTAGCCTTGAGATTATTGGTTGTGTGACCTTGAATAAGTCCCTTCTGCTGGACTGCCATTCCTTCTCTTTTTTGTATCCTGAGGGCTTAAAACAATGCCTGGCACATAGTAGGCACTTAATAAATGTTGATTGATTGATTGACTCTGGACCTTGGTTTTCTCATCTGTAAAATGGAGGTCAATATCTGCCCTCCCTAACTCATATGGCTGTTGGAGTTGGTGAGTGGTGGAGGAACTGGAGTTTTTTATGAAAATAAGCACTATTATTCCTCTGCATTTTAATCTGACAATTGGTATTCTCCAAACCCTGGCTCAGGGGACCAGGCTGCCTCACCATCTGCTTGGTGAGTCGGCTGGGTGGCCCAGGCCTGCTTATCTGCCCCTTCCACTGTACCAAGGTGCTACAGCTGGAGCATCCCTCTTCCCCTCCTGTCATCTCCTCCAGGCCCAAAGAATCAAAGAATGACATAATTGGGGCTGGATGGGATATCCAGGGGTATCTGCCCGATCCCCATCCAGACTGTGAATCCTGCCTCCAGCAGCCCCGGCAAAGGGCCACCCTTGGAAGCCCCCACATAAACAACAGTTTCCAAAGGTCCCGCCAACTCCATGGTGGGGACAGCCTTTTCTTAGAAGTTTCTCTTTGCATCAAGCTGAACTCTGCCTCTCAGTGACTGGCCCCTTTCTGACTGCTCTATGCTGGCAAGCAGGATTGCCTTCTGACAGAGTTTCAGATACTCCAAGCCCCACTCTTGTGCCCTCTCTAAGTCTTCTCTTCTCCAACTAAACACCCCCAGCTCCTTCAGCACCCCCTTCTGTGACAATAAGAATAATATGACATTCTGCTAACGCTGCAGGGTTCATATGCTTTCCTCATGTCATCACTGACAGGCAGACAGATGGCTCCGGTTTATACTCTCATTTCACAGATGAGAAAACTGAGGCTCACAGTCACATAGCTTATAAATGCCAGAGCCTGGGGTCGACATCCTGCACGATTTTCACTGCCCCCTCCCCATTGCTTCATTGGATATGTTTTCTGGAACCTTTCACCATCCTGGGCATCCCCATCTGAAAACCTTCCAGACTGTACATTCCTTTGAGAGGCAGTGAGTGAGGTTTAATAGGAAGATTGTTGAACCTAGAGGCAAGAGAACTGGGCTTAACTCCCAGTTAACTCCCAGTTCTAACACTTGCTGGCCTTGTGACCCTGAGCATATCCTTTAAGCTAGGCCTCAGTTTCTTTATCTGTATAATGGGTTTACTAATGCTTCCGCTAAATACTTCACAGACTGGTGAGGCTTCAAAGATTTTATGAACCTTAAAGTGCTACAGAAATGTGGGCTCCTAAAGTCTCTCAGAAAACCCAGGTCTGGGGGCTCTTTCTACTTTCTGCACATTCAATATTGAGTCAAGTTAACAAGCCGTTGCTACTAACTCCTACCAGGTATTTGGGCCTTATACAAAGCACTGAGCACACAAAGAAATATAAAAGACAGTCTCTGCTCGCAAGGAACTCACAGTCCGGTGGTGGAAAGGGGACACATGGATACCAATGTATAGATAAGATATGGACAGTTTCCTTATCTATGAAATGAAGATGATAACACCACCTGCAGCTACTGTGAGAATCAGATGACAAAATGTTTGTAAAGCACTTCCATCAGTGCCTGGCATACAGTAGGCATTCTATAAATACTTGTTTCCTTTCTTCTTCCTTCTCTCCTTCCTAGGAGGAAACTGGGTTATGAAGGGCTTTGAAAGCCAAACAGAGGATTTTCTATTTGGTCCTGGAGATGATAGAGAGTTATTGAAAAGAGGGGAGACATGGTCAGCACTGTGCTTAAAGGAGATCATTTTGATGGCTGGGAGTGGGGAGAGTCTGGAAGCAGAGAGACTACCCAGCAAGCTATTGCAATAGGTCAGGCATGAGGTGGGGAGGGTCTGTACCAGGGTTTTTCAGTGTTAAAGAAAAGAAGGGTGTATATATGAGAGACATGAGGTAAAATCAGCAGACCTTAGGAACAGATGGGATATGGGGGATGAGAGAGAGCGACAAGTAACGGATGCCACCTAGGTTGTGAGGCTGGGTAATTGGGAGGATGGTGGTACCCCTGACAGTAATAAGGAAAAGTAATAAGAGATGAGGGCCTGGAGTGGGGAAGGAATGTGAGTTTGGTTTTAGACATGTGTATAGACCAGCCAGTTAGAAATGTCCAATAGGCAGATAGAAATGGGAGACTGGAAGTCAGGAGAGAGGTTAGGGCTGGATTATTTGAGAATCATCAGCATAGAGATGATAATTAAATCCACGAGTGAGGATAAGATCCCCAAGCAAAATAGGATAAAGGAAGATGAGAAGAGGGTCCAGGATAGGACCTTTGGGACATTCACCTTCAGTGAGTGCCCTAGATGAAGATCCAGCAAAGGACACAGAGGAGGAGCAATCAGAGAGGTAGCAGGAGAATCAGGAGAGAGACAAAGATGTCCCAAAACCTAGAGAGAAAAGACAATCAAGGAGATAACAATGTCTAAGACTGGAGAGGTCAAAGAGCATGAGGACTGGGTTTGCAACTAAGTGATCTTTGCTACTGTGACATTTAAAAAGTTCAAGAGACATCATTTCTGGGCAGTTAATCATTTTATTAATAATGCTAGCATATTGGAGAGAAGAATTGCAGTTGAATGATGGGGTAAGAGCTAGACTGAGGAGAGTTAAGAAGAGGATCAGAAGAAAGGAAATGGAGACATCAATTATAGAAAGCCTTCTCAGGAAGCTTAGCCCCCCAAATGGAGAGGAGATGTGGACTGACAGCTAGCTGGGATGGATAGATCAAGTGAGGATATTTTTGAGGCTGGAGAAGACATGAGTGTGTTTGTAGAAAGGGTGAAAGCAGCTAGTAGTCAAAGAGAGGTTGAAAATAACTGAAAGAGTAAGGATGATAGTGGGAAAAGGGTGCTGTGGAAGATAGGGTGGAAGCAGATTATTTATGCATATAGAGGCTTTTGCCTTGATGGGGAGAAGGGCTACTTCATGTGAGATGCCGGTGGAAAAGATAGTAGAGGAATATCTGAGTGATGAGAGATGAGAAAGGGAGAGGAGGGAGGTCATCACAAATAGCCTTCATTTTTTCAGTGAAATGTCAAGCAAGGTTTTTAGATGACAGGGTTGAGGGTAGGGAAGCTATAGGAGGTCTGAGAAAGTATATAAAGATCTAGAAGAGCAGTCATCAAGAGAGGGCTAGTGAGTGCATCAGGAAGATGCAGAAGGGTTACCCAGCAGCAGTGAGGGTCCAGTTGAGATTATGTAATGCAAATCTGTAGTGGCCCCCAGCTACCATAATTTTGTAGTTGTATGGGGCAAGCAGTTACACAAATTCACAGCTCAAGCCCCCATCAAGTACATTACTCTTTAGTATCAGAACAAGAGCAAGGCAATGAGCGCTACTACCTGTCAAACTGTGCAAAGCCCTGGGGATACAAATAGATGTGAAAAGAAATAGAGTCCCTGACCTCAGGTAACACATATTCTAATTCTCACACAAAAGCGAGTTGAAAGAGGGCATGAGAAGGAAAGTAGCCATTTAAGGGCTTGGTGGTGAAGTCCTAAAAGTCAGAAGCAGAGTCGGGAGTAGAATGAAGGACAGGCAGCCAGAACCTCTCCTTAAAACAGTGACTCCAGAAGAAACTCACTATTGGGAGGAAGGGGCAGTAGGAATAAGGGGGTGTTCTAAGAAGGTTGCATCATCAGAAAGGAGTTCTAGGGTGAGAAGGATGCTTGTCTTTACAAAGTAACATGCAGAGCCACGAGGGGACCATATCGGATAATAGCAAAAGTTTTTTTTATTGTCATTTTTTAAAAAATTCCCAAGAGGAATTAAATTAGTAGAAATAGTTTCCCTCCTCCCCGCACTCCCAACTGTATATAAATGAATTGTTGAAATGTTTCAGTCATGTCTGACTCTCCATGACCCCATTTGAGGTTTTCTTGGCAGAGATACTGAAGTGGTTTGCCATTTCCTTCTCTAGCTCATTTTACAGGTAAGGAAACTGAGGCAAACAGAGGTAAGTGACTTGCCTGGGGTCACCCAGTTAGCAAGTGTCTTAGCTGAGATCTAAACGCAGGTCATCCTTACTTTAGGGCCAGCACTCTGTGCGCTATGGCATCACCTAACTGCTACACAAATGAGTATACAAATCTCATATAACTCCAAGTGGTAAATTGAATAGAAATCTCTCAGGAAAAATTTATGAGAGAGAGGAGAAACTGTCCTTTAATAAGTGGCTGGACAAGACAAAGAAACTTTCACTCATTGGCCCATCTCCCCCTAGCATGATCTCAGTGGCACCATGGCAATCTGTTAACTTTCTAGGCAGTTTGAATCCATGGAGTAGGCTGACTGGAATCTGTGGGAAACTCCTGGCTTGGTTCTGGGATCATCAGAATTTCACCAGGTCTCTAGGGATTTCATGGAAATTTTCAAATTTCATTGTATCAACCAATCAAAAAACCATCTCTTGAGCACTAACCATGTACTAGGCCCTATACCAGGAACTTAGGGATACAAAGGAAGAAATGAAACTGCCATCCCTTAAGGACTTTACATTTTATTGTCTATAATTTTTTAGAAAACATTTTATTGGGTGAGATAATGTGTAGGTATATAAGGTTACATAAAATCTTTACAAAAAAATTCAACATAATTTGGGGAGAGGGTCACTAGAAACTGAGGGTGGAGGCCAAAAAAGACAACATATAGGAGATGTCACTTAAGATGAATCCTTTTTTCCACTTTATTTTTCCAATTACATGTAAAAACAATTTTTAACATTTGTTTTTAAATTTTAGAGTTTCAAATTCTCTCCCTTCCTCCCACAGAAGGCTAGCAATTTGATATAGACTATACATAGGCAGTCATGCAAAACATATTTCCATATTAGTCATGTTGTAAAAGAAAACGTAGACCTCAAAAACCAAGAAAAACAAAGAAAGTTTTAAAAATATGTTTCAGTCTGCATTTAGACTCTGTCAGTTCTTTCTCTGGATATGAATAGTATTTTCATAAGTCCTTTGGAATTTTCTTCGATCACTGTGTTGTTAAGAAGAGCTAAATCATTTACAGTTGATCATCACAAAATATTGCTGTTATTATGTATACTGTTTTCCTGGTTCTACTCAATTCACCTTGCATCAGTTCATGTAAGGCTTTCCAGGTTTTTCTGAAACCATTCAGCTTGTCGTTTCTTATTGCACAATACTATTCCTTTGCAATTATATATCACAACTCATTCAGTCATTCCTCCATTGATGGGCATCCCCTCAATTTCCAATTCTTTGCCATCACAAAAAGAGCTGCTATCAATGTTTTGGTACATATAGGTCCTTTTCCTTTTTCTTTGATCTCTTTGGGATACAGACATAGTGGTATTTGTCCCCAAATTAATTAATTTGTTTTCAGTTTTCAACAATCGCTTCCATAAGTTCCAAATCTTTTCCCCCTCCTTCGTCCCTTCTTTCCCAAGACAGCATACAATCTTATATGGGTTCTACACATACATTCCTGTTAAACACATTTTCACATTAGTCATGCTGCATAGAAAAATTAAAATGAATGGGGGAAACCATGAGAAAAACAAAATATAACAAAAGAGAAAATAATCAGCTTCATTCTGTGTTCCAACTCCATAGTTCTTTCTCTGGATGTGGATGGCATTTTGCATTATGACTCCTTTGGAAATGTTTTAGGTCCTTGCATTGCTGTGAAGGGTTAAGTCTATCAAAAACAGTCCTTGTACACTGTGACTGTTACTGTGGATAATGTCCTCCTGGTTCTGCTCACTTCACTCAGCATCAGTTCATGTAAGTCTTTCTAGGTTTTTCTGAAGTCCTCCTGTTCATCATTTCTTATAGTACAATACTATTCCATTATATTCATATATCACAACTTGTTCAACCATTCCCCAGTTGATGGGCATCCCTTTGATTCCCAGTTCTTGACCACCACAAAAAGAGCTGCTATTAATGCTTTTGGACATATAGGTCTTTTCCTCTTTCTTTGATCTCTTTGGGATACAGACCTAATAGTGGTATTGGTGGGCCAAAATGTATGCACAGTTTTATAGCCTTTTGGACATTGTTCCAAATTGCTCTCCAGAATGACTGAATCAGTTCACAACTCCACTGACAGTGTATTAGTTAGTGTTCCACATCCCCTCCAACATTTATCATTTCTTCTTTCTGTTTCCTCAATCTGATGGGTGTTATGAGGTACCTTGGATTTGTTTCAATTTGCATTTCTCTGATCAATAGTGATTTAGAGTATTTTTTCATATGACTATAGGTAGCTTTGATTTCTTCTTCTGAAAACTGCCTGTTCATATCCTTTGACCATTTGTCAACTAGAGAATGACTCATATTCTTATAGATTTGACTCAGTTGTTTACATATTTGAGAAATGAAGCCTTTATCAGAGAAATCTGCTCTAAAAGTTTTTCCCCCAGTTTTCTGCTTTTCTTCTTTCTAATCATGACTGCATTGGATTTGTTTATGTAAAACCTTTTTAATTTAATGTGATCAAAATTACGTATTTACTTCCTTTAATGTTAAGCTGACCTTCAGATAAAACCAGGGATTCTAATAGTTGCCACGAGGTCATTTTAACGGGAAAGCAGAGTGTGGGAAGGGGAACTAATGTAAGCCATGTGAACATTGTTCTGCCTTTTCACTTCAACAGCAATCCAAAGCTTGCCCCTCCATCTCTGCTTCTACTCTATGACCCTATCAGACCTATGCTTTTTTACTTTTACTTCTTTTTTTTTAGAGTATTTTTTTTACTTTTTATTTCTATGAAGCTCTCCTCTCACTGCTACTCAGAAGCACCTCATCATCTCTCCAAACTATCCTCACAGCTGCCAAATTAATATTCCTGAAACACAGATCTGACCCTACCACTATCCTCTGTAAAGTCCTCAGTAACTCCCTATTGTCTCTAGGATAAAACATAGAATTCTCATTCTGGCTTTCAGAGCTCTCTACAGTCTTGCTCTCACCCATCTTTCTTATATTAAATCAGAATACTTCCTGTCTTGCTCTCTCCGTTCCAGCTAAATTAGTCTGCAAGCTATTCCCACTCCTTAAATCCCATTTCCCACCTCTGGGTCTTTGCACGTGTTTGGATTGCATTTCTTTCTTACCTCTGCTTTTTAGAATCACTAGCTTTCCTGAAAGTGCACAATTCAGGTATGATGAATGTCTTAAAGTTCTTTCCAGTCCTCTCCAGGTATTTGTGTCCACTCCTTTTGAGTAAAATTTCTCTCTTTTCATCTTCTACCATCTAATGTAGACAGAGGATCACAGGGTGACAGCATTCATAAGCTATACTCCCCCTCCTATCTTCTTTCACCATACCTGGGGCACCTCAGATTTGTTGAGGACAGCTACTATTGGGCATCATCTAGGTTTGGGCCAACAGATCGGCCCCAAAAGACCCATGCTTAGGAAATGTTAGACTGAGAGGTTGAGTCTAGACCCCTCATGTCTTCTCATTCAATAAACTCCAGGGATTCCCTATTACTCCCAGGATCAATATAAATTTCTCTGGCTGAATTTTAAAGTCCATCATAATCTGACCCTTTCCTCCATTTCTGCTCTTCTTAGACTTTCCTCCCTTCCTTGCACTCTATGATCTGGGTCAGGGGTAGGGAACCTGTGAGGCCACATGTGGCCCTCTAGGTCCTCAAGCGTATCCCTTTGACTGAGTTCAACCTTCACAGAACAAATCCCCTTAATTAAAGGATTTGTTCTGTAAAACTTGGACACAGTCAAAAAGTCACATCCCAGGACCTAGAAGGCTGCATGTGGCCTCAAGACCACAGGTTTTCCACCCCTGATCTAGGTAGACCAACTCCCTTGATGTTTCTCCCACCAGACATTTTCATTGGCTCTCTCACATTCCTGGAATGCTCTCCCCATCCAGGCTTTCTTCAAGTCTTGGCTAAAATCTCACCTTCTGCAAGAAGCCTTTCCTGGTCGCCCTCAACTACAGAGTCTTCCTTCTGTTAGTTATCTCCAACTTACCTTTTCTATCTATCTCTGTATGTAGGTACATATGTTTGCATACAATGTTTGCACATTGCCTCTCTGATTAGCTTGTGAGCACCTGGAGAGCCTGGACTGGTTCTACCTTTCTTTCTGGCCCTGATGCTTAGCACAAGTACTGCCACAGAGTAAGCACTTAATGAATGTTTGTCGATTTGACTTGAAAACTTTGCTAGAAAGAGAGGTATTTAATGGGAGCGTTCAGGTACGTAGGCTACAAAATGACATTCTTAGTTACATGCAAATTTACAACCTCAGTAGATAGCTGGATGATGTAGTGGATAGAGTGCCAGCCTTGGAGTGAGGAGGATCTGAGTTCAAATTTGGCTTCAGACACTTACTAGCTGTATGACTGGGTTTACGGTTTTAGGAAGGAAGGAAGGAAGGAAGGAAGGAAGGAAGGAAGGAAGGAAGGAAGGAAGGAAGGAAGGAAGGAAGGAAGAAACCTAGGCAGTAAATCCCAAGTTAACTGGGTAGCTTCTGGCCGTCAAAATTTACCTTCCATTGGAGAGGAAGATGAGAAGGAGAGGGAGAGGATGAGCTGAGTTACTCAACTAGCTGGGTCCCCATTCAGGCATCTTGGTCTACTTACAGGTTGTGTTTGTCCTTCGTTTTCAAAGAGGGCGATGACATCAAGGAAATGATGACATGATTGGATATTAGTGAGGAGGGCTGTACAAGGTCACCAGCCTCACTTTCTCCTCCAGAGTCATCTGGGTCCAGTGGCCAGATATCATCAGAATGACTGGAGATGGCCCAGGATGCAATGGGAGACCCTGGCCCTTTTAGGCTAAGGCCTTTTTAGGTATTCAGAGTGAAGTAACGTCCATTTAGTGACTAGATCTCTTAAAAAAGTAAGTAAAAGGATGGCCCCTTTAACTAGAAAAAAGGAAAAAAATCAAGCTGGGAGACAAAGACCCTCAGGATTGCTGTTCCAAAGAGAAACAGTTACCATTGACATTCACTCTAAATCAGGACAGTCCAAAATACAGTCATTAAGTGGAGCTTGGGCAGGAACCTATTGTGGTCCAATCTGTAAGCTTCAGAGTGAGCCTTGGACAAGTCACTTAACCCAATTTTCCTCAGTTTCGTCATCTGTAAAATGAGCTGGAATGGGAAATGGCAAATTACTCCTGTATCTCTGCCAAAAAACAAAACAAAACAAAACCCAGTGGGCTCACAGAGTCAGACATGACCAAAACAACTCAGCAGTAACACCACCCCAGTATAAGCTGAGATTTATCAAGCACATGTACAATAAAGGGACAGTACTAGAGTACAAATCTCTCGAAAATGATGCTTGTGCAAAGAGAAGAGAATTCTTCACAATACTCCTAAAAATATCAGACACAAAAACATTCCTAAAAGTAGATGGGGGAAAAGGTAACCCAAAACAAGAATGGTTGCATTGCAGGGGTTGTGGTAAGATAAAAACACTATAATATTATTGAAGTTGGGGGATTTGTCCATCTGTTGTGCATATCTATTTGACAAATTTGGTCCATTTGGAATAATACAAGAAAAGTGACTAAATTCTCCACACCCTTTGACCCAGTGAGCCTAATGCAAGACATATACTCCAGAAGACAAGGACAGAAGCAAGATACATTACATTCCCCCAGATAATCAAAGCAACAGTTTTTGTGGCAGCAAAGAATGAGAAGCAAAGCATATGCCCATCAATTGTGGAACGCCTGGCAAAAAACTATAATTGTGGTATAACAATGGAATGAAATGTTATTATGCAATGAGAAATGAGGAAAATGAGGAATTCCAAGAAGTGTGAGTTTTTTCTTCTTAAAAATATTATTTTCTTTTATTTTTAACATTCTTTTAAAAACTTATGAATTCCAAATTTTCTCCTTCCTTCAGCCTCTCCCCCACCTACTGAGAAGGCAAGCAACATATTGTGAACACAAAGTGAAACATGAAATCATGCAGACATATTACCATATTAACCATGTTGCAAGAAAAAGAAAGAAAGTGAAGAAATCTGTGCTGAAGTTCTTTCCGAGTTTATCCCTTCTTTCTCTGAGGATGGATAGCATTTTTCATCATAAGTCCTTTGGAATTATCTTGGATCCTTGTATTACTCAGAGTCATTAACATAGATGGTCATTGTTACAACATTACTGTGACCGTGTACAATGTTCTCCTGGTTCTGCTCACTTCACTTTGCATCAGTTCATATAAATCTTCCCAGCATTTTTCTGAAACCATCCTGCTCATCATTTCTTATAGCACAGCCATAGCATGGAGAGATATGTATGAAATGATTCGGAGTGAGACAGGCAGAACCCAGAAAACAATATAAATAAAAACTGCATCAATATAAGTGAAAATATCATTAAAATGATACAACTCTGAGCAAATGAATATACTGTAATGAACAAATCATGAAGCACACTTCTTATCTCTAGGCAGAGAAGGGAAGGACTCCTAAGCATATGCTGTTGGGTACAGTGTCTATATTGGGTTTCTTTTCTGGGTGGGAGATGATGCTTTGTCATGAATGAGGATTCAGTTTAGAAGAAATAGCAGTGGTTATGTAAAAACAAAAAGCATCAATAAAATTTGTTTTGAAAAGTGATGGGCAATTGATTCTTGATCAGTACTTGTGCTTGGGATGATCGGACCTCCCATGTATAACCTGAGAGTAAAAGAGCTAAAGAATGCTCCTTAACCCCTGTGAAAACAGCATTAACTGAAGAGACAACTGTGCTGCCCTGGGCCCCTAGAAAAGAATGATGAATGTCACGTCAGAGAGAATCAAGTCAAAAAGCCCTGGCACCCAGGCAAAGGAGAGAGTGAGAGCAAAGTCGAGAGCAGAAGAACAAGAAGGGGCTTCTGCTCTCTTGGTCAAACTAGAAGGAAAGAGAATAGTCAAGGGAAAGACCCAAGAAATTTCTTGTCTTAAGGCTTTACCGACTATTTCAGGGGAAGTCATGTCCCATTCTAGGATCTGAACCTCACTCACTGTAACTCATCCAAAGGTGGGGCAAGATTTCTTATCTTCTCCATTTCAAGGACTACATTTTCTGTAGGTCAATGAAACAGGTTTTCATTTTCCAAGGAAGGAGTTGGCTTGAAAGTGAGAGAGGGTCCTGCCCCATTAATAAACAGGAAGTCATTTCTTCAATCCAGTCAACGTGACTCACTGGGAACCACAGTTCTGAATCAAGAGATTCTTGCCCTATTAATAAATAGAAAGCCACCCCTTCAATCCATGACTGATTTGGGGACCACTTCTTCCTGCATCCTGTTATTCTGCTAGAGCCAAGAAAGGGAAAAGTAATGTTATTCTAGACCAGTCCACCATTCTAAACAATTAGAAGGGAACTTGGTATGAGTTGTTAGCTACAATAATGTCAAGGATGGGTGAACAGACAAGCTTGTACCCCAGTTAAAAAAAATTTGCTGCCTCTGCAAATCACACACGGTACACTGGTACATCTGTAGGCATGCTGCATCATAAACATTCATTAATCTGCATAGTGTAGTCATAGGCAATTATTCCAAATACATTGTACATAACAATCACATTTGTAATAATATTAAAGGTACATTTATGCAGCATTTGCAAAGCACTTTCCATGCATCATGGCTAGGTCTTGATTAGTGTTAATAATGAATTCCTTGAAGCAAGCACATGTATTTGAATATGTCTCATTTGATTCCCACAACAGCCCTCCAAGGTAGATGTTATCTGTGGATACGGGAAAGAGAGGGCAGAAGATTTGGTTGGTGCTCATGGTGAGGATACACACTCTACTAATGCAGGCTAGCAATTACGCTATCATTTATAGTTTTAAAGAATAACTTGGGAGCACTGAGTGGAGTCCTTTACCCAGAATCAAACAGATAGTGTTTAACTTTGAATCTAGGTCTTTCTGATCCCAAAGTTGGTTGTCTATCTGCCATCCAGGGGTGGAGAACCTGCCACCTTGAGGTCGCATGTGGCCCTCTAGGTCCTTAAACTTTACAGAACAAATTCTCTTAATAAAAGACCTTGAGGCCATGTGTTCCCCATCCCTGTAACATACTGCCTTTCAGGAGCAATTATTATCCTCATGGTGCAGATGAGGAAACTGAGGCTCAGACAGAGGACTGGATCAGGGTTCCCCACCTAGTAAATGCCTGAGACAGGATTTAAACCCAGTTTTTCCTGACTGTTCACTACTCCACTAACAACCATATCGGACACAGTCCCTAACAAATGGTATTCCTTGTCAGGGCTGCATTCTGCATACTGCAGAAAAGACACAGAGATCACATGTAGGAAATTCTGTCCCATGTTGGGATAATCTCCAAAGCATATAGTGCAAATATTTACTCATGTGTTACCTCTTCTCTCATCACTCCCAGGGCATTCAAAAGAAGTCTGCCTCAGTTTCCTCAGCTGTAAAATGGGAATCATAGCTTTGTACTCACCTCCCAGAATTGTCACGAGGATCAAATGAGGTAGTATTTGTAAAGTATGTATCACAGTGCCTGAACTTAGTAGGTGTTATATAAATTTTTATTCCTTCCTTTCTTCCTTTCCTTAAAGGCAGTCTGAGCCTATTATTTTATTAATAGACACAACGATGATAATAATCACAGATAATACCCAGAAGTGCACTGAATGTAGCACATATGAGAATATAGCGCAAGACTGCTGTACACAGGTTTATCACAGAGGGGAGAAAACTTTGTCCAGAAAAAATACTGATACTAGTATTTCAGGGGTTTGGAAAGATATTACAAGAACAAACCAATCTCACAGTAACAACAATTATAGCTAACATCTCTATAGCACTTTAAAATTTGCAAAGGATTTTACATACAGGGGGCAGCTAGGTGGCGCAGTGAATGGAACACTGGACTTGGAATCCTCGTGTATTCAGATATGGTCTCAGACATTTACTTAGTTGTGTGACCCTGGGCAAGTCATTTAACCCTGTTTGCCTCAGTTTCTTCATTTGTAAAAATTAACTGCAGAAGGAAATGGTACCACTCCAGTATTTGGCAGCTAAGTGGCACTGTAGTGGATAGAGCACTGGACCTACAGTCAGGAAGACTCATCTTCCTCAGTTCAGATTTGACCTCCGACACTTACTAGCTGTGTGACTCTGAGCAAGTCACTTATCCTTGTTTGCCTGAGTTTCTCCCTCTGTAAAATGAACTGGAGAAGTTTGAAATGGCAAAGTACTACAGTATCTCTACCAAGAAAACTCCAAATGTGGTCACAGAGAGTCTAACACTGCTAAATAACTTGGAAGGGACTTTAGAACTCACCAAATCCAACCCCTTCATTTTATAGAGGAGGTTAAGTGACTTGCCCAAAGTTACACAGCTAGCAAAGACCAGAGGAGAGATTTAAATGCAGGTTTTCCTGGGTCCAAGGACATAACTCCATTTGCTGTGTATTACTGCCTTCTTTACATGCCTTTTGTGGACCATAAGTTGCAGAGTAGATGGTGATCTGCTTTAGTAGAAGGAGTTTCTTCACTGAGGAGTTCTCTATAGTTAAGAAATCACCTAGATATACATGATTATCCCTTCCACATCACACAGGTCAGGGACCCCAGCGCTCCCACAATCTGGAAAATCTGCATAAAATGTTTTGGCCTTCTCTTTGTACCAGAGAAGTCAGAATTTTATTTAATGAGGTATTTACAATTCTTATTATAAAATCTGGGTTGATATTATACAATACTATACATATACTTTATGCATTTCTGAGTTTCTAAACTTTTTCTGTATCATCTGCTGGCCTTTGTGTATTGTCTTCAGCTTCCACAAAACTTTCAAAAAATTCCCACTTAATTTCTTAGGCCAGCCTACAATATATCGAAACTGCGATGAGAAAAGTTGAGACATGGAAAGGATAGCAATAGACACAAACCAGTGAAAAAGCCAGCCCCATGAAGTAGGACTTACACTATTATTATCTCCATTTGCCAAGTGGCCAGTCCAAGTCCTCACTGAACTCTTAATGTAACTAGGGTCCCCAGACCAATAAACACTTATCAAGTGCTGACTGTATTGCAGAACCCTGTGTTGTGAGATCCATAGAGAGATGAGACCTGCCTTCAGAGATCTCACAGTCTAGTAAAGGATGACAACCCTGTAGATAACTACAATTCACGTGATAAGTTCATCAAAATGATCCCAAAGCACTCTGGGAACGCCGAGGAGGGAAGCTGCCCTCAATCAGAGGGGGAAAGGGACATAGGGTTCAGCTTCCTGGAAGAAGAAGCATCTGAGTTGAGCTTAAAACGACAGGCAGGAATTTTAGAAATAAAAATGAAGAGAGAACCTTCCAGGCACAGGGAACAGTTTGGACAAAGACACAGAGTCCTTGAGCACACTAAGCTTCGCCGGGAGCTCCACGCTGAGCCCTCCCGCTGTGCTCTGGGCCAGATGGAGGATGACTCCTTGTCCTGTTCTGAGGTGGGTCATGTGTATCTCAGCACCAGTTTTTAAAATTGATATATCTTTTATTTTTATATCACCTTCATATCTGAATATATCCCTCCCCTCCCCACCTAATAAGCCAGCCTTTTTAACCAAAGAATAAAAAGGAAAAATACCTAGCAATCCCATCAGTCAAGTCTGAGGTAATATGCCAAATGGCATACCCCCAGTATTCCACCTCTGCAAATGGGGGTGGGGAGGGACACTTTATCCTCTGTTCTCTGGGGTCAGATTTGGTCCTTATAAATAATTATCCAGAGTGTTCAGTTTGGGAGTTTTAGAGAATTTTTGCACTTTCCATTTCTATTTCCACATTTATTGTGTATATTGTTTTCCTGTCTCAGTTTGCTTTATTTTGCATCACTTAATACTTGGATTTTCATGTTCATCATTTCTTATGGCACAGTAATATTCTGTGAGATTTATGTACCACAAATTTAGTCATTCCACAATAACGGGCAGCTGATTTGTTGCTAGGCATTTCCTGGGTATTTCCAAACTGTGCTGGGTGTGTCCTGGCCATACCTTCCTCCTTCCTCCCCAACCTCAGGAGCCTGTGTTCTATCCCTGAGATTTTAGAGGATTTGTTCTGCAAAACTTGGACTCAGTCAAAAGGCCATACCCAAGGACCTAGAAGGCCCCATATGACCTCAAGGCCACAGGTTCCCCACCCCTACAAGCCCTGGAGGCAGGTTTTCACCCTTATCTTAACCAGAATGGGGCCTCCACATCACTTTTTTTAGTTAATATTTTATTTTTCCCCAATTACATGCAAAAACAATTTTTAACGTTCAATTTTTAAATTTTTGAGTTCCAAATTTTCTCCCTCCCTCCCTCCCCTACCCTCTCCTTGAGAAGATAAGAGATCTGATACAGATTTTACATCCACATCACTTTCCAACTATTTCCAAACCTTGGTGCCAAGTGTGTACTCCCCGCTCTTCTCTTCTAAATGTTATTTGCCCTTTTCCATTAGAATAGAAGCTTGTGTCTCCTCTTTTTCTCCTCCCTAATCCCAGCATTCCAGAGGGATGACAGATCACCTCTTTACCCTGCTGAAGACAAACAGCTGGATGGATGGTCTACTGAATTAGCAACTCTCCACAAGCATTTATTAAGTACTTATTATGTTCCAAAAGGCCCTGTGCTAAGCGTTGGGGATACAAAGAAGGACAAAACAACTCACATTCTAATGGGAAGGGGTGACAGCAGCTCAATAAGATGGCATTCAAGAGATATAGAGAGCAGCTGGAAGGCAATCTAAGGGGGCATGATCACCTGGGGGAGGACAAGAAAGAGTCTCCTGCAGAAGGTGGGAGTGGAGCTGACTCTTAAAGGAATTCAGGGAAACCAAAAGTGAGAGTGGAAGAGGAAGAACATTCCAGTATTCTCACTGAACCTCATCAAGCAAGAAGGAAGCAGCTGCTGCCAATAATCCTAATGAAGTTATCAGTCTCTCTGTCTCTCTGATAGCACAGATGAAAGCAAGTAGACCTCCCACTGGGACCATGGCAATGACGATGATGACAGCAATGGTGGTGAAGATGGTGATGGTGATGGTGATGGTGATAATGGTGGTGATGGTGGGGATGGTGATGGTGGGGATGATGGTGATGGTAGTGATAGTGGGGATGGTGATGATGGTGATGATGGTGATGGTGGTGATGGTGGGGATGGTGGGGATGGTGATGATGGTGATGGGGAGGATGGTGATGATGATGATGGTGGTGATGGTGGGGGGTGATGGTGGTGTTGGTGGGGATGGTGATAATGGTGATGATGGTGATGGTAGTGATGGTGGGGATGGTGATGATGGTGATGGTGGGGATGGTGGGAATGGTGATGATGGTGATGGTAGTGATGGTGGGGATGGTGATGATGGTGATGGTGGGGATGGTGATGATGGTAATGGGGAGGATGGTGATGATGGTGATGGTGGTGGTGGTGGTGGTGGTGATGGTGGGGATGGTGATGGTGGGGATGATGATGGTGGTGTTGGTGGGGATGGTGATGATGGTGATGGTGGGGATGGTGGGGATGGTGATGATGGTGATGGTGGTGGTGGTGGTGGTGATGGTGATAGCAGCAGCTAATGTTTATATAGCACTTACTATGTGCTAGGCAATATCCTGGAGACTTTAGCTACCTCTTTACAAATCACAAGATTTGTAATCACAAGATTTCAAGAGTTGGAAGAGACATTAGGTGTAAACTAAGGTAACAGGAATCTGGTACATGCTTAGAGTACCTCAGACAAAATCAACACATTTGGAGAAGTTGAGGAGGAGCTTGCTTCCAGGGGATCTGTGAGATGTGGAAGGGAGAAACTGTGGAGCATGTGTAAATAGTCTATACCTGGTTCTGTCTGCTAACTATGGGGTTAGGAAGAGACATTTTCAATTGGCTTTGTAAGCAGAACTAGGGAGATCTTCAAAAGGGCCTGAGTCAACCTTGTCTAATCTATTGACTCAGTGGAACTTTTGGACTCCTTTGTTGAGAGTGTCCAGCCAGAGACAACACTCATGGGGAAAAGAAGCCATATGGCTTGAAAAACAGGTGTCGGTCCCTGGCCTCTACAGTTGTCCTTTTCTGTTCTAGGCGAGGGCATTGGAGTCCCCATTAGGAAAGTAAGTGTTGGGGCTTTCCAGCAACCAGGCTTTGCAGCCAGTTCAGCATAAGTGCCCAGAGGAACAAGCAGTGACCTTCAAGACCCACCTAGTGACAGCTGAGATGAGGATTAATCCATCAACATGTGAACGTAGGAACTGAACAGAGGACCTCCCCCCATCTCATGTGTTGTGGAGAGAAAACGTACATTATTTTTGCTCTGACTTTGAAGTAAATATCCCTTTGGAAAAGCTAATTGATGTTAAGTGGTTAACTGGAACTGGGGCACCACTCACTGGTGGTTAACACAGCCCATGGGAGCTTGGACCGATGGCAGTAGAGAGTAGACCTCTGGGATCCCTCAGGGCATCCTGGAACCCTGAGGGGCAGATGGAGCAGGCCTGGCTCTGGGACAATGAAGTCAGAGCATGGTCAATACATGAGTCCAAGCTGACATTACAGCAGCAAGGTCCTCTATGATCCAGCCACATTGACCTACTTGCTAAATGCACACACACACACACACACACACACACACACACACACACACACACACTCCATCTCTTGCCTCTGACTTGGCACTCCCTGACCCCCATGTCTGGGATACTATGCCTCCACATTTCCACCTCCTGTCTTCCCAGACTTCCTTAAAGACTTAGCTCAAATCCCTCCTTCTACAGGAGGACTTTCTGGGTCCTCTCTGGCCCATACCCCTAGCCCACTCCTCTCTAAACCTGAGACTGAGCCTTACCTTCTATCTGCTCCCATATGGTTCTTGTGTGGCCCTATGAGCTGCACATTGTTTCCTCCATCACAATGTGAGCCCCTTGAGGGTAGGGACCAAGTTTTCATCTTTCTTTATATCCCCAGCCCTTAGCACGGTGAGGTACATAGTAAGTGCTTGATAAATAAATGCTTGTGGACTGATCTGTACAATGGGAACAGTAGGATTTATTCTACTTACCTTGAAGGGTTATTGTGAGAAAAAAATGCTTTGTCAACCTTAAAGCAATCACTGGTGAAATGGGAGTTTTTGTTGGAAAGAAACTCCAAGTGCTGGCTTTGGGGGGCAGGGCAGCCCCAATGTCCCAGAGGAGACCGTGGTTCCTGACCTTCCAGGCTCTTCCCAACTTCCAGAAGTAGGTCAACACAGGTGAACGGCAGAAAGATAATTCTCCTTTCTTGGAGAAGGGAAGGGGAAGGGGGGAGAAACCACCCAGTCTGCAGGCCTGGCAAGGCTGAGAATATTTATTGGAGACAATAACCGCTCCCGGCAAACGCAAAAACTGGTCACCTAATGAGTGGATGGCAGAGTGGAATTCCCGAGGTGACGGGGGACAGCTTAATGCTTTTTCAGCCAGTGAAAATCAAAGGGCATGTTATTCATCTTGTTTTTCTTTTCTTTCCCCCTCCAATAAGCCACCAGTGTGACATATTTCAAAACGCCTCCTCTCCTCCTTGGGAGTTGCCATACCTCTCCCCAGCACACACACCAAAGAGCCCTCTCTAAGAGTTATGACAATTAATATTCACACAGCTTCCCTCTGGGGTGGGTCTTCATTAATAACGAAATCAATTGGCGCATCCAGGGAGTACCTTGCTCGTGCCAGGCTTATTGTCCCCAGACCTCCTGAGAGGAGAGCCCAACCAGGCGAGAGCTGGGCCCAGCAGGGCTCAGCGTGGGCAAGGGGAGTTGTCCTAAGGTCCCAGAATCCTCTGTCCCCCATTCTATTCCCTGGGAGCTAATGTCTGTATGTACCTTGGATTTACCTATTCATCTCTCTGCTGCCTTCCCCCCAAGGGCAGTCGATGAATATGAGAATGGAGAAAGAGCAGCCCTCCAAACCAGGAAGACTTGGGTCTAGGAGTCACCCCTGACACATACAATCTGTGCAAGTAGATCAGTCAGTCAGTCAGCACTCGTTGATTAAGTACCTACTACACGCCAGGGAACACAAAGAAAGACAAAAAAGTCCCTGCCTTCAGTGAGCTCACATTCTAAGGGGGAGATGATGTGCAAACAACCAGGAAACACAACATACAAGATAAATCTGAGATTTGTAATCTCGGAAAGAATGCATTAGCATTAAGGGGAACAGGGGAAGGTCTCTTACAGAGGGGAAGATTTAGGCTGAGATGTGAGGGAAGCCAGGAGGAAGAGCTGAGGAGGGAGAGAATCCAGGTATGGCCCCTGAAAATGTCCAGTCAGCAGATGGAATGTGTGGTAGAAGCTACACAATAAAGACTTGTGTTCCTGGATAGCCGAGTGGGGATGGAATCTAGGAGGGGGGGTTCCCCCGGTGGTGCTTGGTAATAAGGGATAATAAGATGACTAGCATAGGAAAAGACCATCTTGTGAAGGGCTTTTCAAATAAGAAGATTTTATAACCTCCTAAAACAGGGGTTTTTAAACTAGGGTCCATAGGACCAATGACAGATTTCAAGGAAGGTCCATGCACTAAGATGGGAAAAAATGACATCTTTATATTCATTAATTTTGGGTTTCCTTTGTAATACCATGTATTTTATTTTATACATTTGAAAACGTTATTTTGACAAGGGAACCATAGGTTTCACCACCCTGTCCAAAGGGGTCCCAGTGTTACAGTCAGTTTCAGAGAGGGTGCAGACCTGCACTGGTGGAGGGAGCTTCCTCATCAGGGAGCTTCCCATTAAATCACAGAGTTGGTCCCTAGTCCTTTCTATTGCCCATGAGTATGCAAGCTTCTTGAGGGCAGGACTGAGTTTACCTTTCTCTGTATCCCTAGAGTTTAGCAATGTACCTGGCATATAGTGAGGACATGAGAGATGGGCAATGGTTGATTGATTGAGAGGGGAGAGGGAGAAACGCGAGCCTGGGACTCATGAGCAATAAGATCTAGAACTACAAGGAATATTTGGTTGTTACTGACTTGTTCAGTCGTGTCCTACTCTTCATGACCCCATTTGAAGTTTTCTTGGCAAAGATACTAGAGTGGTTGGCCATTTCCTTCTCCAGCTCATTTTACAGATGAGGAAACTGAGGCAAACAGGGTTAAGTGACCTGCCCAGGGTCACACAGTGAATAAGTGTCTAAGGCTGGATTTGAACTCAAGAAGAAGAGTCTTCCTGACTCCAAGCATAGTGCGCTTTCTAGAGATCCTGCAAAATAACCCCCATGATTTGTCCTCCCTGAACCTCAGTTTCCCATTCTGTAAAATAAGGAAAGAGTGGTGAAGATTAGATGAGAGACTGTCCTTTTTGAAATCTAAGCATTGGTTGTGGTTCCTATGTAGATGGAGCAATTTAATGTCTTCCCAGGCTGACAATAATCAATAGTCAAAATTATTTATCAAGCTTCAGTTGTGTGCCAGACACTATGCCAAAGATAGTGCCTGCCCTTAAGGAGTTTACAATCTGATGAGGAAAGACAGCACACAAAAGAAAGCTGAAAAGGGGATTGAGAGGCATGGATTCCAGGGACAGGACAGAGAAACCAAAGAGTCCAAAATGAACGCCTCTGGCGAGATGTCTGAGGACAGGAATTGCCATAGCAGAGAATCAGGAGGCCTGACTCTGACAAGGGTGGGCCAGCAAACTTTTACCCTTACTGGGTCACCCTCTTTGAAGTCTCTAACATTTGGAATTCAGTGAAGTCTGGGGCTGGGAAAAAGACATGGGGCCAAAGAAGCCAGAGAACCTTAGAACATAAAATATCAGATAGACTCTGGCTCTTAGAACCCAGAATGTCAAAACTGGGAGGATCCTTAGAATCCAGAATGTTAGGGCTGGGAGGACCCTTAGAGCATAGTATATCAAAGCCAGAAGAGACCTGAAAGTCTAGAATGTCACTGCTAGGAAGGGCCTCAGAATACAGACCGTACTGAGCAATGAAGCAGAAAATGGAAAAAGAAGAGGTAGTGTATAGTGGGTGAGTGTTACCACAGTGAGGAAGCCCAGGCCTCTAAACCGGAAGGCCAGGAAAGCGGCCCCTTCTGCTCATAGCTGCTCTGAGAGAGACAGACAAAAGCAGGCAGAATCAGGACATATGGGATGGAGGCTTTGGCTGTCTCATGATGTTAGAGAGTCAATTGTTTACACAGGAAGAAGTCCAAGAGAGCTGTGCTCCTGGGGCCTGGTGTTTCTCTGATGGTTTTGTCCATATATCTGTCTGCATTCCTGGGTATTGTGTGTCCCTGGGGAAGTCATATCCTGTGTGGGGAAAGAGTGATGGTCTCAGCTCCATTCTCTACTCACTTTTATAACCTGGAACAAATCCTTTGACTTCTCTGAATCTCAGTTTCCTCATTTGTAAAATAAACCATGATCTATAACATCCCCTTTTAGCTCTAAATCCTATGGTCCTATGACTTTGTATCTGCCAATCAAATCCCAAGCATTTATTAAATGCCTACTGTATGCCAGGCTCTGTTTTAGATGTCAGTGATGCTAAGACATAGAAGGGGAAAAACAGACACATAAAAATATGTACCAAATGAATACAAGGTAATGGTGGTTTGCACCAATATCTGGAAGGATGAAGAAAGCCCTTGTAGAAGTAGTGTTTGATCTGAGCTCTAAAGGAAACTTCCAGGAAGAGGAGGGAGTGCATTCCAGGCTTGGAGGAATGTCAGTGCTAAGACGGGAGCCACAGCATCATGGGTGAGAAGCATCACAAGGCCAGTTTGGCTGGACCAGAGAATGGGTGAGGGGAAATGATGGGTAATAAGGCCAGGAAGGCAGGCTGGAGCCAGTGGAGCAAGCCCTGGAGTTTATGAAGTAGAGGAGCGACACGGTTAGATATTGCTTTAGGAAAATCCCTTCAGCCACTGAGGGAGAATGTATTGAAGAGGGAGAGTTGAGTCAGGGATGACAAAAAAATGGCGCTAGACCAGGTGAAAGGTGACTGGGATGGTGACTCTGTGAGCAAGGGAAAGGGCATATCCACAGAAGATGTCTAGGGAGAATCAATAAGTTGCAATGACTTGGATTGGATATGCAGGTGGAGGGGGCCTGAAGGCGTGAAAATGACTTAGGTCATGAACTTGGGGGACTCAATGACTGGAGGTGCTCTCAGCTGATTGGCTGAAACAAGGAAGTCCAGAAATGTGGTGGTTTGAGAGTGGAGGGAAGGGAAAATCCATGGCATGGTCAGTGACTAAGGTGACCTCCTCAAGACTTCTTGAATCCTTCTCTCTTTTCTGGGGCACAGCTGGATCAGAAGTTGTACGATTCTGCAGCTGGAAACTTCTATGCAAACTCAGAGTTGGAGGAGACGTCGGTTACCTTCTAGTCTAACCTATAGCTCTGCCCCCCAAAAGAACAACCTACATATAGCACCACCCCCAAAAAAGAACAACTTATAGTGCCCCTCAAAAAGAGCCCCCTTCGTGACATTCCTGACAGCTAGTCTATCCACTTCTGCTTGAAGACCCCAGAAAGGGAGAACCCACTATCACCAAAGGCAGCCTGTGGTGTTTTGGAAGACCTCTCCTCGATAGGAATAATTTCGTATAATGGATTTTGACTTTGACGTCATGGGGCATTTTGCTGAAACTGTGAAAAGTAGGATCTGCCTTGGGAATAGCAGAGGAGATGTATTAGAACAGACTACAAATTCCCTCAATGGCTCTTTCTGACTGTAGGACCTTTCCTCATCTGTAAAATGGGGGTAACAATAGAACTTGCCCATCTGCCTAGTAGGGCATTACATAAAATCACAGTAATCAGACCTGAAGATGATCTCAGGGTACATCTAGTCCCCAATTCATTCCACCCCTCCCCAAAGAATTACTTCTATAGCGCCACCCAACACTGGGACATTCAGACTCTTTGGTGAAGACTTCTAAGGAGGGGAAACTCACCAGCTCCGGAGGAAGCAGAGAGGTTTACAAGGGAAGCGTCCGAGAAACCTGAAATCTCTACAGAAATGTGAATGGCTGCTATTATGTAAATGATGATTATTAACATCACTTATCATGGCAGGTCACCACTGTGAGGATGGGACAACCCGCTAAGCTGTCTTGGGGGTTTCCTCCTGCACTCCGGAGTCTGGTTCTCCTTCTCGGGGGAGGCGGGTGGTGGAGGTTTCAATTATAGACAGCTTTATGCCTCTAATCGCCCTGTGCAGGGTGTTCTAGAGGAGAGTAAATCTATTATGAAAAGCTTATAAATGTATGTAAAACCAGCCGGGGACAATACCAGGATTACACAGAGCAACCCTCCTAGTGTGGGCAGGAAAAAAGGGAAGAGCAAAGAAAGGTTGAATGGATTAAGGGCCTTCTGGGCCTGGGCCCAAGGGAGAAAGGGAGAATTACCTGCTTAGCCTGTCACTCTGAATCTCCCTGCAGATACAAGCACAGGGTGGTTATAGACCATAGGTGTAACTAGGTTTGGGCAACTGGGATTTTGACCCAGGGCACTGAAATTTAGAGGAGCATATTTCCTTTGGTTGGACAACTCAAAGCGTTAAGATTTTCTGCATATGACTCCCACCCTACCTGTAGCAAAACTGGTTAAGCACCATCGTTTAACATTGGACCATCATTCCCAGGGGCAGCAAGGGCCTGATGATATGTTCCTGGATCTGCCACAAGTTCCTAATGTCTCTTGAGGAAGAGGGTAACAATGTACCCACCCCCACATGCTTCTAGAGTGTCATTGGCTGCCCTGAGGGGGATTCTCAGGGAGATGCTACCTCCCTGTCCAGTCCTGTCCTACTCCCTAAAAATGACTGAATATTTCATTTTTCAACCTTCTACTGCAGAACGGAATCACACCTAACCTAAGACAACAGGAAGAGACCCAGGCTTCACTCTGAGGGAACTCACTGTCAGAAGAGAGGACTTGACTGCTACCCTGGGAGACCCTACCTCTGCTCTGAGACAGAGACAGGCTGTGTGAATGAAAGAGAATGCCCAGAGGACTGAAAGGAAAGAAGAGATCAGACGAACAGCACTTTCGCAGAACCAAGCGGGTATGGGGACCAGGAGGGCTGTGCTCCCTGAGCATCTTCTCAGAAAGATACAAGTGGCTCCCAGAGAAAACAGTGACTGCAGCCTGGTGGGGGGTGGGAAATTCCATTAGTCAAGGAGGAGGGAGGTCCCCTGGCCCCAGATGGCAAGGCTGCCTGCTGTTTCCACACATGGGAACCCTGGGCTCCAACCCCACAGGATGGAGGAGAGTGGAGGACATTCTAGCAAATAGGAAGATGTGACTGGGGAGACATTGCCCTTGTTCTCTCCCCAAGGACCATGAAGACCCTAGAAAACTATAGTAAAGAAAGCAGTGAAGGCTGGGTCAGAGGACCTGGGTGAATCCTGACTCAGCTGCTTGCTTTCTGGGTGAGAGGGATGGAGGCTGACATCTTTGTGCAGCTCTGCCTCACTTAATTCCAATTCCCACAGGAGTCAAGACATCATCTCCATGACGTCACTGGTCCCTAACAATAGCAGCAACAAACCCCAGCATTTAAAAATGTGCCCAGCACGCAACAGGTGGCACATAGGGCTTGTTTAATGTAATTGATGTGTTTTATTTTTGAAATCACTATAGTTTTCTCCAGTACCCCGCCCACTCTGCCATACCAGATGACAATTAGTATTTTTATGACCAAAAAAGGATGGAAAGAAGGAAGGAAGGAAGGAAGGAGAGGGAGGGAGGAAGGGGGAGGGAAAAAGGAAGGAAAGAAGAAAAGAAGGAAGGGAGAGAGAAGAGAAAGAAAGAAGGAAAGAGAGAAAAAGAGAGGGAGGGAGGAAGGAAGGAAGGAAGGAAGGAAGGAAGGAAGGAAGGAAGGAAGGAAGGAAGGAAGGAAGGAAGGAAGGAAGGAAGGAAGGAAGGAAGGATTAGGTTGAAAAGGTCTGAGCATCCATGCACTGTACCTCTGGTGGAGTGCTGGACCTCCCACCTCTGTAAAGGCATGAGTTGGGTTGGCTCATCACTTTTTTTTTTTACAGTGTTACTAGACTGATGAATTAGGCTGAGCACTGTAGATTGAATCTGCCTATATTTTAGCAAAGTATTGCCCCTACCCTTCCAGATGAAACAGAGGGTTAGAGGGTAATAAAGTTAAGTTTTAAGGATTAACAACATGTTAAACCAGACCCAAAATGCAATCATGAACAGTTTGATGATAGTTCAGAAGGAGGTCTCTAGTGGAGTGCCCCAGGGATCAGTGGTTGCCTCCGTAGTGTTTCATATTTTTATCAATGACTTAAATCATGGCATCCTTATCAAGATTACAGATGACACATAGCTATGGAGAGGAACTAAGGTTAGTTAGGATTCTAAAAAGTTCTTAACAGGCTAGAACACTGAAAGAAAGGAAACAAGCACTTGAAAGTGCCTACTATGTGCCATGCACCTTACACATATCTCCTTTGATCCTCATAACCTGGGAGGTGGGTGCTACTATGATGCCCATTTTTTACAGTTGAAAAGACTGAGACAAGCAGAGGTAAAGTGACTTACCCAGGATTATAGATTTACTACGTGTCTGAGGCAAGATTTGAACTCAGATTTTCAGAACTCTAGGCCTATGGCTCTATCCACTGTACCACCTAACTGCTGCTACACTGGGTTGAATCTAATAAGATATGGCATTTGATAGGGACCAGTGTGAAGTCTTATACTTGGGTTAAAAAAAATCAACTTCATTAGTACAGAATTGTGGGGCAAGGGGATAGTTAAACAGTATCAGACTGAAAAAGATACTGGAGTTTTACTGGCTAAAATTTTGATGAGTCCTTCAGTCAAGAAAGATAATTTTGACCCGAGGATGCAGACCTTGGGTCCAGAAAGCCTTGGGTTTGAGGCTTCCCTCTGTGGGTGTCCAGAAAAAAGGCTGGATTTGGAATCAGAAGACAAGGGTTTGAATGCATCTCTGCCTTTGATCACTGGACTACTTCCTGGACCTCTTGCTATCTCCCACCTCTGTCTTCGCACAGGCTGTACCCCCTCCCCTCCCCACCCTCATCTGGTCTGAATCCCCTTCTGATCGCTTCTTCTTGGAAGCTACCCTTCATCTCCTCAAGACTTGAAGTCTTGCCTCATATATAGAGTGGTTGGCATTTCTTCCTCACGTGAATGTAATCTCCTTGTGGTCAGGGCCTATTTTTATTTTTATCTTTGGATTCCTAAGTAACCCAGTGGTGCCTGCTCCATTAGGACATGCAAAAAAAAAAAACTGTTGAATTGAACTGAAGAAAGTCACTGGATCCAGGATTCCAGAGGGGAGAGTCTTGGCATCATGGAATCCATTTCTCTGCTCCCACCCTGGTCCTACCACATCTGAAGTCCTAGATTTCACTCCGGGTGCCACATTTGGGGAGGCTGTTCATAAACCAGAGAGTGTCTGAGGGAGGATGACTGGGAGAGGACAAGGCCTGGAGATGGGGCTGTGTGAGAATGAGTTGAAGATAACTAGTTATCCTGGAGAAGAGAAGACTTAGTGGGAGGACGTCAGTCAATAAGCATTACTTAAAGGCCTGCTATGTGTCAGGCTCTGTGCTAAGTGCTGGAGATACAAAGAAAGGTAAAAAAATGAGTTCCTGTCCTCAATAGTCTACTGGAGGAGACAACATGAAAACAACTTTGTTTATATAAGACAGGCAGAGGGTAAACTGAATACAATCTCAGATGGAAGGCAATGGGAATGGAAGAGTTAAGAGATAATAGCAGATGACCTCCTGTAGAAGGTAAAATTTGAACTGAATCTTAAAGGAAGGGAGATATTCCAAGATCAAATGAGATAATCTTTATGAAGTGGCGCAATGTTTAGAGCCCTAGCCCTGGAGTCAGGAAGACTCGTGTTTAGATCTAACCTCAGACACTTATTAGCTGTGTAACCCTAGGTAGCTGGGTGGCAGAGTGGATAGGGCACCCAGTCTTGAGTCAGGAACACTCATCTTCTTGAGCTCAAATATGGCCATCCTAGCTGTGTGACCTTGGGCAAGTCATCTAACTTGCTTTAATTCTTCATCTGTAAAATGAGCTGGAGAAAGGAATGGCAAAGCACTTTAGCATCTCTGCCAAGAAAACCCCAAATGGGGTCACAAAGAGTCAAACACCACTGAAGGGGCTGAAAAAGCAACCACCATAACAACCCTGTTTGCCTCAGTTTTTTCAGCTGTAAAATGGGGATAATAATAGCCCTTCCCTCTAGGAGTTGAGATAATATTTATAAAAGCATCTAGCACAATTCCTGGCACCGAGTAGATGCTGTATAAATGCGTATCCCTGGCCCTTCCCTTCTAAGAGGCAGAGGTAAGCGTTTCAGGCAATGGGGGCGAGACGTCCTCTGTAAGACCTCCAATTCCTCTATTGTTGTATCATCCCAGAAGGTATCATGTGGTTTCGTTGGTTAACACTGCCTGGAAATTTCAATGTCACAGAAGGACCCAGCAACTAACAGGCCACTGAGATTCCCTTTCTCTGGGATCCTCAGGGGCAAATGTTTTGTGGGCTTGGCAGAAAGGAGTTACTCCAGACCACAGCACAATGGAGACACATGGGTGGAAGTCTTGGTGCCAGGCTTCATACTCACTTCCCCGCTGCAGACTCTGGCTCCCAGGGTTGTCCCTGAGAGATTAAAAAATCTCCTGGAATAAGCATGACACCCCAGTCTGTTGGCTGAACTATTTAGAAGAGAAAGGGTAAGCAAATAGGCTTGGTGCTCGGGTCCAAGGATTCCTCTTTGAGGTACCACAGACCCAAAGCCAACCGTGGAATTATCTAAGGAGGCATGATACCCTGGGAGCCTAGGTTGTTTGGTGGGGCTTTTTTTTTTTTAAACTGATGAGAACACTCTAGACTCGCCCTAGGGGGTATGTGAAGGGTTCCATGAAAAGTAGGAATTACAGCTGTTCTGCTTGGTCCCAGAAGGAAATGAGCGAAAGTGGCAAACAGACAGATTTTGGCCAAGGAAAAACTGGACGACAGTAAGGGGTTTTCTACTAGGAATGGCTTGTGCTGGAGGCAGTGAGCCCCGAGGCCTGCGGGGTCTTCAAGCAAGGGCTGGATGACCACTCACCAAGCTCAAAGTCCAGAAGGTTCTTGTCTATGTATGTGCATTGAACAAGCTGGCTGGGAATTCCTGCTTCCCCTCCAGTTCTGAGACTCTGAGATTCTGGTAATAGATAATTGCTACGGTTCATTCCCTCCCTAAATCTCATCAACCTATAATCCCCAGCCCATAATCCAACTCTCCCAGCATCTCTGCAGCATTCAGCAATGTTTAGAATTATTTTCAGTCCATCACTTTATTCTATATTCCATGTTCTAAGGTGTTCTAAACTCTCTCCTAGCCCTGACATTCCATGTTCTAAGCTCCCTCCCAGTTCTGACATCCTGGGTTCTAAGGGCCCTCCCAGCTCTGACATCCTGGGTTCTAAGGGCCCTCCCAGCTCTGACATTTTTCATTCTAAGATCCTCTGTTCTAAATCTAGGCTCATTTAGCCTGTTCTTGTCTTCTCTGCTTGTCAAGAAGACCCAGCGTCTTTCCTTGCTAAGGCTTTTTTTGACCTCATTGACTTCTCCAAGAAATTGCAATAACCAGAGGAGACAGCTTTGTTTTTCTTCATCTCCCATGTGGCTAGCCAGAGGAGCCTCTGGCCCAAGTCTTCTGGGCCTGGTTTCTCTTCCACAGCATGAGGACACTTAAGGTTCTAGTTAGATCTGGCCTCGGAAATGACCCCACAAACTTGCTGCTGCCTGAGCCTGCTTATAATCCCACCCTTCTCATCCTGATTAGACCTTCCTGGTTAATCTTTAGAAACCATTCCCCCCATGCCCACCTTTGGTGACTGGTCCATGTTCACTGACCCCACCGCCCCACCAACAACATGACAGCTGCCATGGCAGGCCCTTTGTCTGAAAATCCTATATAACCCTGGGCCCCCAACAGCTCGGCGCCTTCAACCAGAGCAAGACCCCGCTGCTCATCTGGGCCACCATCCTGTATGCTGCCCCAAGGGACAGTGGGGGCTCAGGAGTCCACCTGGGACTTTATCCCTGACTGAATTACTGTCCATCTGTCCATTCCTTCCATGCTGTGCTTGGCTGTCAGTATCAATAAGCCATCAGCTAACCTAGTGTTACTCTCTACCATCCCCACCCTGAATTTCCATGATACCACATTTGTGCTGATATACGAGGAACCTTAAGAGACCCAAGGATTCTTCCAAAATGTTAGGTAAATCCTCCACTAAGGTGTTATGGGAGGAATGAACCAGTATCATGCAAAATAAAAATGTGTGGGTCTGTGTTCAAATCCTCCCTCAGATACTTACTTAGCTGTATGTAAGTCCCTAAATCTCTTTCAGCCTCAGTTTCCTCTTCTGTAAGATGGAGATAATTATAATACCTACCTCACAGAGTTGTAAGGATCAATGGGACAACATATAAAGTACTTTATATAGATATAGTAGTAGTAGTTATTGTGCTGGTGGTTGTGGTAACGGTAGTAGTAGCAGCAGCAGCAGTGGTAGTGGTAGTAGAAGTTCCCTTTCTTTCCCTCCCCTTCCCTTCCCTTCCCTTGCCCGCTCCCAAAACCTTAAACCTACTATACTCTGAAACTGGGACTCCAAGGGGCCCCTGCCAAAAGTTCTTAATAGTAACTGCTGCTGTTTCCCACTCAGCCGATGTCTTGGTTTTTCTTGACCTCATTAAAGGGGCCATGCCCTGGCTACTGCTTAAATAGGCCTATTCAATGAATGGGCACTGCCCCACCCTGACTGAGTACCTGCAAACACCTTGGCCTAAAGGGCCCAAGGTCTCCCAGTGAATTCTGGGCCATCTCCAGTCATCCTGATGAATAACTGGTCACTGGATTCAGATGGCTCTGGAGGAGAAGTGAGGCTGGTGACCTGCACAGCCCTCCCTCACTCAAAGCAAAGTCAAGTGCAAGTCATGTCATCATTTCTCTGATGGCACGGTCTTCTTTGGCAATGAAGGACGAACACAAAGACAAGAGGAGTGAATGACAGGAGAGTAATCACCAGCTTAAATGATGAGTGAGCTGGCATTTTTAGCACCTTACATAATATTCTTTTTGGACTTTCAACAAGTCTGTGAGATAGGTACCATAGGCACCCTTCCCACAAAATGAGGAGACAGATTCATTGAGGTGATATGATTTGGGGGGGAGGGTCACCCAGCTAGTAAGTATCTGAGGCAGGATTTGAACTCAGACCTTCCTGACTCCAGGTCCAGCACACTCTCTGCTATCTTGCTGCCTTCCTCCTGCTATGGGGCAGAGGAGCACAGAGAAACCAATCTCACCCCAGTATCAAAAATTGCCCACCAACGTTGCCCCTGGGCCCTGGGACTGAGACTTCCTGGGATCTATACTGTTCCAAGGAAGACTGGTCACAATTCTTTCCTATGATTCTTTTCATTTTCATTGGCCTGACCAACCCCTGAGGGAGGGAGGCTGCCTCTGTGGTGGCTCTGGAGGAAGTCAGTGCAAAGATGATGAACAATCTTATTCAGGCCAATGACATGTTTTTCCCACTCTCCATTGCGCCCCATTTCGCTCTTCTCTCATTAGGTCTGTCATCAAACCAGCCAGCAGGAAGTAACGGGACCTCCCATGATCTGAGAACCATTGAACAGAACTGAGTAATCATGGATTTTAATTATAGCATTGAGCTATGAGAATCATGAGACAGACTCTGCATAGAATCAGGGAGTCAGAGCATAGAAATGCAGCAACACACCATCACAATAACAGAGCCAAAGGAGACTTTAGCAGCCATGCAGTGTAGCCCTCCCCACCTCTGGGCTACTTCCCAACTCCCCTTCACATGGGCAGGCTGAGGCTCCAGAGAGTAATTTGCTACTTGTCCCCTCAGAGTTCCAGGGGTAACTCTGAGGAATTAGGAGTGTCTGTTACCATCACTCAGGAGCCCCCACCAGGTGTGTTCCCAATTGATTATCAATTAGTCAGAGTTAATTAGTTTTTAAAAAGTGATATTCAGTGAGACGACAGAGTAAGAAAAATTAATATAAAACATTTCCCCCAAACCAAGGTATCCCCTCCCATACCCAAGGTCCCTAGGGGGAACAGTCTCAGACCTACAGAGGACATGTGATTGAGGGTGCACTCATGGCCAGTGGTTAGTTTAAGTCCATTCTCCCCTTCATGGAGTCTTCATGATGTTCTCCTTAGGTGTGGCTCTCTGCTGGGCTCCAAGGGTTAGTGCCCTTGTAGAATCCTGGAGTTTCCTTTCCCCAGTATGTCTAGTTTTCCTCTGGTATATCTCTACCATCCCAATGAAGATGCTGTGATCAAGGTATTCCCAGTACCCTGCCTTTGATACATATGAGAAATCCAAGTCACCTTATCTTGAGAAGTTTGAAAAGAACCAAATTATCTCTAGTCCTGGGATGAGGAGAGAGAAGACTCCACCTTTAACCTGAAGGGCAATACCCTTGACTTTCTGTAGCCTGGCCCTTTGTTGGAACAGCATTGCTCCAATGTGCTGTCTGGGGTGCGCTACAACACACACACAGCCCCACACCCCCACCCCCAAGATATATTTGATTCTTATAATCAATCCCAATACTTTTCCTCTATGATGTTATCTGGTTTTATTCAGTGATTAATCTCTCTGCTTTTCACCAGCTTTTTCCTTTGGTTGATTGATTTGTCTAAGAAGTCAATACTTTTCTGTGTCCATGAGATTAGGGAGGTTGGACTCTTATGGGGTCCAACTCCCTTGTTTTACAGATGAGGAAACCAAGGCTCATGGCCAAGGGCACACAGGTCATATGTCAGTTAGGATTTGAATGGGGAAGCAAAATAGAACCCCAGAGGAGAGACAAGTTAGAGTCCTGTCTGACCCTTACTAGCTACAGTGAGTGTCACCAGCAAGTCATTATTTTTAATGAGCCTCAGTTTCCCCTTCTGTTCAGTGGGGATAGTAATAACACCTGATCTAACACCTAACTCTCAAGGCTGTGTCACCACAGAATCAGCTGAGCTAAGAACATGAGTAAATCACATAGAACCCCTGCAAGTACCATACACTGTGCTCAGTGTAAATGACTCATCTCAGGGCCCTGAATGGAATCCTTACCCCAAACCACAGCATCCAAACTCCTGAATAAAATATCATCCCTATTCCAATATAATTTTCCTCACAACAAACTACTGTAAAATCAGGTTGTCAGTGCAGGTAATGTCCCCATTTTACAGATAAAAATTCTGAATTCCAGAGAAGTGAGATGACTTGCCCAAGGTCACACAATCCAAAAAAAAAAATCCGAATCACAGATAATATTTATAAAGGGCTTCAAGGTTTGCAAAGAGCTTCATTTTCCATCTTGATTTGTCATCCTGACAAGACAATCCTTGGGAGGCTAGATTCAAGCTCAAGTCTTCCCAGCATGGACTCTCCATTGTGCCTCCTAGCGGCGACACTCATGTCACCATACTACCTCTCAATAGATCCCAAAACTTTGTTGTTGAAGGAGACCATGACATCAGAGAAATGATGACATGACATGCTCTTGACTTTGTTTTGAGTGAGGGAGGGCTGTGCAAGGTCACCAACCTCACTTTCTCCTCCTTAGCCATCTGGGTCCAGTGACCAGATACTCATCAGAATGACTTCTTCAAAAAAACATGAAGGACAAACACAGCAACAAGATCCCAAATCAGAGTGCCTGAGCCCCTCTCACACTTGTTCAATATGATGGTTTCTTTTTTTCTTTACTTTTCCCCCCACTCTCCTGAGTATCTTTGTTAGTGAAGAAGGCCCAGTTTGTTTTGGTGGAGGCCTTGGGTTCACTATCCCAAGAGTCTCCCCAGTAACCCTTTCACCCCTAGTATGGGTTGGTTGGAAGGCCACTGAGCTTGGAGCTAGAGTCCCACTGCTTTAGAGCTCATCCGATCCAACCCATCCATTTTTAAGAACAAATTTTCTCTTCTTATCTGAACCCATTGATCATCACCAAACAGGAACACTTTAATATTAAAAAAAAAAAGAGGAGGAAAGATGAATGGGTAAAAATGGGGGAGTATAGAAGAACAGGAGAGATAGAGAAGAAACCATAAACCCTTATGCTCAAGAGTTCAGAATTCTAGATGTCCGGGGTGGGGGGGAGAGGGGCTTAGAATTCAAAATGGAAGTGCAGTGTGGTACTCCAGGATAGAACACTGGGAAGACCCAGGCTCCAATCTTGTAGGTGACCCTTACCAGCTGTGTGACTCAGGACAAGTCACTCAGCCTCTCTGAGGGACTGTTTGCTCATCTATAAAACGGAAATAATAGCCTCCCGGGGTTATTGTGTGGATCAAAGGAGAACAGGTATGTAAACGCACTTTGTGAACCTTGACATGCCATTAAAGTTATTGCTGTTATTGTCATTGGCTTATCTCATCTTTTTGGACGGTGTTCAAATGGAAGCGGTCCTGGGGAAAGTCACTATCCTTTCATTCTTTTACATTTCACATTCTGAGGTCTATTCCACAGGTTAATAAAAAGACTGCTTTTTGTAATTGACTGAAAGTGTTGAGATGGGATTATTATTACTCTAAAATTTAGAACTGGGAGAACATAAGCAGAGAATGTCAGGGCTGGAGGTGAATCATTGTTTAGTCACATCCAACTCTTCATGATCCCATCACCATACTGTCTATGGGATTTCCTTGGCAAAGATACTGGCTTGCCATTTCCTTCTCCAGTGGATTAAGGCAAACAGAGGTTGAGTGACTTGTCCAGGATCACATATCTGGTAAGTGTGTTAGGCTGGATTTGAACTGGGATCTTCCTGATTCCAGGCCCAGAACTTTATCTACTGAACCAGCCAGCTGTCTCCTGGGCAAACAGAGGTTAAGTGACTTGCCCAAAGTCACACAGCTAGTAAATATCTGAGGCCAAATTTGAACTCAATTTTCCCTGACTCCAGGTCCAGTGCTCTATCCACTGAGCCATCTAGCTGCCTTGGAAGTAAACCTCAAACTTAGCTTATAGAGAGTATCAGAGCAGGAGGAGACATTCAGGATCATCTAATCCAAATGAAAAGGAAACTGAGGCCCAAGTAAGAGATGTAGCCATTCTAAAGTCAAACACTGGGTCAGCAGCAGAGCTGGGCCCAGAACCCAGGTCTCCTGACACCCAGCCCAGACCTCCTTCTGTCGTTCTAGCTGGTTGGGTTTCATTGCAGCAGCAAACGGGACCTGCATGCCAGGGTTGGGTGGCAGAGATGGGCCCTGGCACAGAGTTCGGGCTGGGTATCTTGCTGGCTGTTTCACAGGGAGCAATGAGCCATGTAATAACTTGGTAATTACCCGGTAATTATTGACCATGTCAGCATGATTGTGGCCGCCCCAGCAATGGCTGTTCAGCCTGTCTGGAGGTTCCGCTAATACCCAACCCCTGCCGAGGACATGGGAAATTGGCCTCAGGAATGGAGTGGTCATTAGCAAGTCTGGGATCACTGGGTGGAAGGTAAAGAGAGAAGCGTTTTGCATCAATATAAGGAAAGGCTTCCTGACAACTAGAACTGTCCAACAAAAGAATGGACAGACTGGCTTAAGAGTGAGTTTCCCATGGATGAAGGTATTCAAGTGAAGGATGACAGAGGGTATTCCTGCTTAGGTATGGACTAGTGTAGATGTCTTCTGAGATCCCTTCTAGCGTTAAGATTCTAAGATATGGACTCTAGATCAAGTCAGTTTCTCTTTTTGTCCTCCCCCAACTTCCTGTCCAGTCCCAGCTTTCCTGGAGGGATTCACAAGTAGACTGCTTAGGAAGGAAGGCAGCTGAGGTATGGCACCAGTAGCAATCCCATGATGCTGATGGGTGAGGAGTGGAAGGAGGGAGAGGGCAGAAGCAGCTGGAGTTCCAGGTGAGGCTGAGGTTCTTAGTGGCTGGTCTTTCTGGGGCCAACTGTGGGGGCAAAGCACAGACAGACTAGGAGGAAAAGAGAACCATGGAATCTGTCAAGCTGACAAGGAACATGAGAAACCGTTTGTTCAACCTCTTATTTAACAGAGAAACTGAGGACCAGAGAGAGGAAGGAATTTTGCCCAGGGTCATATGGTGACAATGTTTTTGTTTCCTGCCTGTTTTAATTTGGGGGAATTGGGTAGGGGGACAGAAAAGGAAGAGAGGAAAAGGAAAGGAGAGGAGAGGGACAAAAACAGAGGAAAGATAGGTAGCTTTAGAAAGACGGCCCCTGCCCCTCCCTACCCCACCCCCCTTTCTCTCCTCGGAGCATCCCCATAGACGTAAGAAGGTGACAAGGACAATTGTCCTCACTTCAAAACGAGGTTTCTTAACCCGGGCTTATTATGAACTATTTTTTTAACCTTCTGATAACTACATTTGATATTATTGTGATCCTGCATATTTTTATTTTAGCATGAAAAAACACGATTCTGAGAAGGGATCCAGAGACTGCACCAGACTGGCCACCAAAAGGATCCAGGACACAAAAAAGGGTGGGAAGTCGTACATTAAGAGGAGGAAACTCGAGGGTCACACCACAGTCAGCTGCAGGGAGGGGGACCGCC
Organism: Bettongia penicillata ogilbyi; assembly: GCA_023548195.1. Taxonomy (NCBI): domain Eukaryota; kingdom Metazoa; phylum Chordata; class Mammalia; order Diprotodontia; family Potoroidae; genus Bettongia; species Bettongia penicillata. The sequence continues at coordinate 4,900,660 of JAJHZJ010000315.1, read as the reverse complement.
AGCCCTATGCCTTAATGAACATCCCAAGGCACCGTAACAGTGCCCTTGTGGCGTCCCCCAGTGGGATGCAGAGAGCCGACGCGCCCCCGCGCCCCTGGACCGGTCGCCATCCACCTGCTCTCCCCTCCCGCCCCCACTCGTCGGTCGATCTGTATGTCTGTCTGTCTGTCCCATCCCCGCCCGCCCGCCCGTCCCCCTGTCTTAGCCTCAGCCACTTAATTTCCTGTCTGCGTCTTGTCTCAGCTGATGGATCGCTCTCGGGAGACATCCACGGGCTGTAAACACACTTTTTATTTGTCCGACAGATCCCGGCGGCCGGCGGGTAATATACGCGCTTTCCCTCTGCCCGACACTGTCGGGATTAGGGGCCGGACATATTTCATCGGAAACCTCCGTGTGTGCGTCCTTAATAAATCATTTAAATGGGAGTGTCTCCGCTCACCGCGTGCCATGAAATATTAACTGAGGCAGAAGAGACCATCCATCCGGCAGGGTGGGCTGAAAAGCCTCCGAATCTTGACCTGGGATCAAGGGTGGTCTTGCCTACCCTGCTACCTAAGTGCCGAGTGACCCCGAGCAAGTCACTCGACTTCTCTTTGGACCCAAGTTCGAATCCCAGCTCTGCCCCTTACTGCCTGTATGATCATGGGCACAAATAGCTTTTCTTCTCTGGATTTCCTCACCTATAAAACTGTGCCAGAAACTTGCTAAGGTTTCTTCCACCTTTTTTTTGGGGGGGGGGGAGGGAGAGACTAAGCCTCAGTTACGTCTTTTGTAAAAATAGAATTCTTGAACTGAAAACACTTGGTACACCTGAAGTCACCTTGGAAATAGGAGCTATTCCTTTCTTCTCTTCTCCCCTCCCCTCTCCCTCCAACTCTTTCTACACATTTTTGGAGATAATCCACCTACCCACCCCAAACTAGCAGCCTGAGACGGGTTTCATTCGGGAAAGAAGAATTTGTTCCAATTCCCATTCCACCACTAACCTCACTGTGTGGCTTCATGAAACCCCTTCTGGTGTTTACTCATCTAGAAAATGCGAAGAATATTCAGAGTTGTGCTTATAAGATTCAGAGCCAAAACATCCAGTGATCTAGCCAGTAAGTCTACTTTAACTCCCTCAGTTTATAGGCAAGGAAACAGTTTCCAATAGAAATGACTTACCCAAGGTCACACAAATAGTGTCTGAGATGAGAGTCAGAACCAGGTATCCTGATCACAAATCTAGCTCTCTTCCACAGGAACTAAAGCTAGGATGCACCTTAGAGATTATCCAGGCTAATCCTCCCATAAATCCTTACCCGGCTTCCCTCCAAGGGCTGTTTCGAGGATGCAGAGAAATAATGGAGGTGAGAGTGCATTTGTAGCTGTGAAGTCAGTGTAAAAGTGAGTTATGAGTAAGACAGTCACAGTACTAAAAAAGACTCCAGGGAATGGACAAACAGGGAGTCCTCAGGAAGTGGAGTCCTGCTCTCTATCCTTCCCCTAAAGCCAGCCTGTCCCAGGGTCTTCGTACTCATGCCTTCCCTCAGATGGTCCCCTGGGCTCAGACCAGAGATATTAACCCCAAACTTAACCAATTTCATTCCTTCAGGTAACCACTGCTCTGAGGGAGAGATACGGTCCTACCTGGGAGAGTCCTCCATTTAAGGGAGGAAACCCAACTTTTTTCTGGAAGAGCCCTTGGCTAGGGGAGAAATGGGGTCCTAGCCAAGGGAAAGCTTTTGGTTTGAGTCAGGAGAGTGAGTCTTTTCCCTGGGGGAGCCTGGGATCTGAGAGGGAAGTAGGGTTCTTCCTAGTAGGGCCCCTCCATCTGAGGAAAGAGACATGGACTTTTCCCTGAGAACCCCTGATCTAAGAGGGAGACAATGTCCTGCCTGGGGATGCCCCCCATCTGAGGGAGAAGATAGAGTCCTTCCCTGGAGAGTCAGTCCTGGCCACAGGGCACCCTAGGTGTGAGGGGCAGATGTGTCAGACAGATGCCTGGCATTGGAGCTGGCCATACCTCATTCATGAAATCCCCACCACAGGGAGGGTTGGCAGACAGTCACTGGGGTGGAGGTAATGCCCCCACTGCTGCTGCCATCCCCGCCCTGGGGAGACAAGTTGGAGGGGGGCGTCCGGCTGGGCCCACAGCCGCTCCGGGGAAATCGCTCCCATTCAGGTGCTGTGGGCCGGAAAGGGACTGGCTGGGGCCGAATACCAATGGGCCAACCCCAGCTGAGTTAATGACAGCGGCGGCTGGGGGAGGGGGGCAGCTGGGGACAGCTTTATTAATAAGACTGGCAGCTCACGTCTTCACGGCCCTCTGTTGTGTACACAGTGTCCCCCTCACAAGGACCCTGGAAAGTGAGGGGCTTGTAGGGCTGTGCTGGTGAGGCTGCAAAGGAAGGCCAAGCCGCTCCCCCCCTCACCCCCAGCCTTGAGGAAGGCATAGAAGAGCCTCTGATCCACCTTCTTAAAAGTCTAGATATGGCAGATGCTCCTCATGGGACTCCAAGCAATGAAACAATGTGGGGCTTCAAGCCAGAATCTCAAATCTGAAAAGAGGCCTGGGTCTGAATCCCAACTCTGGCACTTCTCTTGACACCTGAGTAAGTCACTGCCTTTCTTTGGGACTCTCTTTGCTCATCTGTACAATGAGTCTCTGAAACTGTCATAGGCTCAAAGGTCAGAGATGACTTTCTGGTACAGGGGTCCTTAACCTGGGGTCTGGGAACTTGTTGGGGCTTTATAAAGATAAATGGATAGACAGACAGATACATACACATACAGATAGACAAATATATAGACAGACAGATACATAGTAGATACATAGACAAATATAATAGATAGACACACAGACAGAAAGATACATAGATAAACATGTAATTAGATAGGTAGATAGATACATAGACAGAGAGACAAACAGGTAGATACATGGACAGACAGATAGATGTACACCATACATATTTTGATCAATGTATTCCCATATAATCACATTCCTTTGCAATCTTATGCTTTTATTTTATGTATTTGAAAGCACATGATTCTGAGAAGTCCACGGGCTTCACCAGACTGACTGTCAAAGGGGATCAAGACACACAGAAGGTTAAAAAGCCCTGTTCTAGTCTTACTTCCTTTTCCAGATGAGAAAACTGAGATCCAGTGAGGCGTTAGGGCTTACCCATGGACACATACAAAGCAGCTGGCTGCTTTGTGAGGCTCAAACCTATATTTACTGTTTAGGTGTTTTCAGTCATGCCTGACTCTCCATGAGCCCATTGGGCATTTTCTTGGCAAAGATACTGGAGTGGTCTGCCATTTCTGTCTCTTGCTCTTTTACAGATGAAGAAACTGAGGCAAACAGGGTCCAGTGACTTGCCCGGGGTCACACAGCTAATAAGCTAAATTTGATCCCAGGTCTTCCTGACTTCAGTTCCAGCTCTCTATATTCACCATGTCACCAAAACATCAGGTAGAGACTCAAATTCAGGTTATCTGACTTCAAAGTCAACCATTCTTTCCACAACCCTACTCTGCCTCTGAGTCTTCTGACCCTTGATTCATCGTAGGCTTACGAGTGAAAAATAATTCTTTTTCAAGGATGTGTTAAATGAGATGGGCACTGAGGCCCTTTATAACTCTGGAAATTCTTTGAAACCCAAAGAAATGAAATGATTCTCCCAAAGGAATAGAGGTCTAAGCCCAAGTCACAATACTGTATAGACCCAGAAAGACCTATCAGACTTTAATTTGATACAATTCTTTCATGTTACAGATTGAGGAAACTGAGAACCAGACACATTAAGATAGCAGTCCAAGGTCACACAGGGATATTCTGGTCCTAAATCTAGGACTCTTTTCAAGGTGACATTCTGTCAGTTTAGTGGAAGGATTTGAACCCAAATCTTTAGGTTTTATAGCCTATGGTCAGGTCCCCCCCTATCCCACCTTGCTTTACCCTCCCCCACATTACCCACATTACCCTATTCTGCATTACTTTACCCTCCATGTACCCCACCTCCTCTACCCTACCCTACACTTTAGGCTGGGCTGAATGCCACCCCAGAAACCTGGTCCTTCCTCCCTCCTTCCTTTTACCTGCAGTCCTCATCAGACAGCTGCCCACAGCTGCTGTCTTTTTTGCTCCCAGAGTACCACTGCTGAGCATTCCTGAGTGTGATAACACACCGTGGCAGGATCTTCTCCTGAGAAGTAGGGGCCCAGGGCTCCCTGGGGACAAGAGCTATCTAAGTGCAAAGTGTCTGCCTGGGGCTGGGGATACTGAATTATGGATGGCCCCTTGGGGCTCTGGGCTCACGAGGGTGCCAGGAAGGATATGGGTTGAGGAAATTTGTTGGTGCCAAGAGAATGGCATTAGGAAGGCAGAGAGAGCCCCCTCCACCCCTCACCCCATAGCCCTATCTTCCTGGGAGTGAGTTGCTTCTAAGGATGCCCAGATCCCATTCCAGCCTCTGCCTAAGGACCAAAAATTGCACCCCTTCTTCACCCCACTGGTACATCCTTTGTTTCCAAAAGTCCCCAAGGTTACTTGGGAAGGAAGATACTTAACTATTTAGTTCAAGGACTCAAATAAGTTCAAGGCCCAGAGGGAAAAGGACCCCAGAGAAAGGAAGGAGGATGGGGAAGCCTGGGTGTTGAGCATGGTACAGCAGAATTTGGAGTAAGATCACAGCTGAGTCTTTAATCCAGCTTCCAACATGTGTTAACTGGGTGACCAGGGGCAAGTGACTTAGCTTCTCTGATACATTGCCTTACTTGTAAACCAGGGACAATAATACCTTTAATATCAGCATTCCTAAACTGTTATAGCGCTCAAATGAGGTAACGTATGTAATACATGTGAAATACCACAGAAACATTAGCTTAGTGGCAATAACAGGCTGGACCAGATGGGGCTGCAGCTGAAGCCCTGGGTGAGGAGGAGGGGAAGGAGGAAGGGAAAGAGGGAAGAGGACTGGGAAGCCCGAGGTTGAAGGCAAAGAAAGAAGTTGAGGGAGCTAAAAAGGGACAGGCTAGCAACATTTCAAAATGCCACTTGGGTTACCAGGTCAAGAGGAGGTCTTTGTGCAGAGAACTATGGGTAATTCCCTCTGCTTAGGGTCTGGCCCTGGGAAAAGGGTAGGACACTTGATTTCTGGATCACTTCCTACTCAGGCAGTGTTAACATTCACAGAAGGAAAATCAGGGATGAAACTTTCTGGAATATGGCTCTTAACTGTCTGAAATCATTGGGGATGAGGAGACTAGAGGCAAAATAGAGACAGAGTTGGGTATCTATGTTCTTCACTTTTCCTGGACCTCTGTTTCTGCTTCTCAGGCTCTGTTTCTCCCCGCCTCCCCCAACTCCCTCAAACAGAGTAGTAACTAGGGTGAGGCAATCAGAACTTTATACCAGGGCACTAAAATTTAGAGGGTGCCCACAAGTACTTGGCTGTTCTTCAGTAACCTAGGAGGGGAAACCTGAGTTTAGCACTTAGTTACAAAGAATAATTTGTTAAAATTAGAAACTGTCATATATTGCTTTCTTCCTCCCTCTTCCCCACCCTCATCCCAAGTGAGCTTCTCCCCTCTCTGGGCAACCCTGATTTCCATCCACTCCCTACCACCCCTGCCATGATTTCCCAGTACCCTGGAGAAATTGATTTGAAGGCAAATTTTGTATTACTCTTCCCAGGGAGCTAGATTCCCAGGAATAGAACAAGAGAATAAAATATTAGGAAGATGGATGTGTGAGGTGTGGGGGTGAAGGATAGGAACCCCCACCCTTCCCTGGGAGGATCCTCACCAAGCATAGGAGTTCACCTATCTGAGCTAGAAGGGACCTTGATGAATTATTTAATCCAAGCCCCTTATTTGGCAAATAAAGAAAACCAGGTCCAAGAAAGGAATATCTAGCCCTGGGTTAACCAGAGAACCAGTGACAGAGGCCAGAATAGAACCAGGGTTTCCTGTTGTCTAATTCAGGCTGTGTCAGTGTGAGCATGTGTGTTTGGCCTCAGTCTGACCCTCCTAGGAGAGATGGGCCATCATTACCAGAGCTCTCCATCAATGGCTAATAGGACAGGTGGCCCGGTGGAGCCAGCAAGCAGGTTCCCTCACAGGGGACACCAGGTCAATTAGGGGAAGACAGAGAGCTGAGGAGAGCTGGAGGGGAGGGGGCAGGGTGGATAAGGCCTTGATCAGCTCCAGATCTCCCAGGGGGCTGATCACCAAGCCACCTGCCAGCCAGTGGTAGCAGGAAAATCCTTGACTTGACAGGGAGAGGGACACGCCCCTGGGTCCAAAGTGTAGGGCCAGTGAGGACGCTGACATCAAAGGAGCCTCTTCCCTCCAGGCTCAGCCCTCTCCCTTGCCTGTGGCCCTGACTCCAGCCCCACTTTTCTTGTCTCCAAATCATAGGCTCCCTGTGCCTTCTAGGAGGATAATTAACTGTTCTGATAATAAGAGAGAGTTGGAGGAGACTCCCAAGGTTCTCCATTTCCCTCTAGAGACAATGATCTATCCTTCACTGTAACCCATCAATGACCATTCCCGTTCTGGATGGCTCTCCCCATTAACCCAGTGGTGATAGGCCCTTGACTGGGAGCCAAGTCAGGAATTACAGTCCTGCCTCACAGATTTCAGTGGACCCCTAGCCAAAGCGCTTTCCTATTTTATACAAGGAAGAAATTGAGATCCAGAGAGTATTTCACAGATCATGTGAACCATGTCCTATATCATTGCAGGGATATTCCTCCCTTCAATCAGACTTAAATGCAAATGCAACCCTAAAGCAAGAAGGGACCATAGAACACAGAATGTCAGATCTGGGAGGACCCTCAAAACAAAGAATGTCAGGGCTGGGAGGGCCCTTAGAAACCAGAATATCAGAGCTGAGAGGGCCCTTAGAACAGAGGATGTCAGGACTGGGAAGGTTCTTAGAATCCAGTGTCAGGGCTGAGAGGGCTCTTAGAATAATAGGGAGGGTTAGCACCTATTTATCCCTTTGAGGCTTGAAAAATGCCTTGCATTTTACTCTATTTCATTCTTGCAACAATCTTATGAGGTAGGTACTGTTATTATCTCCATTTTACAGATGGGGAAACTGAGGCACACAGCAGCTAAGTGACTTGCCCAGGGTCACACAATCAGTAAATGTCTGAGACAGGATTCCAGCTTAGATCTTCCTGACTCCAAATCCAGCCCTGAGAGTTACTTTAGAACACAGTCCTAGAACTGAGAGGGATGCTAAAGTCAGGTGTACCCCAATACTGTTCTCCACTGGGGGCATGACCAGGACAGAGAATAGTCAAACTATTATCTCTTTGGTCCCAGAAGCCTGGCATTCTTAATGCAGTCTGTTTTTTCAACTGCTGTAACATAGTTCATGCAGTCAGTCACTCAGTGAGCATTTAGCTTTTACTAGTACTGGGGATACAAAGCAGAGTCTGAATCCACTCACCTCCCCCCAGGTTTGCTTGTTTCCTTAGAGAACTGCTTTCTAGACTTCCTTCCTTCCTTCTCCTCCTTCAGAATAGAATTCCAAGGCCAGGAATCTATTCTTTGTCAGTCTAGACAACTACTGGCTGCGTGACCCCAGACAGATCAATGAACATTTTAGAGCCTTGGTTTCCTTATCTGTAAAATGGAAACTTTCAGAGTTCCGGCCTTGCCAGAAGGATCCAATGGGATCAAATATGTGTAAAATTCAGAATTTAAGAATTCTGATCTTAGGATTTTATTATTCAGAACCTAGGATTCCATGACCCTGGGTCTAAGTTTCTATGGGTCTCAGGAAAAGATTTTGGAATTCGGTCTCACGATTTTGCTCAGTGATTCCCTTCAGGGATGGTCCCAATGCTCATGAGAAGCCAGAATAGACTCAAAGTTGGGCAGGAGAATGGAATGGGGGATGACCTAAGGATTTCCGGGATAACCAGGACGTCTCTCCATGTCCACAGCCCTCATTAAAAAGCAAAATGAGCTGCTCCCCCTCTTACGGAAAACTTGGGAGGCTCGGCTCCAGCGTATTAGGCCTGAATTAATTAAGAGCGGATTGTTCCCATTCTGCTAATTAAGCTGAAATATGCAATAAACCCAGGCAATGAACCCAACTACATAGATACCCTCACACGGGCACACACACGTGCACACACACATTGACTGGGGCTGGGGAGGGGGGTGGAGGATGGGGATTTAATTAAAAGAAGAGCCCATGGCATGGAAGGGGTGGGGGGCAAGGGCTCTGGGCTCCCCACTTTGGACCTCAGTTTGTCTGCTTGTCCTGGGTGCTGTGCCCACTGAACTGCCAAGAGCAAAGTCTCCAGAAGTGGGATGGAGAAAGGGATCAAATTCTTAATGACAGGAGCTAAGTGTTTGAGACATGGTTAGTTCCCAATCTAGGGACAGTAGGGACTCAATGTGGGGTCTGGGGCAAGGCTCCATCCCTCCTCAGCTTGGACAAGGAACACTCATGATAGTGATAACAAGAGCTGACTGGGAGGTGTGCAATCATGATCTCATGTGATCTTTACCACCACAACCCTGGGAGATGGGTACTATTATTATCTTTATTTCACAGTTGAGAAAACTGAGGCAGAAATCAAGGAATTTGTCCAGGGTCACAAAGCTAGTAAGTATCTGAGACAGCACTTGAACTTAGGTCTTTCTTCTCTACTCCACATCAAGTTCTCTCTCTCTACCACAGTCTTCCTGTGTAGATAGATAAGTAAATGGGGATTCTTTCTATACCTAGAACAAGGAAAGAACATAGATTGGAGTCCTCCCTCTGAAAAAGACTAGTTAGGCGTCACTTGACTTCTTCTCTGAAACTTGGGTCCCTTACTTGTGAGATGGAGGCAATAATCCCAGGATGTTGGGAGGATCGCTGGAGGCCAAGGGCTTTGCAAACCTCACCATGCTACATGAATATGAACCATCCAACCAGCAAGCATTTATTAATCACCTACTGTGTGCCCCGCATTGGACTGTTTGCTCTGTATCTATGGCTGATGGAGTTCAGACAGAAAGAGTCCTACTGTTCTCATCATCCCTCGAAGCCTCGCCATCATTAGAACACTACCTGGCGGTCTCTGGATCTGTGATGGTGTGGAACAAGCATGTCCAATATATGTAAAGGGAATCCCTTGGGAGGGCTTGGTCAGGGGCTGTTATTCCAGCATCGAGGGGTCCTTTTGCAAAACTCAGAGCATCTTGGGACAGCCTCTCACCGTCCCTTACCTCAGCTGGTTTTGGGGAACAAGCTGAAAGTGAAAGGCTCTGCCTTTCCATGGGGTATGAGAAGGGGTTTCATGGGAGCCAGAGTCCGGCCAGCTACTCTCACAGCCTTCTGTTCTGTGTGTTGTGAGTGTGATTGGAACCCATTTTAGAAAAGAAAATCAGAGAAGTCAAGAGATTTCCCTTGTGGTCAGAGGAACTGGTAAGTAAGATCTTCCTCCACTCTGGGACTTAGATTTTGTTTTTTCATAAGGGGAAATAGACGGTACCATAGATAGAGCTCTGGGTCTGGGTCTTGAGTTCAAATCTAGCCTTAGACGACTCAGATACTTACAAACAAATCACTCCACCTCTCTGCCTGTTTCTTCATTTGTCCAATGGGGATAATAACAGCCCCTACCTCCCTGGGTTGTTGTGAGGACCAAATGAAAACAACTGTGAGGTGTGTACTTAGCACAGTACCCAGCATACAGTAGGTGATGTGTAAATGCTAGCTGTTATTCATCAATAAACATTTATTAAGCACCTACTATGTGCCAGGCATAGAGCTAAGCACTAGGGATACAAAAAGAGGCAAAAGACAGTCTCCACCCTCAAGGAGCTTACAATTTAATGGGGGAGATAAATCTTTACAAAGCAAGCTACATAAAAGTAAATGGAAAATAACAGAAGGGAAGCACAAGAACTAAGAGGAATTGAGAAAGGCTTCCTGTAAAACATGGGATTTGAGTTAGGACTTAAAGGAAGCCAGGAAGTTCAGGAGGCAGAGAGGAGGAAGGAGAGCATTTCAGGCATAGAGGGAAAGCCAGAGAGAATGCCAAGAGTCAAGAGATTGAGTGTCTTGTTCATTGAACAACCAGGTCATCGTCACTGGATCCAAGAGTTCATGTCAGGAGTAAGGTGAAAAAGGCTGGAAAGGTGGGAGGGGAGCAGTTTATATTTGCTCCTAGAGGCCATAGGGAGCCATGGAAGCTTATTGAGTAGAGGAATGACATGATTGAAATTTTAGGAATGTCATTTCGGGCTGAATGGAGGATGGATTGGAATGGGGAGAGACTTGAGGCAGGCAGATCCACCAGCAGCCCATGTAATAGTCCAGGCATGAGGTCGTGGGGGTCTACACTAGTGGCATGGCAACATCAAAAAAAGAAGGGGAGGCATAGTCAAGAGATGTTGCAAAGGTACAATTAGGTTTTGGCAATAGCTTGAATATTGGGGGGAGACGGGGCAGAGATAATGAGGAGTCCAGGGGTTGGGAGCATAAGGGAGCACAATGTTAACCTCTACAGTGACAGGAAAGGTGGGAGGGGGAGAGTTTAAGGGGAAAGAGAATGAGTGCAGTCTGGACATGCTGAGAAAGCTGGACACAGCTTTCTCTTGGATCTCCAATTTGAGATGTCTGAAGGGCAGTTGGAGATGTGAGACTGGCGATTAGCAGAGGGGTTAGGGCAGGAGATGGTCATCTACATAGAGATGGTAATGAAATCCAAGGGAGCTGGTGAGATCAGCAAATGAAATGGTACAGAGGGAGAAAAGAGACCGAAGCAGATGCCTGGACAGGACTCCCAACCTGCTGATTCTACATTACTCCCCCTCCTGCATTTTCATTTCCAGACAAACTGGCCATTTTGTTTTCCCTCTTTTATAATATTCCATCTCCCACCACTAAGCCTTTGCATAGGCTGTGCCCTTGTGCCAGGAATGTTCTTCTTCCTCACCTCCTCCTCCTCCTCTTGGAATTCCTAACTTCCTTCATGCTCAGCTTGTCTTACTTCCTGTTCTATTTAGATGTTAGGACTCCCTCCTCTCTCCACCAAACTAATTAGTATGTATTTTGTATTTACCCACCAGGTTACGTGCTGGTTCCCAATCCAGCCATTCTCTCCCCTTGCCACCCTCATCCAAAGTAGAATGTAAACTCCTTGAGAGAAGAGACAGGTTTTTACCTGTTTCCTGGCCCTTTGGACAGTGCCTGGACAATTCACTACTTCAATGGAATGAAATTAAATGACACAAACTCAAGGTAACTAATCTCTAGACTTTTTCAGGATTCTAATTTCACTGGGAAATATTGAAAGTACATGGAGGGTGAAGGGAGGAAGGGACTCAGAGTGATGGGAGGTATGGGTGGAGTGAAGGAGGTGAAGTTTGCCGTAAGCTACAGGGTTAGAGTTCAAATCCTGTGTGAGTTCAGGCAAGGCCACTGAGTCTGGCTGAGGCTGTTTCCTCATCTGAAAAATGGAGCAGTGATTCTCCTTCTACCACCACAGAGCTGTTAAGTGCTTTGTAAACTTCAAAAACATCACAATTACATGAGTTATCATAATGATTATATTAATATGATCATGATTAATTGAGGGGAAGAGGATAGAGGGGTCAGTCTTTTGTAATGGTCTCTCTACCCAGGATACACACCCTTATCCCTAAAATATAATTAAAGGAGGGTTTCTTAATCTGGGGCCCACAAACATGTGTTCTAATATTGGAGGTCTGTATTTTAATAGAATTATTTTCCTTTGTAATCATTTGTGTTTTCTTTTATGAATTTAAAAATGTTATTCTGAGAAAAAGTCCCCAGGTTTCATTAAACTGCCAAAGGGGGTCCAGGACACACGAAAAAGTGAAGAAATCCTAATTTAGAGTCAGCCTGGCAGAAGTGAACAGCATTTTGGACTTGGGTTCAAGTTCCACCTCGGACACTTAGTAGATAGTTGTGTGTTCCTAGGCAGGAACCCCTTCATCTGTAAAATGGGGGTAACAATGGCACCCATCATCTCTCCAGTTTGTAGTGAGAACCAAATGAGGTAGTGTATGTAAAGGTGTTTGTCAACGTTAAAACACTCTTTGGGGGATCTGTACCCAGAATCCCCTGAAAATTTCTGCTACAAGGATGGAGGACAGGACGCGGAAGATGAAGGGGTAATTGGAGCTCTGAAACACTCAAATCTCACAAGGTTTATTTTTATTTTATTATAAAAAAATACAGATTCCAAAGTTGGGTGGTGATAGGCGGCAGGGAAGGGGCCAGGAGTGGGAGATCCCGCACAATTGGCTGGAGGAAGAGGCAGAGGGGAACCGAGGAAGATGTCCAAGACGTCCGAGACCACCAGAACAGGGGGTGGGGCAGGGCACACCCGGCAAACCAGACCATGGTGGGGGAAGCCATTTCCCCTAGATTCTCCTTCCAATTTTTTCCTTTCACTGTGTCCTCAGGGCCTCGTGGTTGATATACACAATATATATATATATATATAATATATATAAAACACAGATTAAGGAAAGGAAGATAGAAATATGAAATCTGTATAAATGTGTTTACTCCATTAAAATGTCTGAAGGATTTTTTTTAATTTTTGTCTGTCGGTTTTTCTTAGAAACTGTTATGGGGGAGGGAGGGCACAGATGGAGGAGAAACTCCGACGGACAAAATGAGCTTATTGCAAGTTATAGCTTCTACTCTAAACCCACCCCAACCCCTGGAAAAAGGAAAAGAGAAAGAGAAAAGGAGAGGGAAGAAAGAGTGAGGGAGGGAGGAAAGAAGGGTGGTGGTGGGGTAGACAGACAGAGATGGGGGAAAGAAAGAAAGAAGAGACAGAGAGAAGAAAGACAGGGAGGAGAGAGAAGAAAGAAACAGAGAGAAGAGACAGAAAGAAGAAGAGAAAGACAGACAAAGAGAGGGAGAAAGAGAGAGAGACCTCCACCGAGTTCATTCTCAGCATTGCATTAAAAATAAATCACAGTATATACCTGCGGGCTCTATTTACAGAAATATAACGTCTGCTCCCTTCCTCAGAGACAGATTACTTGAAGTAATAGAAATCGGTAGATTCATTTGCATTTGCAAAAAAAAAAAGAAAGAAAGAAAAAAAGGAAAGAAAGAAACAACAGGGTCCTTAATAAAAAGGCCTTGCTTCAGTGGAGAGCAGAGGAGGGGTGCTGAACTGTGGCCTGGTGGAGAGACTTGTTAGACTGAAGCCCAGACCAAGGCTAAGAACTGGAAAGGGAGACAGAGATGGGACGAGAGGTTGAGGAGGGGGCTTTGTTGGCTCCAGAGAGGGCAGTGAGGGTCAATTTTTTTTTCTTAGAAAGAACCTTCCAGAGCCTTCTCCGAAGGCTTCCAGGGGCCAGTAACTTCAGAGCCGATCTGGGTGATTATAGCAGGTCTGACTGGGGAGATCGAGGGGAGCCCTCTCCCTCTTCTACACTCTTGCCTCCGACTCTTGGCTTCCAGTGACCAGGATAAAAAGTAGTGCTACCCCTCCTAAAGTCTACCAAACGTGCACGTCCCCAAGGGCTGCCTCCACGTTGACCCCAATACTATTTTTCCCGCAAAAGAAAAAAATGCACAGTCCTGGAGCCCAGATCTAAGAGATCCCAGGTGGTTCATTGGAGCAGCCATGACCTTACTTGCTCAGGGTATCAAGGGAAGATAAAGCCAGAGATAGAGGCTAGAAATCAGGAAAAGTCCTATGACCCATGGGGAAAGACCAGAGTAGGAAGGAGACAGGGTTGTGGACTCAGGATACATCGATTTAGGTGTTTTGGTGGAGCACTGAGTAGAGAAGGTGATGAATAGAGACTGGGGAAAGGAAGAAAACTGGGGAGTAATCAGGGGTGTGGGACCATTGTTTCCTTCCCCAAAGTCTTAACTGGGTCAGGGGGTATGAGGTGGTAGAATAAATTAAAAACTCCAGTCTCAAATAAAACAATGAAAATACATTAAAAAAAGAAGAATTGAGAGGTATTTCTACCCCTTCCCTCCCCAACCCACAGTCATTATCAGCCAAGTGACCAAGGTGGTCCGCCTCTTGTCCCCTTCCATGCCCACATATCCCAAAGAAGTCTGTAACTGGACCTTGTAATGGTCCTATGGGTCATGGTACTGAGTTCACCCTATTCCTAGTAGATCTCCCCCAGCTCCTGCTTTGCCCAGACATCCACCCCTGAAGTCATGGGCCAACAGCATCTATGATCCCCCCACCCAGGGCATTCTCCAATAATCTCAGGGACAAAAGTCTTCAATCAGCTCTGTCCAGGCAGCACTGAGACTGGGAAGACAAGGGCTAGACAGTGAGTTCAGGGCAAGGAGATGGGCGGGAAAGGGACAAAATGAAAGGGTATGGACACCCCTACCTCCACCCCCACCCCCTAGTCTCCTTCTGAAATGACAGCTTGCCTGCCCTCTCTTGGGTGAGATGCGGAGGGGACAGGGAGCAGCAGCAGTAGGTGTGGCGATGACCATCCTGGTCCAACGGCGGCCTCTTCTATCTCTGGCAGGTCAGAGGTCTGAGGGTCAGGGAGGAAGGGATGTCAGCACCAAATCGAAACAAGAAAGATGTTCTCTATTTGGTCTACAAGCAGCTCTTTCCCATGCCCCAGGGCTGAGGAGCAGCTGTTAGTGCCCCGACAGGCTCCCAGGAGCCGGAACCTTCAAGGACTGGAGGTCACCTTCCTGGGCGGCCATGAACTCAGTCCCTGGCAGATGCCATCTGCTTCCTCCTCCGTCCTCTCTGTGTGGTCCCCAAGGTGGAAGTCTGGCTTGGTGGCTTCAGGGCCTTCCTCTCTGGCCTCCCGAAGGAGGGGCAGACAGGGGTTCTGAACAGGTGCCAAGGAGTAAAGGGCTGCCCCATCCCCCTAGGGTTCCCTCTGCCTTCCCTGGTTCCACCTAGAACAATGCCGATCCCTCGGTGCTTGGTGGCAGGAGGGCCAGGGGGGCTAGGAGGTGAAGATGGTCCAAAAGACGGGTACCACCGAGAGAAAGAGCTGGGACACCCTGAGGCTGCTGCAGGAGTTATTGCTGGTGAAGATGGGCTCTGGAGACTCATACAGAGAATCATCTGTTGGGGGACAAAGGCACAGGGCATCACTGTTCCTTCCCGAGTCTGGGCCAGCCCACACTGCCTTTAACCTCAGAAGCCCTCAGACACTAGCACCCAAAGTCAGACCCTAACTTCAATGCCTGGCACCTGACAACCCCCACCCCTCTCTGGGCCCTGAAGCTGACCCCTAACCCAGAACCCACCCCAGGTCCTGACAATGACCCCTTCCTCCCATCTGGCCCTGGCTATAACCTCAACTTGACTCCTAACACAGACCTCTGCCAAAAAGACAGGAGAGAGACAGAGAGAAAGGGGCAAGAGGGAGAGACAGAAACAAAGAGATAGAAACAGAGAGAAAGAGGAGACAGAGAAGAAAGACAGAGACAGAGAGAAAGGGGTGGGAGGGAGAGACAGGAAAAGGGATAGAGACGGAAAAGGAGAAAGGAGGAAACAGAAATGTGAGAGAGAGAGAGAGAGAGAGAGAGAAAAGGAGAAAGAAAGGGGAGAGAGGGACAGAAACAGAGAGATAGAAAAGGGAAAGAAAGAGAAGAGACAGAGAAAGAGGAAAGAAACAGAGGATAGAGACAGAGAGGAAGGGGAAAGATAAAGATAGAGAGAAAGGGGAGATAATGGGAGGAGAGAGAGAGATAGCATCTTTTCATGGGAAAACAGCTCATTTCTCCCTGAAACCCAGAGAGAGGAAGGTCTTGCCCAAGGTCCCTCCCAGGGTGAGTCAGTGACAGGTTATGGCACAGGACCCCGCTTAGCCCCTGCCTACATGTGCCCACCACCAGGGCCCAGAGTCCCGGCTCTACCAAGGACTTACTTGTTGGCTTCACATACACCTTCAGTTTTAAACAGGACTTGTCTACCACGTTCTGGTGACTCGGGGGACTGGCCGCTATGAGAGGGAAAGAGAAGATGAGGCAGTTAAGGATTAGTGACTGGGTAGGAGGCGGGGAGGGGGGCAAGGTCCTTGGCCTGGCCATTCCTTCAGTGCCTCATCACCTGCTTCAGAGAGGCACAGTCACACAGGAAGTGCTGGAGTCCAGGGGTGAACCTGGTCCCATCTGCTAGTGCTCTGTTCATTTGGCTATGCCCCCACAAAGTCCTGCCTCAGGGCGTTTACCTATGTTGTTCCCTCTGCCTGGGATGCCATCCCTACCCTCTCTCTGACTGAAAATATACCCGTTTTTGAAAGCCTTACACCAAGGCTAACTCCTCCAGGAAGCCTCCTTCCAACCCACACACTATTAAGAGTTATTATAGCCTGTGAATAAACTGAGTGTCTCCATAAGACCCTGATCTCCAGGAGGGTTAACACTGAGTTTATCCAATCTCGTCCCTATCAGCATCGAGCTCATAATAGGTCCTTTAAATAGGTCCTTTATAATTTTTTGCTGAATGAGTAGAACACTAAAGGATTGTTGATCTAGAACTAAAGGAGGCACTCTGGAAGCTCTCTAGGTCAACTTCTCCTTTTTGCAGATGGGGAAACTGAGGCTCAGAGGAAGGAAAGGGCCCAGTTGGCCAGACCTAGCAAATTCAGGCCCCTTGACTCGGCTCCTTCCTCCACAGATAAGGTCTTGTTCTGTCTCTTCAAACAGTGGAAGGAGGCCCAGGACATCTGGGGCTCAGAGAAGGAAGCCAAAGCCGTCCTGTTCCTCAATCTCTCCCTTCACAAGAGGGCTTCCCGGAGACCAGCAGGCCCCACCAAAGAGTCTCCCTCTTGGACCATAGCTCCTTGAGAGGGGGGCAGTGGATGGGCTGGGATAGGGCCCTTTTCCGTTTCATAATCCCAAGCCAGTCTGTCTACATGTCACTTGAGCCCCAATCATTCCCTCTCATGTAGCCTCATCAGGTATATACTTGGCGTTTTGTCTCCTATTGGACAGCTTGATACAGAGGAAAGAATGAAGGATCCAGGGCTAGAAAGCCTTCGTCTAAATCCCAGCTCAGACATAAATTAACTGTGACCCTGGGCAAGTCGCTGAGTGTCACTGTCCTCATCTATAAAACAACATTTACCTCATGGGGCTAGATGAACTAAAACATGGAAAATACTTTTCAAAGCTTAAAGTGTCCTCTGAAATCCTAGCTACTATTATTATCACCCTTCTGACAGGCCTATGAGGTGAGGCGTGCGAGGACAATACCCCCATTTTACAGATGAGGAAACTGAAGCTCAAAGGTACTCAAGCCACTTCCCCCAAATGAGACACCCAGACGAGGGATGGCCCCTCTCACCTGTAGCCCCTCCTCAGGCAGACCCACAGGCCCAGCTGGGCTCCTGCTGCCTCGAAGAGCATGTTGGGCTGTTTATTGAAGGAAGCAGCGGGGGCCTCCGCCTGTTTGGGGGACCCTGCTGATGCAGCTGAGCTGGAAAAATAAATAATCAAACAGCTTGTCTGCCACGCCCCCTCCTCTCCCCTTTTCCATCAGGCGAGGGATAGCTTCCCCAGCTCCCTCTAACACTCAGCCATTTGTCAACATTAAGAGGTCCTGATGCCTCCCCAACCATTCACTCTGGGCTTCCGGAGGGGCCCAAAAGTCAGGAGGTCGGCAACCTTACTCTCAGCACTTCATGAACAAGGCCATCGACAGCAGCCAGCGGTGTTGGGAGGGGGGTGTTGCCAGTGACAGTCATTCAATCATTTTCCAGTCCAGTCTGACTCTTTGTGATCCCATTTGGGATTTTCTTGGCAAAGATACTGGAATGGGTTGCCATTTCCTTCTCCAGATTATTTTACAGATGAGGAAACTGAGGCAAATAGGATTAAGTGACTTGCCCAGGGCCACATAGCTAGCATATCCAAGGCTGGATGGAATTCATCTTCCCAAGTCCAGGTCCAGTGCTCTATCCTATCCACCGCACCACCCTGTTGACCCAGTAGAAGCTTAATAAATGCTTAGTGATTAAATAATGGAGAATGACTGAAATTGAACTTGGGAGAGACTTGAGTTTGATCTGGACCACTTTAAACTGTGGTCTGTAAAATGGGGAAAATCATAATTGAAACATCACTTTCTTTTAATGTAGGAACTGCTCTGTAGATATTTAGAGAAGTGATTCTCAAAGTGTGGTCTAGGGTTCCCTGGAGGTGGGGAGACCCTTTTGGGGGTCCCTGAGGCCAAAACCATTTTCTTAAAAATAAAGATATTTTAATTTCTAATAAAATAAATACCAATAGATAGAACAGAGAGAAACAAAAGCTCTTTGCAGAAATCTTTAGTAATTTTTAAGAATGTAAAGGGGTCCTGAAACCAAAAGAGAACCACCAAGCTATAGAAATTATCGAAATCATAAGCACTAAATTGGATGGACCTCTAGAGATCATTGAATGCAATGTGTTAATTTTACAGATGGGGAAACTGAGGCCCAGAGAGAGGAAGGGACTTGTCCAAGGTCTTGTAAAGCCTAAGGAACTGTGTGACAGATGAGGCTTTCCCTCCTTGGGGACTTCAGGGGCTCGTCACCAGCCAGTTAAGTGCTGGGAGCCGGGAACTTCAGGTTGGCTGGGGTGGAAAGTGCGTTCTCTGAGCACGATGTGTTCTTAATTTCAAGCTCCGTTAGCAGCGTCAGCAGGAAGCCCAGTGGGAGCCCCAAAGACAACATTTGTATCTCCGAAAGATGCTCATCTCCACTCCCAATGTAGGCTAGTCGGGGCATCAGAAACCATCTCGGTGCACAAAAGCCAACAGCATCCAACTGCCCTTTGATGAAGTGCCCATGAGCCGAGCCATCCAGCCAGCAGCCAATCTACAGCCCAGGGGGCCCTTCAAGACATTCTAGCCACTTGAACAGATGGGGATAGTGAGGCTCAGACTGGAGACATGAGTTACCCAAAGTCATAACTGGGAACTGAATCCAGGTTGCTTGACACCAGACTCACATTTAGAGATGAAGGGGAACTTGGAGACTACTGGGTTCCAAACCCCTCATTGTATGAGGAAAACTGAAGCTGAAAGAAGTTCCTCATTGTCCAGAGTCACAGACAGCTAGAAAATATCGCAGGCAGGATTGGAACGCAGGTGTACTCATTTGTTTCTCCTTTCCTGGCTTCAGTTCTCTTTCCGCCAAATGAAACAGCTGAGCTAAATGACTGTCGGATCAGAAATCCGACAACCAGCCTTCCGGTCCTTCCTCTGACACCGCCTTGCTAAGTGACCTTGAATCTCCAGCCTTAGCTTCAAGTGAGGGGGCTGAACAAGATGGTCACTCAGGTCCCCTCCAGCCCCTAATCTATGATGGCCTCTGTGATTTCTTCTGGGAGGAATTGTATCATAAAACACTTCTCCAGGCATGTGGGGCCCATGATCATCCTTCCCCCCTGCTTTCAAACCTCCATTTTCAGTCTATTTCATCTGGTGTCTTAATCTCTATTAAATTTCCACTTCTCAGGAGGGGTTGGAAAATGTCACTTTTGTAAAAAGAAACTGGTGTCCAAGACTCCCTCCCGACTGCAGCATGTTTTTAATTACTGCTCTTTCCCACCCCCTTAGATGACGGCCCCTGGTCTCATCAAGCCTGGCTTGATTGCATGGGGGTAAGTTGGACATCACAAAAAGTGTGAAAATGTCAGCCAGACATACCCAGGAGTGGCCAGGCAGCCCGCGCTCAGGCCTCAGCTACTTAGGATTCAGGGCACACTTGCCACTCAAAATTCCGCCCCTTTGAGAAATCTGACTTTAGTAGGAAGAACAAAAGGGCGTTTACCTCCTTCCCTGGCTTGGAAATTGGAATTCTCTTCCCCCTGCAGGCTCTGCATGGCATCTGCTGCCTCAACTTCTGGGTCAAGGTGAAGAGCGGGGATACAGATGGGGGGCGAGGGGAGCTTACTTGGGGCTGAAGGCCCTTTGGGGAACCTTGCCCAACATTGCCTCTACAATGTCACCTGACATCTTCAGGCCTGAAAGGCTGGGGTGCCCTCATCTGACTGCCCCTCTCTGGTCCTGGAAGGTTGGGGTGCCCCTCTCTAGCCCTGGAAGATTAGGTACCTTCACCTGGCACTGATCCTCTTTGGTCCTGGAAGGCTGGGGTGCTCTCACCCTACACTTTCCCTCTCAAGGCCTGGAAAGAGATATAGGGATATAGGGGTTAGTGGAAGATGTTCAAACCTCTACCAATGGCTAGTGGTTATAAGGAAATCTACCCAGGGGGTTCCTGTTTCAGAGAGAGCTGCTCCTGGACTGAGAGAATGCTCAGATCTAGCTCAGTTTCCTTATGCAAAGTAGGAATTCCTCCTGACAACTGCTTGGAAAGACGAGTTTCTGCTTGACTACCTACAATGAAGAGGAACTTACTACCCATTCAACAGATGGTTCCCTCTTGGGCAAGTCTGATTAGCAAAACAGAATCAGATTCTCAGAGTTGGGAAGGACCTCTGGGGGTATCTAACCAAATCCCTACTGGGGCAAGAATCCCCTTGACCAGAAGCCAGCCCGTCTCTTCTCAAAGACCATCAATGATGGAGATCTCCCCCAGCCCCAGCAAAGCTCCTGACTCTGCTCCGGGACCAAGTCAACCACACAACAGCCTTTCCGATACTTGAAGGTAGGAATCCTATCTTCCTAATGTCTTCCATTCCCTCCTAATGCTCTCCCTTTCCATCACCAATCCTCATGAGGCATGACCTCCAGGCCCCTCACCATCCTCAGACATGCTCCAGCTTATCAATCTCCACCTTCAACGGTCATCTTGGTCCCCCACACCACGCTCTCAGAGAGGTCTGCCCAGGGCAGATGACATCAGAGACAGCAAGATGGCAGCCATCACCTCCCTCATTCTGGACCCAATGTCTCTCTCTCCATGAGGCCCTTTTTCTATCTTTTCTCTTCTGCCTTTTCTAACTGGAGAGCTGTAACTGTTAGAGCATTAGAATGGCCTCTCTCCTTTATCTAAACAAAATCAGTCACAGAATTTGAGAGCCAAAGGAATCTCCGTGGCCGATTAATTAAAAGAAATGACCACCATGACACAGCAAGTGGTCACTTCATCTGGTCTGGAAACCTCCAAGGAGGGTGGAGGGAGCCCACTCCCAATGAGGTCAGATCTAATTGTTAGGAACTTCCTTCCTTCCTTCCTTCCTTCCTTCCTTCCTTCCTTCCTTCCTTCCTTCCTTTCTTCCTTCCTTCCTTCCTTCCTTCCATCTTCCTTCCAACCTTCTTTCCTTCATCCTTCCATCCCTCCTTCTCGCTTCCTTTTTTCTTCCATCTTTCCTCTTTTCTTTACAAATTCTACTCATTTGCTCCTAGTTCCGCCCCCTGAGACCCAAAAGAAAAAACTTGAGTCCCCAGTTCAAGACACTTTTGGTGGCACAGTAGATAAAATTGCTGGTCCTAGAGTCAAGAAGGTCAGAGTTCTAATCCTGCCTTACACAGGTCACAACCCTGGGCAAATCACATCACTGCCACCTGCCTCAGTTTGCTCATCTGTAAAATGGGGCTAATAACTGCACCTACCTCCCAGGATTGTAGGGCTCGGAGGAGATAATATTTGTAAGGTGCTTAGCCCAGCACACTCAATAAATCCTCTCTATATGACAACCTTTCTGCTACTTGGGGCTATTTCAAACCTTATATGCTCCAGGTCTTACATCCCCACTTCCTGCAACCGGTCTTGGCAAGATATGATCTCCAGTCTTCTCTCTCCTGTTTGTACCTTAGCTTCTCATTGGCAATGTGATTTTTTTCTAAATAAAGCCCCATCTCCCCCTTGTTCTTAAACTCACAGGATCCAAGTCCACAAGGAGGGAGGGGACAAGAGAACTGTCCCCTACTTTGATGGGTCAGACAATAACAAACATGCTGACAAACAGAAGGGACTCGAGGAAGGAGGCCATGCCACAGAAGGGTCAACGAAGGAACTGAGGAGAAAGAAAAGCTTTGGTGGGGGGGAGCTTGATCACCATCTTCACAGACTGGTCACTCCAGAAGGAGGATGGTGTTGGTTCTGCCGGGTCCCGGAGATCAGAATAAAGAATAAATGAAGGAAAATTGTGTTGGAAAAAAAATGGCTTTTGGCTCAATAGAAGTAAAATATCTAAATAAGGAAATGTTTTTGCCTGATGGGAATGAGTTGCCTGGATAAGTAGTGAGCTACCCGCCACCAAAACTCATGAGATGATGAGAATTCTAGCTCCAGAGCTAGGAGGGCCCTCAGAGGTCATTTTTTCTAACTCATTCATTTGACCGCTGAGGAAATTGAAGTTCAGGCGCTTAAATAACTTGGCTGTGGTCACACAGGTAGTGTCAGAGGGGAAGTTCACACTCAGGCCTTCAGTGTTCTTTCCACTGTTACTGGAGATCATTTCTACTGTTTCTAGGTCATTTAATCTAATCCCCTCATTTTAAAGAAGGGGCAACTCATGCCCAAAGAGGTCTGGGGGCTTGTCCTATGACACTCCCTGATCTATTGGGGGAAGGGGACTGGCTCTTTACCTGAGGTGGGGAGGGGTGGAAAGGGAGACAATGACCTAGAGATGCCTTAGGGGGTCTCTTCCAGCTTTGCCAGTCTATGATTCTTGGATCCCATGAGGCAGTCAGCTCAGTGACTAGCACACAATAGGTGTTTAATAAATGCATATTGACTCACTGATCCAAAAGTCAAAGACAGTTATACCTTGGTCTTAGTCCAGAATTTCTCTGCACCCTGGCAGCAGGGAGCAACTGGAGGTCCTGACATGCCCCCAGAGTTATGTCTGCCTGCCTCTACCATCCCTATTCCCCTGGGTAGGAAGAATAATGAGGCAGGAAGAGGCCTGGATTTGGGCTCAAATCCTCCCTCTGCTTTGACCTTGGGCATGACACTGTCCTCTCTGGGACTCAGTTTCCCTATTTGTAAAAAGATTTGGATCTCTGTGGTTCATCCCAGTTCTGAAAGCTCAACTCTTCTAGCCCCTTCTCCACCCTGACAGCAAGACTGTGCACCCTCCTTCTTGGCAGGAATAGCTCTGGGTTTACAGAACATGCCCTAGGGAAACTTGGAGATCCCCACCCGCCCCCCGGGGCTCCCACAGTTTCAAATTAAACTTTATTGGGAGCGATTTTCCTGCTTCCATTTTATTTTATTTTATTTTAATTCAGGGAAGAAAAAAAGGTGTTTAAATTAAGTTCCCTTAATATCAGAAAAATTACATTTTTCATTCCAAGACAGGAGTTTCATAAAGATAATTATTGTAATTATTCGTCTTATCTCTCGTGACGAATATTATTTTTATTACAAGCTTTTATCTTTATCTCCCCGGTGAAAGATGGGGGGAAGGGAAGAGTCATAAAAAGCGGGGTAGGGAGCATGGAGAAAGGCAGGTCCCTACAGTGCCCCCCCTCAGGCCTTCAGTGGGAGGGCACCTATGTAGTGAGGATACAGAAAGGCAAAGTCCCCTGTGCCAAGGCCTCCCAAGGTGACAGAGGCCAAGCACCATATTTTCTATGCATATATGTTCACAGACACATTATCTGGCCTGCCAAGTACAACTGTGTAGCTATTTGACCATATGTGACACAGGGGTGGGGAAATATGGGGGGAGTTTTAGGGAGAAGAAGGTCCCTCCAGTGCCCTAGTCAAAGGTCTTCAGGACCACAGGCAAGCTTCCCAAGGTGACATTTGGGTCAAGGGTCACATTCTGCCGATGTACATACGGATATATACGGAGGCTAACACATGCTTTAACACACCAAAGATATGCATGTGCATATTGGGCTGGGTAGGGGTTAACAATCATTCCAGGCTGAAAAGTCTGTGTCTGTGCAGGGACCAAGCACTACCTATGACATTCTCTGTTCCCAGGGCCCCACTCACTCACATGTCCTATTTTTTGTGGTACTTCCCGGCTCTTATATTATAGGAAATACAGCACATTTTCCCAAACTGGATTTTTGGATGAGCCAGAAAAAAACCAGACTGAATCAGCAACAGGGAATCTTCCGTACCCACCCTGAACCCTGCCCTGTACAATCAGGATGGCAGTCAGATAGTCTATCCATAAACCACCTACTATGTGCCAAGAGCTGACGGTGCAAAAAGAGGCAAAATGGGACACTCCCTATTAACCCCAAAGCTAAATGTTTGGGGGAATTATTCCTTGTTTGGGGTTCTGTCTCTTCTGTTAAGAAACATCATTTCTCCCAGCCCTAGCAACCAAACAACACTTTCCCCATGTTTCCAAATTATCCATGACCTGGTACCTCATGCCTTTCAGTTTGGGCTAGAGGAGCCTTTTGAGGTATTTAAAAACAAAGAATTTTAAATACCAAACAGAAAACAGTGTTGGAGACAGAGCTGGATTAGAAACCTATCTCAGGCACTTCTCAGCAGTGAACTTATGCACAAGTCAGTAAACCCCACAAACCTCAGTTTTTTCATCTGTAAACTGGACATAATAATGCTTGTTGCTATAAAGTGTTTGTAACTTTGAGTTGGCTACAACACTTCTGCGGGTCTCAGTTTCCTCATCTGTAAAATGGATATAATAATGCTCACAGTAGCTATTTCCTCATCTGTCAAACAAGGAAGCAAGGGCGAGGTGGCATGGAAGGTTCCTCCTGGCTCTAGATCTATAAGCCTACAACAGCTTCTCATCAGATTTGCGCTTCCCCACCCTTCCAGCCTTCCCCGAAAGGGGTCCCCCTACTCACAGATGTAATAGTAGTCATGTCCTGGCCGGAACTCAAAGCCAAGGGAGAAAGGCGTGAAAAGCTGGAACTTCTCCGAGAACTTGAGGGGCCCGTTGGGCGCCGTGGGCCGGTTACACTCCCAGCGCTTGAAGCCCTTCTGGCGATGGTCACAAGAAGCATGGCCCTCATCATTGACCATGTACAAGACATACTGCTCCATGCGCACGGCCGGGGGCAGCGGCTTCTCGTAATGGGGGCAGTAGATATCCAGATAGTCATTGATGCTGACTTCTACTGTATAATCACCATGGTGAAACCTGGCAGGAGAAAGGAGGAGAATTTCAATGGTCAGCAGCATGGCTCCCAGTGTCTATGGAAACATGTCCAAACCCCTCTGGAACCCCTGATCCGGAGGAGGGTGGCCAGGAAAAGGAGCAGACTGGGGGCTGTGTCCCGTAAGGAAAAGTCAGTATAAACAATGAGAAAAATAACACTTCTTGTTCAGACTTTTCAGTTATGTCGGACTCTGTATGAACCCATTTGGGGTTTTCTTGAAGGAGACACTGGGGTGGTTGGCCATTTCCTTCTCCAGCTCATTTGACAGATGATGAAACTGAAGCAAACAAGGTGAAGTGACTTGTCCAGGGTCACGCAGCTAGTAAGTGTCTGAGGTAGGATTTGAACTTGAGTCTACTTGACTCCAACCCCAGTGCTCCATCTACCTGTGACACCTGGTTGCCTAGCTGTGAATAAAGCCATCACCTACACTTTCAACCTGGGGGACACAGGGTCACATACACACACAAGCCAGTCACATACACCTTCCGACCAGCATTTATCAAGCACCTACTGTATTCTAGGCACCATGCTAGGTACTGGGGACACGAGGACAAAGATGAAAGCCCTTGCCTTCAGGGACCTTCCATTCAGAACAACATAGGTATATACTGCTAAATAATGTGAGGAGCGAGAGAGGAAGAACTGGAGAGATACAGACTGGCTTCACAGAGGAGGCGGCCCCTGGGCTGAGTCTTGAAAGATTTCCAAAGATGGGGAAGAGGCAGGAGGGCATCCCAAGGTGCCTGAAAGGGAGTACCTAAGGCTGCAAAGATAGGTGCAAGCTGGGTCATGGAGGACCTTGAATGCCAGTGTGAATAGTGTGTATTTGGATCCCAGAGGCAACTGGGAGCCATTGAAGAATACTGATCAGGTCAAGGAGTCAGAGGTGTATCTTAGGAATATGACTTGGGTAACTCTGTGGAGGATGCCCTGGGATAGGACAGAGACAGCCCCAGTGGGAAGAGAAGAGGGCCCGGAGGGTTGTGTCTTCCCGGGGGCTTGTCTACTCCAGCTTGAAAGCTCTCCCATAACCTCTTTTCTCTACTCACAAGGCCACCACCATAATTTAGGCCCTACCCACCTCCCACCTGGACTGGAGCAGCAGTCCCAATTTAGTCTGACTTAAGTGTCTCCCCTCTCTGATCCATCAGGATTGGTCTTGGGGAACTGGACTGGGAACAAATGTTACATCCCTGTGAGAACTGACGAGCTACAATCCTGGGGCCAGATATTTGAGGGAAGAAAAAAGGGGAAGAACTTGGGCCAGATGTTTGGGGATGCTCAAACCAAATGCTAAAGTCCCAGATGTTCAAAGGCTCTTGAGCCAAACGTTTGGCTCCCCTCTGTCCAAATGTTTGAGGCGCCATGAAGCCAGATGTGCGGTCCTCTTTGACCATTTGTTAATCAAATGTGTCTTCTGCTCTCAGCACCTGGGGTGGGGTGGGGAAGAGAAGAGAAAGTCCTTAATGCCAGAGAAGGAGGAGGTTGCCTCAGCGGAATAAACCAGGTAGACCAGGATTCAGACCTGTTTGACTGGATCGCACTCCTGGCCTAGACAGGGACAGGGGATATAATACTGGGTGGGGAGAAGGTGACAGAAGAAAGCCTGGGGGAAAGTGTGGCTTCATAGGACAAACCCTGAAGTTGGAATCTACTGGATGAGGCATCTACTCTCTGAGTCTGTTTCCTCCTTGGAGATGACAACACTGAGACCATCCTCCTGACAGGGCAAGGCTAAAGGCCTAGGAGCTTTGTGAAAAGAGAATCCAAAGCCTGGTCAGGGGAGATCCCAGGCATCTAATGACTTGCCAGTCTCCTTCAGGGTTTGGTTTAGAAGTGGCTGGTGATGGCCTGGGCACAGACCATCTTCCAGCTGTCTGACTGTGTGCAGTCAAGACCTCAGGGGTGGCCCCACTGCCCCAGGAAGCATCCTCAAGGAAGGCTGAGAACCAAGACCATGGACTCCACCAGATTGCTGATGCCTTGGCAGGGTCCAGAAACTGAGAGTCCAGACTTTGCTGGGGTGCAGCTGAAAGTGGGTATGTCTTAGACTAAAGCTGCCCAAAAGTATTCTGGAAAAACTGAAAGAAGCCAATCTGGTCAGGAAATCATGTTACCAAGGCTGAGAACATGATATGGCCTCCTCAAAAACAGCTATAAGTTTACTTACAAATGCACACGTGTAATGATTAGCTGGCAAAGTGTGTAGAAAGCTGGATGTGGAGTCGGTAAGATGTGAGTTCAAAGTTACTATGACTGTGATATTGGGCAGGTCACTTAAGCTTTCTAGCCTCAGTTTCCTCATCTATAAAACAGGAGTAAAAAGAATGGCTACATAGCTGCGGGGTTGCTGTAAAGTTCTAATGAGATGACAAATGCAAAATGCTTTTCAAAACCTAAAACATTACAGAAACACTGGCTTTACTATTACTAAAGTCAGAGGTAGAGTTCATGCATTGCACATCTGGGATCCCAAGTTGAATTTCTGGTATCTCCAAATGGTTTTTCAGGCAACCATGGGGAATGGTGGATAGAATGTTGGCCTTGAAGTCAGGAATATGTGAGTTTAAATGCTGCCTCAGACAACTGCTAGCAGTGTGACGCCCTGGACAAGTTAATCAACCTTTGCCAGACTCAGTTTCCTCATCTGTAAAATGAAGAAAGTGGCTTCAAAAGTACTTTCTTTCTGTAAAAACATATACACATACATTCACTAACCTAATTCAGAAGAAAGATTCGGGGCACCGAGACACAGGAGTTTCATTTTTCCCTTCTGCCCAACTACAGATTACAGAGGATCCAAAGGGATGATACATGTACAATACTTTGCAAACCTTAACGTGCTATATAAATGCTAGCAATTGTTGTTATAATAACAAAAAGTATTATTACTATTATTAGAGGAAGATCATTGAACACCAGAGTTGAAACTAGGAATTATCACACCTGGAACACAGAGAATGGCCCCACCTGCAGGTGTAGTCATGGGGGTGAGGGGGCAGGGTTCTATCTTTCCCCTAAGTCCCAAGAGTTCAGCACTTGTCACTGTTGGAAGTACAGGGAAAGTTAGAACTGGAAGTATACTGGTAAATATTTAACAACCAGGTCTTCCCCCTCTTAAAAAATGTATATGATACACTTTAAGGTGCAATATTAATATTTTCTCCATCACTTTTCTTAAGTCTAGACAACCAGATAAATAACAAATCAAGCTCCAATTTATAGCATTTGCAGATTTCTGAGGTATAAATGCTCACACTGAAAATTTAACAAGAGGCTCTCTGGCAAACTTCTGAGTACATCCCAGGAGAGGGGTGTCATGGTGACAAGATCCTGAAGCAGATGGCCAGGCTGGCTGAACAATGTGTAGGTGGAGAGGCCGGTGCTTTGTTACAGCTGGTTACAACCTGACTGAACATTTCAACATCACCTACCCCTTTGTTTGATCAATTTTTGTATTTTGTAAATCACCCTTTCCTACAGAAGCACAGTTATACTTAAAAGCTGTGTTCCCAACTGTGGACTTTATATCCAAAAAATGTGACCAATAACCAAATTGCCTTATCCATAATAATTTAAAATAATGATATCATTCTTCCAATCCTACATAAATGGGCATAAATTTACTGTAGATATTGATTATCACTAAGCTTCTATTAGGTCTGTTTCCTCACCTCTAAAATGAAAAAAAAAATAGATTAAATGGTCTTCAAGGTATGCCCCATATCCTAGCTCTGAAATTATATTCTGAAATATGTTCTAGTTCAAACATTCTGTGTTCTATCTTCTAAGGTCCCTTCTAATATTCTCTGTTCTGTTATAAGGTCACTCTTCTTTTTTTTTTCCTTCTCTCCTCTGTTCGGACAAGTCCTTCATCAATGTTTCCAGACCCAAATTGTCTCCTGAGCTGCAGACTCACATTCCCAAGTACCCCGAGGAGGACATTTCTACCTTCAACTCAAATCCAAATTAAATGTCCCAAACCAAACTCACTTCCTGCACCACAGCCCATCTTGGGCACTTACTCTATGTAGGATTTGGAAAGTCAGTCACTAGGGAATCCAGCTTCCTCTGCTGAAAACCAGGGGGCTGGACGAGATGGTCCCTTTCGGTTCCAAATCGAGGATCTACAGTCCTGCCTCCTCCAGATTTCCATGTTTGATTCAGGGAATCACCACCTTCCTTATCCTCCCTAGTCTCAGCCAACAATAAAGAATCAAAGAATGACCTAGGTTGAAGAGATTTTAGCATATAAAACAGAGGATATCAGCCTTAGAACACAGAACAGAGCAAATAAAACTTTAGAATCTAGATCACGGTGTGAGAGCCAGAAGAGATCTTAAAATATGGAATGTCAGAGCTGGGAGGCCCTTAGAACACTGAATGTCAGGACTGGGGGTAGGCAGGGGATTGCTCAGAACTCAGAATGTCAGAGCTAAGAGGGCCCTTAGAACACAAGATGTCAGAGCTGGGATGGTCCTTAGAACACAGAATGTCAGAGCTGGGAGGGCTGTTAGAACCCAAGATGTCAGAGCTGGGAGGGTCCTTAGAACCCAGCCTACCTTTCTAGACTCATTCCACACCACTCCCCTTGCAGCGCTCTGTTCTAGCCAAACTGGTCTGGGGCAGGCCACCCTCCACACAGGACAATGTACCTCTAGCCTCTTCAAGTCTCTCTCTTAGGATGTCTAGCTCCCTTCAAAGTTCCATACAGGTGCCTCATTAGACCTCCTGGGGTTCCTCTGAGCCCCACCCCATTCCCCAAGAAATCACACAGTATTTATTTATAGCTCTGTGTGCACTCTTTTCCTTGATAGAGGGTCAGCTTACCGAGGGCAAGACTCACTCTTGTCTTCTGTATCCCCAGTACCTAGCCCAGCACCTGGTCTCTGCTAAGGGTTTAAAGGACAGTTGGTGTGAGCGGCTGGGAAAGGAAGCCTCCTCTCTGAGAGCCAGCAGGGTCTTATCTAGAACAAGGTCTCGCAGCCCAGCTTCATTTCCTCATGAGACAGACAGGGTTATCAGGACCACAGATCAGAGGATCTGCCGTAGATATTTTTACCCAGATTTCAGAAAACTATTTGACAAAGTCTCTCAGTTTGCTTGTGATGATAGGAAGGTAGATTTGAAACTGGTCAAGCAGCTTGGAGGTTCCCAGAAGAAAGAACCTGGGAAAGAGCATGTGGAGGACATATGTGGGTGGGGGAGACAGTCATGAAAAAGGAGGTGGAGATCTGGGTTCCATTGCAAGGTCAATATGACATTGGGCAAGTGACATCCCTTCTTGGGCTTGTTCACATTGCTGTGAAATGAGAATGGACCAGGTGATCTCCAAGATACCTCCTAGCTCCAACATCTTGAGCTTTAAGGGCCCTCCCACCCTGATATTCTGGGTCCTAAGCATACACATACACACCCCTAGTCCTGACATTCTGGGTACTAAGGGCCTCCCTAGCTCTGCCATTCCTAGTTCTAAGGACCTTCCCAGCTCCGACACTCTGTATTCTAGAGTCCCTCCCAGCTCTAACATTCTGAGTTCTAAGGGCTCCTGACTATGACATTCTATATTCTCAACTCCCTCTCAGTTCTGACATTCTCTCTTTCCAAGTTCCTTCCAGCTCTGATATTCTAAGTCCTCCAGATTCCAAGGTCTCCCTAAGCTCTGACCTATGTCCTGTGTTCTCAAGGCTACAAAGCCTGGAAGGCTTCAAGGAAGAGAGGGTATTCCAGATTTCATGGTCAGAGTGTAGAAGCCCATCACCCCTGAGTGGGTATACAAATGGCTCTGGGGGAAATCTCTAATGGGGCCTTTGGGACAGCCTCAGGCACAGGTCCCCTTAATTATTTCATTTCCCTCAATGACGGCACTTTCATAAATCATTCAGGCCCCTTTTTGATCTGGGCTAATGAGGTTTCTTGAGCTAGGGTTTCAATAGGTGTGAAGAGAGCTCATCAACTAATTAAAAAAATAAAGCAGAGGCTGAGGTGGGGTGATGGAGAGAGAGAAAAAAACAGGTGTTGGAACCGGAAGGCACTGGGGATACGAACAAAGTGGTAAGGGGATCCCTGCCCGCTTTCACAGCTCCACTTGTCTCTAGCTGAATTATTCATGAGACCCCAGGAGGAAGCCAGAAGTCAGTCCCATTGTAGAGATGAGGAAACTGGGTCCCATGGCAATTAGGGGGTCTGTCAGCTGTTCAACTGAGAACCTGAACCATTCAGAGCTAGAAGGGACTTTAGAAGGTACTGAATATCTCCTCCTTCCCTGGGCAGGAACTGCCTCTATGGTCTCTATCCCATCTCCATGGGGGCCGTGCATATTCAGATTTAGAGAGGCTTTGAGCCCAGACCCCAGATTTTACAGATGAGGAAATGAAGGCACAGAGAGGTATAGTAATTTGCTTAGCTCACACAGCTAGTAAGTGTCTGAGGTGGGATCTGAACTCAACTCTTACTGACTCCAACTCCAAAACTCTATCTTCTATGCCAGACTTTAATTCAGTTCAGCAAATAGTCAAGCACTGCCCTGGACATCCAAGGTACCATACTCTGTGCTGAGATATAAACACTTGTGGAACAGTATAAAAAACACTGGCTCCTGAGTCATGGGACTTGAGTTCAAATCCTCCTTTTGAGATTTACTCAGCAAATGACTTCATCTGTCTGGGACCCAGTTTTCTTACTTATAAAATAAAAGGGTTGGACTAGACTCAGCTCTAGAGGTATGAGGCAAGAGGACCTGAGTCCAAATCCAGTCTCAGACACATATTCCCTGAGTGACCCTGGGCAAGGGATTTAACCTCTGTCTGTGCAGTTTCCTCATCTGTACCTTACAAGGTTCTTTTGAAATGAGAAGTTTGTAAAGTACTTTGCTGACAATAAAGCATTATGAAAATGCTATTTATTTTATATTATGAGCATCACCTATGTATGCAAAAAGCACACAGTCTCTGCCTTCTAGGATTTTACAGTCTAGCAGGGATGGGGGAAGGAGCCCAAATAATGTGATATAAGGAGGGATGGGATGGGTGTAGGAGGACTGAGGAGAGGGCAGGGGAGGCAGCTTGGAGGAAGAGATGGCCCCTGACCTGGGTCCTGAAGGAAGAGGAGGATTTCTGCTGGAGCAGACAAGGGGCATATCTGGAGATCAGGAGAGGGGGTAGCCTGTGTCAATGAACAGAGGCAGGAGTCAGCAGGATGACAGCAGAGAAGGGTTAGTCTATCAGAAACAGAGACCCAGGCAGTTGAAATAACTTGCCCAAGGTCACAGTCAGTAAGTGGAAGCTGGGTGGCACTGAATGGGGAGTCAGGAAGACCTGAGTTCAAATCCCAGCCTCACTTATTCACTTCATAACCCTGGGCAAGTCATCTCACTTCTGCCTGCTTCAATTTCTTCATCTATAAAATGGGAGATAATAGTAACACCTACCTCCCCAGGTTGTTAAGGAGATCAAATAAAATGTGTATATAATATACATCTATATGCATGTATATGTACGTATATATATATGTATATATACACACACACACATATACACACATTCTCTGACATTGTCTGCTCTAAGGGCCCTCCCAGATCTGACATT